>JALMGJ010000010.1:11587500-12787500 GCA_023362775.1 Charina bottae
TCCTCGCTCATTAGATTTGTTTTTTTGAGCTAAGAAAACACCATCAGGCAATTTCTACTGTCTTTTTTATCAATCAGAAAAGCAGCCGAAAAGTACATTTCTAACGGACCCAAGCCTTCAGACTCACAAAACACAGGTCTGACTACAATCTAACTTGATATTTTGAAGGCAACTCTGGTTTGCTTGTACAAGATTCCTGGTCATAAAGTAGTTTTATAGGGGCCTAAGAGACCAACGTAGCCATCTATCAGGATGGTCAGTCATCAATGACCATTCATGCAGCCCAACTCTCCTGTGCTTGGGGTGGTCACAAGCCAACAGCTAAGTCTTCTCATGGAACTGTGTTGCGGAGTTTCAGCTATTGCTCCTTATGCTGCTTGGTCGGAAGTTTATTTATACTTCAGGCTTTGGGTTAAGTGCATTTAGGTTGTTGGGTTTGCTTTGCTGAGCTCTAAGGAAATTAGATCCCCAGTGGACCAAGCATAAGAAATTGGTCATTATCCATATTTTTGTTGCCTTTACTAATTAAAAATATCCCACTCTTCCCACAGTTTAGAGTGATTGAATTCTGTCTGGGCTTGACTTGCTTTGACTTTACAACTATTCTCATTAGCTGATGGATGAAGGCTGGAAAACTACAAGCCAGAGTTGCTTAACTAGGCAGATAACAATTTATTGGCAAAAAAAAATCATACCGTTGAATGACTGTGAACACAACTTTAAAGCTTTGTTGCTTATTTATCTGATTTAGGTGAATTAAACTAACCCTGCACATACAATGTTTGATTGCTAATGTACTATTTTTATATTTCTCAACATATAATCTTGTATATTATCGGACGTTTTCATTATTTAATGACTATTACTTCTCAAGTCTTAACCAAGATCACCTTTCCCTGAACTCAGATGTTCATTACATATTAGTCCTTTTTAAACTTTTAACTTGTAGATATATTCATATATAAGCTCTATGTTCTTCCAAATTACTCCCTATAATTTAAATGTATTTAAATAACACTATAAACATAACATCAAACTACCTGCTCATTGCTCATTGCCCCTTTCAGACCCTTTATCACAAACTTTCCAGCAAGTGTATCTGGCATCCTATAGCAAACATAAAGGCTATTGATTGGACTTTCTCAATCAAGTGCCTCCCAAATAAGTTGGATGTTAACCGCCATCAAGTTTGACAGTTATGTACTATAGTAGTAGGGAGCTATAGTCTGACATGCTTGGAGGCCACCAAGCCAGAGAAAGCTGCTCTTGATTATAACTCCACTCATGTTATTAAGCTGCCCCCAAAAACGTGAACAGTGGTGCTTTCTCTGCAGTTCACATGCAAATTCTGGTCATCATTGCAATATTAGGGTAGCCAGGTGGTTGCCAAGGTTTTTTTTCCCCCCTATGGTTGGGAAACTCTTCCTTTCCATTTTCCCACTCATTTTCTTCCACTTCAGTGGCTGCAGTTTCACTTGGCCCCGGTGTCCAAATGTGTCCCATTGCCTCTACAAACCCTTTAGTTCTCTCCCTCCTCTATATTCTGGTTGAATCAAGAAAACCAGGTCTCCTGTTGTGGACTTTCTGCCCAGCCAAAGTCCTAATGGCAGCCCTTGATTTCTTCCAGACATTGATGAGTGCCACTCCAGCCCCTGTCTGAATGGAGCTACCTGTGTCGATGGCATCCACACTTTCACATGCTTATGCCTTCCCAGCTACGGAGGGAACCGCTGTGACATTGGTATGGCCTGCCTACCTTACCCAGCTTCAGCTAATTCTACTAACTGTATCCCTTCTTTGTTCTCTGGGGGATGGAAAAAGGCAATCTGACACATATGCACCCAGTACTATTGTATTGCATCCATTTCTCATCTCATCACAACTAACTCCTAAAATACCTGTTGCCAGGGGGGAAAAAACTGTTCCTCTGATCACTATCTACTGTTGACCTTGGTCAAACACATCCAGGCTTGGAAACTAAGCAGAGACAGGCCTGGTTAGTGCTTGCATGGGAAGCCACCAGGAAATGCTGAGAGTTCTTCTGAGGTCATACAAGGTAGGGGAAACACATACAGCATGGCTTCTGGGATTTTTCCAATCCTTTTACTAGTCAAGGCCATAGGAAGGGTCTAGCCTTTATTCTGTGTGATGAAGTAGCATCTTGTGTTCGTGTGTACCTTCTGTCCAAGGACTAGTTGGGGTATGCATGCACTTTATGTGCATGTATAAAAGAGAGATTCTAATCGGGTGGATGCATATGTGTTGCCTCCATTTGTATGTCGTGGGTCTAATTGGGGCAGGGGCATGAGTTTTGGGTTTCTATGGGTGCTCTCACAGGGCAGGGCGGGCTTCATGCTGTCTGCTCTGAACCATGTGGCTAGAATGGCGGGGACTTAGGATGGAAGAGTTGGCAGCTTTCTGAGCCTCTGCCCAACTGTTTTTCCTATGGGGATGTCGTGGGGGGAAATTTTGAGAATTGTTTTTTTTTTCTGTAGCCCTCAGCCTGATTCTGCTTATTTCTAAATTGGATCTTTCTTTTGCCAGCTTCTTCCCCCATAACAAATTATGTTTTCAAAGTTTTCCTGCTGCAAATGGACAGAGTCCCAAACCCATTACATAATTCTTTTCATCATCCCAGAAGAAGGCAAACCACTTCTATATTATTGCCAATAAATAAATAAATAAATAATATGGATGTGTTTGTGAAGTCATCAGGAACGCAGCTTAACTAAGGGAAATCCTTCCCTTTTAATACAGGTAGTCCTCGCTTACTGACCAATTGTTCAGAGACCTTTCAAAGTTACAATGGCGCTGAAAAAGGAGACTTACAATCGGTCCTCAAAATTGCAACTGTCGCAGCATGCCCGCAGTCTCGTGATCGTGTTTCAGTCATGTGATCGCCATTGGTGACCTTCACAGCCAGCTTCCAACAAGCAAAGTCAATGGGGAAGCTGGCAGGAAGTTGCAAGTCACGGTCACGTGATGTTGTGTTTAACAACTGCACCGCTTAGTGCTGGAGTTACCGGTCCATGTTGTGGTTGGTAGGTGACGACTACCTGTACAATCGCTTCTTTGAACTAGAGGTCCTCTGACTTTGGGGCTGATGGCCACAGTTGAAATAAGCACGTCTACAAAATAGCAAGCATAGGCAGGATGTTCCCAGCATGTGGGTTGCTGCCATCCACCATATTTGTTTTCTAAGAATGTCTACATGGCCAGGATGGAAATACCCACGGTTGGAAATCAAAGCTGGCCTTCCTTTTTCTTATTTAATTAAAATGTTTGTTTAAAAGGGTTAAAGGCCTGTGGGATAGGGAGCCTGGCAGGGAGCAAGAGAGATGATTGTTGTTACACTGTTACCCAAAAGCAGAGCCAATCCCCACTCGAGTGTTGTGTCTCTCTCTCTGAAGCTCTAAGACACCTGGTTGTTTGCTGTATCATTTTTAGTAAGCAAAGAAAACCTTTTAGCTACATCCATATGTTAGTCTCCCTCAACCTCAGTTACAACTGGCACTTGACACATCATATCCTTTGTTTTCCCTGAAAATATTAATTTTATTTGAGTGCTTCCTCTTTTGGTACCCTTCATTCCCTAAGCATCTATTTCCTTATGCATTTCTTGATCAGTGCTGCATGGTGGAATCTGGAGTTACAAGAAAACAGAAATATAATTGCATTCTGCTTTGTCTTGAAAGATAGACTGGTTTGTATTAAAAGGCAAGCCACAACAATGTATGGATGCTTCAATGCATGTTTGGCTAACAGCTTTTAGAAGCCTCCCCATAAGAAAGGAAACCTGAATTATTCAAGGAAGTTTTATTTGCACCATGGTGAACGTGGAGAAACAAAAATGCTTCACAACTCAATATGGGAAAAAGTTGTGAAGTTGGGGCAAAGCCAAAAATACCTCCCTGTGTTTCATATGTACTTAAATGCTTATATATGAGGTCCTGCAGCTGGTCTAATGTAGAAGGGCACTTATTTTTAGAAGCAGAAAATAGGGAAAGAGGAAAAAATATCCTTATTCTGTTCTACTTAGCATTAATAATGTTGTGGTTGTGTCCATCTTTCATCTCTACTCATGAAAGGTTCCTATTTATCTGTCTCCCTCATAGAAAAAATAGGCTCATCTCTGATTACCGATATGATCCCGGACAAAATCAAATATATTGAGGTTTCTCCATTTATGCTCTCAGAACAAAGTTAGAATGATTATTTATTAAAAATGACATGAATACGGTATATCTCAATGAAATGCAAATAGAAAGTATGTACGTATGAATTATTGGGGCGTGGTGGCTCAGCGGGTAAGACACCAGGCTTGTCAATCAGAAGATCGGAAGTTCGGAGGTTCAAATCCCTAGCCCCGCGTGACGGAGTGAGCTCCCGCACTCGCCCCAGCTCTTGCCAACCTAGCGATTCGAAAGCATGCAAATGCAAGTAGATTAATAGGTACCACTTTGGTGGGTAGGTAACAGCGTTCCGCGCGCGTCATGCCAGCCACGTGACCGTGGAAGCGTCTTCGGACAATGCTGGCTCTTCGACTAACAAACGGAGATGAGCACCGGCCCCTAGAGTCGGACACGACTGCACAAATGTGCAGGGGGAACCTTTACCTTTAAGTATGAATTAGCATATGTTAGAGAGTGGGCATGATCCAGGTCCATGAAACAATGCCATCAGGTGGCAGGTCTTCCCTGCATGGCACCTGACCTGGGGAATAGTTTGCCCCCTGAGATTCAGATGGCCTTGACCCTGACCTTGATGGCCTTCCATAAGGCCTTGAAAACCTGGCTCTTCCCCAGGCATTGGGCTAGGATGTTAGATGAGCCCATTTTGATATGGTTTAAGAGAATGACTTTGGATGTATATGTTCTTACTGTTCTTTTTATGTTTTTACTATTATTTTTGTTTTGTTCTGTTTATTTGTTATAGACCAATCATAGCTCCCACAGTCACAATTTGCGAGTTGGGCAGCCATATAAATTAATTAAATGCATACATATATAAAAAGTTTGGGTGCCCTTTGTGTATGAGGAAATACAAAATAGGGCACAATAATTAAATACACAAGCACAAAGAATAATTTTTTAAAATTTCATATTCCCTCTTAAGTAAACTTGTATGGATTAATTTATCCATAACATGTACCAAGTTGTAAAGGACTAAAGAATATCCTGCAGGATTTTTTTTCTAGCCCATAATCTGAACATTTGCCTAAATAGAAGCTTCTAAATTTCAGATGCCTGTAAAACACTTTCCCCTCCATTTTGGCATTTCTAATAAGCTCTGTCAACCGTCCGTATCTTTTGCCTTAAAGTGATGGCATTCATTGGGAAGAAATCAGTAATTCTTCGTTTTTGAAGAACCAGGTAAGTTTTACACTGCTGCTGAGTCAAGTACCATCAAGCCTTCTACAAAGAAATTTGGAAGGGGTTAAACTTCACTCTCTGCTTTGATTCTTGTTAATGTAGTCCTTCTGTATCCATGTCTAGATCTGGCAGAATGTGAAACAGGCTGGACCAAATTTCAAGGTAACTGCTACAAGCATTTTGAAGAGAAACTCACCTGGATGGATGCAGAGAAACTGTGCCGAGAACATCAATCCCACCTGAGCAGTATCATCACCCCTGAAGAGCAGGAGTTTGTGAACAGTGAGTGTGGCAACTTGAACTTCCTTTAAAAAATAAAAATACCCCCAAACCAATGGACTGCTAGGAGCTACAACACTGATTCTGAATTTGACTTAGGAGAAATGGATTGTCTAGATAGGTTGACTTTTCATGGCTAAGCCTTTAACTGGTATATTTTAGTAGAATCCACCAGTGCCATATTATGATGATCATGAGCTGCAGTACACAAAAGATGGGTTAAATCCAAAGTTGGCAATGTTTCAGCTGACAGGGCCACAGTTTAATCTTCTGACCTTCCAAATGCCATGAGAATCCTTCAGATGACATTGTGACATAGTGACATAGAAGGGCTTTGCAGCTCTTTAGAAAGCAGGGAAACTTCTCAGAGGTCTCCCCTTATTGATTATGTTCCATCAAGTTGTTGTTGACTCTTATTGACCCCATAGATAGATTTTTCTCCATGACAATCTGTTCCTAACCTGGTCTCTCAGGTCTTCCAGTGGTGCACTTTTTGCCACTTTAATAAAAATCTCCCTAAACACTAAAATCTGGGGTTACTGAGAGGTCAGATGCAGTTTGCAAGCCATATGTCAACCAGTCCTGTTTATTTTGTGCGTTCATTCATACTAATCATTGTTACTGGGAAACTGGCTTTAATCGATTTATTTATTTATTTATTTATTTATTTATTTATTTATTTATTTATTTATTTATTTATTTATAAGACTTCTATAGCTGCCCATCTTGTAACAAAACCCTGGGCAACTCATAACAATGATAAAAAACACAACCAAAGAAACAAAACCCACAACCCAAGTACAATAAACCCAGGTGCCTGATGCACAATCTCTAGTCCAACACTTAATACAATCTTCTGGCTCCAACCTCGCCTTATCCCAGCACCAACCTTTCAGGGCTACTTATCTGTGGATTGTTTGTTTGTTAAATTTTTTAATAGTAATTTTTATTGAAGTTTTTAATAGACATAGAAACACAAATACAAACTAAAATAAAAAAAAGAAAAGAAAAGTAAGAAAGAAGTTTTAAAAGTGCAAGAGAAAGAAAGAAAAAAGAAAGAGAGAGTAAAAGAGAAAAAGAAAAAGAAACAAAGACAATAATAAAGAAGTGGCTTCTGACCTTCATCACACCAAGCATAAGCTAACATAATAACTCTTCACCCTCTTTTAAAATTACAAACAAAAACTCTTCTTCCCATAACCTAACTTAACTATACACAATCCAGAAATCATCATCTTTTCAATCCTGGTTCAGCAAAAAGTCCATTAGAAGCTACCAGAAATGTCAAACAAATAATTTATCCCTGATCAAATAGTCCAACTTTATATTCCTTCCCTTTGCGCTTCACAATCTTGGCCTTTAATTCGTTCCAGTGGTGTCGCAGGATTTGGTCTTTCATCAATCTTTGGCACTCCAAATGTCAGGGTATTTGGCGAAGAAAGAACGCTGAGTCGGAGTTTCAACTCTAGTTTCTTTATTGTTTGTACCATACACAGAATCTTGCCAGACTAAAAGCTCCTAAACTGAGCTAAGGGGGAAAATACCCTTGCGAATCTAGGGCGGTGCTAGTCTAACTTTCTTCCTCGCCCCCCCCCCCCCACACTCTCCAAGCTGTGCAAGCTGTGAGAACACTTATCTGCCTGGAATGCGCTCTCTACTCCCTCAGCTCCCAGTTCTATCACATCACCCCCCCTCTTCAGGGGAATATTCCATCACACCAAAAAATTCTTTAGATCCTTTACCAAGCCACTTTGTAAATCCAGTAAAAAGGCATCGTCCAGAAATGTTTGTCACAACTGCTCCTTGTCCAAGTCCTTTTCTTGATTTATCTTTTGTATTTCCATTTTAGTATCTTTTCAGTTTTATTATATTCCATATTTTCAAGTTCTATTATATCTGTGTCAGGTAAACGTTTAATATTTTAATCATGTTCTTATCCATCTGAAGAATTTTATTTAATTGGGTGCATTGGAAATGTGTTAAATAAATAAATATTTAGGTGATATTCAGGGGTGACTGAAGGACAAGCTAGACTAGACTATAGGTTCTCAAACTGTGATTGGTAAGCTGCTGGTAGTCTCTGCTACTTTCCTGGAGGAAGGTGTTTTGGGGAGTTTGGTGGGTTTTTTCTTTCTTTTTTTAGAATCTAAGTATTGAGTGTTCTTTGATAATCCAAGCAACTTCAAATTATGTAAATTATTATTAATTTTATCTACTATGAGATTTTGAAGCACATAAATCTTGGGGGGGGGGGAAATCACAAATTCATCGTTAATATTCTTGACGAGTAACACAGTTGGGCTTTAGAGTATTGTATTCATTTTATCAATTATTTTTCCATTGCTTTTTTCAATTTATTTGAATGTTGATTATTGAATTCATAATATTTTTGCTTTAAAAATAAAAGCTGCATGGAAATTTGATAAGTCTCTAAAACAGCCAAAATAGTTGGATCTATTCATTCTATATTAATACTTGATCAAGCAGTAAAACATGCTTTTCAGGTCTTAATGACTTTAATGAAATCCCTAATACAAGGGGAATATAAAAAGCAGATAAATCCAGTTTAAAAAAACCTTCACAATTAGCAAGTAAATTAGATATAGAAATCAATAATTTCTAAGTAAAGTATAATAAGAAAGGTTCCCAAAACATATGCAGTTAGAAAGAAAGAAAATCGCTAGTAGTTCATAATAAGATATGTCAGAAAAGTTAAGAATATCTGCATTTGATCTTGCAGTTGATTTTTTTTTCCTGATAAAACAGTCCTGGTTATCAGGTACTTTAGTACACCTTTGGGCTATAGCCCATAACTAATACTGTATGAGGATGTCTATTTTTTTCCTATAAAAAACATACCAGTTAAAGAGACCTTTCATGGCTTGGCAATGAAAAATGGACCAATTTAGAAAACTATTTGATATGACTGTAATGGTGTATTAGAGGTCTGTAAATCACCCAAAATGTAATTTGGATTTTCAAATGGATTCAGAGACCTGACTCTACCTAATTCAGACTTCTGAAATGATTTGGAACAAGTGCTTTTCCACAGATACGAAAGGCCCCTGAATTGCTGATTAAGATCCAAATCAATTCAGAGGCATCCAATTTGATGCTTCAAATCAATTCATATTCCAATTGACTAATCACATTTCTAAACTGAAGGTTTGCACAGTCCTATGGTTTATAGTTCATAAGAACAGCTAGAGGCTTCCATCTGAATGTTCAGCACCCACCCCCCATAAAAGCCAGCTTGGTATCCATGTGAAACTGCGTCTTTTGATAACTGCTCCCATTCTGTGGTGCTCATTACTGCCTGAAACTCATCTGTTCAAATCCTTGTCAGTGCTGAAGTGTAAAATGAAAACCTTGCCAGAACAAACCAAGGTTGATCATCGTTGATTTTACTGGGGGAGGGGGGAAACCAATGTTTTACATGGCTCCATGGTAGCATTTTAATCTGACTTTAATTCTTTTTAGCTGCTCTCAGTACTCATAGAAAAATGAAATATGAAAATATTTTAAGAAAATGAGTAATGACTGAGGTCAGCCATAATTAGTATATATTATTAGTTTTATTACTGGACAAGTCATTGTCCAGGCACGAGAAGAGGAGGAAGTCATTATTTTGGGAAAAAAATCTTACTTGGCCTTATTTACCCAAGGGGTTCAGGCTATAATACACATTTCTCCCATATTTGATCTCTCCAAGTCCTTACAGGAAGGCTTTCCTGAGAGGGCAATCAACTTAAGCTTGTGATTTTCTGAAATGAGTGGAGTTTTTTCTGCAGTAACTGGCAGACAAGAAAAGAAAGTGGAGTCCTTGGTGCTCCCTGAGCTTGGTTGTTTGCTTGCAGACATTTCATTACCCAACTAGGTAACATCATCACTAGCACTGATGATGTTACCTAGTCAGGTAATGAAAAGTCTGCAAGCAAACAACCAAGCTCAGGGAGCACCAAGGACTCCACAGTTCAACTCTGAGCTACATATATTCTCTTCTATTGGAAGAAAAGTGTGGTCAGATTTAGTTAGTACCTGAACAGAAGAAAATCAAACTATCCCATTGTTTAGGCTAGAAGAAACGAAATGGCAAACCACTTCTTTATGGCTGCCAACAAAACTGCATGGATGTCTCCATGAAGCCCCCAGGAGCTAATCTGAGCCTGACAGAGTCTTTATCTCTGTCCTCTTCAAAGATTATTCCACCTTGTTTTTTTTTTTTTTTTTTTTTGCAAAGTAACTAGGTCCCCTGAATGTAAGGTCAAATTGCATATCCTGTTAATTAACATACAGCTTGACTCCAAGTAGGACATTCCTCTCCCCAACCAAAAAAGATCAGGCTCCCTTGTGTGTCAATAATAAAGCCATTCCTATTGCTGCCGATAGCAACAGGTTAGCCTTAATTACTTTCCAGGGCATGGAAGAATTTTTAAGGGTGCCTGAAGTCTGAATCACTCCTCTCCTCTATATGTTATAAAACTAAACTGGAATAAATGCCCCACTATTACTTACAGAAAGAAAGAAAGAAAGAAAGAAAGAAAGAAAGAAAGAAAGAAAGAAAGAAAGAAAGAAAGAAAGAAAGAAAGAAAGAAAGAAAGAAAGAAAGAAAGAAAGAAAGAAAGAACTCCACATTTAATTTGAGCATTGCTTAAACTAGAGCTGTGCAGTGCTTTGGATTCAAAGGCAAGAAGATGCTTCAGAGTCTGCAGGGGCATGCCATAGCATCTCTCTGTAACTCCCTAAATGATGTATGTCTTTTCCAGGGATCCTGGTGCAACACAGGAAGCTGATGTGCAGTCCTGGGAAAAGATGCAGCTGCTTTAAGGAATTGTAGGCAGCTGCCCTGGGTGCTCCAAAGCACCTTTTTGCATTGAATTTGAAGTGCTCCATAGCTTAGTTTGAACCTCACTCTTAGGTTCAAAGTCAGAGGAGTCATCCTCTGCCTCCAAATAAGCCAGCATTCATTTTAATTTCTCTTTCTGTGTGTTTTCTAGGCAATGCACAGAACTACCAGTGGATTGGGCTAAGTGACCGAGCTGTGGAAGATGACTTCCGCTGGTCTGATGGACATTCTCTTGTAAGTTAGACTCTGGAGGATATCTAATATCATGCATAATGGTTATCACCTTTAAAGCCCTACATGGCATGGGACCAGGTTACCTGAGGGACCGTCTCATCCCCGTTACATCAACCCATCCCACCCGGTCATGCAGAGCGGGCATGCTACGAGCCCCGTCTGCCAGAGAGTTCCATCTGATGGGGTCCAGGAGGCGTGCCTTCTCTGCAGTAGCCCCCGCCCTTTGGAATATTCTTCCCCCTGAAATAAGATCGGCCCCCTCTCTCCTGGACTTTAGAAAAAAACCAAAGACCTGGTTTTGCCACCATGCTTGGGGAAGGGAGGGGAATAGCCAGTCTTGGGGTTGGCTGGTCTCTTAGATCTGCCTTGACCAGCCTTACCGGCCCATGGGATAAGTAAGATCTACCATTGCTTGGATCGGATTGTAATTAGGTATTTTTACTGATTATTAGTGTTATTATGGTTTTTTATTGATTTTAAACTTTTATTGTGAACCGCCCAGGGTCCCTCCTTGTGAGGGAGATGGGCAGGATATAAATGTGATAAATAAATAAATAAATTTATATATATATATTTATTAAATAAATAAATAATATAGAGATGTTTCTGGACTGCTGGGAAATCAGTGCTTCAGAGATCCAAGAATCCAACAGGCTAATCCCACAGTGCCTCTAGGGCACCAGCTTGAGGAATAAGGAAACACTACACGGAGAGGAGGAATTATGGGAAGCAGCTTTGTCTTGTAGCAAGAATACAAATCACCTTACTCTAGAAGTATAATACCTGAGTGCCCAGATCTGCCTAGAGCAGCCCAAAGTCTTAGGGACAGCCCCCAGAATCCACCAAGCAATCGTTTTTTATGTGACAGGAGGGGAATGATTAAATATACAGAGAGTAATCTTATTTACTGTGTCTACTCATTTTTAATAATGAGATTGGTACCAAATTAAATCAGTATTGGTCTTGGCTCCATCTCTGCTTTTATGTCCTGGAACTGCCCCCTTTGGAATGTAGCCCTTATATATCACTCAGGAACCAAGGGAGTCCTTGGTCCAAAAAAAAAAAAGGTTGGGCATCTCTAAGGCAGAATGGATTAGGTGTTTTCCCCAATTAAAATTCCTCCCTTCCTCAAAGGTGCTTGTAATCCATAATGGAAAACGAAGGTTTGGTGGAAAACTAGAGAAGTACAGTCTCTCTCTATATATATAGTATGTATGTATATGTGTGTGTGTGTGTGTGTGTGTGTGTGTGTGTATGTGTGTGTGTGTATCTATATATATGTATATGTGTGTGTGTATATATAAATAAGGGGCGTGGTGGCTCAGCAGGTAAGACACCAGGCTTGTCGATCGGAAGATCACAAGTTCAAAGGTTCGAATCCCTAGCCCCACATGATGGAGTGAGCTCCCGCACTAGCCCCAGCTCTTGCCAACCTAGCAATTCGAAAGATGCAAATGCAAGTAGATGAATAGGTACCCCTTCATTGGGAAGGTAACAGCATCATGCTGGCCACATGACCGTGGAAGCGTCTTTGGACAACGCTGGCTCTTTGGCTAACAAACGGAGATGAACACCGGCCCCTAGAGTCGGACACGACTGCACAAATGTGCGGGGGGAACCTTTACCTATATATATACATATACATATACATATACATATACATATACATATACATATACATATACATATACATATACATATACACATATACACATATACACATATACATATATACATATACACATACACACACACACACACACACAGAGAGAGAGAGAGAGAGAGAGAGAGAGAGAGAGAGAGAGAGAGAGAGAGAGAGACTAGAGAAGTATAAGAAGCAGGTTATGACCCGCAAATTCCAGCATTATAGAGCAAAAGCTGCTTCTAACTTAACTTAAACTTTCCCTTCATTTCATCTGACTCTGTTTTACTCTGGCTTTATTTCTCTCTTTCCCTAGCAATATGAGAACTGGCGACCTAACCAGCCGGATAACTTTTTTGTCAAAGAAGAAGACTGTGTGGTAATGATCTGGCATGAGAAGGGTGAATGGAATGACGTTCCTTGCAATTATCACCTCCCATTCACATGCAAAAAAGGAACAGGTGAGGCTCAGTGTCCTGTTCAAAAGGGCTCACAGCCGAGTCAAGCAGTCCAAGGTTATCACTGTGAAAGGCTTAGTCTCAGCAGTCAAGGTCCAGAGGACAGAGTAGTATGGCACTGTCAGGACCGAGCAATGATTAAGAGCGCTAGGCAGTGAGGCAAGACTTGGAGGAAAGATCCAAGGACAGGCTGTCCCAGCAGCTGAAAATGAAATATTGAAAGCCGCTGGCCCTGATCCAAGTACAGCAGATGCTAATCATAACCAGTTGTAGAAAGTGGGCTTCTTGGGAGCAATAGTTCACTCCAAGGATGCCACTACATTCATGGAGGCTTTTCCAAGTAATTTAGCATTTCTTCATTTGGATTTATCCATGGCACCTGCATTGTTCAGGTAAAATTCTCTGCATCATGTTTAAGCCTGTTCAGTGCCTCGTGTCTCCTTTGTTCTTCTTTCTGGGATGACAGTTTGAAAAGGTCATAATTCATGTCTCCTGGAGATAATAAGGAAAGGCCTCAGCACTTTTGCCAAGCTGTTGGTTTCTGGCCTAATGTTTCAGTCAGCACCACATAACTGGGTCTAGTCCAGGGTTTCTCAACCTTGGCAACTTTAAGACGTGTGGACTGGCTGAGGAATTCTGGGAGTTGAAGTCCACACGTCTTAAAGTTGCCAAGGTTGAGAAACACTGGTCTAGTCAGTCTGTCACTTATATTTCCTACAATGCTTCCATGCCACATTGGACTATGACACTGTGGGAAATTTAGGCATAGCTACTGGCTGCTGGGCTGCTATCCATGAGGCAGTTGTTTCCCCAGGTCTCACTCAAGCCACTCCTGGCGTCCATCGCATATTCTTTGTAATATCTAAGGAGCTTCTCAATTTCTTCTATAACAAAATTACAGCGTTCTTTTCTTTTTTAATCCATTCAATTGTGGTTTAGAATCCAGGCACACGGTCATATTGATACTGAAAGTTTTCAAGCCCTTGACTGTGTTTATACCAGGCGTCCGTGATCTCTCCCCAATTAGAACCTGTACCCATTGCAGAAAAAGGATTACTTGGGAATAATATCAGATTCCTGAGTACACTATTATTCCCAAATAGACCACTGCTCCCAAAACATTCTTCCAACCACTGTGACATTCCTTCTCTCTGTCCTTTGTCTCTGCCCTTCAAGTGGCCTGGAGGTTGTGGCTTTGGAACAGGGTTACAGTCCAGGGTTGGGAAATGAGAAGCAGTAGAAAATGCTTTAATCTAAGCCCTAGCACTACTGGATCAGCCTTTCTAGATTCTTGACCCAGCCCTTGCTTTCTCCTCCTCTTCAGAAGAGGAATCATCCAAAGAAGCCATGACAAACATTGAAAATGATTCTGGTGACCAGAAACTATAATTACTGTAGCAACTAGGAACATCCAGTTGGCTGAATGCTGCTTTGAGCAGAAAGCAATTTGAAAGATTTCCTTTTCTCCACCAGTTGCCTGTGGAGACCCTCCTGCAGTTGAGAATGCCAGGCACTTTGGCAAGAAGAAGGACCGCTACGAGATCAACGCCATGGTGCGATACCAGTGCGATCAGGGTTACATACAGCGCCATGTACCCATCATCCGATGCCAATCAAATGGGCACTGGGAAGAGCCCCGGATAGCCTGTATAGATTGTACGTAATGTTTTCTGGTGAATTTACAGAGTTTGTACCCATAGCCCTTTCATCTATAACAAATAGAGGGAGGGTATTTCAGCCCAAATGGAAATTTACAATAATCTTTATTCAAACAGATTAGATATATGCATTATGTTATATTGGCTAATTTTATTGTCTGGATCTGTACAACCATGGTTTATAAACCAAACTGACTGGGTTCTGACTAGCCAGCTAGTATGCATCAATTTATATTAAGTATTTCTGGATTCAAAAAGGGGGGATAAAGTTTTGGTAAAATTTGCCTTGGGTGACTAAGTGAAGTAGACAACTAGGGGAGAAAATAAAGTTGTTCTGTAGAAGGAGAAATGCTATATTTTCTCATGGTAGAATTAGAGCTGTAGTAGATCACTTGCTCTCTCTCTACCCTGTTCATACTATTTGTATGAACCATCTACTCATTTGCAATGTTTTTTTAATTAGGAGGGAATTCCCTGAAAGACTTTCCACAAATGAGATTTAAACCTGCTTTCAATTAAGACAATGCCTGCACTGGGGTAGAAGAATCCCTTGTGTACTAAATTCCTGTTCTAGCTTTTCTTTCCTTGTTAGCAATGATCAGTTGATTCATTCTAACATTCAGGCTGCTACATTAAACCTCTTGATACATGGGAAATGCTCTTGACTGTAGCTTTAGTATTACAGAGATTATTAGTTCAAACATCTCCCAGTAAAGCTGGACTGCAAGGGCTGACTGGTAATTGAGCACTGAATTAATTAAAGGAATGCCAATAGTTGGCAAGTCCTTCTTGGCCAACATATGGTACTCAGCAAACTTCTATAAATCTTTGGTTTCTCAGAATTGTACAAGAACACAGAGCAAGCAGAGGAACTCACA
Source organism: Charina bottae (assembly GCA_023362775.1). Lineage (NCBI taxonomy): Eukaryota > Metazoa > Chordata > Lepidosauria > Squamata > Charinaidae > Charina > Charina bottae. The sequence goes on from JALMGJ010000010.1 coordinate 11,602,868, forward strand.
AGACAGGATGAGTATAAATTAAAGAGGGATAAACTAGTGGCCTCCAGGAGTTCTGGAATTCAACCTTTCAGCCCAGCCAACTGGTCAGTGGCAGGGGGTTGTGAAGTTCCAGTGCAAACTTTCTGTTCTCCCCCCGCACCCCCAGCATTTCCTGGAATGGTCATGGAAGCACACATTGCGCATCACATGACCATTCCAGAAAACATCCCAAAAGATGGATGTACGGTGTAGACTCCAAACTGAAGCAGACATTGGTCTGCTAACACTTACAACATGGCATTTTGGAGAAGAACAAAGACAGGAGGTTCCTAGTCCACGAGATAAAAGCCTGATCTTTTGCTGCATGGATTTATTTTGGACAAACCAAGAGGCAAAGAAGAAAAACAATCCTAAGCTGCAGGAGGTAGTTATCTTCCTGCCCAATTCATGCAGTTTTTCCTTGCTTCAAATGTTGCACACTCTGGGGGTCAACATAAGATTGCTGTTGAAGATGTGTGTGTGTGTGTCCCTTCAAGTCACTGTTGACTCCTGACGACTGCCTGGACTCGTCCCTGCAGTTTTATTGGCAAGATTTCAGAAGTGGTTTGCCATTGCCTCCTTCCTAGGGCTGAGAGAATGACCGGCCCAAGGTCACCCAGCTGGTTTTGTGCCTAAGGCAGAACTAGAACTCACAGTCTCCTGGTTTCTAGCCTGATGCTTTAACCACTACACCAAACTGGCTCTCTATTTGAACATTGCTCTAACCCAACTGGAGAGTTTGAGCTACACCACAGAACCGTCTAGCCTGCAGTCTAGCCTGGATCTGTATAGTTCATCTGAGCTGGCTCTTTTATTAGAAATGGTAGAATAGCCTTCTTCAGGGATTAGATTTCTAGGCACCAAGAAAGTCTTGGACCATTTTCTACCTTCATCATAAAAAAGGAAAGGGAAGTTCCTGTTTCATTTTAAGCCATGCAGTCAAAAGTTTAAACTTTCGTTAAGTCTTAATGATAACAAGGCTTTCATTTACACACAGCTCCCCCACCCCATCTGGGCCCCCCAGAATAGTCCCCTTGCTCATCCATGGGACAGGAACAGAATTCTCTCTGGCAATCCCTGATCTCTTTCACCTTAATGTTTGTGGGAAGGAGGGGCAGAGGGACAGGGGACCTGCTCCAAAGTGCACTAAGAAATCCCCACCCAACTAAGACATCAACTCCCAGTGCCCCAAAGGTAAGAAAAAGCACAATTGTGCAAGAGCAAGGAATCTGGCACCATAGCATGTTCGTCACAAGCAGCCAGAGAAACAACATGCTACAGCCTCTGTGGTGTTTTTCCACGGGGAGAGAGCAAGCCAGAGGGAGGGAAAAGTTCAGTCAATCCAGCCTGGGACAAGCTGGGCCTCTGTAGCCATCATTCTGGAGTAACAAGGTCTCTTTTCTTCTTGCTCCCCTCCCACAGCCTCCACCTATAAACGCAGACTACACAAGAGAAGTTCACGGACCCGATCAAGGACCAATGGAAAGATGACGGCATGATCCACCCTTTAAAGAGAGCAATTTGGGAGCAGAGAGAGAGAGAATTTATGGAACAGTTATATTAACAAAATCGATATATTTTTTGTTGTTGTTGCTTTGGGGGGGTTCTCATTATATAAGGAACAATGTGTATATATAAAGAAAAGAACAAAAAAAAGGGGGGAGAGAAAAGAACCCTTTGCAAAATAGGAAGCAAACATAATTCCAGCATTATTTTTTTTTATGATCGCTAGATCCAAGTATCTTTGTGCCTTTGTGGGAAAAGGGATAGGGAGGGTTACCGAGAATGTGGGTTAAGTTAAATAATAGATTATCAGGAGGAGGAGGAGGAGGAGGAGGAGGAGGAGGAGGAGGAGGAGGAGGAGGAGGAGGAGGAGGAGGAGGGGAATCCTGATTTTTATCTTACAAGAAATGTAATTTTTAAACTGCAGAGTGGACAAGTATTTTTTAACACCCCCACCCACCCCACCCCAAATCTCTCTTTCCACTATTGCAGCATGGGATTCAGGGGGAGACACAGAGAGCGTATAAAAGAGGAAGCAAACTGGGTCAAGGCATTGTAAGGAAAAGGGTCAGGAAACCTCTTTTCCAGCTCTCCCAACACGTGGGTGCAAATAGTGATTGCTTGTTTTGGATATGTTCATTCCTTTAAATAAATGCAAAATGTCAAATCACGTGTGGAAGTTGAAATTAGCAAGAGCATCAGATCAGCTAAAATGCAAACAGGTAAGACGGGGGGGGGGGGGGGGGGCAGAACCGAACTCCACAGCCTTGAGCTCCGGCCCTTCCTGGCCAGACTCCAGTGGTCCCAGCTGAAACTGACATTGCGTCCCTTCTGACTCATTCCCCCCTCCCCGTCTTTATTTTTTAAGTCCCCTGAGGGAATGGGCTGGAAGCAGGCTGGGGCTGATGATAACGTATGCCGATGTTCCTTCTTGCTGCAATTTCCTTCCCCAGGACGCATGGCAAAGCAGCTCCCATCCTGAGATGGCATATTCTCTCTTACAGGGAACTGTGCAGGGCACTTGGATCCCTGCATCTATTTATATTTTTTAAATATAGTATATATATTATAATAATTGAAAACAGAGAGGAAACCAAGGAGTCACTTTTACAGTAACTTAAATGGACTTGCCAATGTCTCTGAGATGCTGGTAGGAGCCCAGCTTTGGCTATGTGCTCTGTATCCCATGGGGAAAGGGAAACCAGGGCAGGGGAAGGGTGGGACTGGGGAAGGAAACCAGGAAGAGCTTTTTATTTGCAAACAAAAAAAAGCCATCAAGGAAAAGAGCCCCAGAATTTTTTCTTTTCTGGAAAGCCCGGTGCACGAAAAGCAAGTCTTGAATGAAAAAGAGCCAAGCCTATTGCTGTCAGTGCTATGGTGAATCCTGTACAATAAAAGTTGTTGTAATTTATCCTGGCTGAGGTGCTATTTGCATGCACTGTGGGTGGGTGGGTGCACCTGGATGCATGAGTGTACTTGACCATTGGGGCGCACCACTAGTGCAGGTCAGATGCCCTGCTCAGTCATGTCCAAAAGGAGATGACAGCTAAGACCCCATAGCCCAGAGGGTCCACATGGAGGTGGTGACAGGGCCTTCAAAAGATACACCTAGTCTTGATGAGTTGACATTGCTTGCTGCAGCATCCTCTTGTGTTGTACATCTTTTTATAAATGGGTTGTTTGTAGACATTTACAAATGCTCATCCAATTGTGCTTGCTTACTTTCCTTACAGTCACATGGTTCTTATTCATAAATCAATGTAGTTTCTGTTTAACAGCAGGGTGGCAGAAATCAAACTCCATTTCATATTATTCCTGAAATCACAACAATGCTACTATCCAAGTGAAACTGGGGAAGTAAATGTAAATCATGCCGTGGCAGTGGGTGGGGAGAAGGTAGGTGAAGGCTTTATGACCAAAGTGTAATGGCAAAGCTAGCAGGAAAGTAAGCAGGAAAGAGACAAAGGAACAATTCTCTAATAGGCCCTATGCTGTCATACAAAACAGCAAAGGGATCAACACCATTTGGGCTTCAACATGGTAATGTCCTCCTGCAGTCTTAGGCTGACTTTAATTGTGAGAAGAGTGAAACCACCTCTGCAAATGATTTTGACTCTTTACATAAAGAGGGTGTTTAATTTTATTTCAATATTTAAGCAGAGAGTTTCGATCTGTGCTCTAAACAGCGGAGCCCTTTCATTAGTCATCGGTGCCCCTATGAATGCAGCTCATTCAAAGCTCCTTCCATCAGCCTTCCAGTCTTTCCTTTGGCCCCTCCACGCCCTCACAACATTTTCTTCCCACCCTCTGTCCAATGCATCTCACTTTTCAACACTTTCTTTCCATTCTGCCCCAAACTGCTCAGGATTAATCTCGGTATCTCACTACCTCCTCAATTATATTTCTGTTCTGGAGAATCTGGTAGAAAAAGGACTTCTGGAACAGTTTAGGATTGGTTGTTGGACAGCTTCTGCAATCAGGAAGGAGCATAGCGCTGATATCCAAGTTATTTCTTTGCATGGTTTCCTTCAAAGTTTTATTAGCAGACATCCCAGACACCCCATCTTTAGACACCACAAGACAATGTTCAAGACACATTTGACAATACAAAAGGCACTGAAGCAAAAGCTCCCCAAAACAATGGTTTGTTTGCAGTGTCCTAACAGAGTTTTGCTTGTTCTGCATACAAAAAGTGACAAAACAAGACAATATGGCCTAGTGAGATGTGTTAATCCAGGCCCAGATTTGCCCACCCTTTACAGCAAGCTGAACATCAGATTGCAAATGACAAAAGCTCTATTCCTTGATTTCTCCTCAAACTGGTCTAATTCTTAAAATCAAATTTAGAAGAGGTATATATGTATGTGTGTGCAAAGATAGAAACTTGGATTCATGCATTACTCTAAGCCATAGTTTAACTATGGTGTACTAAATGGTTGGTTTGCACAACAATCTATGCCAAAACCAAACAAAATACAATATAGCATAGCCTATTGTGTGAGCCCAGTCATTCCACTTTCTTAACTTCACAAAAAGATGGGAGTAGGAGATGAATTGGTGACATCACAGGCACTACGCAATATGCATATGGTCCAGTTCAGCATTAAACAGAAGGAATTGTATTTTCCCCAGTTCATGTTGACAGCCTGAAGAACAGGAGAAAGGATACTGAGAAACAGCCCCCTCTGCATCCATTTTTGCCCTGAGATTCTTGCCAACAAGCCAGAAGGCAAACAACCCTTATTTCTGATCCTTCAAAGCCTATTAAGTAATAATGTAGTCACTTACCATACACTGTCCTGAGCCATTAAAATAGCCAGTTCACTTGTAAATATTGGATCACTTAAGATGAGATCATATGCTACTAAGAGTTGGGAATGTCACACTGGACCAGGAATTCCTTTCTCAAGACAGTGTTTATAACAGCTGCCTAACTTCAGATGGCTTCCTAATCTCCTTGATAGATGTTGTCAGGAGCCCATTCCAAAAGACATCATAATCAGATGAGCAAACCAACCCTTCTCACATGCACATGCACCATCCCAAGTTAAGCTCAGGTCTTCCAACCACATGATTAAATGGGCAACATAGCTGGAAGCTCATAGGATCAGCACCAAGGCAACTCAATTTCCACATCACAGCTCGTGCAGCATTTTCTGTTTCATTACAAAAGTGTTTTTTTAAAACCCACAGAAGAAAACACAAACTTGAAAACATACAGTTAAAACAGACCCCCAGAGACTGGCCCTTTAAATAATAAACTCTAGGTGGTGATAAAAAGGACACTGTCCACTGATGAAGGAAGCTTTTCCTTAGCTCATCTTGTAACAGTAGACTCCAAATTTCCCAGTTTGGGGAAAGCCAAAGCTTCGGATCCCTGGTTCTGGTGGGCCACAGTTGGGTCGGGGAGAAGTGATGGGGTAGCGCACACTGCCATCCGCCAGCCACCCAGCATCACAGCGGTCCAAGTCCAGGAACTTCCAGGCTGAATAGAGCTGACCCACCTTGGCAATTTCAGCCTGGTCATCCTGGCATGCTTGCTTGGCCTCTTCTAAGGTGAACTTCTGATTGTGAGCCAGATAGTAGACAGTCCCTATTCAGGTGGGCAAATAATATTTTACTGATATTTATATATATTTTAAAAAATCTAACATAAAAACAAATCAGAATTGCTAAAAAGAAAGAGAATGAATGTAGTGCAACTGGCTAGGTTTGCATACCACGCTAACTCATCAGCTATTATAGTCAAAAGAGTCAAATGTGGGCTAACATAGTTTATGCTAACCATGATTTGTTAAACAAGCCAGAAGGGCACAGATGACACATAATGCTAAGCCATAAACAATAGTTTATTGTTCATTGGATGAGTTCCTACATTTCACTAACCCAAAGTTTAGAGTGATAAGCAAGTGATATGCAAGTTGCACCACTGTGAAAGAGTGTCCTCTTATCTGTATGAGATGACAGCTTTTAATAGAATATTGGCTGGGGATGTTGGGAATTGTAGTCTAACACATATCAAGGGCACTCCCTAGGTAATGGAAGATTAATGTATCACCAGAACATGATAAAACAAAAGCAAAATTGTAATGGAGATTGATTTCAACTCAAACTAGAGCCAGACAAAATATGTAAAAGGATGGCTTCTTCGAAGTTTTAAAGAGAGGGAACCAACCACACCTCCCTATGTAGGCAGTTTCATACCTTAGCTCTTGCGTTAGAAAAAGAGCCTATCTTGTATATGTATCTGAAAGTGGTATCTCTTTAAGGTTGAGCTACAAAACACAACTCAATGGAAGAACATTTTTTTAATAAAAAAGATATCAGATTCCATCCCTGACCTCTTTAGCTAAGAAAAACTCCTGTCTACAATGACTCAATGGTCTGCCTTTGAAGATAGCTCCCTATGTTCCCATCAATTGGTCCAGCCCATAGTTTAGTTATTTGGTACTTTCATTTGAATTAACTGCAGTTTCCAAACCACCTTCAAAGGCAGACCTATGCTAGTAGCCAATCCCAGATGATACCAGAACATGGACATCAGTTGTGGTCCAGAAAGAGAAAAGATCCCCAGCCTGCTACCTCTTTCTCAATACACCTGCCTCTAAAAATAGTCACTGCCCCAAAGATAACTGCACTCACCTTTCAGAACAGAAGAGAAACAAAAGACATCAAAGTGATGGAGGTTCTTGTGACGATCTCCATAGCTTCTGATACCAGGGGCTAAGTGATTCCCACCACATGGTTCCCGGGGTAATGTGATGGGATACTGGACTGTGCCATCAGCCAGCCAGCCAGCATTGCACCAGTCTAAGCCTTCTATCCAGGACTTGAAGAGCTGATCAAAGGAAGCTATTACTGCATCCTGATCTTCACAGCTCTTCTTGGCTTCATGGAAGTTAAGCTTATAACGTCCATGGGGAGGCTGATACGGAAAGACAACTCCTGAATTGGGAAAAGTGAATGAATATAAATATAAAGACCACTGAATATATGCATTTGGTACTGGATAATCCAATATTCAAATCAAAAAAGTGGAGGGCCATCTTGATCTCTGGAACTGGAGGAGTGAATCAAACCCAACTTAGATGATCTTAGTGTGGGAAGAGATAATGTAAAACAAAGGTGGGCAACCTGTGGCAATCTAGACACTGTTGAACTAGAACACCTAGCATCCCTCACCACTAGCCATACTGAATGGAGCAGTTGGAAATTTTAGTTCAGCAACCAGATAGCCAAATGTTGCCTGGTTTTAAAAAATATCTCCAGATTGAAGGCCACATATCTTCTCTCCGCCCACTTTGCAAATGTAGGATCTGGATTATAGCAAAGCAATCACATAATAGGCTGCTTACATCGAAATGATACCAATTTTATTCTTATATAGCATTTTATCTTTGGGTTCATGGTCCATAGGGAGGTTAATTTTGAAAAAAATGACAGACTTCTGGTGACATCTGGTGGCCAGAAAGAGGAAGAAACTCTAGTTATCTGGTCACTTACTGAAATAAATATTATCTATCTATCTATCTATCTATCTATCTATCTATCTATCTATCTATCTAGTTCTGCTGACCTTACTAAGCTTCTAAATAAAATAGCAAAATACCTTCTTGCTAGTCAGAAGCTAATCCATCACTTTAAATGTCTCATTCTTGCATTCATAACTTCATTCCATACATATGCTAACTTTTAAAAACCTCTCACAAATTTGTATGCGTTTTTGCACCTCTTTCTCAAAGAATACACATTTCACCTTGCAGTTTTGTCTAGTGTGCATAGCTTTCCCATATATTATGTCCTTTAATATTTTTTTCAAGAATTTGTCCATCTTTGTGCAATTTGTTACCCTAATACAAATATGATCTTGGGGCATCTAGTTCTGTGGCTTTGTTGTACCTTTTCAATTTATTTTTGCATCTGTATCCCAACTTTTACCATGAAAGCTCAAGACTCCATACATGGGTATTGCCCTCCATGTTACCCCTACAACAACTCAGTGAGAGAAACCGTATCTGCCTCTCAACATCATCTAGAACAGAGCTTTCCGAACTGTGTGTCGCGACACATTAGTGTGTCGGCTGCAGTGTCTGGGTGTGTCGCGGCTGCTGCTGCCTCCGAGCCCTGCCAGGATTCCACGCAGGTCCTAGTGCCTGCCTTGTGCCTTGCTGCCTCCAAACCTGCTGTGATTCCACACAGGTCCTAGTGCCTGCCTTGTGCCCTGCTGTAAGAGTGTGTCGCGAAATGATTCATGTCTAAAAAGTGTGTCACCAACATGAAAAGTTTGGAAAGCTCTGATCTAGACGCTCTGTGGTCGACTGGGTCTCCCCAGTTCAATCCCAATTTCTTAACTTCATTACACCTCACTTTTTTGGTCACAACAGCTATATCCTACTCACCTTGCAGTTCTAGATCCACAGTCCCACTCTCGTCTTCCAGACCATCAATTACTTCACAGCGGTACTTCCCAGCATCATGTAAGCGCAAGTCATTGATCACCAGGGACGCTTCATCAGCAGATTCCCGCTGCAGATGAGTCCGTCCCCGGAACTCGCCAAAGCTGCGGTGCTTTGGCCCAGATGCCACCAACACATCTCGCTCTTTAGTGTTGTCCTCCCGCAGCTTGGACCATTTGATGCGGATCCTGCGTGGGGCATCCAGTTTAGGTGCGTAGTGATAATGGCAGGGCAGTGTAACGTTGGCACCACGGTGGGTAAAGATGGCATCATCAGATGTCTCAACCATCAGTCGAACGCCATTGAGCAGAACTGAGAAAGGAAGAAACAAAGGTCAGATATCAGACAGCACACCTCAAAATACCAGTTGCCCGGGAACAACAGCAGGAGAGGAGTGTGTTTCCAGCTCCTGGTTGCAGACACCCCAAAGGCAAACAAAAGGCTGGACTACGATGGACCTTGGACTGACTCAGCAGACTCAGCTATTTTTACAATTTAACGTAATTTACAAACAACTGCAATGGTGTAAAATATGCACGTTTCTTGCTAGGTCAAACAGTTCTCTGACCCAGTTGAATATAAAACAAATCAAAGTTAAATAGAAAACTGTGAAAGCTCAACCAGATTTTTTATTTCCCTCCTGTAAACTCTAATATTCTCACTTTAGAGTCCTGATTTATCTATAGATTTTAGGTAAATCAACTTGTTAATTATTTTCTCTACCCATCAGGCCAGATACTAATTTCCCTGTCCAAACTCTACCTTCTCCATCTCCTTTGTCATTCATGACTCGGTCATAGTAGAAGCCATTGTAGAAAGGAAGGGTGCCATGACTACTCCCAGTCTGTAGCAGCATCACCACCAGGGGGAAGAGCATCATTTGTGGAAGATTCTGGAACCGGAATGAAAACCTGTCAATCAAAAGAGTGAGGGTAGAAACCATCCAGATTAATATAGAGTCTTACCACATTGCCTCAGCAGGTGGCAGCATCGACCTGACCTTGGCTGATCTCCCCAAAGCAAAGCAAGATAGGCCCACAGCATGGGACAGAAACGTAAGAGCACTCCTGCTCTTAGTGGTCCTGCCCTCAGGAAAGAGAATTGGGCATCGTTTATTCAGTAAAATGTCAGACTAAAATAGGACTACCTTTCAAGAGAAAACTATATGTATGTATGTATGTAAATTTCCATTCAATCGTGTCCGATTCTCGGAGACTGCCTGGACAAGTCCCTGCAGTTTTCTTGGCAAGATTTTCAGAAGTGGTTTGCCATTGCCTCCTTCCTAGGGCTGAGAGAGAGTGACTGGCCCAAGGTCACCCAGCTGGCTTCATGCCTAAGGCGGGACTAGAACTCACGGACTCCCGGTTCTTAGCCCGGTGCCTTAACCACTACACCAAACTGGCTCTCCAAGAGAAAACTAGTGGTCAACAATTTATTTGTATTGATGATTTGCTTCCTCCTAATAGAGAAGGAATCCATTTGGTTGCAAAGGTCAAAACATCACTGCTGCATCTTTAAGAAAGTCTATGCATATGTTTATGTGTATGCGTGTGTGTATATATATATATATATTTATTTCTGTGTATATGCAAACATACATATCTCAACTAGTTGCAACAGCAAAACAAGTAGTCAAGATGAGAGATTACTGGTTTCCCAATAGGTTAGCTGCCAAAACTATCTTAATATAAAATATTTAAGTTATGAAACCTGGTGTTTGTTTCCCACTTTAAAAATCTTCTTCTAATATATAAAATAGGCTAATATTAGATTTGTAAGTTAGCTCTCTGATCCATAATCTTAAGCCAGAGGAGAGACCTGCCTAAACTTTAGTGTTACATTAAATATCACTTTATGTTGCCTTGAATCATTTAATTAGCCTCCCAGAGTCACTTTTATAGTGAGATGGGTGGTGTATAAATTTAATAATAAATAAATAAATTGGCTCTTTTATGTATTTTAATCACTCTTACCACTGAACTTGAGTAAGATAAAAAGAATATTGATTCTCTATCTTTTTTCTTTTAAATTACTAATCCTTCTAAGCCCTGGATAATACACTCTTGCTTTAAGGTGAAGCATTCCATTTGGAATTATATTGTTCTCACACAACAATGCATAAGCTGTCAACTTTAAACACATCTGGATGGGATAGAAAATACCCCCAAAAGAGGTAATCCACATCACCCTGGTTGCTTCTTTGATGTTGTTGGCTAAATTGGGACGTTGCCAAGGCAACAAGCCACTTCTGTACTGTAGTCAAGAAACCTGCCCAGACGCATCCATGAAGTCATCAGGAGTTAGCTCAACACAAGAACCTTCTTACTTTATTATAATACAATTAAAAAGAAATGTTGGGGGAGATGCCTCATGACACCTGGAAATAAGTAAATGCATCCAATAAAGTAGAAAGCTAATTTATTTCTTTGTTTGGGAGGGTGGGGGTGGGCTATTCAGTTACAAACTACGGTACTAGTGTTAGTTACCTCTTCATGGTAGGGCAAAGTAAGCCCAACTGGAAAGTTGAAAGAACATCCACAAAGAAGGCAATACCAAAATATCTGCCAAGAAAGGTGCTGGACTCAAGGGCATTTTTACTCTACTACAGGGTTTCTAGTGGGGCGTGGTGGCTGAGCGGGTAAGACGCCAGGCTTGTCGATCAGAAGATCGCACGTTCGGAGGTTCGAATCCCTAGCCCTGCGTGACGGAGTGAGCTCCCGCACTCGCCCCAGCTCTTGCCAACCTAGCAATTCGAAAGCATGCAAATGCAAGTAGATGAATAGGGACCACTTCGGTGGGTAGGTAACAGCGTTCTGCGCACGTCATGCGGCCACACGACCGTGGAAGTGTCTTCGGACAACGCTGGCTCTTCGGCTAACAAACGGAGATGAGCACCGGCCCCTAGAGTCGGACACGACTGCACAAATGTGCGGGGGAAACCTTTTTACAGGGTTTCTCAACCAGGGTTCCATGGCACCCTAGGGTTCTGTGAGAGGTCACTAGGGGTTCCCTGGAAGATCATGATTTATTTAAAAAAATATTTCAAATCCAGGCAATTTCACATTAAAGAGGTACGTTTCATTCTTTATTTTCAGTTTAAGAACACTGTTAAGGCATATATACAGGCCTACCGATGAAACACATATAATAATTTGGTAACTTCTGGCCTCTATTTGAGCCTGAATGTGCAGGGATTCCCCGAGGCTTGAAAAATATGTCAAGGGTTCCTCCAGGGTCAAAAGGTTGAGAAAGGCTGGTCTACTAGTATGCCGGAGGATGTTGTTTTTTCAGAGCAGCCTATCAAAATTTAATTGAATCCTATTCAATCCAATCCAAAATCCAATTGAATTTATACTGAATTTGTACTATACTGAGACATTTCAAGGAAAATAAATGTCTCAGTACAAATAGGATTTTTTTCAACCTCCCTCTTAAGGACTCAAGTTTATCCATGCTCTTCCTTCCCACCTCCAAATTCCTCCCTGGCTTCCAAACCTCAAATGACACTTGGACATTTTATATATGTTAGAAACCCACATCCTGTTTGGGAAGAAGGGTTGGTTGGTTGGTTTGTATTTACAAGCTGACATTTATTTGCATCCAGAGAAAGATATGCATCTCCTGAAAAAATTGTTCAAAGGATGGAACTTGATGGCCCCTTCCAATGTCATGACTTTATGAAATCATCCTTTTATTTCTGGAAGGTTGTTTCTCTTCCACGTGAATTCACTGATTCCTCAATAAACCTATGTATAATTGTATTTAATTGATTAGTGTGATTTTAATTGTTATTTTAATTACTTTTAAGTTGCTGGTCATTGACTGAATAAACAAACATTCATTCCTCAATAAACCACTTTACATGGTTTTTCTTTGGTGTGTTTAATCTTTTTTTTTTAATTGAGATGATGCAAGTGTCCTCAAAAACATGACTAACAGAAGTCTACAGCTAAAGGATGAAGATTCCATCCAGTTGAGCTCAATTTCTGGTGACTATACAAGGATGGCCAGTTCCTTGGCAGCAGTGCTGAAGTGGCTTATTTCCTTCTTCAAGGAAGTTTTACTGACTTTTCCATCTAGCCTATAATTCTGGAATTTCCTGGTGGTGTCTCCTCCAAGTGATCCCGTTTAGCCTTTTTATGATCAGCCAAGGTCAGCTAAATGATGTTACCTAATTGGGCAAAAGTATAACACACTGCACTAAATAAATAAATGTGAAATATAAAACATTTGGAATGCTTTTATAGCTTTCCAAATGCTGTACAACATTTTAATTCCAAAGTTTCAGGATTTTCTTTTTAAATGGTGGGGAAAACTACATCTTAATACAGAGCTTTCCAAACTTTTCATGTTGATGACACACTTTTTAGACATGCATCATTTCGCGACACACTCTTACAGCAGGGCATCATTTCGTGACACAGAGGGCACTTTGTACCCATCACTAGCATCTCCCTGTGGCTTTTCTGCTCAGACATTTGACGTTTTGGCCTCCTGGCTAGGCAAAGATTGAACCTCCTTTCAAACTTGCCACCTCCCTGTCTGCACCAAAGAAGCAGCTCTATAAAGAGGATTTTTTTCTCCTCTCTTTTCTTACCAAAGGCCTCAAATGGCCTTTCTCATCCTTGCCACACATTGCAGAAATTCACACACTTGGCTTCTTGCTCATGGAGGCCAATAATGACTGCCTTTCTCACCCCTGTGAACTTTGGAAAGATGCAAAAAGCAGTCATTATGGTAACTGCAAGCTCATACGACAAATTACAGCAGAGTTATAGCCAGAATATCACAGAATGCTTACTGTTGGGAGTGGGTGGCAGAAAACCAGGAAGATGGAAGGGCAGGTATCAGAAAAGAGTCGTTGCAATACGAGATGGGCGGTAAAGAAATACGACAAATAAATCATAAATAAATAAAACAGCGTCACTAGCTGGCTGATGCCTTCAATAGGAGCACTCCAAACGGCAGTATTCTGTAGGTCCCATTTGTCAATATTCTGGAGTCAGGGGACAGGATACCCTGATCAACTGTGCTCTACCCTGGTTTGCTTAACCGTAATTTTTAATGCCATAAAGGCCATCTATGGACCAACAAACCATGGTACAAATCCCTTACGCTCAGTAGATGGTGCTAAACTTCTAAAGGACAAAGAGTCTATTGCACTGCGCTGGAAAGAGCATTACTACAATCTCCTTAATCGTCACTCTACTGTGGCTGACGAAGTCTTCTTGCAAATCCCACAAAAACAAATAAGAAATGAGCTTGCAGTACCCCCTAGTTTGGAGGAAGTCAGTAAAGCCACTAAACAAATGAAAAATAACAAAGCTAGTGGACCTGATGGGATTCCTGCTGAAGTCTTTAAAGAAGGCGGGCCTGAACTTACACAACAACTTCATAAGCTCATCAAAAAAATCTGGATGAGGGAGGAGATTCCAGCAGACTTTAGGGATGCCATAATTATCACTCTCTTTAAAAAGGGTGATAGAACAGACTGTGGAAACTACCGAGGCATCTCCCTTCTAGCCACAGCAGGCAAAATCCTGGCAAAGATCATTGCAAACCGTCTCCTATCTGTATCAGAAGACATCCTCCCTGAAACGCAAAATGGCTTCCGCCCTTCCAGGGGAACAGTGGATATGATCTTCACTGCACGACAGCTTCAAGAAAAATGCAAGGAGCAAAACCGCCCTCTGTACATGGCGTTTATTGATCTGACTAAAGCTTTTGATACTGTAAATCGTACTGCTCTCTGGACCATCCTTCTGAAAATCGGATGCCCTGATAAATTTGTGAACATCTTGCGGTTACTCCATGACGACATGATGGCAACAATCCTGAATAACAATGGCTCTCAAAGCGATCCATTTAAAGTGGAATCCGGCGTTAAACAGGGATGTGTTATTGCTCCAACCTTATTCGCTATCTTCATCGCTATGATTATGCACCTTGCTGAAGAGAAACTTCCTACTGGTGTAGAAATTATATATCGAACATATGGAAAGCTTTTTAATCTTAGTAGGCTGAAAGCAAAAAATAAGGTAATTGCAACTTCTGTTATAGAACTTCAATATGCTGATGATAACGTAGTCTGTGCACACTCCGAGGAAGATCTTCAAACTATCCTAAACATCTTTGCAGAAGCATATGAAAAGCTCGGCCTCTCGATTAACATTAAAAAAACCAAAGTGCTTTACCAGCAAGTTCGAACCAATCCCTCTGCAGCGCCATCAATCCAGCTTAAAGGTGTGTCACTAGAAAATGTCGACCACTTTTCTTATCTCGGCAGCCATCTATCAACAAAAGCCGACATCGACGCTGAAATTCAGCATCGCCTGAGCTCTGCGAGTGTAGCTTTCTCCCGAATGAAGCGTAGAGTGTTTGAGGATCGGGACATTCGCAGGGAGACCAAAATGCTTGTTTACAAAGCCATTGTACTACCAACCCTTCTGTACGCCTGTGAAACATGGACCCTCTACAAACGCCACCTCCAACTTCTTGAAAGATTCCATCAACGCTGCCTCCGAAAAATTCTGCAAATTACTTGGGAAGATAGGCGGACTAATGTTAGCGTATTAGAAGAAGCGAAAACCACCAGCATTGAAACAATGATCATCCAACATCAACTTCGCTGGACTGGTCATGTTGTTCGAATGCCTGACCATCGTCTTCCAAAGCAGCTACTTTACTCCCAACTTAAGAATGGAAAACGGAATATTGGTGGACAGCAAAAGAGATTCAAAGATACTCTCAAAGCTAATTTAAAAAAATGTAATATCAGCATTGAGAACTGGGAAGCCCTAACTCATGAGCGTTTCAATTGGAGGTCAGCCTTTATTAATGGCGCTATGGACTTTGAAGAAGCACGAGTACAGGGCGAAAAGGAGAAGAGAGCTAAAAGGAAGGCACGTCAGGCAAACCCTCATCATGACCGTCTCCCACCCGGAAACCTATGCCCTCATTGTGGGAGGTTGTGCGGATCCAGAATTGGCCTTTATAGCCACTTACGGATTCACCGTTAAAATTTTACCTTTGGAAGACAATCTTACTCGGCTACGAGTGATCGCCAATGAATTTCTTGAATAAGCCACAGCTGAGTGGGTTGATGCACAGGCGGAGCCTTGGCCAGGGTTGAACAACCCACAGTGACTGAATTTGCACATGTTAAGTCCAAACCAAGCCAACCACATAATGGCCTTGTGCAATGTGTGAACCCAGCCACATTCGTTTAAATGCAAAATGCCTGGAGTTAAGTCCATGTGTGCCTCAACTAAGGGTAATTATCCTTATTACGATTGAGATGTGCTGGGGACATATTTCACTTTTACACCACAAGTCTTTCCCTTCCAACTGAAAAGCAGTAAGAATTGCTTGCTTGCGCAGCAATCCATCTGCCTGTATTTCTGAGCTAACAGCTCAATCCTCTACAAGTTAAGCACTGCTGACTCCAGTGCACTCTCATGGAACTGACCCCTGGGCTGCCGCTTAACAGAATATCTATGTTGAGGTAGACAAATCCTCTTGAGCCTATCAGATTTAGGATTTCAACCAAACCTCTGTTTATTTAGTTCCTGGAATGGAAGACGCAAGGTAAGGTGTGCAAGCCATGGAGAGAGATCCTCCTATCCATGATGCTGTAGAAAGAAAGATCCATCCTTTACAAAGGGCAGGATGAAATAAGGTCCCTTCCAGCTCTATCATTTTAAATTCAGAACAGTGACTCATGCAGCAGAGGACAGGCAGCCTCATCTACGGCCTTAGAGAATGGGGGCAAAATACACCTTCTGTGATGGAATGTGAGGGTGACCTTGGAAGCCACGGGAAGAGATGCCGCCTAGGAAATGATCAGATAAAAGATAAAGGAGCCCGCAACGGCCAGAGAAAGAAACTTAGGAAGGACCTGCCCTAACTACTCAGACGGTAAATAGGGAGGGCGGGAGATTTGTACTTTCAGACTTGCAAGATTGATGTCAGCCCTCCCAGGTAAACCAGACAGGAAACACGACGAGATGAGCTAATTCTACTTTATTGTAAGGCTACATTAACAGAATCTAGCAAGTCTGAAAAGACAAATCTCCTGCCGTCCCCATTTACTGCCTAACCAGTTAGGGCGGGCCCTTCCTAAGTTTCTTTCTCTGGCCGTTACTCTGTTGCAGGCTCCTTTCTCTTTTATCTGATCATTCCCTAAGTGGCATCTCTTCCCCTCATCTTCCAAGGTCACCCTCACATTCCACCACACCTTTGACATTTAAATCATGCTAGTCTTCTACTGCATTTATTTATTACATTTATAGCCCATCTCTCTTCCAGAAATTCAAGTTTGTGCTTGTACCCTCCCCCCCCCCAACATTTTATCCTCACAACAACCTTGAGAGATCAATTAGACTCAGGGTCCGACTGACCCAAGGCCAGCCTGAGAATACACATACTGTATGCACATATATTATGCATACATCCCATACATGGTTTATTAGGGCTTTGAATCTGCAACTCCTCATTTTCTAGTCCAATATTCTAAACCCAGCTCTTTAAAAGAAACAACCAATTAAAGTAAAGAGGCAAGATGCAAGCAAATAGATATTTCTGGGAGAGATTTCCAAGCAATGTGTGCTACAGAGTGACAAATCGATCTTGTCCAAGAACTAGCTAGCATCCATGTTCTTAAAGCAGAACTAAGTTGAAAGTTAAATCTTCATATTAAGCAATTATGTACGGTATCTCAGATTTGCTAATGAGCATAAAGAGAAAGCGGAAGATTTGCCCTGAATGGCTGGCTCTTGTCAGCTGGAGCTATACAGGCTTTCAAAATGATTCAGAAGTGCTTTGGACCTCAAGTGAGCTACTGCTATTCATTAAAGCAGACCAACTTCCTTGCAATCATGAAAAATGAAGTGCGGCTTTATGAGTAGATTCCTTAAAGTAAGGAGTTTTTTCCCAGTCCTCTCTTCAATCTAAATGCAGAAGAGCAAAGTCCTGTGCTTACATGAGACCCAAACTCTTCTTCAGAATGTGAAGCGTGCATAGCCCTATTGTCAAGTTAGAACGGCCTCGTTTTAACTCAAAGTAACCATATAGTCTGCTGTTTTCATTTCGGTCATTCCTCCCTTTGCTGACTCCTGTGATATTCCCCTACTTCTCCACCACTACCACATTTTTCTTGTGCAAATTGCCATCACAAAAGCATCTCTAGAGTGACAGGAATACTCATATTATGGGAAACTGCCTTATTTATCAAGAAGGCAAACAGCTGCCTTAATTTAGCTTTGCCTCTTTGGACAGTAGCCGTTCTTAAATTTCTCGTCCCAAGCTGCAGATTCTTTTACAACTGGGACGTAAGACAGAGAAGCGGATGGGATCAGGATGAAAAGTAATTTTAAGTAAATGAACTTAATATTACAAATTGGGGGATTCTAGGGAAGTTGTCCATGGCCTTGGTCGGAGCTGTACCTCTTGTCTTCTAACCAGAACCATTGGCTCTGGAATGGTCCTTTAGAACACAGCAGGTTACATCATCTTTTGTGCTGCAAACCACATCTTCCCTTTCCCCAAACCTTTTATTTCTCTCAAAATTTTCCATTAGAAATTGTGATTATGGTCTTTGGAAGGACTTTTATTTTAAAAACACCAGCCCAATGCCTCCTCAAAGTTCCACCATTATTTATCATATAATAATAGCATTGACAGGGTAAATTACATGTTGCCATTCTTCTTAGATTTCCCACGGAGAGGAAAAATCAAAGACATCCCTGTATGTTCTACCACTTTCACCCAAAAAAGAGTTAACTTACAGGAATGATGAAATAAAACAGAAGGGGGCAGGGGGCACCTTCAAAAGACTGCCCAAACTATCAAATCAGGACTTAACATAAGAATTATATATACTGCATACAGTCCAAACGAGATAATCCTTTTTATCTGGGGGGTGGGGGTGGGGGGTAAAATGATTAACTTGCTTCTTTTGCTATCAGTTTTTACTTATTCATTGTACCCAATTCAGGGGTCCCAAAAGGATTCATTCACGTTTTTAACAGCCAAGTGTAGGTTAACTTAGAGGTGAGTCCCATAAATTTCAAGGAGCTTCTTTGCAGGACATAGTTAATCTTGCTTGATCTAAACCATCTAAGCAGTGCTGGACTTAGTTAGTACTTGCATTGGAAGCCACCAAGGAATCCCAAGGCTGTAAGTTAAAATAACTTCCCTGAAGCCCTGGCAACTATCTTTCATATTGTTGCCAAGAAAACTCCATGAGCATCTCAACAAAGTCACCAGGAATGCAGCTTGATTCAAATGAAACTTTATGTTCCTTAGCCTAGTTTGTCGAGCAGCACCTGGCCAACCTTGGTTTGTCTAAGAAGCTAAGTAAGTTCACCAGAGAATCCCATGGCTGTAGGCTAGCCTGGAATGTTTAAAAAAACGTCAATGGGTAACAAAAGTAGAACCTTATCAAGGTCAAGAGAACTACATGGACATGTGCACTGTAGGAGAAGATAGTGGATCTGGTGAACAATTTGACCTGCAGCTCATGAAAACTTATTTGTTAGTTGGAAAAGGTGCTATCAGATTCCTTTTGGTTTATGGACATGCCCATGAAATTGCCAGGAGTCAAGTTAGACTCAAGGAAAACTTTACCTTCTTTCTGGACTAAATATTGCAGCCTAAGATGGGGATGAATATGTTTGAGACACTTCTGGGTAATTTTGCTGGAGATAAACAAGAGTTTCCAGTCCCTGAGATTGGGCATGATTCTTCTCCCATTTGCCACTAAACAATTGCCTGCTCATAGTAAGAAAGTTTGGGGAAATTGTGTAAAGAGTGTCCATTCAAATCTGGCAGTAAAAATAAATGCCTGGATTGAGTACATCTTCCAGATATTCTAGTTCTTCAAACCAGGCTTGTTAACTTCCAGAGCTATTAACTTGCATAGGGAAACACTCAGGGTTCGATATAAAAATAAAGTAGATCCCATAATGCTGACCTTAATTATAATCCTGACCAAACTTACTTGGAAACAAGCCTTAGTGAAAAGTAAAGGACTTAAGTCTAAGGAGTGGGTTGCCCATTATGGACAACAGAATATATTTTAACAAAATTAGCACACCATTAAGCGAACTGAGTTGGGAAGTCAAGTTAGTTGCTGACATTCCAAAGTCAGTTTCTGTTCTGATGAGGCAAGGGGCAAAAGGGATCAATTACAAAATAAATAAAAGCTATCACAAGAACAGGAATCACTTGCATAAACAATAGAGCTAGAAGAACTCCTTCATGCCTCTTCAGTTGGGATCCATTAGTTTTAGCCTGATATTAAAAGGGTCACCTTTTAATATCAGAAATATATGGCCAAAATTAAGACACGGCCCCCCAAATGCATACTTGAGTCAAAGATGAGTGAGTCTTGAATTTCCAAAGGTTGAGGCGTACTGCATCTCAAAATAGTTTCCCTAGCATCATTAATAGGTGGTGCCAAGTCAGAATGGAATTTTGGAGAGAAATCAAACACATCCCTCAGGTGATGATGGCTTAATTAGTTCACAATATATTTATCTACTGCCTTTCTTTATCAAGAGGAAGCTGATAGTATTTCTTCCAACTTTTATTAAAAGGCACAAGCTTTCGTGAGCTACAGCTCACTTCATCAGATACATAGTCAGTCAGAAAAGGTACTACAGACTCCTGTTTGTTTGGGGTTTTTTTGGTTGTTGTTGATTGTTGATATGACTTTCCTCCTACAATGTCTTTCCTTATAGGATTGATAAAAGCTGCATCATAATCTTGGCTGGTTTAGGCTTTAGGTATGAAAATGGGAGATTTCCCAGTTCTCATGTGAAAGAAGAAATTTTTCACAAAAAGGCTTTGGCATAAAGAAACAAAACAAGACACTTGATGTGAAGCAGCTTTTAAGACATTGGCATTTCAGGGTTATCAACTCATCCCAAAACTCACCTTGAAAGAACAAGGGCTGCAATCCAACACATGCTTACATGAGTGGGGGGGGAAAAATCTGTGAGCTCAGTGGGACATGTTTCCAAGTATAAATATAAATGCAGAGTTGCTCTCATAGATTCCATCAGGAGACAGACAGTGCAAAACATCCAGCCATGTGTTTGCGTAGTTCATCCCAACCCATAGACCAAATGGAAAGAGTTCACCACATCAGTCTAGTCACACAATGCATAGAATTCCCCGGTATGAAGTGAAGGCATGATTTATTGCAAATACCTAATCAGCATTAGGTAACTGTTAACGGTTCAAACAATCATGCAATTTCACAACTCTTGGGTCGCAGTCTGACAGTGAGTCCCAGGTTTCCATCCTACCAGACTACAATCAAAAGATTATTCCTTTCAGCTTCTAGGAAAATGGTTGTTATTTACATTGCGTTTGGCAAGTTTTCCTCACCCCCATTCCTTCCATTCAAATTTATCCTGGGCACATTTGGGGATGTTGGAATGGGATACCAATTATATGCCTGCTATATCTGCTAACACTTTCATATCAGCACTTCTCCGGCTGCTGTGCTTAGATAGATCTCCATCCTCCTGTTCCTTTCCTACTCCCAGATAGTAGCCCAGGTAATTTCATACTGACATACTGTATGTTGGCTCAGTCTTAATACCCTTTATTAAGATGTAACTGGCCACTGAGTGCAAAGGGATGTTCCCAACAACGCAACATCATCAGACCATACATTTCAGTTCTCTTTGGCAGCGGAGCCCACCTTGACAGTATGAGAGGCATCTCCACGCTTGCAGATGTCAGTCCAGTCGTTTTTGTTCTTGAGATCAAGGCGTCCTTTGGTTGAATTTCAAAACAGGCTGAGGCTTCCGACTGCTCTCCAACACAAGGGTGAAAAAGATCAAATAAAATCAACTTGCCAGGTTGCACAGGGCAATTTCAGTACAATATACCAATAAGACGCAGACAAGATGTTCGAAGGTGTCTTTTCCCCATTTATTAGTGGGGATCCTCTGCTTGTTGGATTTAGAAAAGAGGTTTACACCTCTGCAATACTCAGCACCTTTATTTGCCTCTCTGACTTCAGTCCAGCCATGCACAAGGGTTGTGTTCCCACAAGGTGCAGAATTACCAAATTAATATATTCCCTGGGTTGCACAATACATTGAACAATACTCTGACCAAACCAGCTGAGTTCACACAACCAACTAAGCCAAGGGTGGGTGGGGAAACAAACCCTGACTGAGATAAACCCTAACCAGGTGAAGGCTCTGTGCATACAACTGCTAGGTCTGTCGCTTACCTGATTCGGGGTTTGTGATGTAAGCCCAGCCCATATATACAGTATATATGGGCAGACAGACAGACAGACAGACAGACAAATCGACAGATCTCTCTCTCTCCCCCCTCATCACCCCAGAAAATCTCTCCCTACTTCTCACACTCACACGCCTAAAACCTACAGAACAGGTTCTCTGGCCAACCGCTGGACTGCAAAGGTGCTTAAAATTGCGCGGGTTCGTGTTCGTGCGTCCCGCACTCCAGTCCTGCCTCCTCCCGGTGCGCCTCCCGTGGGATGAAAAGCAGAGTCCCCGCGGATAGAAGAGGGGAAAAACGGGGGGGGAGGGAGGGGGCTCTTCAACTTCTTCTCCGAATCTCCTACTTACGGAGCAAGAGGGCATAACCAGCGCAGCGTCTAGAACGGACTGCAAACCGCCGCAGCAGCAGCCGAGAGTTGAAACCTCCCTCCGCGGCGGGCAAGAACAACTGAGCCGCCTGCAACTTTAGCGAAGTGGGTTGTAGATCCGCGGGGCGGGGCGGCGGCGATCCAAAAGGAAACCGCGGCAGGACCAACCCCTTAAAGGAACACGCGCGCCGCCCCCGCCCCAGTCGCGCTTCTGGGCCGGGGACTCCGGGAAGGCGCGAGGAGGTCTCCGTTCGGCTTGCTTTCTGTTTTTTCCTCGGGTTGCGCCTGTGATTTTCGGCAGCCTCCGCCTCGTCTGAGAGTTTGGAAAGGGCCCACGAGGCAGGGGCAGAGTTAGCCTTTTCTATTTCTTATTTACGTCTTGGCTTCTGGGCTTTCAATGTTTGCCCGCTGCTTCTCGTTGGAATTTTTTGTGACAGCTACTGCAATAGTTCACAAGGGTGACTGCAAAATATAACCAGTGTTGTGGTGGTTGTGGATTATATTATTATATTATATTATATTATATTATATTATATTATATTATATTATATTATATTATATTATATTATATTATATTATATTATATTATATTATATTATATTATTATATAATATACACTGCTCAAAAAAATAAAGGGAACACTGAAACAACACAATGTAAGTCCAAGTCAATCACACTTCTGTGAAATCAAACTGTCCACTTAGGTAGCAACACTGATTGACCATCAATTTCACATGCTGTTGTGCACATGGAATAGACAACAGGCGGAAAGCATAGGCAGTTAGCAAGACATCCCCAATAAAGGAGTGGATCTGCAGGTGGTGACCACAGACCACTTCTCAGTTCCTATGCTTTCTGGCTGATGGTTTGGTCACTTTTGAATGCTGGCGGTGCTTCCACTCTAGTGGTAGCATGAGACGGAGTCTACAACCCACACAAGTGTCTCAGGTAGTGCAGCTCATCCAGGATGGCACATCAATGCGAGCTGTGGCAAGAAGGTTTGCTGTGTCTGTCAGCGTAGTGTCCAGAGCATGGAGGCGCTACCAGGAGACAGGTCAGTACATCAGGAGACGTGGAGGAGGCCATAGGAGGGCAACAACCCAGCAGCAGGACCGCTACCTCCGCCTTTGTGCAAGGAGGGACAGGAGGAGCACTGCCAGAGCCCTGCAAAATGACCTCCAGTGGGCCACAAATGTGCGTGTGGCTGCTCAAACGGTCAGAAACACACTCCATGAGGGTGGTATGAGGGCCCGACGTCCACAGGTGGGGGTTGTGCTTACAGCCCAACACCATGCAGGACGTTTGGCATTTGCCAGAGAACACAAGATTGGCAACTTCGCCACTGGCGCCCTGTGCTCTTCACAGATGAAAGCAGGTTCACACTGAGCACATGTGACAGACGTGACAGGGTCTGGAGACGCCGTGGAGAATGTTCTGCTGCCTGCAACATCCTCCAGCATGACCGGTTTGGCAGTGGGTCAGTAATGGTGTGGGGTGGCATTTCTTTAGGGGGCCGCACAGCCCTCCATGTGCTCGCCAGAGGTAGCCTGACTGCCATTAGGTACCGAGATGAGATCCTCAGACCCCTTGTGAGACCATATGCTGGTGCGGTTGGCCCTGGGTTCCTCCTAATGCAAGACAATGCTAGACCTCATGTGGCTGGAGTATGCCAGCAGTTCCTGCAAGACGAAGGCATTGATGCTATGGACTGGCCCGCCCGTTCCCCAGACCTGAATCCAATTGAGCACATCTGGGACATCATGTCTCGCTCCATCCACCAACGCCACGTTGCACCACAGACTGTCCAGGAGTTGGGGGATGCTTTAGTCCAGGTGTGGGAGGAGATCCCTCAGGAGACCATCCGCCACCTCATCAGGAGCATGCCCAGGTGTTGTAGGGAGGTCATACAGGCACGTGGAGGCCACACACACTACTGAGCCTCATTTTGACTTGTTTTAAGGACATTACATCAACGTTGGATCAGCCTGTAGTGTTCTTTTCCACTTTAATTTTTGAGTGTAACTCCACATCCAGACCTCCAGGGGTTGCTTACATTTGATTTCCATTGCTTTTTGTGTGATTTTGTTGTCAGCACATTCAACTATGTAATGAACAAAGTAATTAATACGAATATTTCATTCATTCAGATCTAGGATGTCTTATTTCAGTGTTCCCTTTATTTTTTTGAGCAGCTTATTTTATATTATATTTTATATTTTATATTTTATATTTTATATTTTATATTTTATATTTTATATTATATTATATATTATATTATATATTATATTATATTATATTATATTATATTATATTATATTTATTATATTATATTTATTATTATATTATATTATATTATATTATATTATATTATATTATTATATATTATATTATATTATATTATATTATATTATAATTATATTATTATTTATTTCATCAATGTGCTACAGCTGTTTGCCCTGCAGAAGAAGAATGGAAATAGAAGCTTGGATGAGAAGGCACAATATTTTTGTCCTTCAAGCATGTATGTGTGAGGTTATTATCTAACCCTGATCCATAACAAGATCTGATCTTAACTGTTCACCTTCATTCATAACCACAAGGGAACAATACTCAATTGAAGGGGGAAATGGGTGAGCAAAGGCTTATGTATTAAAAAAAAATCCATGATCAGCTTTCCATTATGTTGAAAATACCACATTAGCTCTGACAGTTAACATGCTGGTCATTAAGCTTGAAATGCGCATACCAAAAATGGATAGATGACATCCAATTTTCTACCCATTCTCTGGGTTATTCTTGGTTTTCTTAATCAATTTACACTAAAATGTATTATTGAGCTACCAATCCAACCAAGGAAGATGGCCTGAGGTTTTGCATTTAATTGCTGCTTGGGTTCTAGCCATGGTTAAAAGCCACAGTTGGATCACAGTTTTTGGTGATATTATTTGCCAACCTGGTTATGCTCGGTAATGGGAATTACTCAGTTTGCTCAGTTTGGGTTTCTGAAGGTTATCCTAAAGCCACTGCCACTATTTATAAGCCATATTCTTACTCAACTAGTGTCTATATTTGTGTATAGCAGTGTTTCTCAACCTTGGCAACTTTAAGACGTGTGAACTTCAACTGTTGAAGTCCACACGTCTTAAAGTTGCCAAGGTTGAGAAACACTGGTGTATAGTACCAGAACAGGCAACTGGTAGGGTGTTGTTTTTTTAAGGCATAACATCATCTTTTGCTGCCACTCAAGAATTTTTCAATGGACTTCTTATCCTTAATTACCATAGAGTATTTAGAATTGTACAAAGACTGGAAAGAACCAGATTCAAGTTCCCACTCAGCCCAGGAAGTTTGTCTGGTGAGTCTGGGTTTATCTATCTATCAGGCAGTCTCCCTTACCTCAGAGTTGTGAAGATGACTAGGTGGATAATCATGCCTGGTCCCTGGAGCGAAAGAAAAAAAGTGAGGTGGAAATAAGCAATAAAAATGATGACATTAGTAGCTGCTGTCTGAAGTCCACATACAAGGCGGATCTTCCAAGGAGTATGCTTCATTGAGTTATGGCACTTACACCTAAGGGAATGGATGCTGGATAAAACCCTGAGAGAGTACATTCCTTTGGGTGTGGCTGATTCTGGGCAAATATACTGAAGCTTGCACTGCGTAAACCCCTTTCTTTAGATGTTCTTCAACTTCTGAGACCATTGGTAGCAAGTAGAATGAGGAATCAAGAGTTGGTCCATTGCACCCCTCCATTTCCAAAAGGGCTTTCCCACTTAAATTCTGAATGTTAATCTTCTTTAACAGCATGGGAATAGCGCCTGTTGAAATGATGGCCCCCTTGTAAAGCATTCAGGAGGGATGAACTCTTGTTTGAGTTATCTTCTGCCTCATCAATCATCCCTTTAGATGCCTGATCTGATGATGGCCCCAGTAGCTTTCCACTTATGTGCCCAAGGGTGTTTTCTTTTTTTCCCCAGGTCTTGTGTCCACATCACTCTGAGCCATAATTCCATTCTCATTTGCTCTGGCTTTGAATATTTATTTCTCATCAATTGTGTGCCTCCTACTTCACCACAACTAGCATGAAATTTGAATGTAACTTATTCTTTCCAAGCTTGCATACCAACAACATTATTTATGTGCTTCTGTTAATGAGCCCGGTCAATTGTGATCAAAGGACCTGTCAGTCAATCCTTTAACCTGGCTGGGGAATTCTGGGAGTTGAAGTCCACACATCTGAAGGATGCCAAGTTTGAGTAATACTGCTTTGATACAATTTTTGTATTTGCCACCCTGAAAAGCAATTGGGAATGGCTAGCGCCCTAGAATGGACTGAGAACGGTCCTCGCGCTCAGGATTTGAGAAAGAACTGTAGCCATCTGGATTTTATTTTATTCTACTTTATTTATATCTTTTAATAATTACAATGATATTTTATATTTATTGCATTTGCATTGGGATTTGTTTTGTATTTTAATTCTGGTTTTATTATAAACCACCCAGAGTTCCCCCTTCAGGGGAAGATGGGCGGTAATATACATTTAATAAATAAATAAATAAATAAAAATAAAATTGTGTGAGGGATGAAAGGAAATTAATGCAAGGGAAGGCTACACAAATCTGCAGCAAATTTTTGCAATTTGCAGGGCTCTGATTCCCATTTCCCAGCCAGCCCCTCAACCACATTGTTTCCTGGGATATTTGGAGCTCCACCAATTCCCCACCTCCATTCTGTATCTACCAAGCATGCTCTCTCCTACTTTTAGTATTCTCACCTTGGTTTTCTCCCCTACATTTTATGTGTGTGGAACATGTGGGTTTTCCCTACTCTAATTCTAATTATTCTGTGTGAAAATGGTGCCATTTGGGCTGCCTAAGCATGCATTTGACCCCTTCCCCCCATCAAGAAGAGAGAAATAAAGGCAAAACAAAGACAGCATATGTCATATGATTGGTTTGGGCTTTGTGTGATGTGTGAATGCAGCCATCATGATCTGTAAATCATGCTTTATAGCACAGTGTGTGGTTCATTCAACTAATCATGGTTAAATGCCTACATGGCATAGGGCTTGGTTATTTGAGGGACCACGTGTCTCCCATAGTATCTGCCCGGCCGATTTGATCTTGCATGGTTGGCACACTCCAAGTTCCTTCAGTTAAACAGTGTCATCTATCAGGACCCCGGAAGCACCCCTTCTCTCTAGCAGCACCTGCCCTCTGGAAAGGGATTCCCCCCAAGGTCTGGATGGTGTTTTGAAGGGCCCTGAAGATGTGACCCTTCGCCCAAGCATTTGCCAAGGGAGAAGAAGACCCCTTGCTTCATTCCATCCAGTCTGTCATTCTTGCCACCTTTTATCTCTCCGATTGGTACCTTTTATCTTTTATGCTTCCTTTTAATTGGTTTTATTGTAATTTCTTTGCTGTGATTGTTGTGAGCCAGCCAGAGACGTTGGGAATCAAGCGGCATACAAGTTTAATAATAAATAAATAAATAAAAATGGTTGAGATATATTCAATTACTGACAGTTAAGCAAAACAGGCCTTGAAGTTATTTATGAACATAAGCAGTGGATTATCAGAAAAATTTCCAGATTATTGTTTATGTCAGTCTGTGCTGATACTATCAAGGGCAATTTTTGTGATTTCACTTTTGTTGCTTAGAGAGCTAACTTAATCAGGAGAGTAGCTCCAAAAAAGCTTAGCTTAGTCTGCTAAATTGGGACTCTTGGAGTAAGAAGATAACCAATATCCAGTCTCAAGCTAGTGCCCCCCAGATGTGTTAAGATTGGATGGTGGGAATTTTAGCCTAACACATCTGTAAGAAGCCAGATTGGGGGAGATGGCTGCAGTTTCTTTTGCCTCCCAGGCACACATTCCTCACTTCTGCCTGTCACTGCTGGCTGCTGGATTGTTGCACCAAAAGGAATTGGAAAATTGTGTGCACTGTGACCCATTGGCCTCTTGGCCCTCTGGGCTGCAGCTTAGCAGGGCAACTTTGTTATTCTAGGATGAGGAAATGGGGTTTGGATCCAGGCAAACCCCTGGAATCAGGAACTGCTCGGACTAGAATGAAAACAGAGCCTTTGATTTTTTAAAAAAATAATAATAAAACAAAACATCAGCCTGGCTTGGAGTTGCCACGTGTGGAACCCTGGTCTGATCTTTTTCATGGGACCCTGAATCTGGGGATCCTTTGCAGGCAAAGTCTGTGCTCTAGTGTTCAGCTATGGAACATCTCTTCATCAGGCAGCTGCTTCTGTTTACTTACTTAACATGGACATGTTAGCAAGTCTCTCCTGGCTTCCCCAGGCCTCCCTGCCCCACTCACTTGCTCTGCACTGGGGCAGCCCTAGCCAACTAGCTATCTCTCACCCAGATGCTGCTCCTTCCCGACTCCTCCTTTGATCTTGGGGGCCCAAGTATCCTGGCTAATGACTGGAGTGACGCTATTCTCTTTCTGTCTCTCTGATAAACAGCAAGTGGCTTTATCAGGCAAAACCAGTCTGTCTCCTGGTCCCAAACAAGGAACCCTTGTCTAGAAAGGATGAGGGTAGAACTGCTTTGCCTCCCGGGTCACCTTCGGAAGGTAGCCTGAACTGGAGCGGGAAACTCTGAGCACTTCTAACTTGAGCAGGCTTCTCTCTTGCACGCCAGGCCAGTTTCTTGCTATCCGCACTCTGGCTTCCCTGAACATTGTTATGTTGGAGAAGCAGCAGCTGCCATTGGTTGTAAATGTTTAGTTTGACTGGGCACATGGGGAATGCAGATTTATTCAACGTAAAAGCTTGGGAGCCTTTAAGAGTGCTGTTTATATTTATTCATTTCTTAAGCTTTTGTCCTTCCCTCCAGTAGCTCCCATAGGGATCTGTCTTTATTCTATCCCCACACTGGCCCTGTAAGGTAGAGGTTGGGCTGAGAGTGTGTGACTGGCCCGAAGTCACCTAGGAAGTTTCCCCAGTCTAACATCTTAACTCTACATTAGATGATCTCTACCATTTTGGTATCTAACTTAGCCTTCCCAATTGGAGGTGCTGGACTATAGTTCCCTTCATCGTCATTTTTGATAGCATGGCCATCTCAGGAAAGACCCCAAATTGGGAAAATTTAGGCAGCACCAGCGGCAGGTTGGGAGGTCAAGGTTGGCAAGCTGCACTGGAAACTCAAGACAGACAGACAAATCCAGAAAAAGGCAATGGCAAACAACTTCCATATTCTTGCCAAGGAAAGGACATGAATGTATCCATCTACAATCATCTATCAACAGACATCTATCAGCATCTATCAACAGACCCTGGGAGTTCAGAGAAGGGAGAAAGATCATTACAGGAGCTGTTATAGAAAATATTCCTGAGTCCAGGGGAGAGGAGAAACATAAGAATGAGTCTCAGATGAACTCCACCTTAATTAGGCTTGGTGTAAATTGAACTGGAGAATTGCTTTCAAGATTCTGTTACATTACTCTACTAGCAAGAAAGATCTTCCCAGGAGTCCAAGTGGTTCTTGTTTCCTGAATTTGCCTGCCTCGGAGGGCTTGACACCATGTAATCCCCCTGAGCTGAGCGCGACTCAAGGGGGCTTTTACTTTTTATCCAGCCCCAGAAGCTGCTTTTTGGAATGCAGGCCTGGCTCACAAGTCAAAGGCCAAACTCTGGCCTAGAAAAAAATGCACATATTTGGCTGAAAACATGCCTTGGAGACTTCACTTCATATGCCCTCTCTTAACTCACTTTGCAAATAGGGTATCTGGAGATATGTCAGAAAGATTCCACATTGAGCAAAGTTGCATCAAAAATATCCATTTTACAGAACTCCATTTAGCAGACTCTCAGATCCAATGGACCAAATTTCTGTCTGGACATCCCCCTGAAATAACAGACAAGTCCATTGCATCCAAAAAACTCAATTAGATTTATACTAATTTTACAGGATTCTTGATGATTAGCATCATTGCTGTAATTTCATAAAGCTAATTATGCAAATGACATTGTGGCACCACAAATGATATAAATTGATACAAATGATATTATTTCCCTCTTTTTTTTAATGCCATCGAGTTAGTTTTGACTCCTGGTGACTCTGCCTGGACTAGTCCCTGCAGTTTCCTTGGCAAGATTTTGGAAGTGGTTTGCCCTTGCCTGCTCCCTAGGGCTGAGAGAAAGTGACTGGCCCAAAGTCACCCAGCTGGCTTTGTGCCTGAGGCAGGACTAGAACTCACAGTCTCCCAATTGATTTCTAGCCTCTTGTCTTAACCACTACGCCAAGATGCCATTATGCAAATGATGTAAGTCACTGGGAATATTGTAATTTGTGATTGGTCTGTTAAATCAAGATTTCACTGTAATAACATTCTACAGCCACTGAATGTGAGAGAAGAAAAAACATGAAGCACTAGAGGAATAATCATATGGATATACTAGAGCTATGTACTGCCAGTGCACGAAAGGTGCTAAGTGTGAATATTGTTGGTGCCCATGATATCTGCTAATCTTCAAAAACATAGCTGTTGTTCAGTAAAGAGTTTGGACTGAAACTGACTGAAGGACCACCATACCAGTATCTTGGATACAAGATACAGTATCTTGTATCCATTTTGACTTACCACTGTTCTTTGGTTGCCAAATACAAGGAACAGTGCCTTGTATGCATTAGCCCCTCCCCAGACCCCTGATACAGGTTCATCTGAAGTCCACCAAGCCCCATTTCTGCAATTCGAAAGCATGCAAATGCAAGTAGATGAATAGGTACCACTTCGGTGGGTAGGTAACAGCGTTCCGCGCGCGTCATGCTGGCCACATGACCACGGAAGCGTCTTCGGACAGCGCTGGCTCTTCGGCCAACAAACGGAGATGAGCACCGGCCCCTAGAGTCGGACACGACTGCACAAATGTGCGGGGGGAACCTTTACCTTTATAGGGAAAAAAAGTAGTGCTCTCTCACCCAGATGCTGCTCCTTCCCGACTCTTCCTTTGATCTTGGGGGCCCAGGTATCCTGGCTAAGGACTGGAGTGACGCTATTTAATCAAATGCAATAATACAGATGTGATTTGCCACTATTGCCTTTTGTGATGTTTATCAATTTTCTAGTCTAGCCAACCACTCTGGAATCTCCCATCCAAGCATTTATCCAACCCTGGTTAACTTCCGAGCTGAGATAAATCGCTACCACCTGCTGAGGCTCTGGAGGAAAATGTTTATTTGCTTCAGCTTCTGGTTATGTTTTTATCTCAAAGCAGTTGTGTCTGCCATTATTTTAGTGTCCTCTGGACTCCTTGTTGATTCTTCACTGATGTGTATAAATATTATCAATTTTGGTTGTTGTGTTACAGCAGTAGAACTGTTCGTACCTAAATCTCCTGACAGCAGCATGCTATTAGAAGCACAATAAAAATATTTTGTTCTTAAAATAAAATGGAAAGGTCTAAGAACCTAGGCATTTCCTAGCACAAGACTTCTCGGTATACAGCAAAATATGCTGCACATACGAGAACTGTTCCATAGACTCTTCCTCTCTTTCTTGTTCCCACGTGGCTTAATAAAAATAGCTTGGCAAGAGATGAGTACGAGAAATGCTGAAACATTTAATAGAGGTTAAAATCCGATTGGAGTGCAGGGAGGGAGGACCTGGCTACACAAAAGGAAACGGAGATTGAAGTTTTCATGTATCACACAGTTCTGTTGATTTTGGATTAGAATTTTCTAATGAGGCGCCAAAATGTGGCGTCTAGATGGTGTCGGGAAAAGAGCATCAGTTCAGTCGGAACCCAAGTTGAGCAGGTTACCCCCAACTTCCATGAAGTGCTTTGGCTGTTTCTTGGAATGAACTCACTCATTCAATACCAATGACGGGATGGTAGTTTTGCAAACCCAACTTTATAATCTCCTTTGGTTTTGTTTAGTGCCAGGTTTAGAAATGTTCTTGCAGTTTCCCCCTATCCATTCACACTTGCTTTGATGGAAGAGAATTTGCTCTCAAAGCTCTTTACAATGGAGAATTTTGGTGAAATTCACATGAATGGGAGTTGTGTTCTTGCACCCAGTTAATAGTGAGAACACCAAGGGGTATGTATGTATATATGAACGTTCAGTCTTCCTTTTGCAATCAATCTTTCTAGTACTTGGCAGGCTCCATTCAACCCCAAGAAAAATATTGGGAGGGAAGTTTTCACATGAGCCTTTCCAGTAGTGGTGGTATTGTCACCACTAGCAGGGAATCCTACTCTAGTGATGCAGTGGAGCTTTGTCTCTACTTTCCTGGTTCATGGGATAGTAGGCACCTGGAGAAAGTGGGTGAATTCGTACATTTTTTAAATCCAGTTAATGTGATTCTATGTTGCAGAACTAGCAGATTTGACTTGTGTTGGAGAACCCAGCTATTGGGTTGGATCTGGGTTTAAGACAGAGCCTTGAAATTATGAGACTAGTTACCAGCAGGTATGTTCTGACTAAATCTCAGCTTAGTTTGTTTAGTGAATTCATAACCCATAGAGTTTGAGATGACACTGGCAGCTTCCAATGTCCTATCTGGAATTCCTATCTAGAATTGGTTTAGAGGCAATACTGATGCTAATAGCTGGGCTAAGATATTGTATCAGTAAACAAACAGAAGGCCATAATTACATAACAAGTATTCAGTTCATACTACTTCACAACTCTCTGACACAACATCTTCAAGAGCCATTCAATTATCCTGAACTATCCCCAAAGACCCTCTGAAGAGCCAAATCTTAATTGCCTTCTAGAACAATAACAAAGATGGGGCAGTCCTTATCTCACCTGCTATACTGTTCCAGAGGAGAGAGGCTACTATAGACCACATTCGCCCTCCAGGTTCTTAATGATGGCCTTTCCTAGGGCTTGATACCCATAGCAAGCTTCCTAACTGGATCTCCCCAGATGAGTAGATTCTACACCGAGAAAGTAATCTTGACATTTCCAGATCCTGAAACATAAAGAGCTTCAAATCTAACAAACATAACATAAAGAGTCTATCATGGTGGAGATGGGCAGGGATAAATCAATCAATCAATCAATCAATCAAATAAATAACCAACCAACCAACCAACCACACCTGGAAGCTTATTGGTCACCAGTGCAACTCCTAAAGTTGTGGTGTGCATATGTACACCAAGCTGAACCAGATACTATTCAAGCTGCCATATTCTGGGGCAGCCCCAGTCTCCCAGTGGTCTATAAGGGCAGCCCCATGTAGAGCAACAAAGAGGTGACAAGTTAACAAAAAAGGTATATGGACATGGTGGAAGGAGTGATAGTTTGCAAGCAGGAATCTAGTGGATGGTGTTGGAGTAAATTAGATTAACCATGTTTCCTTTTCTTATTCTTATCTCATGCCTTTCATTTCTTTGGCTTATTTCTTCCTCCTTTTCCATGCTTGGTGATTTCCCTTACACTGAACAGGAATAGCATGATAGGCATGTATTTATGTATGTATTCAAACATAAAGGTCAGTTTCACATAAGTTTGCATGAACTGCAAATTGCTTTAAACTGCACAAAATGCACATTGAAATGGTATACAATGCTCTGTAATGTAAATCATTTTTGCATGCAAGTTCCACCTAAAGTAACATATTTTTCACATGCAATTATCCTCAAAATAAAACAATTTCTTAAAACATGTTTAAGCATCAAGAACCACTTTGCAAAATTCCGTCTCAGCCACTATCTAAAACAGTGCTTTCCACTGCCGCCGTTGGTGACACACCAACGGCAGCAGCAGGGGGGCGCGCTGGCGGGGGTGTGCACGGTGGCGGCGGCAGTGGTGGCCTCGTTTTTTCCATTAAAACGCAGAAGCGCTGATGGCGCGCCACTGCCGTCATCGCTGCCGCCGCCATACACACCACCACGCGTGCCCCTGCACCGCCACCGTGCACGTCCACTTCTGGGTTGTGTCGCGACACACTAAGCTCTGTGTTGCGACACACTAAAGTGTCACGACACACAGTTTGGAAAGCTATGATCTAAAACATGGCTAGCTATCAATTTCTACATGACTGGGAAATGCGAACTCCAGGTTGATTTGCTGAAAAAACATGAACCAAAGACCAAGAAAACATCTACAGCACCTCTACTAAGGAATAGATGAGGGTAAGGAATTAATTACCAGGAATTCAGGAATTGTGGGAATCTGCCTCTTGCTGATTTCTTTAACATTTACAAGCCTGAGAGTGACCACCTTCTCTGCTTTAAAGTTTGAATCGCAATTGATTCAAGTTTGGATGGCTTTGCCAAGTGAGAAGGGAACTGCAAGTGAATACAGACTGCACCAAGAAGGGAGGAGCTGATGGGGAAATGCTTCCTACATTCAGCAAGCATGAAATCATCTGTAGTCAGTAGAATGGCTGGAGAAAAGCAGAAATGCTCTTCATTACACTTACAGCAACACGGAAAGGATTTCTTAATCCAAGTGCACATATTCACAATTCATCAGCTAATTGCTTTGCTAACAAGTCCGTGGTGATTAAGATCTTGTCAGCACTGCCTAGACACCACTGGGTTGCTATGCTGGCTTGTTCCTGGAATGTCTTTTCTTTGCCACAAGGCATTCTGGTGGGAATCCCTAGAATGGTGGCACGCATGGTAATACAGTATGGAATGCATATTATTCTCCAAGCTCCGCTCTCTTTAGAAATATGCGCAACTTATCAAAAAAGGGTGGGAATCTCATCAAGATAAAGGAAAAATAATATTAAGTATAGAGGCGGCAGTTCCATTTAATTGCTGGGTTTGTTTTTGACCAATGTTTTTTTTAATTAAAATACCCCCTGTATATGGAGCATAGAGGCCTAATCCTATTTGAAGACAGGATCCTTCGAGTTGCCATATGCCTTGCAAGAATGTGGGGCAATGGTGAGCAATCTTGTCTATTGAGGGCTACATTATCTCAGAGGAGCCAGTTTGGTGCAGTGGTTAAGGCACTGGGCTAGAAACCAGGAGACCATGGGTTCTAGTCCCACCTTAGGCATGAAGCCAGCTGGATGACCTTGGGCCAGTCACTCTCTCTCAGCCCTAGGAAGGAGGCAATGGCAAACCACTTCCAAAATCTTGCCAAGTAAACTGCAGGGAGGACTAATCCAGGCAGTCACCCGGAGTCAACACTGACTTGAAGACACCCCCAAAAAAGAAAAAAAAATCTGTTGAGTGCTATACAATGAGCAGAGCAGAAATAAATATTGGGTGTGCCCATATCCTAAAGTACTTGAGACACCCTTTTTTCTCAGCAGCACCCCTTTTTCCCCCCCCTTATACTCTTCTTTTCCCCAAGCAGCAGGTGAAAACCTTGCAGAGGTCAGAACTATCTCTTGCAGAGGACTTAAGAAATTATGCAAGAGCCACACGTAGCCTTAAAACTGTAGGTCACTGACTTTTGGCATAAGGGATAATTGGCCCATTGTATTGCTCGCAATCAAAATTCCAAAAGATCTGAGCTCCATTCATTTAGTCAGTGGCCATGATTCCCTCCAACTTTCCATTCTGAATCTGAGCCATACGGTTAACACCAATACGATTCAGAGACTGGTAATTGCTTTGCTTGTTCTCATTTTCCTGGAAGGGTTCTAGATGCATGAAAGATGGAGAGGGAGGGAGGCTTAAAACTCTGCACCAGGGGTTTTCATACTGTGGGCGGATACTTGCCCTGGGTCATTAGCAACTAAGATTGTGGCAGTTTAAACACACACACACACGCACGCACACACACACAACTGATCAGCATTGCACCCAGAGAGGGGGAGCCTTCTCAAAACTTGCCCTGGGTTTGGTCCTCACTTTGCCTAGGCAAGCCCCAGTGTGCAGTTGTGATATTGCAAAGTTTGAGACCCCCTGTGGTAAATATGTAATAATTAAAAGCAACGTATTATGTATTGCTCAACTCCAATACCAATTAAAACATTAGTTTCATTCTTGGGGAGGACAGACAAATTCATGCATCACTTTAAGAGAGTGCAGTCCCACAAAATATGAGGATATGTGCTCTCTGCTATTTTTCATATTAAACCCCCAAACTGCTACAAATCTCAGGAAAAAAAATACAGGCATATGACAAATTTTCTTTAGATACTATTTCCCCAACACAGCTGATTATTCCCCCCCCCCCGTTAGATCTGGGGATGGGGGAAAACAGGAATCCAAGCTCCATGAATCTATTTTCCAGTGGGGGAAAAAAGCATTCCAAGGAATAATCCAGGCACTGATGCTTTAACTCCAGCTTACTTCACAGCTTCAAAGTGGTCCACATGCCATTTACTGCAATAAAAGTTGGTCTTCATAAGCACCCTGGGAGGTAGGTCAGGCTGAGCAAATCTGCTTGGCCCAAAGTTGGTCAGTGATATTTCTTGTCTGTGTGGACATTCGTGACAAGGATGGTTCCAGAGGAGGGATGAAGGAGGCAGGACCCCACTTCCAGACAAATAACTTGTCCTTACTGCCCACTTCTTTATAAACCTTTGAAGGGAACACTCTTTATCAACACTCTTATTTATTTTCCAAAAATCCAATGTATGAGTTGGCCTCCCCATCTTAAAGTGCACTTGCCCCCCCCCTTTTTGCCCCTTTTTTTTCTACCCCCACTAATTCACACCAAGTCTTAGCCCAACACCAATCACTATAGTGTCTACCTGTGGTGGGAACTAACCCCAAGAACCTCAACCAGCATGGCCAGTAGTTTAGAATGATGTGACCTGGAATGCAGCAGCAACTGGAAGGCCAATGGATTCTCCTCTCCTGGACTATACAGAATCCTGGGTTTCTTGTGTCATGTCTGTTCTGGTCCCAGGCATTTGAAGGTGACTCACTGTGAGTCCAGATATCCTTCCATATTGGGTTAGGAACTGATGGCTCCATCAAAAAGGCCCTGCTAACTAAAAAGTGGGTAAGCAGCAGCAGTTGCCTGTTGCATATTTACAAGTACCAACTAAATAATAAAAAGACCTCTTATGCACAGTTGGCATTTTCTAAAACTTTGGGGTTTTAGAGTGCTTGCTCTTGTTCCTCTGCTGTTTTTTGGAAGTGTTGCCCTCCCCAGCAGCTCCACAATCGTGGGGTACACAATTTCCAGAGCCAGAGGTGCTGAGTCACCCACTCCATTGTTTCAGGTAAAAGGAAAATGCTTCCTGCTGTCTTGCATGTGGCAACGGAGCAGAAAAGGCTCCCAGGAGGCTTCAGGAATGTACTGAGGTGTGCACGGCCCGTTCCTTTTTCCTGGAAACAGAGGTGATGGAAGATTCATGGTCTTGATAGCAGTTCCTTGCCAAGCATCACAAATCTCTCCCGTGGTAATAGACTGAATTTCTTCAATGTCACAGAAAACAACGTTGGCTGCCATTGGCTGAATTGGTGTGACACAAAAGAATGAGTCTGCACATTTGGAAGGTACAAATGTTGTAATACTCTACGCTACACTAAACAAAAACCAAATTAAACACACTGTGTGCACGAACTACTAAGGTTGGTTAGTTTGAATCTTGGTTAGGATTTTTGGTGGCTTAGCATGCTGGATGGACCAATGGCATCCAGAGGCTCTCCCTGCTTTCATCGGAATGACCAAGACAGTGCTGTAGCATTGCACTGTAATCTTTGCCCATTTGAAGGTGCTGACATTACGATGCACATAGAAAAGGGACAGGGGTTATGTTGTGAGACTGCTTTCATCACTCCGACCGTCCCCCCTTGCCCCTTCCGCAGATGCTACTGGTCCAGTTGATTATTTTGTACAATACAAATAATAAAATGGATTGAATCAGTAACCATGTAAAGTGTGTTGGGTTAACCAAGCTTTTAAATATCCATCATATATGTATGTTGTAAGCCATAGTGGCTCACTGAAGATTTTCTGTGGCTGCCTATGGAATCCAGAGGCATTCCTGCAAGTAAAGATAAAAGACCAGCATGTTGTTTTGTCACCCAGGTCCCATTCCTTTCTTTCATTACAAATATATTTTAGAAATTTAAGTCAGTTCTGAGAGACTGGAAAGTGCCAGCCAAGGTGCCCATGAGCAGAAAGGCACGTGTGGGTACCACATTGTTCATTTCTTCAGTAGGGATGCATCCCTAGGAGGTTCTTGTTCCTGGTAATAATTCCAGGGCAATCATTCAGCTGTCACAGTTTGGCAAAGGTTTCTGGGTCACCATGACCCCACACATCCTATTCAAAGCTGCGGGTAGATGACTACAAAAAGAAAAGTAGGGCTTAGCCCTCTTTGGCAACACCAGCTTGCCCAAATCGGCAAGCACATCCCATATTCATCCCCAGCAATGATTCAACAAGATCAAGGAGTTTTCTGTCTTTTCAGAAGTACGATCCAGTATTCTTACTTTGTTTATTAGGCACTGTCCCATTACCTCTTCTCCTACTACAATGTACCCTGCCAGGTTTTTGTGAGGATAAATTGGAAATTGTGGTTTTCATTGCTTTCAGGAAGTGGCTTTCATGATGGACTTTAGATACAGTTCTTCCAGGGCATCGTTCCCTTGCTCAGCACCATTATCTGTGGCCAGGAATTTCCTTGTTTCAGGGGAGGATGGCCAGAGCCTCATGTTTCCGGTGCAGCTGTCTTCCAGACACCTGGCAAAACCAGCAGATTGATATGCAAGAGTGAGAGACAATGTCTGTCTCTGCAGCATGACCTACAGAGAGACAGGATTCCCATCTATTTCCTGCCTTGATATTCTGGAGACTTTATCAGTTTCTGCTCCACAGGGAAAAAAAATGTCAGAAGGATGCTGGTGGCAAAAGACAGAGGTATCCAGGAAAAGCTTGTTATAGTCCATTCCTTGTGAAGTCCATGGCCTGGAAAACATCAAAGTGTCAGTGTATTGTGAGCCAGCTATGTGTACACACACACACACACACACACACACACACACACACCTCTACACTTAGCCAGTATTAAGTTGAAGTCCTTCCAGAATCGGAAAAAAAAAAGAAAAGTGTAAATATTTCTGGTTCAATGAACAAAACAAACTTAAGAGGGAAGCAGGAATTTATATAGCACTTTGTCTATCTGTTCAGAGAATGCTGCATTCATGCTGGCTGGGTTGATAATCACATTAAGCCATGATTTGTTTTAATTATGGTTTATCCAACAAACCAAAATAGTTAGGCTTATATTCATGCTGAGCCAAAAGCAAACAAAATACATCATGGCTTAGTGCAATGGGTGACACACACACACACACACACACACACACACACACACACACACACACCTTTACAATCTGTAATGCTTTCAACAAGCTTGGAAAACAGGCTCCAAAACTGCAATGCACAAAACCAAAATGTATCCAGTAAATTCAAGGTGAAAGGGAGGGGGGAGATGGGCGGTCATATAAATTTAAAAAATAAATAAAATAAATAAAGGAAGATCTGAATTGTAAACTTCACAGCTCAGTTTTCTAACCAACAGTCTGTCCTGATGTCTTGCCTGTTTTATATAGTGGATTAATGATCGTGAAAAGTAGCACTGCGCTCATGAGTGCCCTGAACCTGTTCAAAGAATGCATCCATTGAAAGCCAAACTGCTACAGTATTTTTTTAAAAAATAGCAAAAATAAAGAAATTCTCCAAGTATCATTTGGGATCCCTAGGTGAGAAAAATATACAGAGAGAGACTATCTTAAAGCATAGTATTAGATATGTGAGTGTATGAAACTTTAATCGGTTAATTGATCTGCCAAATGCCAGATCCCCCGTTTTGTTTAATGAGCTGACAATTGTATTTATAACTGTGAAACAGAGGTGGGAGGGAGGGACTGAGTGGAAGCATGGGCAGGGAGGGTGCAAGCAGCTGGTAGAGCCATTCCCCCACCTTGGCACAGACTTTTATGATAGCTGTGCCTGTCTCGGACAGCGGCCAGGGCCCCAGCATTTATAAGAAGCTGCTGAGCAATTAAGAGTGTTCCATCCTCCCTCTGGGACTAGCACCTCGAAACCTTTGATTCTGGAAGAGCTACAATTGAGTAGTTCCTCTGGGTCTGGGGGGCCTCACAATTTCCCAGGGAGAGAAGCAACTCCTTCCCAGATGGGCTATGAGCCATACCCAAATGAGAGCATCCATGAGACATGGCCGGATGACAACACCTTGAACAAAGTACAATTAAAAATAATAATAAACTGAAAAATACCCCCGTTTTAATGGCTCACAAACCGTGAGAACAGGATGGATTTATTCAGCCACCTTTGAAATACACTCAGCTTCTTCCAGCTCGGTGACTGTATTCGCACAACATGCTTATACATCATTAATCATGGTTTCTCAATCCAATTTTGCACAACCCACTGAAATACAAACTAACTAGGCAGCCTGGGTTATGCTAAAATGCAATTGGTGGTTGGCTGTGTTTGCACAACACAATCTATAGCATTAGGGTCCTGTGAAAGTTTCCCACAAAGTGATGGAGAATCTTAAGAGCTATTCTGAGAATCTGAAATTTCCTTTCTTTCAGAAACTGACGTCTTTCTCTCTTCATGGTGCAGAACAATTGAAATGGGGAAGAAGCATAGCTTAGTATCAGAGCACTCCCTTGTTGAGTGAAGGTCCTAGGTTTGACCCTGGTTTTCTAGTTCAGACTTCAGATACCACTCAATACAAGAATCAGTGTCTAGTTCATACATCACCCAAACCATGCTTTGCTTTGTGGCATTCACATACCTTAGTTAATTATTAAACATGGTTTACCAACATCACAAGGGCTTTATTCAGACAACATGCTGAGCCACAATATGGTCTGTCGGATTTGGCTGAAGGATGCTGTGTAGACTCAGCTAGTAGATGCTTTGGTTTCCAGGGATTTTGAGGTCCAGATCAAAGCACTCTTTAAGCCCTGAACTGTCTTCAGCAAAGGGCTTAATCCTCTGGAGATCTGTAGTGCATCTGGTAGAGATGCCAGAAAAGGATTTCTCAGTGATGCTATTAAGTTACATTTGGAAGGAAGAGAGGATATTGCTTAGGAAAAAGAATGCTAAAGGTAAACAGATGGGGGAGTTGGGGAAATTCAATATTTTGACCACTGAAAAAGTAAAAGGGGATTAGTGAAGATTGGCTGGGTGGAGCTTATTGGTTCCCATAGCATTCTTCTAAATTCCTATCAACCACGAATTTGTTTGGATTGCTCCTTAAATAAACACTTGGTTATTAACCCTGAGTACCTATCAATGCTTACCTTGCTTACAAGGTTTCTCTACTCTATAAATATCTATGCTCAGTTTCTGCTGGCACAGCAAGACTGCATCACCTGCAGACCTGCACCCCCCAAAAAACCTGCAGGTAATCTGGAGAAGATGCATTTCATATTCACCAGCCAAGGACAGTTCAAACATAGAATAGCTTTATTGATCAGTCAAATGACCATATCAAAGGACAATTCAAACACTCAATTCTCACCCCTGAACTACATCTCCTCCAGGTTTTGCTACTTCAGGTACACTGGATTTGTTCCCTGTGCTGTCACTCTGCCCTTGGCTGCTTTGAAGACTCAATGGTTCAATTGTTCTAGTTAAAAAATGAATAAGGAAAAGAGAGAGAGAATTGCCCTACAGTAAGTTGTCAGAAGTTCCTGGTGTACCTTTGTGACTTCATTGTGTGGGGAAGAGCACAAGGTGTGCTGCCTTTTGCTACAATACTCAAGGGAATTATTGAATTGGAGCATTGAAGTTCACACCTGCTCAACAGAAGAAGCTTACCTATATTTGTCTGTGACAAATGGCTGGCCAAGTCCTGCTTAAATGCCCCCACCAAAGGGAAGACCTCTTGATGCTTTTATTCACATAACATGTTGCACCCCAATATATCCACCATATTGTGGCTTTGGGAGTTTGGGCCATAAATAAAATTAAAAATTGAGTTGTGGCTTAACTTGATAGCCTAGTCCACACAGGGATAGAAGAGTGAGTGGTCCTACTGGGGGCATCTTTAGTATAAATGTGGGATGTGATAATGGCTGGGTTATCCAACTGTTAGGACATTGTTTTATTGATAGTATTTGTTGATGTGGTTTTATTGATTTGGTTTTAATGAAGTGGTTCAAGGATATTGTCATACACTGCTTAGAGTGTACAATGGGCCTTGCCTTTACTAAGCTGGCATCATGTAGGTAACAACACTTGGCTGAACCTGACTGATCTTAAAAGCTCAGCAAAGTTGGACCTGGTTAATCTTGTGATAAGAGGCCATCAGTTTGGGCCTCTGATCAGGCATCTGTCCTTGTACAACCTGCAGCCAATACCATTTGCAACAATTCCAGCTCCCCATGTATATTTGTGTTGGTGGAACGACAGTCAAGATGGACTCAGAAAGCAATCCGATCAGAAAGTGTACACATGTGAGGCAACCACACCTCAACAGCAGGAAGGATGCCCACAGGGACTCAATTTGTCCTCCGAACTGGAGAATAAAACCAGGTTAGAAGATCTGATGTTATTTTGTGGAACAACTTATTTGGAAGACCTTGTTTCTGATCAATATGGATAAACAGCTTCTTGCAACTTCTCTTTTAGTTATCTTTTTTTATCTTTAGCTTGCCCTGTTCCTATTACAGCAGTTCAGTGAGCATAAATTAAGAAGGCAAAACTTTTCTCACCCCTTGATCTCCCTCCCCAAAAAGCCCTTCATTTGAAAAGTGGGAGGGGGGCATTCTGAAAAAGTTGGCATCTTTAATCCAGCAGAACTCTCCATGGGTCATCTTTATTCCATTTAAAATGAACAACTTTCATTCATAATACAACTTCCCCAGTCCTAGCTGAGAGTTAACTAGTTTCTTTGGCTAAACAAGTTATATGTTTGTTATAAGTTATAGGCTTAGCTCAGTGGTACACCCTCTAGTTTGTATCCCAAGAGTGCCAGATTCAGTTCCTTCTATCTCCAGGTAGGGTTAGGAATGACCCTTTTTGAACCATTGCGGATCTACTGCTAGTTAACAATAGACAAAAACAGGATTGATGGAGCCACAACCAGATTCATTGTAAAGTAACATTCTGTTCCCAAATGCAACAAACGGCCTTCTGGCAAGTCTTGTGATAATGGAGTGCAATAATGGCACAGATCCAGCTCTTAGTGTATTGGGGAGAAGAGGGAAGTCCAGGAAGTGCATTTTTTGTGCATTATGGTTAGGTAGATGGATATGGACGCATAGAGAGATGCACACAGAAGTTGGCACATCTTAGAATGTTAACAGACCTGTTAAAGGAAATGTCAGTGGAGATAATAGTGGGAGGGACAATATAAATAGAGTTCCCATACATCTTGAGAGGACCTCTTCCTTTACAGATGACCTGCTTTCTTCCTAGTGGAGCATCACTCTCAGATGGAACCTGGGTGGGACAAAGATGTCACTGTTTGTGCCACTATTGGTATCCTCTATATACCATATATATATATATATATATATATATATATATATATATATATATACATACATACATACATACATACATACATACATACATACATACATACATACACACACCAATAGTGATGCACCTGCATCACAGAGGCCAAGCCTGGCCTATACAACTTTGTGTCAAACACACAGCACTGCCGAGTGGACGAGTGGACAATGAATGAGAGCGCCAATGTACAGAACAGGAATTGTTGGGAGTGCCTGTGGCTGGTCTGCTGTCATGTGGTTTGACATGTTCAGTGGG
The DNA here is from genome assembly GCA_023362775.1 of Charina bottae. Classification (NCBI taxonomy): domain Eukaryota; kingdom Metazoa; phylum Chordata; class Lepidosauria; order Squamata; family Charinaidae; genus Charina; species Charina bottae. The sequence goes on from JALMGJ010000010.1 coordinate 11,646,635, forward strand.
CTGGCTCTGTGCTAGGGCATAGTGCCATGAAGTTATAGTTGAGATGGGCCAAGTAGGTGCTCACATCCAACCCTGTTTCTTTCTAGCTTTCTCTTCAACACCTCCCACTTTTTTGTCACTTAATTGTAAAGTCTACAGAGGTGCCAATGTTAATTAAACAGGGTTTCCAACCAGTTTCAAATCATCTTATAATCCAAGATGGACAAGTTTCTATACCTGGGACTGCATTTTTGCCTCTCAGCAGGACTCTGGAGTTCTATCTCAAAAAAAGACAGGGCAACACAACATTGACATAATAAAAATATAGCTAATATGATTACGTCCCAGGTGTTTGTTTCCCTTTTGATTCATTAAACATTACAATTTAGCAGCAAATTTTGGCAGGATTTTGGGGACTGCCCTAAGTTTTTTAATAAACTTCTCTAATGCCCATAGTCAAGGTTGAAAAAGACAAGCAAGGCAGAGCTGAATATGAACCTGAACTCTTTTATTACACCAAGATTATGGCAACCAGCTTGATTGATAACTGGCAAATAGAGGGAGAAAAAGTGGAGGCAGTGACAGACTTTGTATTTCGAGGCACAAAGATTACTGCAGATGCACAAAGATTTTCCTGCAGCCAGGAAATCAGAAGAGTCTACTTCTTGGGAGGAGAGCAATGGCAAATCTTGATAAAATAATTAAGAGCAGAGACATCACACTGACAACAAAGGTCCGCATAGTTAAAGCAATGGTATTCCTTGTAGTAACCTATGGCTGCGAGAGCTGGACCATAAGGAAGGCTGAGCGAAGGAAGATAGATGCTTTTGAACTGTGGTGTTGGAGGAAAATTCTGAGAGTGCCTTGGACTGAAAGAAGATCAAACCAGTCCATACTCCAGGAAATCAAGCCAGACTGCTCACTTGAGGGAATGATATTAAAGGCAAAACTGAAGTACTTTGGCCACATAATGAGAAGACAGGATACCCTGGAGAAGATGCTGATGCTAGGGAAGGTGGAAGGGAAAAGGAAGAGGGGCCGACCAAGGGCAAGATGAATGGATGATATTCTGGAGGTGACAGACTCAACCATGGGGGAGCTGGGGATGGTGACGGCCGACAGGAAGCTCTGGCGTGGGCTGGTCCATGAAGTCACGAAGAGTCGGAAGCGACTGAATGAATAAACAACATGAGGCCACTATGCAGCTGGTTGTCCTCCAGATGTGTGAATATCAATTCCCAGAATTCCCCAGCCAGCACAACCATGGTCAAGGATTCTAGGAGTTGAAGCCCACATACTAAGGCTGGGGAAGATGAATCTCTATTACCTCTACATGAAAAAGCAAGAATTACTAATGCAAGGCAAGGCAAATATACACATACTTCATGCACACAACATTAGTGATGGATGAGCTCATAACGATCTCAGCCTCATCCCTCCTTGCTCTCACACACCCTGAACTCTTTCAATAAATTGAAACAGTCATCAGAAAGCAGGGTTCAAGTTCTTAGAGAATAGCTTAATAGCCCTAAACTTTTGAGTAGCAACTTCATCCAGCAGTCCATCAAACTTGGGAATTGCAGTCTGAACCTGGGCATCCAAAGATCCATGATGTTTGAGTGTCTAATGAAAGCCCACAACAATCCCTCTTCCTGTTCATTGGTGCCAAAGGGGGGGCAACAGACAAGTCCAATTTGAGCGTTTCAGGCTTCAGAATCAGCTCCATGTGGCAAACCAGGGAGGTTTTAGCTCTATATTTTCCAATGTCAAGCTTCAAAGGAATCCTCACTTTAAGGCTCCCTGACATCCACTTACACCAATGGCAGGCAGTCTCCTGATGACCAAGGAACACAAATCACATTTTTGGAAAGGTCAAAAGCCATCAAGAAAGGCCCCACCACACATATGGGCAAGGCTGAATTTGGGGAAGGTTTGAGGGAGTTCTATTTTTTATTATTATTATTAATTATTATTAATTATTATTATTATTATTATTATTATTATTATTATTGCTGCTACTACTACTACTACTACTACTACTACTCCTCCTTGGATGCCACCCGACTTGCAACAACACTGGGCTTTTAAAACTTGGATGTGCCAAATTGGGGAAGTAACCATTCCCATCTGCTTCTTGCCTTGATACGGGGAGAAACCGCTGTCAGCTTTCTCCAGGCCTAGCCTGAGAGGACACCAAGGGACACCAAAGGGGGCTGGAGCTGCCCATCGCTTAGCTTGGACTTCCGGAGATACCCACCTGGACAAAACTTTCAAAGGGTCTCACTTTGAGTCTCCCCAACGCAAGCAGGCTGGAAAGACGCCTTGGCGTTTGCACCACCCCAACTCCCTCACCCTCCCATCTGCCGGTTCTTTCTGGGGTTCCGTACATTGAGAGAGACATCAGAAAGCAGAGTTCTTGTTTTTAATATTGCCTGTCCTCCTTCAACACTGCATCCCATCAGGAAGTCACAGCCGCCATCAGCATTTCTTACAACTTTGGATTCCTTTGCCCTGGGTTAATTACTTCCAGAATTCACACTGGGCCCCCTGCCCATCCCCATCCCCATCCCCATCCCCCCCAAAGCCACTGACTAGCTTTGTCTTACAGAAAGACATGTGTCCCAACCCTCCCCCCCCTCAGCCCTTCCAAAAGAAGGTTCCAAATTTATTTGCATTTTTTAAATGTTTTTCTTCCCCTCCAGAAAATTCAGTTTCTTCTTAGCGCCTCTGCCAAGCACGGAGTTGACACGACAGTGTAGAATCCTTGAGGGAAGCGGTGGCACCGGTCGAGGGAAGGAAGACCGCCACTTTGGTTCTTTCAGGCAGCAAACCGTGTATGTACTTGGGGAGAGGAAGGTGTTGAGTGGCTTCAGAAGACTGGGGGAGGGAGGGTGAAGAGGACAACTCTGCAGAATCCGTGCAAGTGAAAAATCTCTCTCTCGCTGCTAAAAACGGAATAAAGTTTCTAGCCCTCATGGTTGCAAAGTTAAATATAAGCGCAGCTGGGAATCGGCTGGAGCTGCGAGAGGCGAGCTGTACGTTTCTCAGGCAGGAGAAGGGTTAGCAAAGATGAAAGATGACTTCTTTCCCCTCAGCGACTCTAAAAGCAGAATACAAATGATACAGAACTGGGCACATCTATTTAATTTGCAAAACTGACAGAGATGGCAAAACTATCTGTTCCTTTGTCCAGACCTATAAAATGCACACCAGCTGTCTAACAAGAGAATCCTGAGAACGGTGACTTCTAGAGGAAGGTGAGGATCTCTGCTTGGGAGCTCAAACCTCCCCCAAATTATAGTTCTGAGCGTGCCTTGGGGAGAAGGAATGACTGCTAAACCCACTTAAATCTACAGTGTATGGTCACGCTCCAGGAGAACCCAAAACTTGGCAGGACCTTAAAAATAGAGAGCCCTGCCACAGAAGGAGGTTCTTAAAGTGCAGTGCTAGGAACCCATGCGAAATTGAGGGGGCCCACCATAATAATACAGAGTGGGCAGCCATCCCCTAAAGAGCCAGACCCATAATTTGAGGAAGAAAAGGGGGAAGAAAAGGATCATACTGAGGTTCCTTCTTTCATGAGCTCCTGGTATCACCTCTAAAAATTTGTCAACGCCCAGCCTGTGAAAGATGAGACATTCTTATAAATCAGAGCTTTCCAAACTGTGTGTTGGGACACGTTAGTGTGTCGGCTGCAGTGTCTGTGTGTGTCGTGGCTGCTGCTGCCTCCGAGCCCTGCCAGGATTCCACGCAGATCCTAGTGCCTGCCTTGTGCCTTGTTGCCTCCAAACCTGCTGTGATTCCGCGCAGGTCCTAGTGCCTGCCTTGTGCCCTGCTGTAAGAGTGTGTCGCGAAATGATGCATGTCTAAAAAGTGTGTCACCAACTTGAAAAGTTTGGAAAGCTCTGTTATAAATGGTGCAAAAATAAAATACAGAGGAGATGATGCTGGAAACGGAAGCCCCGTGGGATCTCTGGAAAAAAGGGAGAGCGCATGTGCGGGGAGTTGTAGAGCAGTCCGATTCTTGACACCATCCCTCCTTTTGTCAACCATCTACTCTTCGCATCCCAGAAGTTCCACTCGCAGTGTGATGCGGTTGTGCCAGGACTCAGGTAAGATGCGGACAAAGCGAGCGTAGAACGGCACATCAAACATGTTCTTCTTGTGCGAGTGGTTGTCGTGGTTGCCTTGGAATACCTATGTGGAGAGGGGAAGGAGGAGAAAAGAAGCAGGGTAATTTTTAAAGCGTTAGCAAAGGTCTGCAGATCAGGGCTTCTGGAATTCTTGCCACCCTTCGCAACAGCTCCATTTGGGGGCGTGGTGGCTCAGCGGGTAAGACGCCAGGCTTGTCGATCGGAAGATCGCAAGTTCGGGGGTTCGAATCCCAAGCCCTGCGTGTGGAGTGAGCTCCCGCACTCGCCCCAGCTCTTGCCAACCTAGCAATTCGATTAATAGGTACCACTTCGGTGGGTAGGTAACAGCGTTCTGCGTGTGTCATGCGGCCACATGACCGTGGAAGTGTCTTCGGACAACGCTGGCTCTTCGGCTAACAAACGGAGATGAGCACCGGCCCCTGGAGTCGGACACGACTGCACAAATGTGCGGGGGGGGAACCTTTACCTTTACTTAACCAGGAGAACATGGCGCTGAGGATGGAGTTATCAGCAGCATTCTGAGCTGCTGCCCTCTCCCATCAGAGGGATTGGGAGAATTGGGGAGGGTTGTTTGTTTTTGCCTCTCTCCACAACTCGAGGTCAGATCTCGCCCATTTTCAAATTCCATCTTTCTTTAGCTGGCTTCTCCACCAACAACCCAAAGTTGATCCCATTCTCTTCAGGTTTTGGAGTGTTATGCTGACCCTCTTTGCACAGATTATTTCCAACGTTCTGTTGGATTTTGAAAGAATTAAAAGGGAACTTGGGCAGTTTTGGGCTTCAGGGTTTAGTGACCATGGTCACAACAGATTGCCTGATGTTTCACCAGCAACTGTGGCTGGCATTTTCAAAAACAAGGTGGTCTGCTAGACAGGCCACAGGCAAGTGAGCAGCCTGCACCAGTAGAAAGGGAAGTGTTAATAAAAGCCAAGTCTCTTTCAAATTACACTTACTTCCAGATGACTGTGTTGCTTTCTTGGGAACACTGTAGAGATAGTTTGTTTTTGGCTTCTTCCAGGATGTTTTTTAAAGTTCCCCATTGAGTTTACAGCCCATGGATTTCCTGATAGTCTACTTTCCTAATACTAACCATATCGGACCCTGCTTAGCTTTTTTGAGATTAAGTGCTGCCACCTGGTGTGACAATAAAAACACTGGCACTCTGATGCTAAAGGGAAGAACTTGGAGAATTACATTTTGACATTTATTTTATTTTTTCACAAGGAAAACTTACAAGCTAGCCAAAGTTGGGCAGAAGAAAATTTCCAAAATACATATTATGCAATAATTGAAAAGTCATAAAAACTCTTCATCAGACAAGATGTGAAGAAAAAGAGAGAGAGAGGAAGGAAGAAACTAAGGATTGGAAAGAAGGGACTCAGTATAATATCTAAGAGGAAGGAGGGATTATAAGATTGTGATTATCTGTTGAAAAGAATGTCGGAAGTCATTATATTTCATAACTTTAGTTTCCTTCCTTCCTTCCTTCCTTCCTTCCTTCCTTCCTTCCTTCCTTCCTTCCTTCCTTCCTTCGATTTGTCTTTTACTCTATGTAAAATTCTGCACTGTTCAATTTTCTCTGATGATCTGCACCCTTTCACAGGGGAATAAAATTTTGGAGAAACTAGAGGACACAGCTCAGCATTAATGGTAAGGCTGAACAGTCTAACTCCTAACAAGAACTCCATGACATGTAGAAATATGCTGTGGGGGGGCGAGTTGGATAAGTAATGGATTAACTATATCCTTGCATTGTTGTAGCTTTGATTAGGTATCAATTGTTTTTGCTTGTTTATATCTACTGGGGGCATTATAGTTCTAATGGAAATTTGTAAACTGCCATGAGCCTGTATTGGATGGATGGATGGATGGATGGATGGATGGATGGATGGATGGATGGAAGGAAGGAAGGAAGGAAGGAAGGAAGGAAGGAAGGAAGGAAGGAATGGTGGAATGGTGGAATGGTTGAGTGAATGAATGTTAAAATCTGGCACTATTGTAACCTCTGTTGAGAATCATTTGAAGTAGACTACAAACCTTTTAAATTAATAAAACTGAAGCAAAGCTGGACGAAGTTACACTAAGCTAGAGATAGTCTGCAACCGCGTAACATTACGCACAAATATTCGGAAAAGGCACAACTGACCAGTGATCAGCTGTGCAGAATGCCAATGGTTTTAGCCCAGGGCAGACCCTGCACTGACCCCCAACCCTATAAAAAGATCTTGCCCAATTCTACCTTGGTGCTGTTTGTCCTGTTGTCCTTGTAGAGAGTCCAGGATTTCCCATCATCGCTGTAGGCCACTTTGTAGGCTGCTACAAATTGAATGTGCCCAAAATCTCGAGCTCCCTGTGTAATAATCCCAGTCACTTTTTTCTGTCTCTGAAGATCAATCTGCAGAAAGCAAGCACAATAGTTCCACTGGAAGAAGCAAAAGCTACTGATCAAATCAAATCAATATTTCTTTTAGTTATAGATCAGCATCAGGGGATGAGGTACAGTCATTATGAAAAAACAGTAAAAATATAATAGGTAAAAAGTTGTATATAAGAGCTGTATAAAGTGTATAAAAATACACACACACAGACAAGTTTTCTATATACAGTATATATATGCGCGCACACATATACACATACATGAGTTTCATATACATGAGTTTCATATACATACTGTATACATATGAGTTTTATATGTGTGTGTGTGTGTGTGTATATATACTCATGTGTGTGTATATACTCATATACTGTATATATGAGTCATAGAAGATATAAAATATATAAAAAATGAGAATTTAAAGGAGTTCTATATAAGAGGCATATAAAGTGTAAAAAGTAAAAAACTGACTAGGAATATATGAGACATAGAAAGTAAAACTGCCCAGAGTCATTGGGAGTTGGGCAGTATACAGATTTGATGATGATGATGAATAAAAGATATAAAAAGTGAGATGAGAGCATTAGAAGAGTATAAGGGAGCAGGAGCTACTGAACTTCAAGCAAGCTATTCTCAACAGGAAACCTTTTACACCCTAAACTGCATCCAAGGGGCTTTTTGGAGCTGAAGGAATGTTGCACTTCAAAAACTGACAAAAACCGGATGCAAACTGAGCTTGCATCTTCTCGCTTCTCTCCCATCTCCCTTTCCTTTTGTCCTAAGGTTTTAAGGCTTTGCAAACTCAGGATTCTTGAAATGAAAAGAGGCCCTGAAATACTTCAAAATAATAATTGGAAACCTGCTGAGAAGGATCAGCTTTTATTCACTGATTCTATGAACAAATAGAATCAGTTTGGATCAAGAGTGGGGTTGGAAGGATGGGGAAGGTATTTCAAATCTATCAAGGAATTGCCAAATGTGAAAGGCATTGTTCATCCTGACCCCAAGATCAAAGCGTTATTCTAAGACTCAGATTAAATACTGATGGTCAGGAAATGTATACAAATTCAAGCAACTGGCATATCCTTAAAGTGCTTTTCTCAGTACAACATTAGATTTGCTTACTGTATTTGCATCTGCATAGAGGGTGGGAATCCAATGTATTCATTTATTTTAAAAAAGGCAACAGTACTACTAGGAGATCAGATGAGACACAAGCTATTCATAAATAGGGAATCACACTGTTTAATTTTTTGAGGAGGAGAGAGAAAATTGTTTTCTTAGCAGGAGCAGGACACATATTGAAAGATAGATCAAATCCTGAACTGACAAAGTAAACCTTTCTGGCTTCCAGCAAGCTATTTTTCTAAGTGGAAAGATAGCCTGACTATTCTTTAAAATAGCATTCAGTCTCTGCACATCAGAAGTTACATAAAGTTTCTTCAGTGTTCAGGCAAGCAGCCCCCTCCTCCTCCACCCACCCATATTACCTTCCCAAAAGTTATGCAGCGGCAAATACATTTTCTTTCAACCAGGATAGCATGAATGAAAGGGAAAATCTTCCTGGGATTCAGTTTTCTGCCAGGTGACCACATGGACACATCCATGCTATTTTCTTGGAAACAATACAGTATGCAAGCAGTTTGCCTCTTCCTTCTTCCGGGAATTTTTTAAAGTTCCCAGTCCAGCCGACATCTTTCGTGGCCTCCCATCCAAATACTAACCATGTTCCACCCTGCTTAGCTTTTTCAAGATCAGCCAAAGTTGGGTATGCATTATTGCTATTTTTAAAAAAATTCTTTTCTTGTACCTGTGTATATGCTGGTTTATGACTGTAATAAAGTCTTACTAAGTTCTTCTTTCTATTATAAATTATGTAATGATGCTGGATGATTGCAACAAGGACCACCTTTATCACCCCTACCCCACAGATTCCAGTTGAAACAGCTTCTTCTCACACCAGCTTTTATCCCCTTCTTCTTCTGCATCTGGCAAGGACATACCTGAAGCCACTCGCCTTGCCTGTTGGTGAGGGCTGCCCAGGCATTGCTTTTCCCATTCTTATCAAGGCGGGCATAGTAGGGGTGCCAAGCAAACGCATTAATGCCCCATGTCTTGTATACACTGGAGGCTGTGATCTGCTGATCAGAGATGAGATGGGACTTCATCCCCAGTGGATCCGAGCAACCTGCCATGTTGAAATACACTGTAACACAATGATTTATAGAGATGGTGAAAGGCAAGAGTTCAGAAGGAAGAGTCTCTCAAGGATGGCGCCTTTAAGAAGATGTCCCAAAAGTCCCCCAAGAGGAAGATCCTTTTTTAAACCAATAGCAGAAATCCAGGCAGCAACCACCACCAGAGGGTGTCATCGTAATTACTGATGCAGACAAAGGATGCTTCCAGATTAGCATTTATGGAGCAACAGCCCTGCCAGAACTCAACAGGGGTCCAGATTAAGGATGAGGATTTACCTAATTTTGCATCAACAGTCACTCACATTGGAATGGGAATTTATTTAATTTTTGCATTTTCGAACCCATCTCCAAACTATCAGATTAGTTAGCATTTGAAAGGCACACCCCTCTGAATGTTGCAACACAGCTCATCAGTTTAAAAAGATGTACACTGGAAAAAGCCTGTAAAAAAGACATACTCCTATGAATATATAGAAATGCAAAGCATTTGCAAAAATAGTATTAGGCAAAACTGCAAACAAAAGTGCACCTATTTGGAGAGATGTGCACCAAACATGTACGCATTTCAGTGCAAACTTAAAAAATGAAATCAAGTGCAACCAATTAACAGATTTACAATAATCTGCCATTTGCAGCCCAGATGGTATTGTCTTCCATTTGTCATCCTTCTGTATTTTCCTGCTAATTTTAATTCTTTTCCTTTCTACTAAGGGCGTGCAAAATGTTTCATTTCAAACCATTTTGAGTGTGAAACTATTTCAAGGGCAAAATAGCCTGTCTCAGGCATTTGGGAATGGACTTGATGGAGGATGCACAGTATCACAAAGTTTTGCACTCAAAATGGTTTGAAATGAAGTTTTCTGCACAACTCTATTTTCTACCTAGAAGTCTAGAAATGGGACTGGGACAACTTCATGATGTCTTATCAGTAGTACTTAGGAGCTGTCCATCTGGAAGCAGTCAATGATAAAGAGACCAAGGCCCCCATAAACTGCAATATGGAGGCCTCACAGCTAGCAAGGAAGACTCCCAGGACCATACGGCAAGTTAATAGAAGCCTAGTTCTATTCAGCCATCCTGGCAAGTCCCATTCTCCAGCTGAAGGTATCCATTTCAAATGATGAGCAATGGCAAACATAGAAGACTTGCCCCCTAAAGAAAAGACTTTGTGGGTCCATCAGCATCCCCTCTTTGCATCAGCATGTCACCATCTAATTAAAAAAAAAGAGTCAGAAGTCAAGGCCACCCATCATTCTAGCCTTCGCTTAGCTTCCCTATATTTTGGAGCAGAGCCCCAAGTTATGCAAAAAGGCCAATCATGCTCATCTACATCATTTATACCGCTTGCCAAATTGTGCCTTTCTTGAGGGAGAATTTCAACCACCCAAGCCAGTTTTCATTTTTTTAATACACCAAGCTGGCAATTGTCCCACTTGCTCTAGGTGTCAGAACGATGGACCTAATTTTCACAGGCTATTGGAAAACAGAGGTCACCCAAAGGGAAGGTTTCAATTCTCCAGGTGCTTCCATAGCCTTCCATCAGTACTTTGGCTTTCCTTTGCTCACCCCCCATTTAAGTAAAAGGATCTTGTATGAAAAGAAACCTAAACGAAGGCACCAGTGCCCAGTTGCCCAATTATCCATGCAAGAGTGTGCGCCTCCACCCAACCTCATTAGACCAATGGGAAGCATTTACCATTCATTTCACAGCCAATCAGTTCAAACCGCATAGTGCAGGCACGACGACAGACCAGTGGATAGATACGAAAATACTGGGCAGCGACTGGAGGATTAAACATATTGGTCACTGCGCTATATTTGTCCGCATTGCCTGAGAAAACCTGCAGGAGGGAAAATGTAAAATGAAGAGTATCCTAAGAGTCGGAATGTGAATCACTTTCCAACGCTACACAGCCCTGATCCTAATCAGGAGGCATTGGTTTGCCATATATACTTGTGCAATAATGTAGCTTTTTTTTTTAATCCATTTAATTGTATCCAATTCTCAGAGATTGCCTGGACAAGTCCCTGCAATTTTCTTGGCAAGCTTTTTCAGAAGTGGTTTGCCATTGCCTCCTTCCTAGGACCGAGAGACAGTGACTGGCCCAACGTCACCCAACTGGCTTTGTGCCTAAGGCGGAACTAGAACTCAGGGTCTCTGGTTTCTAGCCTTAACCACTACACCACACTGGCTCATAATATACATTTGTGTGTGTGTGTTTGTGTGTGTGTGTGTGTGTGTGCGTGTGTGTGTGTGTGTGTGAGAGAGAGAGAGAGAGAGAGAGAGAGAGAGAGAGAGAGAGAGAGAGTGAGTATCTGATAATCATAATGTAGCATAATGGCTAGATTATGGAACTTTTGTCAGGGAAATCAGAATGCAAATCACTTTTTGGATACAAGGATAATTTGTTTTGAACCAGTTACATTTTTAAGTCAACTTTCAAGAGCACTTACAAGAGAAATAGGGGTTGACCTACATAGATGCACATTAATCTAAGTTCCCAAACCCCAATTGGACTCAAAAAAGCAATGGAAGCTATTATTCCTCATACAGCAAGCAAAACCAGCTCACAGCTAATTATAATATATCAAAAAAAATATGGAGGGTTAGGGAAAAGAGCTAAACCAAGAACCTGGATCAGAGAGGTTAACAAGGTTGAGCAGGTCCATATGTTGAAATATCTAGGGATGGTTTTTGATAACAAGAATTCATGGAAAGCACATCATAATTACATTTTTCAGGCAGCACTATGATCGCCTGCCGCCATTAAGCTATTTTTTTTTCAACAAAGTGGGGAGCTAGTTCCTCCTGCCCTCAAGCTTTTCAAAGCTGAAACATTATCTCAGATTTTATATTTATTATTTGGATTTATCCCCGCCCATCTCTACCGTGGTAGACTCTGGGCGGTTATATATAGAGCAGAAGTGGGCATCTATGCCATAAAGCACACCATGGCAGTGCAGTATACCATTTTATATAAATTCAATCCATTAACAGACAGATGCTTTTCATCCCATCCTTACTCTGTCCCTTTTGTCAAAATTCATAATTTTTTTTGAAATTGTAGTGAAAAGCAAGCCAAATTGTATGAAGCTAAGCAAAACTAGTTAAACCCAATTGCAGCATTTGGGATTTTCTGGGGCAGTATTTAGCATTCGGCTCAGGAAAAAAGAGAGACTCTTGTTTGTAATATAGAATAGGATAGCAAGGGTGTAACACCCTGGTTAATTTAACTAGATCAATTAAGCTTGGTTAATTTATTAAAGCTTGGTGCGGAGTAAACATGTGATGGTGATGGAAAAATTCAGATGACCGCTTTTACAAACCGCTTCACAAATTCCAATTGCTTGAAAGCAGTGACTTCAAGAAAACTCACATAGTCTTAATGAGCCGTGTATTTGAGAAAGAGGACAATTCAGCTCTTTGAGGCTAGACTCCACGTGCCTCAGGATAATGCTGGAACTAACTCAACTCAAATATGCTTTGTGCCATTTTTCCCACAAGGTGAGAAGAGCTTAAATTGGGGGGGGGGGGGGGAGAGAAAGCCCAAGAGGAACTGAAGAATGGTCAACTATGCTTGAAGAGAAATGTGTTTCTGATTACCTTGCTAGTCAGTGCTTGCAGAAAAATTCAGAACAATGGCTGGATTTCCAAATATTTAACACCAACTGAAGCTCTTCAAATGCCCCCAAGCTATAAGCTACCGATCAATCGGAGCAAGGTGAAAATTAAATTTAATTAGCATTAAGTATAGGGAAGGGCAAAGTGCTAAAAATCCTGTCTACAGGAATGGAATTCTAGTAATGCAGATATTAAACTATTCCCCCAACTCAGACCCCAGGGCTTTTAAAAAAAATCATGGAAAATGTTGTCCCCATTGATGTTTATAACATCTCATAACATATGAAGATTTTCTATATGAGAGCCAGTTTGGTGTCTTGGTTAAGGCACTGGGCTAGAAAGCGGGAGTCGGAGAGTTCTCGTCCCACCTTAGGCACGAAGCCAGCTGGGTGACCTTGGGCCAGTCACTCTCTCTCAGCCCTAGGAAGGAGGCAATGGCAAACAACTTCTGCAATCTTGCCAAGAAAACTGTAGGGACTTTCCAGGCAGTTGCCAGGAGTCAAAAACTGACTCGAAGGCACCAAAGAAAAAGATCCCCAGGCCTTTTAAAAAATCATGGAAATTGTTGTCCCCATTGATGTTTATAACATGTCATAACATATGAAGATTTTCTATACATCTTACAATAATGTATATAAATTGCCAATGCCCCTCCTTTTTTTTAGAACACAAATCATACTACTTTACACATGTAACACATACATTTCCCTGATGGAAAGCTTTTAAAGGTGTGTGTGTGGGTGTGAAAGAGAGAGAGAGAGAGAGAGAGAGAGAGAGAGAGAGAGAGAGAGAGAGAGAGAGAGAGAGAGAGAGATCCTTCTTCATGTGAGAAGCCTTCCAGTTTCTGCTTCGCTGGATAGAAGAATTTGGAATTGAGCAACCGACATGAGACTAAAAATAGAAGGAATATTCTGATCCAGTGCAAACGTTAAGGGAAGCCAAAGATCTCCACTATATGGCACATCTGATAATGGATATGCTTTCATTGCCCAACCTTATGTTCTTGTAAGGATAACATTACAATGTAAATAAAGCAAATCTGACCATTCCAAATTTTTACACATAATAAGCATTGTTTGAAATAATTTCCAATCCCTTGGTATTTCTTTCCTTCTTTCAGGCTCGGCCATCTCAGCCACCCTATCACCCACCTTTTCCTGGTTTTGATTCTCTTCCTTATAGAATTCAAATTCTCGTCCATCTAGACTGTAGGCAACTTTGTAGGCCCGGACGTATTCTGTTTGGCCTGCACGGCTTGCTCCTTGAGTAACCACCCCCGAGAGCCTCATTTTTTCCAACAGATTGACCTGCATGGGATAAAAAAAAGAGGGGGAAGGGAGAGGACCTTAAAAGAGGAGGCATGAACTCAGTTGGCTGGGTACCTAACACAAAAACAGCAAAACCAAGTATTTGATCAGGTATCAAAAGTTAGATTGTACTGAAGTTACATTATTCATTAAGTCTGTTCTGTATATGTCAGAGCTTTCCAAACTGTGTGTCGCGACACAAAAGTGTGTCGCCACACAGAGTCTGGTGTGTCGCCACAGAACCCGGAAGCGCTGATCATCATCAGCGCTTCCGGGTTTTCCCGCGGCGACACACCAACTGCAGCGTGCAAAACCCGAAAGCAGCAGCAGCGCTTCCGGGTTTTTTCCGCGCTGCCGCACTTCCGGGTTTTCCCGCAGTGACACACCAACGCTGGTTGGTGTGTCGCCGCGGGAAAAACTTTGGAAAGCCCTGGTATATGTGTACTTTGCTTTTGTTAATTAGTTCAGCAATTTTCATTAGAAAAGGTTAGATTGTAATCTCCTCAGGACATGGATGTTTGTTTTTAAGAGTGAACCAATGTCATCTAGAAATAAGCCATCACACTTACGAGAGACCCTTTTGAGTGACTAACCTACGACTGAAAACCTCTTCCTTCTCAAAACTCAGAGCTATCACCAGAAAATAAAAAATTCTGTAAGCGTTTCCATTTCAAGCTCTATCTAACCATGGACTTATAACTCACGTTTTTTTTTTAAAAAATGCAACTGTTAGGGTTTTGTTTCCCATTTAATCACTATGAATAAGAGGTAGGATTGGAAGAAGGCTTAGCAAGGAGAGACGTTTACCCTTCTCTCCTCAGCTCTATCACACCATCACCACTAGCAACTATGCCACTGTATTTATGTTTTAAAAAAGGGTTCCATGGTATTAAAGCAAACATTTTTAAAAAATTTAATCTTGGCAGGCATGTGTAGTTCTCCAGATGTTCTTCAATTCCATCAGCCTTAGCAGTCTTGTCCAACTAAGAGGATAAAGGCACTGCAATCTAACAACATCTAGAGCAGTGTTTCTCAACCTCAGCAACTTTAAGATGTGTGGACTTCAACTCCCAGAGTTGTTGGCTGGGGAACTCTGGGAGTTGAAGTCCACACATCTTAAAGTTGCTGAGGTTGAGAAATACTGATCTAGAGCCTCCAACCAACCCTCTGCTAATTGTTGCATGTCCCAGCGTGGATGCCGGTTGGGTAAAGAACCCACTGATTTATGTCATGGCCATCAGCTGCCACCCATCTCTGAGGCCGGTTCATACAGCAATAACGGCCATACATCTTCCAGTCCCCTTCTTCCCTTCTGGAACTGATGCTTCAACTCACAACTGATGCTTCATCGATACCTGAATCCAAGGGTTTCTGTCATAGTTGCTGGATGTCCAGGCATTCACAATTCCTGTGTTGTGGAGACGGGCAAGTTCAGGCCCCCAGCGTTGCAGACCCAGAAAACCATAGTACACAGAAGACGCTGTAAGCTGAGTGTCTGCAATAGCTCCTGTCTGCATGCCCAGTGCATCTGCACAGCCTGGAGTGGGTGAATTTGGGGGAGGGAGAAAATGAGAATATCATGAGTGATAGATCAAAAAGATGGGGTCAAAGAGAGTTTGGAGATGGGTTTGAAAATGCAAAAATTAAAGAGAGACAAAAGGAGAAGGCTGGAATAAAAGGACAGAGGAGGGATGTAAGAATCAGAATTAAACGAAAACCAGGAGCATCTATAAAATTAGGACCAAATCATTTTATGTGCTCCTGATGAACTCGGGCCCCAAACATGGATCTGGCTGTAATTAAAACAGCACCATCCACACAAAAGGGAGTTCAAGAAATGATCAGAGGGAACCTGAAGTCTGCAGCAGAAGTCCTAAATAAACTTTAGAGGGAGAGAAAAGCTAAGGAACTGTCTGACTGAAGAGCCTGCCGTGGCCCTCTAACTCTGATGCAGTTCCATGGTGCCCACAACACATCTGATAAACTGAAAACACACTGGGGAGACTTGAAATAGGCCAGGCTCCTTGCTCTGCTGCAAGGAGAGCTGCCCAGGCTCTCACACCTGTCTCCAGGGCTCGACCTTTCTGCCAAAGTCTGCCCCCAGTCTCCCAGCAGTTGGGCCTCCCTTGCAAAAAGGGCTTCCGTTTTTCAAGTTTATCCTCAAGGTGCTTGAGAATTTCTTTTGAATTTCTCTTGGGGATCTTCTTGAATTTAAGGTGGCAGAAAGTGTTCTTGCTAATCGGGTTTTCTGAAGCCTCCCTGCCCACTCAGGTTTTCCATCTGAAATAGCACCAAAGGGCTGGGGAGTTTCTTCCTGATGGATTTCTTTGGGATTTAATGGAATAAGCAGCTTTCCTTGCCCCAAAACTCCTTTTTCCTTGAAAGTCTTCTCTCCTTTGCCAACCAATAAATATATACACACTCACACTCCTTCTGTTAGAGCCAAGCTATTAAGACTATCTTTCAGCAATGAGAAACAGGCTGCAAAGTATGAACAGAGAATTCCAGTTATCAGCTAAATTCAAAGCAACAATAAATAACCAAAGAACAAGGCGGCTAGAAAAACTTCCTTCAAAACTTTCACCCAGCTTTCACACATACTGGACAGCCTTAACCAAGCCATTAACCATTACAGCACAGCCTACCTCACTGGGCAGTTGTTGGATTAAACAAGTAAAAAGAAAAAGCTCTTTTTATTCTTTAAAAAAAATGCATTTCACAAAAAATGGAAAGCACAATGCCCTTTTGTGTGGCTTGTTTTGTTTTGCTTTGCATTGCCGATGAAAGCAAGCTTTTGCATTTGTACAAAAAAAACAGAAAAAGTTCATGACTTCTCTTGCTTATGTCCGAGCTGTAGATTCAAGGGGGTGTGACCTCAAATCACTCCACCTTCGGATACAAGGACTCACTTTGAGGAACAGACAGATCTTAACCAAAGAACTACATAATCCGTTAAAAAAACTCATGATGATGATATCTATGAGGAGTTCCTCTGATTGGGAAGACAACTTTTTGGCCTGAACATTACTAGCTAGGGGGTATCCAGATGCATGCAGACTTATTCTCTCACTCATAGGTAAAGGTAAAGGTTCCCCCCGCACATTTGTGCAGTCGTGTCCGACTCTAGGGGCCGGTGCTCATCTCCGTTTCTTAGCCAAAGAGCCAGCATTGTCCGAAGATGCTTCCACGGTCATGTGGCCGCATGACGCACGCGGAACGCTGTTACCCACCAAAGTGGTACCTATTCATCTACTTGCATTTGCATGCTTTCGAATTGCTAGGTTGGCAAGAGCTGGAGCTAGTGCGGGAGCTCACTCCGCATGCAGGGCTAGGGATTCGAACCTCCGAACTTGCGATCTTCCGATCGACAAGCCTGGCATCTTACCCGCTGAGCCACCACGCCCCCTTCTCTCATTCATACAAACTCCAAAATGATTCAATTTCCTCCCTCCCAGTGTTCTTGAGCAGGAAAGCTTGTGGCAGGGAAAGGAAACTACAAGATTTCCCCATCCCACCCCAAATGCTTGCAGACTGTTGATTTTCCACTATGAGAAACCAGTGATTTTGAAAAGGGTTGGGGGGGGGGATGGAGCCAGATTTGTCTCAAGATATCTAGCTTCCCTCTATTAATGACAGCAGGAAACCAGCAACCTTGAATGGCTGGGAAAGAAAAGGAAGGAACATCTTCAGTCCCCTGGTGTTAGATCTGTCCACCTGTAGATTCCCACCCTAATATTTTTGTTCTACTTTCACAAATCTTAAGATTTCCCCAAGCCTGCTGGTATCTCCATGACGGTTTGGGGTCCATCAGGAGCCACACCCTGAGAATATGATGGCGATCAACAGAATATACGGTTTATTGGGCCCCTACCTGAGTATGCCCACCTCCTTTTCACAACAGCCATCAATGTTCATTCACCTGCCTCTTCTCTTTTGGGCTATGTGGATGAGGTCCAGAGGGAAAGAGCAAAGTAACAGAGACATATGGACTGTCTCACTGCTGTTCAGTGGCTTAGAGGGACAAGCAGAAAGGCAGGGAAGGCAAAGAGGAATTGTGAAGGTCTCCTGTTTAATGTCTGATATCAAGTTGAGTCAGACCTGCTCAGTACTTGGATATGGGAAATGACAATGAAAGCTAGCCTGCAAAATCAAAAATCATCTTAGAAGAAGCACCAATTGTGACCATGGACATTTCCACAAAACCCACCAGGAGTTAAGGTCCAAAGGGACTCTGATCTTTAACTTATCTGTTTAATGGTTTGCAAACCAAGGCTCAACATTCCTCGAATGGCATAAACGGCAGGCCTCAGGCCAGCTCATGTGACCTTAGCCTGAAAAAAACTGTTTTCCCAGTGCAGACAGATCCAGCAAGGGTGCTAAGAGCCTTCTTCATTTCTTAGCTCTCTTCCAGCTCACCATCAGGAGGACCAAAAACTTACGGATATGGCAGGTCTTCCCCAAGTAGGGTGATGTGCATTTACAGGCAAAGTCGCCCTTCAGATCCAGGCAGCTCCCTCCATTCTTACAGGGCTGTGAAAGGCATTCATTCATGTCTATGGCAAAAAGAAAGAACAGATGCAGCTTATTCCCAGATTCCACCAGATCTACCTTTTAAAAAAAAAGCCAAATCAAGCCATACATAGTAGAAGTACAGCCAAGTATTTTCAATTATTTTAAAAAGGTAATGGTCTGTTGCTCAAAACACAGCTGTTCATATGATATATTATATTCATTTAGAAAGTTGACATTTCGCATCTTCATTTTTTTTTCTGGAAAACCCACTGGTTGTCATGGTTTTTCGGGTTATTTTGAACATGATGTTCATGATCTTTTTCCAAACTGATGGTTTGGGAAATAACAGGAGGACAACAGAAATTGCATGTTTTTATGATTGCAAAAAAATTGATACTTCAAGGTTGGAAGGATGCCCATTCTTTGTTAGCTGTATAACTAGCAATTAAGAGGGCAAAGTTCTGGTCTGTCATACAACAATCCGTCTCTCTGTCTCTCCCTTTCCCTCTATCTTGCCAGGTACACTCACTGCATTACACTACAGCTTTGTTAACCATTGTTCACTGAATTAATCACAACTGACTTGATCATCATGCTAAAATGTATGGACTATCTGGCATCCTCAGTCTGGCCACTTCTACTGCCCAGGAAGACTCTGCACCAAAAAACCTACCTCCCATTGATAAGTACCATTTGTTGTTTCCTACAAACACAGGCCCCACAAAGTGGCATGTGCTGATCTGGGATGACTAATCTATAGTCAACAGCAACTGCAGGGGTAGTTTCAAGATGTCAGCCCTTCAAGGGAAACCAGACTAGAAAACCAAAGTTATGAATGCTAATACTACTTTTATTATCAGATTACAGTAAGAGAAACTTGCAGGTCTGAATACACTTCCCCGCTCCTTCCCTTTATCTTCATGAGGTCTAAGGAGGGTCAAATCTGAGACGCTTTCTCAAATTACATTTCTGCCTTGGACACAAATTTCTTTTATCTGACCGTTGTCTTGGTGGCAGCTCTTCCTCCTGTTCCTCAAGGTTATTCCTATTGTCCATTACATCAAATCAGCCAGATGGTGGATGGAGTGTTGTGATGCAAGCTTTTTAGGGACAGGACTTGCATCCCAATGCTCTGTCTGCCATCTTGACAATTTTGAACCCACTGCACCCCTGTAGACACTGCTGACTGGAGTGTTACCTGCTGCTCCAGAAGAAACACCATGAACACTGAATTATGGCATTTCCTCAGGATTTCTTCCCTCATCATACCCCTGGGTCTTTTAACATTCCTCCCTTTCTCTAGAGTCAAGGAATCATGGTTCCTTCCACCTTCTTAACCTGGCCTACCTCAAAGGGCTGACACCCTACCACAAAATGTCCTTTCCCTCACTATAAAATAAACACAATGAGCTAAGTCAAAGGCTGGGGGAATCCAAAATACTGGCTCATTGTTAGGTTGCCACCAGGAGAGATGGGACCTCTGGAGAGTCCTGTGGGTGGCAAGAATGGCAAAATGATGGCATTTTCTGGATGGCATAATGCCACTTGACAGGGTTGGGTAGGGGAAAGAGTGGCTGTGTAGGAGTGCCCAGTTTTAAGTCCCATTTATGAGCTTCCCAGTGGCTGGTTCAAAACTAGCATAAGCTGATCTTCTGTGACCTGTGACATCCTTCCAAAATAAAATCATACTCACTATGCTGGCAGTGTTTGCCATTATACCCGGGAAGACATATGCACATGTATTCACTGAAGGCATCACCCCGGTTGGGAACGAGCTTGCATTCCCCACCATTCTGGCATGGATTTGGGTGGCATGGACCTGAAAGCAAGAGATGCAGAAGAAGAAAAAGAGAACAGAAAAATTGGGAAGAAAAGGAACATGATCAGCCTCTGCAAGATCCATCTTTGTTAAGAGTAGTAGTTAAATCAACCCAAAGCAGCAGCACCACCCTCTCCCCATTGCCTGCATCTTAATTCAGCAGAAAGACGAATGGCCAATGAATCCTAAATTTAAGAGCAACAATGATTTGCACATTATAATGACCTTTAGTGTGAATCTCATTTCCAAACAAGTGGCATCTGTAAAACCTCCACCAGTTCTGATTAGAAAACCAAACTGGCTGAGGAATAAACCACAGCTTGTGGCTTGGCCCATTAGTGAGGAAAAACAACCCCAGAGATTCCAGTTTGCATGTAAACATTAAAGAAGCCACCAAATGAGTTGTTCAGATTTGCTAAGCTGTCCTCTCCTGTCACAGAGGAAGAGATCGGCCTGCAGTTCTTCTCAATTAAGGCAGCACTCACAAGAATTCTGGCTTAGTGGACATTCAAACACGGCCTATTCTAAACACAGAGCAACCTGGGGCTCCTGAACCTCTCCTTCATGACCCCAGAAGTCCTCTCTGCACCAAACGTCAGCAGTACAGTTGCCAAAACTGACTGACACTGGTCACACCACACCTGGAATGCTGTGCCCAGTTTTGGTTGCCACAAGGATCATGCTAAGGAACTGGAAAGAGTGCAGAGAAGAGCAACAAAGATGGTGAGGAGCCTGGAGCCTAAATCCTATGAAGAACAGTTAAAATAACTGGGCATGTTTAGGCTAAAGAAGACAAGGCGAAAGGGAGACATGATAGCAGTCTTCTTATATTTGAAGGGCTCTCACAGGAAAGAGGGTCTGGATTTATTCTCCATAGTGCCCAAGGGCACGACAAGAACCAGTGGGTGGAAGCTTCACAGAGAGGGATCCAAAACTGAAATAAGGAGGAATCTCTCGACCATGAGAGCTATTAAGTAGTGGAACAGTCTGCTTTCTGCAGTCATAGATGCTCTACACTGGATGTTTTAAAACCAACATTGGACAGCCATTTCTTTGGGATGGGCTGAGGATTTCTGCCCTGAGCCAGGGTTTGGATCAGAAGACCTCCCAGGTCCCTTCCAACCTGATTCTACGAAAGGGTGCCACCCCATTTACAGCAATTTTGCCACTGAAGGTGTGAGGCACAGAGAGCTTCTTGAGCCCCCAGAAAGGGATTCCAGCACCCAAGGAATGGGGAGGGGTTTATGAAAAGTTGCTTCATATTTCCTAACATTTAGGAAAGAGAGAACATCTGGGCTAAGAAAGTCACTCCTACCTTTCTCTGTTTCATTGCAGGTAGTCCCAGTAAAGCCTTCTGCGCAGATACAGAAGAAAGGAGATTCATTTAGGTTCGTGAGACAAGTTCCTCCATTCTGGCATTGGTTCACATCACAGTAATCACCTGTTTAAAAAAAGGGGGGGTATGTATCAGTGCAGAGAAGAGAAAAGGGGTTGCTCCCTTCCTATCTGCACTTTTGAGCATTTATCTAACCCTCTATCCCAGAGCTTTCCAAACTGTGTGTCGCGACACGTTAGTGTGTCAGCTGCAGTGTCTGGGTGTGTCGTGGCTGCTGCTGCTGCCTCCGAGCCCTGCCAGGATTCCGCGCAGGTCCTACTGCCTGCCTTGTGCCTTGCTGCCTCCAAACCTGCTGTGATTCCACGCAGGTCCTAGTGCCTGCCTTGTGCCCTGCTGTAAGAGTGTGTCGCAAAATGATGCCCTGCTGTAAGAGTGTGCCACGAAATGATGCAGGTCTAAAAAGTGTGTCACCAACATGAAAAGTTTGGAAAGCTCTGCTCTATCCTATTACCAGTATTGTGCAGATCCAGGAGCGGACTCTTGCAGAGCGCAAATGGGGAGAGAGGTTGCAGTTGAGCAAAGAACACATATTTCCAAACAAGGGCATGCAACATTTTTCAGGCCAAGGGTTGCATTAATGTTTTGAGTCACATGTTGGCCAGGGCAAGACAAGACCAAGACTGCATTTCAATGCAATTAAATTTTCAGTATCATTACCCCTTATGCATTCATTCATTCATTCATTCATTCATTCATTCATTCATTCATTCATTCCTTTGTCATGTCAAAAATTACAATCTGGCATGGACTTGGGCCGCACCCAACTCACAGAAGGGGCACACAACCCTAGAGTCACAAGTGGCAAGGAAAAAACTGCTGGATCAGTTGATCAAAAGCTGATCAAGGTTGACACTTTGTTTCACACAGGAACCAAGCAAAAGCCTCTGGGCAATTCACAAGCAGGGCCCCGGGGGTCACTGGCCTCTCTCCTGTTCTTGTTTCACAATGAATGGCATTCAGAGTTTTAACCACTCTGACCTTAGAGAGAATATATAACCATCCAACCAATAAAGATTGAGAGCCTTATCATCCATGAATTAGTTTAATCCTTCCTAAAAGACTTGGAAGCCAGCCACTATGCCATGGGTGTCCAACCTTTTGGCTTCCTTGGGCCACATTGAGTGAAGAGGAATTGTCTTGGGCCACACATAAAATATATAATATAGTTAATAGTCTACTTAATAATAATAAACACCTGTCGTCACAGAACATGTGTAGGTAGGTTGAAATATTATATATAACGCCAAGTCGCCACAAGCTGACGTGTGTAGCGGGCGGCGGCGTTAGCACTGCACTGCCCCCTCCCCTACACAGCGTTCCGTTGTTTCTACCTATGCAGTCCGCGCTCAAGCACCATGCAATCGAGTCACCAAAAAAATAGCAAAATAATGTTAACAATTTACAATTTGGGGGGGGGCGCTATTCAGGGCCACATGTGGCCCATGGGTTGGACACGCCTGCACTATGCCTTCATACCCCTGGAGAGTTAATGTCTCTTTTAAAGCCAAGTGTGACGTTCCACTCCTTTGATATTGATTTAGAAACTCTCATCACAAGCCATGGTAGGATATGAAAAAGTTCTTTAATCAATACAAGTGAATAGAATCGATGCAATGAGCAGATTGAGCAAAAGCGTGCAGACTCACAACTTTAAACATGCCAGTTCCCACTTACTCCTCACCAACCCCTCCCCTACGGACTCAGTTCCCATAACTCTAAACTGTTAGTCCTTTGATGCTCCCAGCTGAAGGCCTTGAAGTCTGGTTGCTGTCTCTCTCCCCCCACATTCCAACCGCCCACATTCCTTGCCTATCTCTAACGCCTTGCCAGCATGCTAACTAATTACTGCCCATCTACCTACTAACTACAAACCCCATCTACCTACTAACTACAAACCCCATCTACCTAATAACTACAAACCCTATCTATCCATGGCAGGATGCCATTGCCATCCTGATACCAAGCATTGGTGAAGAGCTACTCTGTCCATACCAAGTCACTCATGCTTACTCACTGCAGGGTCAGTGAGAGAGAGAGAAAACACCCACCATCACTCTCTGGGATCAGACACATTGGGTAGCCTCCCACACAGGATCAGGACATGCAGCTTTCTTTGGCTTAAGCTACTTCCAAGGTCTTTTTATAGCACAAGCTCCCTGGGGTTAATCTCACTTCCTGCCACTCTGCAGCATACAGACTTTGCCAGAAACTTGGCTCCAAAGAGGGAGTTCAAAGGTTCTGGTGTGGCTCCTACAGCCAATCCTGAAAAAAGCAACAGCACTGGGCAGAAGTTCAAGTTCCTGCTTGTACTGCTGCCCTGGCTGGTTCAGGATGACTTCATCTTCCATCTATGCATTGCCACAAGATCCAACCAAGGTAGGAGGGCTTGCCATTTGGATGCAAGGCTCTCACTCTCCATCCAACTCAAACCATCAAAGGCTGGGAACAGTCTCGCTCCTGAACAGCTTTCAGCCAAGGACCTGTAATGTGCCTGCCAAGCAAGAAGTCCTAGGCCTCTTAGCAAACAGGAGATGTTGGAATAACCATGTGCCATCCTTTGTTTTGATTGTTCTCCTTGTATTCCTTCAGGGCTCCCTTGAGGCCAAGGTTCATTGACTCACTCACAACAGGTGGGAGGTTTTTGAAGGCAGGAAAACTGAATTACCAGCTCACACCTCTCACGTGCTGGCAAAGTTGAATTCATTTTTTTCCTGTGGTTATCAAGACCAGTACTTTAGTTCACAGTACTTTACTTTAGTTCACAGGCACAATGTGAACAGAGGATTAAGAGGGAGGATTCATGCCCCAGACTGTCAAAAAAGTGACCCTACTTCTCCCCTATTGTCATTACTGTCAACAGTTGGACTTCTCTTGCATACCTCTCAGCATTGTACAGAAATGGCACAGAACAGACATTTGCATGGTCTTGGGGTCCTTCTTCTATATTGTTTCCCCTTCAGCTGTATTGGATGCAACTCCAGTAATTCTCCAACTCCCATCTCCCCAACCAGCTTGCTCAATAGTTATGCCATTGCAATCCAAATAAAGCTGGAGCATGCCAGACTGGAGAAGGCTGATGGGCATCTCTTTATTTCAGTCCTTTTCTCTTCCTGCTTCAGTAGGCCAAGTATGTTTGTGTCATTTTGATATTTACTTTCCAAACACAAGCCCATTCCCCCTCTCCTAAATCAACAACCAACAAACAATGGAAATCAACCAACCAACAATGGAAACCAAAACTTTATCCAGCAGCAAGGATAAAGCTATCCTTCCCTCCCACAAGATAAGCATTGCCTAACATTGCAGCTTTGTGTCAAGGCAGCTGGACCAGCTTCCACTTATCACTTTACTCATTATTCAGAAATTGGATGAGCAGCATTATTGCATCTTAAACCCTCACCTTAAACCTTAAATGCATCTTAAACCTTAAATACAGCCTCTATTGTGCAGAACAAAGAACTACCCCCCCCAAATCTATTTGTACCTAAAGGGGGGGAAAAACCCAAAGTACTGGTCTTGATAACCACAGGAAAAAAATTGAAAACCATTCAGCTTAAAAATAGCAAGGCTTCACTATTTCTCCAATATCTGGCTAAAAAATAATCATTGCATCTGTTGCTCTACCATCTCCTTAAGGCACTCAGAGCACAGGATTTCCATACAGGTCTCCCCCACCAGGTGTATTGTCCAGATTTAGAGCTTCTCAGAACAATATGGGGCCATTTATACCACCTCCCAAGGGGCGTGGTGGCTCAGCGGGTAAGATGCCAGGCTTGTCGATCGGAAGATCGCAAGTTTGGAGGTTCGAATCCCTAGCCCCACGTGACGGAGTGAGCTCCCGCGCTAGCCCCAGCTCTTGCCAGCCTAGCAATTTGAAAGATGCAAATGCAAGTAGATGAATAGGTACCACTTCATTGGGAAGGTAACAGCATCATGCCGGCCACATGACCGTGGAAGCGTCTTTGGACAACGCTGGCTCTTCGGCTAACAAACGGAGATGAACACCGGCCCCTAGAGTCGGACACGACTGCACAAATGTGCGGGGGGAACCTTTACCTATATATATATATATATATTTTCTGCTTAGTTTATTTTAATCACTATAATGTATATAGTTTTTTTATACTGTAAAATGACTAGTCTGTTGTTGTTGTTGATTGTTGTGTCACCCTGATAAATATTTTTTAAGAGTTCAATCTTCCCTAGCATGCCAATTGGTCACGCACATATGCTTATTTAAAGTTATGTACATTTGCTTTTACATTTTACATTTGGTGGCTCAGCGGGTAAGACGCCAGGCTTGTCAATCGGAAGATCGCAAGTTCAGAGGTTCGAATCCCTAGCCCCACGTGACAGAGTGAGCTCCCGCACTAGCTCCAGCTCTTGCCAACCTAGCAATTCGAAAGCATGCAAATGCAAGTAGATGAATAGGTACCACTTCGGTGGGTAACAGCATTCCACGCGCATCATGCGGCCACATGACTGTGGAAGCGTCTTCGGACAACGCTGGCTCTTCGGCTAACAAACGGAGATGAGCACCGGCCCCTAGAGTCGGACATGACTGCACAAATGTGTGGGGGGAATCTTTACCTTTATACCACCTCCCAAAGCCAGAATCCATCTCCCAAGTGTTCCAAGTGTTTTATATTACTCTGAGACCTCTGATGTTCTCGTCCCTTTGGAGGAAGGTCCAGGAAGATCAAATCCAACTATACACCCTTCTCATTTAGTGACTACCTCATTTAGTGACCATTCACAAATACAACAATAATAAATTCATTTTCCGACCAATGCGCGCATTTACAACCAAATTTTGTGCACCTGACAAAGCACGCCGGAGTGAGAGTAACGCTGGCATAGCTGTACAAGAGAACTCTATCTGAGATGGCATCAACCAATAATCTGCAGCGTCTCTCTCTCTCTCTCTGAGTCACATGTTCACTTAGAGACTATTTCACTTAATGACCTGGTCGTTGGAACAGAATTCAGTCGCTAAATGAGGAGCAGGTTTTACACATAGGATTAAGGGAACTTTAAAACTTCCTTTTATCTAATTACTATATAGGCTGTAGCACTACCAGGTGCTGCAGAAACCATTTCTTCATTCCTCCCCATTCAGAGCATAGTTCATTCTAGAATTATCAATGGGGGCAAAGACCATTTAATGTATTTACGGGCTTGGATTTATCCCGACCGGTTCTTGGTCACTGAAGCTGAACAAGCAACATTTGGGGAAATGACTTCCATGCAGTGCCATGTTAGAGATGGGAATATGTGCTGATGTTTTACTACCTTCTTCAGAGTAGATCTAAAACCTCCTCTATTTTATGACTGGTTCAACCAAAACTGCCTATCCTATGTTCATTGACTGAATCTTCCTCTCATGGTTTTTACTACTGCATTCAAAGGAACATCTAGTTTGCCCCCACATTCCTCCGTTTTTATTTTCAGAGGTTTATACTCCATCCTGTATTTCTTTTGTTCGGTGTTTTTCTTATGCTGTCAGTCACACCTGTAATGTCTGGAAGGCTTGCAAGAAGTAGGTCTTTGACTGATTGGATATTTGAGGTTTGTATTATGAGTCTTGGGGGGCGCGATGGCTCAGTGGTTAAGATGCCAGGCTTGTCGATCAGAAGGTCGGCGGTTCGAGACCCGAGCGCCGCGTGACGGAGTGAGCTCCCGCACTCGCCCCAGCTCTTGCCAACCTAGCAATTCGAAAGCATGCAAGTAGATAAATAGGTACCACTTTGGTGGGAAGGTAAGCGTCATGCCGGCCACATGACCGTGGAAGCGTCTTCGGACAGCGCTGGCTCTTCGGCTAAGAAATGGAGATGAGCACAGGCCCCTAGAGTCGGACACGACTGTGCAGGGGAAAACCTTTACCTTTACTTTACATTATGAGTCTTATTTGTATGAAAGGTGGGGGGGGGGTTTACCTTTGAGAACAGATCAGGCTGGGATGTTCATTTGTGCAACTGGCTCTGCCAACACCTCTTCAAATCTAACTGGTTTCATTTTCCTCCACAAGGGCTGAAAGTGCTGAATCGGCTTAGAAATATTCCAACTGTCTGGGCAGGTAATGCTTACCGTTGCAAATTCAGGCCCAAGCCAACACAGCTTGGTGGTAGAAATTGAAACAGTTTCTTCCTGCTGTCATCATCAATCAGAAATAAAAGTACATTGAGCATGCTCCTTCAATGCTTGTTTTGGGGATCAGGCAAACACTTAGCAGAAAAAGAGCTCTCGGATATAACCATAGTGACAAATATTGCAAGATAGTTTGCATAAAGCTTGTAACCGTATTCTGTACTGAATTAGGATCACATCACACAACATGCTAAGCCAAAATATGACTAGTTTGGTTTTGACTCAGCATGTTGTGTAAAGCAAGCCACTGTAATTCACAAGCCATGATTTATGACTTAATGTTGTGTGAACTCAGCAACTGGGGCTTAGTCAACAAACTATTATTTAAGTGCAATGCATGAACCATTCTTATAGTTTTGTTCTTCATCCAAATAATTTAAGGTGGCTTTTTCTACAATGTCACTTCTTCCCCAACATACCCGCTGGCTAAGACTAATCATATAAATTATGGTTATTCAAACACAGATTACTGAATAAACCACAATAGGCTCATTTCACACAACCAGCTAAGCTATAAATCATGGTTCACAAATTTCAATGTCCAGGTTTGCCATGCACGCTAAGTAAACATACCTTCTTAAGGCTTAGGGTAGGGGTTCTCAAACTATGGGTCAGGAACACTGGGGGTGCCATAAACAATTTAGAGGGAGGTCACAGCCTCCAAGTGGGAATGCTGCAAAAACTCACTGGGCACTTTGCTTTGTGCTCACCTGAGAAAGCCTCCAGGGCAGCTGCAGTACCTCAAAAACCAGAGAATCCCAGTGATATCAAGTGTAAAAGTTTAATTTATTAAAAGTAATGGGTGTATTTATTTTTTTGCCCATCCCTATTCCCAATGAAATCATTAGATTTATTCATGGGACATCCCACAAGGTTTGTAAAGCCTTGACTTAGAGTGATGTATAAACCCAGCTATTTTGTCTTCACAGCAATCCTACAAGGTAGATGAATCTGATATTAACTAGCCTTGGACCAGGCACTAAGCTTCATACTGCTGAATAGAGACTCAAACCCAAGTCCAACACCATTCATTGGGTGCGCTGGCTTTCTAAACAGAGATGGGTCCCAATCTTTGGCTTAATGTTTGGGTGACATTTGGGGGGGGGGACACATCTTGCACATCTCATCTGTAACATTGTTGTTACAGAAGTATTCTGAGTTTCAGGAGCTTACTTTTAAAATATTCACATTTCATTAAACTTGGAATTCCAAGCATTACAACAAGATCACAGAGGCAAACATCATATCCCCCAAGAAGCTGTCAGATAGCAACTTGGCCCAGGAATAACCAAGTGTGCTTTAGGGGCAAGTTGGAATCTGAAGTCTAATTTTCCCAATCCATGTCCAAAACATTAACCACAAAGTTATCCAGCTTAAGCTCAACCTCATGTTGATCCCTACTGAAGTGTGTGAAAGGAAGAAGATGTTGTCATCCTTATTTGCCTTATTCACCGGAAAAAACACCATGTTCCCCACACATACAGAAAATTATATGCTGCATATTGGCAACAGTTCAAATTTGCAAGCTGTCACTGAGAAGAGAAATGATTACTAGCCTAAGTATGGCTAGGAAAAATGCTAGCAACTTTTTGCAGATTCACCTATTAGGCATCTCAGAGGGACTGCAATTAAATCTTGGGTTTCTATAACAATGGAACTTCCCTCTAATACAGGATTGTCCTGTCCAGCTATACAATTTTTCTTATTTTAAAGCTACCCCCTCAATAAGAAGAAACTGCAGTGAAGCAGAACCAATCAACCACATGTTTAAATTAATGTGTCAACTTCATTTCTGCCAAGCTTGCAGGTGCAGCCTCTATTCTCAGTAACACAGCTTCTCGTGAATAACAAAAAGCATGCATTCATCTAAGTATGTACAGAGTTCCTTCTCACTCTCAGTAATCACAGCTGGGAAGTGCATATCAAGGCAAAATATCCAGGTTTTCAAGTGCGATGAAGCCCAGAAGGATGTGTTGCTTAGCAGGAAAGCATATGTTTCACTGACCAAAGATCCTTGGTCTTGCCCCAAGTAAAGCTCTGATTTGAAAACCTCAAAGACTTCTCAGTCAGTGGCTGCTTTCACACAGCACATTAACCCATGAATAACTGAACTCTACAGAATAAATTCAGCTGCCTGGATTTGCACACCACACTGAACCACAAATTAGCCAAGCACCCTTTAGCTAACATGCTGCAAACTCTGCTAAAAATAAAGAGTACTGAGCCAAACAGACTAAGAGTCTGGCTTGGTGTAAGCTGCCTTCCTACATTTTTTTGCAACAGACCCCTGCACTAATGCACGCTGAGTTCACACGTCATGCTAAGGCATTATTGGTTTGAACCAGTGTTTGTTGAATAACCATCACTGCCTGGACTCAGACATTACTCTAAGGCTCAGAGCAGGAGTGACTAAGCCTCCTTTTAGGGGGCCTTCAGAGCTCAGCACAGTATTACCTGTTTTAAGCTGCAGGACATATATCACAGATTAGTAGGCCACAGTTAATAAAAAAAACCCAAATTTACTCCAAACTTCACTCTCACCCTTTATATGATGTGGTCCCATCTACTTTGCAGCCACAGTCCCCCAAATCCTAAGCTTGAGTCTTGGCCATCAAAAGGTTGTTCATCTTGGGTTAGAGTGGTGCACAAACCCAGCCTTTGCTTACAAACCACAACAGCTGAGTTCACACAACACTCTAAACCCAAGCCAAGCAAACAATACGATTGCGTAAGGTGCAAACAAGAAGTCAGATATGTCTTTAATACCTCAATAGAAGAAGAAAAAAGTCACTTAGCTCCAAAACAGTGATCCCAGTTCCTGAAGAAAGAACCCACTTGCACTTTTGATTCATTAGCTGCACTCACACATACCAAATTACATTTAACTATGGTTTCTGAAAGAAGTCGTAATTGGCTAAGCACACTGAACCGAAAACAAGAATGTGCAAAACACACTGACAGGGCTCACATAACCACTCATCCTAACAACTACAAACCTAACAGCTCATTCACTTGGTTAGGGTTAAGCTTGGTTGGGCTTCTGTAGCTTGGTTTGAGCAAGTTCAATTGATTGGCTTAGATCAGGGTTCAGTGTAGTGTGCAAACCCAGAAAAAGAATCTATTCAGGAACCAAGTTTTCACCCCAAATAATTTGAGCATGGGACCAAGGTACCGCTTTCCTAGCAAGATCTTCATTTTAGTGTGGGGTCACCACCACAATGTAGACCCTAAGAACAGGCGTTAAAGATAAAGACGGGTTTCCTACTGCTTCTGGCAAAGCAAGATTTGCACATCATGCTTAAGCCAGATCAGGAAAGACTTAACAGCTTGCACTCACAGGCAAAATGGAAACGTTAACCTCGGAGATTACTGATGTAGCGGCCTGAGCGAAACCAGCACCTTTGGGGGTTATAAAGCTCGTTGGGGGAGTTGGGCGGTCATATAAATCGATGATAGATAGATAGATAGATAGATAGATAGATAGATAGATAGATAGATAGATAGATAGATAGATAGATAGATAGATAGATAGAATAAATTTGATAAATAAATAAAGCGCAATATAATGCGCCGGAGCAGAAAACGCGTTAACCTGACGACCAGATTCAGCACCCCGTGGGAACGCGGCCGAAGCGTCGCGGCACAGTTCAAGTAGAAGAGGATGGCGCAAGCTCTCGATCTGCTAAAAGGCTGAAGCCCAAACGCGCGCGCCCCGAAGGTCCCCCCACCCGCTTCCCTAATAATGGATGGCCCGGGCGCCACTAGGGTGCAAAAGTAAAATGACGGGGCCTCCTGGCTCGCTTCATTACCGCTGACGACGCCCAACGCGGAGAAGGCGACCCACAGCCCCAGCAGGAGCTGCCAGGAGCCCGATCTCTCCATGAGGTTCCCTCCGGCGCTGGACTCCCGTCCCGTCCTACTCCGCGGCTGTTTGTGTTTTGCTCCCTTCGCAGGGATTAAGTCGGTTAGCGAATGACTCAGTGCCCTCCGCCCCCTCGTTCCCCGGGGGCTCAGCCTGCCAATTACGCCCGGCCGCCACGTGCTCCAGCTGGCCAGCCAATGGGGAGCGGCACCGAGGAAGCCAAAGGGGAGCGGCAGCGCCGGCTCCCTCCCCAGAAAGCCGCTCCTTTGGCTCCGACGCCCGTGGCTGGTGGACCGGACTGGGCGGCTGGGCGGCTAGCCGCCAACTTTCCGAAAGGGAAAAGACCGGCGCGCTCCTTTTCTGGACTCCAGAGCCAGTCTTAGCCATTACGCACAGCGAAAAGCGATTCGTTATCCGGATTCACACAACTCGCTAAGGCAAGGGCTACGTGCTCAATCACGGCACGGCAGAAGCTGGGCCGTGCGGTAGGCTAACTCCCCCTGAATATAGGTCAGCGTCCGGTGCCAGCACAACCAACGTGGTTTCAGTTTAACATGTTGCACAGACTTAGCCACTTCTACTGTAGTTCAACCATTGCTTGGCACAACTTGTAATTGTTCAAGGTGATGTGCCACGGCTTTGTTATTGCGTTGTAGCCCATGGCATAGCCGTGTGAGAACTCAAGTTTTAATTGCTCAGCTGGGAGAGTTGCAGCAGTCCAGATGTGATTGAACTAGAACTTCCTATCTTCCTCCAACGTGGAGTGAATGTGAATGGTCACGGGTTCTCCAGTCTGTAAGGAAATACTCATTACACCAGCCTGCAAGACCTGTTGCGCCCCAATCTCCACAACAGACACTGACCCACATTTTTGGACAGGGTGCGGTCAAAGCATTCAGCCCTTGTGTATGCAGGAATGGTGTAGAAATTAACCAGATATCTGGTGCATCTCTGTATGAGTCACTGGACTAGCTGGCTAGTTTCGGAATTGAAAGTACTGGCTGATGCAGAAATACGGAGGATAGTTATTGTTTTGTTGGAAAGTGGGTCATTCTTAATTTTAAGCTAAAAGGAGCTTTTTCTGGGTGTAAATATAAGGTACCAAATCTAGAGATGAATAGATGACAGATTTTTTAGAAAGAGAGAATGCCTGACAGTTTGATCAGGGAGCTCTGGGTCACAGAGGTATGGAAACCCCCAGGAGTGGAAAAGAGAAGTGACAGTCACTGGGTTTAAAGGAACAAAAGTAAACAAAAGGCTGTGTCCAACAAGAACTGCCTGCAGCTAAGGATTTTTTCTGATCTAAATCCACACTGAAAGGCTTATTAGCAATACCAAATCTTTTCATAATCTGTAATTATGATAAGGGGCATGGTGGCTCAGCGGGTAAGACGCCAGGCTTGTCAGCCAGGCTTGTCGGTTGGAAGGTCGCAAGTTCGGAGGTTCGAATCCCTAGCCCTGTGTGCGGAGTGAGCTCCCGCACTCGCCCCAGCTCTTGCCAACCTAGCAATTCAAAACCATGCAAATGCAAGTAGATAAATAGGTACCACTTCGGTGGGTAGGTAACAGCGTTCCGCATGCGTCATGCCAGCCAAATGACCGTGGAAGCGTCTTCGGACAATGCTGGCTCTTCGGCTAACAAACGGAGATGAGCACCGGCCCCTAGAGTCGGACACGACTGCACAAATGTGCGGGGGGAACCTTTACCTTTATAGTACAGAATTGTCTCCCCACTCTTTTGGTCTGAACACAAAAGCTGTCAAGTTTCTAGCCCCCGATTCTGTACTTGAAACCCAACTGCAGGGTTTGCATAGCCTATACTTTTTTAAAAATAGACATATGGGAAAACCGAAGATTTTTTAAATGAGTATTTCTTTACTGAGATTGTGGAAAGGGTGTTAAAACAAAGTACAATTTTGATATTTTTAAAGTGTTATTTCTTTAAAAAAAACTTTTAGGAAATAGATATTGTTTATGAACTGTAGTTTATTTATTATTTAAATTTATATGACCGCCCATCTCCCCCAACTGGGGGACTCTGGGCGGCTTACAATAAAAACTACAATTAAAATACAAATATAAAATTACAACAAACAATATAATATAATAAATAAGTATAAAATCCAATCTAGGCAAATCAATCTTAAAAATAGGGAGGCCATTATGGTACTAGCCATCCCCAGGAGGAGCTGTTACCTTTCCCATCCCAAGCTAGGTGGCAGAACCAAGTTTTCAGATTTTTCCAGAACGCTGGAAGCGAGGAAACCGGCCTCAAATCTGGGGGCAAGATATTCCAAAGGGCGGTTGCTACTGCAGAGAATCCATCAGATGAAATTCTTTTATTGATGGGGTCCGGAGCATGCCCTCTCTGCATGACCGGGTGGGGCGGGTCGATGTTATGGGGATAAGACAGTCCATCAGGTATCCTGGCCCCATGCCATGTAGGGCTTTAAAGGTGATAACCAACACCTTGAATTGGACCTGGAAGCAAACTGGCACCCAATGCAGCTCACGGAGCAAAGGTGTTATGTGTGCTGATCTTGGTGCACCTAAAATTGCCCGCGTGGCTGCATTCTGTACCAGCTGTAGCTTCCAGATATTCCTCAAGGGTAGCCCCATGTAGAGCGCATTGCAGTATATATGGGAGATGACAAGGGCATGAGTGACCGTTCGGAGGGCATCTCGGTCCAGGAAAGGGCGTAACTGGCGCACAAGCCGAAGCTGCATAAAGGCCCTCCTGGCCACGAATACCACCTGCTCTTCGAGCAGGAGTCGTGAGTCCAGGAGGACCCCCAAGTTCTGCACTGGTTCCGAGTGGGGCAGTGCCACCCCATCCAGAACCAAAGATGACAATTTCCCAGATACCGGGGTGCCATCAATCCACAGCCACTTGGTCTTGCCAGGGTTCAGCTGAAGCCTGTTTTTCCCCTACTGGATGTTTTAATGATGAAAAAATGGGTTTAAAAAAAACAATAAATAAATATTGATTACAACTACTATTGTTACTTGTCAGAGTGCGCATGGTGGAGCGGCCTGCTCCTTTTTCCAAGACACCAGTGATCCACGTTCTATGCAGTAAATAGACGCTCAAGCAGAGATTAGATAAAATAGCCTATTTACTTTATATACATACGTAGTCCAAAATACATCCAACAGCAGTAATAAATGATACAGCAATACAGCGATGAGAAGTTTAACAGCAACGAGAAGAAAGAACACCAGATCTTCTCTGCCTATATACATAAACTGACCAATCACATTATAGGTCACTCTCATCATCTGCCACACCCAACTAAATGATAGCACCTGTAGTATGAGTCATAACTGCCACATCATCCCTACAACAATGGCTGCTAATTGGGTGACTTGCAGAATAATTCCCCTCTCACCTAGATATCAAGCCTCTCCAGTATAATTTATCTAACTGTAAATTCCTGGGTATATACAAACCCCAACATTACTATTAAGCCAACTGTCTACCTACAATACGTAGATGTTTCCCAGAAATTAAAACCAACTACACTGTCTTTCTTCAGTCTCCCTATCTAAGGCCCAGATTCTGTTAGTTAATTATGAATAAATCTTCATCAAATCAATAGCAAATTTTTGCTCCAACTATTTACCTAACTATATAACTTACTTTTCCGGGGGAGGGGAGAATGGCATGTCCCTTCTAGAAAAAGCCAGCCGATTGTGATTTATTAAGCTAGCTATATATTTAATTCATGAAGGATAATAAATCCTTCATGGATCACTGCCTTGTCGTGGTGAAAGGGCTTGCGTAACTCAATGAAGTCAGGTCAAGAAGAACAGGTCATGACGGAGAGTTCTGACAAAACGTCCAAAACTGGAGGAGGGAATGGCAAACCACTCCAGTATCCTTGCCAAGAAAACCCATGGACAGTATCAAAAGGCTGTCAGATATTAAAAATTAGTGTTCCTCAAAGAATAATTAAATCCCAATAGAAGGATGAGGAAATCATTCTTCCTAAAATAGCTGCCAAAAATTCTGAAACAGAAAAGAGCGATGCATATAGGTGATAATGAATCCGGAGGGAGACACCCATTAACACCAACCTCCAACACATAGCTGCCGGAGCACCAAGGGATATTTGCATGACAAGGGTCTGGGAAGGAAGGGGGAGAAATAAGCAAACTCCTCTTTCTGTGTCAGCTTCAGGTAACTTAAGAAACAATCAATGGGTAATCAAAGCAAAACCAGCCTGTCAGTTGTGTCTCCTATCAAGAGGAACTAAGATACATTGAGTTCAAAGGAGATTCGGTGTCGGCTTCAAAACAAGACTAGTATGTCAGTTACTTAAAAGAAAGGCTTGTTAAAACGAGACTATTGCCTCCTATTGACACAAACTAAGCTACATTGAACTTTAAGGGACCTTCAAAGCCATTATGACTATGTTAATGACTAAAGACTGAACTAATCAGGAAAAGTCTCACACAAGAAAGAGTAAAGATATCACCCAGAGAAATTGACAAAAGGCGGCCGTGGTATTGTAAAACGTCGAGGCAGGAACTGAGAACTGTCAGTCTGACACTTTGCAAACTTGTGTAAATATGTAAATATGTAAATATGTAAACTAAATATGTAAACTGACTTTTCTTTGAAATACATGTATAAAAGAAATGAATGAACCTTGCTCATGGCTCTCTCTATACCAGTCAAATTTGTGGCGGTATGGGGGAAGCCTCTTTTGCAAAAGAACCAATAAACATTTAGAGCTGTTATTTGTTAGTTCAGTATTTTATTTTGTGGGAAAAGGAGCCAAATCTCACAATTGGGGGCTCGTCCGGGATTACTGGGTTCGTTGAAACCGGCACTGGTCCAGATTCCCCTTGGGGGCGCGCCGACTGATTTCAGTCGCCCGATGGGACTGGGGTAGGAACGGTTCCTCGCAACCCAAGAAACCCCTTGAACTAGCACATAACAGACAGGGGGACTCCAGAGGACACCGAAGGAACCAAGAGGACGGCCAGGTAACATCGTGCGCACGATCCCAGGTAAGAGCCGAGCCGTCTTAGGTCTACTTCGTGAGGACCTCCGGTGTCGGTGTTTCCTGGGTGGTCTCGGGGAGGGATCGGGTTATAGCTGCGCCTACTTCGTGAGGGCCTTTCGGAGCCAGCTGGCAAGCACATCCGAGAGAGCTATTTCCTGGATCATAGGGAATTGATTTGAGACCTCGTGTGAGTGTTGAGATACCGTAGGGAAGAGTAGAAACCTTCCTGCACGGCTAATCTGAGACCCATATCTGCAGTTCCGCGGCTCAAGTGTTGGAACGTCCACTGAGTCCGGTCAGGTGTGGGTCGGTTGATTGTGTGTGTGTGCGTGTGGAGGTCAAGAGGAATCTTTCCCCCACCCCGCCGTTGTCCGTCTCCAGAATGGGAGCTTGGCTAAGTAAAAGAGAAGAGTGTCCAAGGGAGTCTAAGAGGTACCTTGATGAAAGTAAACCGGTAATACCAGCTATATCCCCTTTGGCATTTGTTTTGGACCAGTGGGATGAAGAAAACTTGATCCCCTGGACTAAGACGCTGCTCAAGGAAACCATGGTTCAGTTGTGTGTACAAAAATGGCCAATATATGTTCTATTAGAACCAAACTACAGGTGGTCCAGGTTTTCATCAGCTCCCTGGGGAAGGAATGTTTAGAAGACTATTGTTGGGGAAGAGTTTATTTTAAAATGCCCCATGGCACTCTGTGCATGCTCCTTGGAGCCTTTGCAATGGGCATAATCTCTTCCTCCAGCTGGGATTTTTTTTTCACCTCAGGCTTGTGAAAATCAGGAGTCACTAAGTAGTTTTTGCTTTGTTTTCTAAGTATGTCTGTGCATTCAGTGTTTTGATTGTTTGTGTGTCTGACTGCTCTGGGCTATCATAGATGCCCACTAGCCCTTAAGGCCCTGCTTCCACAGTTTGCTCCCTTGATGAAGAAATAGCCAAGGGCAGCTGCTTGAAGAAGCATTAAGAAAAATTAAGGTTATTGCTAAAACCCCTTCATTTATGGGAAAGAACAAACTATTGCAGGAGATGAGGGAAGTACATATAAGGAAGCTGCCATGCTTGCAGCTACTCTTGATTTCTGCCACTCTGTCTTGTTTGTAAGAAAATTGATGGTGGGTAACTGTATGTAGCATAGATAGGAATTTTAGAAAGTGCCAGGCTCTAGGAGGGACCAGAAGTCTGAGTAGGAAGGAAGCAAGAGGAAAGTATGAGAAGTAAGAAGGTTTAAGAAATGTGATTCAGAGAGCTTGAAGACATGTGTGTGTCTGGGTCTGATTGATTGTTACACCTGGGTCTAAATTTGTTTTTGGTAATGCATGTGGAGGCATTTTAGCAAAGGAAGAAAGACATTGGAAAAGAAACAGGAATGTTTAATACACTTTTGTTCAAAACCTAATGAAGCATTGCCTTGGGAACTCCTTGCCACTGTAAAGGAGGTGACAAGTCATTGTTAATTTTTTCTTCCCTTTTCTTGAAGACAAGGAAAGGAAGGCAAACGATTTCTTTAAGAGAGCCAGCTTGGTGTAGTGGGAAAGGCAAAAGGGGTGGAAAATGGGAACGTTGAATTCTAGTCCTACCTGTGTTGCAAGGAAGCCAGCTGGGTGATTTTGGGCCAGTCATTTTTTCTCTCAGCCCTGGGAAGGAGGTACTGGCAAGCCACTTCTGAAACCATTGCCAAAAGACTGCCAGGACTCATCCAGGCATTTGCCAGGAGTAAAAAGTTGAGTCAAAAAGTACAAGAAAGGTAAGGGGAGAAACCCCAGCCTAATTTTCTTAGGAAAATGTCAAGTTTCCTACTCTTACTGTTTTGAGGCTTGCAATACTCTTTTTGCATTCTGTCCTGCCTCCCTGAAGTGTGCCTCTTGCTAATTCCCCCCCCCATGTATATGTGTGTGCGTGTGTGGCCTTAAGCTACCCCACCTTTACTCTCTGTTTAACCCCTACCTGCTAATGCTTAAGATACCGATGGAAGGGGGTGAAATGAGTCAGTTTCTTCTAAGCGCTAAAAGAAATCTTCTCACTTAAGTGCCTATCTCTTAAGTGCCTATCCCCTGCCTGCGCTAAATGGGATCCTTTTACATCTGCACTAAGCAGAGTACTAATTTCCCGTCTATGCTAACTGGGGTTTCTTCTGTTTCTCTGAACAAAAGGAGTGTATTTCTTTGGACAAGATGTATGTAAAATAAAAGGTGACTGTTTGTAAGGACTGGGGTGGTTCTTTTTCCTTGGGCACTGACCGGTAGCCTAAGGAGAGGAACCCACCCAGCCTCTATTTTTGTATCAAATAAACGCTGTCTCAGCTGCTAGGAATTGGGGGAACCTAAAACCCACAGGGCCATGTTAATTTTTAGGGACAAAATTAATCATGCTATAGGAGAGGGAAGGGGGTATAAACCAGTTAATTTTTAACAAGAATTGGGTAGTAGCAACAGATATTTAGTTGAAAGGTTGTGAGTGGTTTTCTTTTGTCTACCAGTCCGTTCATCTAAGCTACACCTAACTATTTTAATCTCTGCAGTGTTTAAGATGCCAGCCAAGCAGCAGAAATGGATGTGTGAACAATAAATCAAACTAAGCTGGAGAGAAAAGGAAAGGGCACCACCAAGTATAGCAACAGGCAGTAAACCTGACATGTAAAATTACTAATGAGGATGCACTTAAACACAATGCAACTGGAAATAACAGAATCTCAGTTTGTGTATAACTCTCCTGCCTTTAAACCTTTTTGTTAAGTGAACTGTCCTTTCTTTCCTCAATGCCATACACAGGAAGGAAGTTCGAAGTCCCTCAGTTGGAGGCTAGTGATAAAAGGTTGAAAGAATATGTGTGTGGGCTCTTTTCTGTTTTGTCTCACCTCAGGAACAAAGGACTGTTGACCTAGACCCTTCCTCTCGAATTTACAGTCCACCCGCATCAGCCTGGCCAGTGGGTTCTCATTAAATCCTGAAAGGAGGATAAGCTGAAGCCACAGTGGGAAGGCCCTTTCCTGGTATTACTTACCGGTGAGACATCGATTCGTACAGCTGAGAAAGGATGGACACATCACTCCAGAACTAAAGGGCCTGTGCCAGCCCCAACCCAACGGGACGGTGGTTCTTTCTGATAACCCGCTGAAACTCACCCTCAGAAAATGATCCTGTAATTATGTGTTGTTGTGACTGTGCCCCTTTTCATAATTATTGTAAAATTGTATGTGATATAGTAGTGATAGAAGATTGGGAATGAGAACATAAATAGACATTCCTCAAGACCCACGGAAAGAAAGGGTGGTTGTGCTAATAGAAACTATAGACCCAGAGAAGCCCAAGGTACTCCCAGTGTGTGAAACTAGAATCTGTCCCCAAAGGGAAGACATTGACCTCCGAACCATCGGTTTAAATTGGGAATATGGAGTGGCCCTTGACCAACACTAGACTCTTAATCTTGGTCTGGGTTCAAGTATGTGGCTCCCAGATCTAACGGTCATGTTTTCAGAACTCAGGGCAGTGTGATTGGCAACCCCAAATTAATTAACCCCACCAACAAGTGGGAAGATATAGTAGCTGTGAAGTCACCCTGGCTATAACACATGGAGATTGGGCAAAGGGAGGAAGGAAAACTCCTTGTAAAGACCTAAAGCCATTTGATGACTGGGTTAACCAGCTATGAATGTGGAAAACTGGATGGGATCTCTTGGCCCCTGCTTGTAAAGTTCTGGGACCTACCTCGAGACAAGGGATGTGCCATAATCTGACTCTACCCAAACCAGATTGGGACGTAGAGTGTGGAAAAGGAGGATGTACTTCAAAAAGTTTTCCCAGTTAACCTATGGTTGGGCAGGAACATGCTTATGGGGGAAAACGCTTCGCCAGTTAAAAAGAGAAACTGTATTCAGGAGGAAAGGTCCAACAGACAGTAATTTATAGGAGTTTTCATGAGTGTAAGGGAAGTACCACCAAATGCCAGTTTAAGGATGTAACCCTTAGCGTTCGCAGAGAGGATGGAATAGTAACCTGCCACGACTCCAAAGGAACCCAGACCATATACCGCACAATAGTTGTCAGAAACATTAGGGAGGAAATAGTGACAGAAACTAAAGTAGAAGGAGAAAGAAATTCAGGAACAGTTCGATGCACATGAGGAAATAAAAGATAACAGTTGGTCTAGGAAGAACTGTGGGGAGACTAACATGGGGGAACAAAGGCCCCGGAACGTATAATCAATTACGATGGTCCAGCATCTTGGGGACCCACAGTCAGAGGGTATCGAGATCCAGGATATCTAATCAATAGGATAACAAGGTTACAAACCGTTCTAGAAATAATAACCAATAAAACATCGGAAACCCTATTGTTGCTAGCCAAAACCGATGAAAGGTTGCATACAGCAATATACCAGGACAAGTTAGCTTTGGACTACCTGTTAGCTCAAGAAGGGTGTGTGTGTGGTAAAGCTCATGTGCCAGTACAGACCTGGAAAGGTATGGGAGACTTAGGGATCAAGAATTGGTTCAGGGGCATGTTTAAAAATTGGAAAAGGGTCCTGGTTTTAATAGCGCTGGGCCTCGGGGGACTGCTTGCCTTACCTTGTTTATTACCCATTATTCAAGGAATGATAAGCCGAACCATACAAAGCGCTACCCTAATAACTCAACCAGAGAAAAACAATATGATGAGACTGAAGGTCGGAAGGAATGACCCAGGGCCAAGAGAGTTCTTAGAAGAAACTTACAAGTTACACCCCGAAGAAGTAAAAAGAATAAAAAGTGGACCTGTAGAGAAATGGGAGAAAGTGGAGTGGATGACAAATCAATATAATGGGGTATGAACTAAGTTCTTGAGGAACAATGGGCTCGAAAAAAAAAAAAGGGGGGAATTGTCAGATATTAAAAATTAGTGTTCCTCAAAGAATAATTAAATCCCAATAGAAGGATGAGGAAATCATTCTTCCTAAAATAGCTGCCAAAAATTCTGAAACAGAAAAGAGCGATGCATATAGGTGATAATGAATCCGGAGGGAGACACCCATTAACACCAACCTCCAACACATAGCTGCCGGAGCACCAAGGGATATTTGCATGACAAGGGTCTGGGAAGGAAGGGGGAGAAATAAGCAAACTCCTCTTTCTGTGTCAGCTTCAGGTAACTTAAGAAACAATCAATGGGTAATCAAAGCAAAACCAGCCTGTCAGTTGTGTCTCCTATCAAGAGGAACTAAGATACATTGAGTTCAAAGGAGATTCGGTGTCGGCTTCAAAACAAGACTAGTATGTCAGTTACTTAAAAGAAAGGCTTGTTAAAACGAGACTATTGCCTCCTATTGACACAAACTAAGCTACATTGAACTTTAAGGGACCTTCAAAGCCATTATGACTATGTTAATGACTAAAGACTGAACTAATCAGGAAAAGTCTCACACAAGAAAGAGTAAAGATATCACCCAGAGAAATTGACAAAAGGCGGCCGTGGTATTGTAAAACGTCGAGGCAGGAACTGAGAACTGTCAGTCTGACACTTTGCAAACTTGTGTAAATATGTAAATATGTAAATATGTAAACTAAATATGTAAACTGACTTTTCTTTGAAATACATGTATAAAAGAAATGAATGAACCTTGCTCATGGCTCTCTCTATACCAGTCAAATTTGTGGCGGTATGGGGGAAGCCTCTTTTGCAAAAGAACCAATAAACATTTAGAGCTGTTATTTGTTAGTTCAGTATTTTATTTTGTGGGAAAAGGAGCCAAATCTCACAAGGCTAAAAGATATGACGCCAGAAGATGAGCCCCTCAGGTCGGAAGGTGTCCAAAATGCTACTGGGGAAGAGCGGAGGGCAATTCTGAGTAGCTCCAGAAAGAGTGAAACGGCTGGGCCAAAGCCGAAAGGACGCTCAGTTGTGGATGTGTCTGGAAGTGGAAGGAAAGTCCGATGCTGTAAAGAACAATATTGCATAGGAACCTGGAATGTAAGATCTATGAATCAAGGTAAGCTGGATGTGGTCAAACATGAGATGACAAGATTGAACATTGACATCTTGGGAATCAGCGAACTAAAATGGACAGGAATGGGCGAATTTAATTCAGGAGAACATTATATATACTACTGTGGGCAAGAATCCCTTAGAAGAAATGGAGTAGCTCTCATAGTCAATAAAAGAGTGGGAAAGGCAGTACTGGGGTACAACCTCAAAAACGACAGAATGCTTTCAGTTCGAATCCAAGGCAAACCATTCAACATCACAGTGATCCAAGTCTATGCCCCAACCAATGATGCCAAAGAAGCTGAAGTTGACCGGTTCTATGAAGACCTACAACACCTTCTAGAACTAACACCAAAAAAGATGTCCTTTTCATCATAGGGGACTGGAATGCTAAAGTAGGAAGTCAAAAAATAACCAGAATAACAGGCAAGTTCAGCCTCGGAGTACAAAATGAAGCAGGGCAAAGGCTAATAGAGTTTTGTCAAGAGAACACGCTGGTCATAGCAAACACCCTTTTCCAACAACACAAGAGACGACTCTACACATGGACATCACCAGATGGTCAATACCGAAATCAGATTGATTATATACTTTGCAGCCAAAGACGGAGAAGCTCTATACAATCAGCAAAAACAAGACCTGGAGCTGACTGTGGCTCAGATCATGAGCTTCTTATCGCAAAATTTAGGCTTAAATTGAAGAACCTAGAGAAAACCACTAGACCAATCAGGTATGACCGAAATCATATCCCTTATGAATATACAGTGGAGGTGAGGAATAGATTTAAAGGATTGGATCTGGTAGACAGAGTGCCTGAAGAACTATGGATGGAGGTTCGTAACATTGTACAGGAGGCAGCAACTAAAACCATCCCAAAGAAAAAGAAATGCAAGAAAGTAAAGTGGCTGACTGATGAGGCTTTACAAATAGCTGAGGAAAGAAGGGAAGCAAAAGGCAAGGGAGAAAGGGAAAGATATAAACAACTGAATGCAGAATTCCAGAGAATAGCAAGGAGAGATAAGAAGGCCTTCTTAAATGAACAATGCAAAGAAATCGAGGAAAACAATAGAATGGGGAAGACTAGAGATCTCTTCAAGAAAATCGGAGATATCAAGGGAACGTTTTGTGCAAAGATGGGCATGATAAAGGACAAAAAAGGCAGGGACCTAACAGAAGCAGAAGAGATTAAGAAGAGGTTGCAAGAATACACAGAAGAACTATACAAGAAATATCTTAATATCCCTGATAAATACGATGGTGTGGTCACTGACCTTGAGCTGGACATCCTAGAGAGTGAAGTCAAGTGGGCCTTAGGAAGCATTACTAACAACAAAGCTAGTGGAGAAGACAGTATCCCAGCTGAGCTATTTAAAATCCTAAAAGATGATGCTGTTAAAGTGCTGCACTCAATATGCCAACACATTTGGAAAACTCAACAGTGGCCACAGGATTGGAAAAGGTCTGTTTACGTTCCAATTCCAAAGAAAGGCAATGCCAAATAATGTTCAAACTACCGTACAATTGCGCTCATTTCACATGCTAGCAAGGTTATGCTCAAAATCCTACAAGCTAGGCTTCAGCAGTATGTGAACCGAGAACTACCAGAAGTGCAAGCTGGGTTTTGAAGAGGCAAAGGAACTAGAGATCAGATTGCCAACATTTGCTGGATCATGGAAAAAGCAAGAGAGTTCCAGAAAAACATCTACTTCTGCTTCATTGACTACGCTAAAGCCTTTGATTGTGTGGATCACAACAAACTGTGGCAAAGTCTTAAAGAGATGGGAGTACCAGACCACCTTACCTGTCTCCTGAGAAACCTGTATGCGGGTCAAGAAGCAACAGTTAGAACCGGACATGGAACAACCGACTGGTTCAAAATTGGGAAAGGAGTACGACAAGGCTGTATATTATCACCCTGCTTATTTAACTTATATGCAGAGTACATCATGAGAAATGCCGGGCTGGATAAATCACAAGCCGGAGTTAAGATTGCCGGGAGAAATATCAACAACCTCAGATATGCAGACGATACCACCCTAATGGCAGAAAGTGAAGAGGAACTAAAGAGCCTCTTGATGAGGGTGAAAGAGGAGAGTGCAAAAGCTGGCTTGAAACTCAACATTAAAAAAACCCAGATCATGGCATCTGGTCCCATCACTTCCTGGCAAATAGAAGGGGAAGAAATGGAAGCAGTGACAGATTTTATTTTCTTGGGCTCCAAGATCACCGCAGACGGTGACTGC
Source organism: Charina bottae (assembly GCA_023362775.1). Taxonomy (NCBI): domain Eukaryota; kingdom Metazoa; phylum Chordata; class Lepidosauria; order Squamata; family Charinaidae; genus Charina; species Charina bottae. Next base: position 11,691,218 of record JALMGJ010000010.1, read on the forward strand.
AGCCATGAAATTAAAAGACGCTTGCTCCTTGGGAGGAAAGCTATGGCAAACCTAGACAGCATATTAAAAAGCAGAGACATCACCTTGCCGACAAAGGTCCGTATAGTTAAAACTATGGTTTTTCCAGTAGTAATGTATGGCTGTGAGAGTTGGACCATAAGGAAGGCTGAGCACCGAAGAATTGATGCTTTTGAACTGTGGTGCTGGAGAAGACTCTTGAGAGTCCCTTGGACTGCAAGGAGGTCAAACCAGTCAATCCTAAAGGAAATCAACCCTGACTGCTCATTGGAAAGACAGATGCTGAAGCTGAAGCTCAAATACTTTGGCCACCTAATGCGAAGAGAGGACTCACTGGAAAAGACCCTGATGCTGGGAAAGACTGAAGGCGAAAGGAGAAGGGGACGGCAGAGGATGAGATGGTTAGATAGCATCACCGATGTAATGAACATGAATTTGAGTAAACTCCGAGAGACAGTGGAGGACAGGAAGGCCTGGCGTGCTATGGTCCATGAGGTCACGAAGAGTCGGACACGACTAAACGACTGAACAACAACAACAACAACAAAAATATATTTAATTAAAAGTATTTTGCACTCCTTATTCTATTGGGAAACGTATTGTGCGTACCAGAGAAAACATGTAGTAAATATCAGATGGGGAGGTCCTTTTTATCAGAGTCTATTGATTTTGACTGAACAACTCAAATAAGTCTGATAGAGATATCAGTGTGTCCTTGCAGATACTGCAAGGATGTCATGACCTAACAACTGCATGTGATTGGCAGGCATTGATTGATTGATTATGTGCCATCAAGTTGTTTTCAACTCCTAGCGACTACATAGATAGATTTTCTCCTAACCTGTTCTTTTAAGTCTCCCACCAGTGCACTCATCGCCACCGTAACTGCTGGTTATCCTCTTTTTCTCTTTCCTTCCACCTTTCCCAGCATTAGAGCCTTTTCCAGAGATCTGGGTCTTTGTATAATGTGTCCGAAGTAGGATGCCTCTATTTGCAAGTAATACACAGTATGCAGAGTTTTAATAGATTAATTGAGGGGAGAGAGTTTTATTCTTCAAGAAAGTCCCTGAAGTAGGAACATACATCATTAGAGTGATTTATGTGTGATAACATCACTATACAAATTATGCACAATGATATCATCATGCAAATGCCATAAATCACTGCAAAGTCCATTGTTTCAAGATCTGATAAATTAAGATTTCACTGAACCTGGCAGACCGCAAAATGTTTTCATTGGCATTTGATGTCCAAGTTGAGGATCCCTGCCTCTTCGCTGTTGTGGAATAGTAGTGGATTATTCTATATGTCATGACGCTCAGAAACATTGTGTTTGTGCTATAGCATTTAAAGAAATACAACAAAAAGATGGAAAGTTCTAAGCCCAGATATGAAGGCTTTCCCCCTCTGGTTCTGTCCATCCAACAGACAAGAAAATGATTGCATTATAGTTTGTACAACCCTTGGTCTACTTAACCATGAGTTATTGAATAAATGACATTTTGCAGGATTCACACAATACTTTACAAACTTCAGGGGCTGGATTCATTTATCCTCCAAACCAAAAGTAAAGAAACTACATTTAGTTTAACAAAATCCACAAAACCAGCCAATGTAGTCACTTATAGAATTCTCCACCAGATGATGTTGATCTCTTGCTCACCTGGATAAAAGTGGGATTAGATATTTAAGGGAATGGGCTACATTAACTGAAGTAGTGTGTCACAGAATACCAAAGTCGGAAAAAAATAATGGGATGATGGCCAGAGATAAATCACAGAAGAGACCTTCAACTGCATACCTTGCTTGCAAGCTTCATAGAAGCCTCTATCTGGCTAATCAGGATCAAATCTCTAAGTTAATTACCCCAATAAAGCACTGATATGTTCATTGATTCCATTTCCCTGACATCCGTATGATCTAAGATTTGTTTGTGTTTGATACGTTATTCTAATGGCTAGTTCGCCATCAGCCAGCTTCTTAGAGCATGAGACTGCTGATCCAAAGAATGAGTCTAGATTTGTCATGATGAAGAAAAAACTGATAAGACAATTCCTTTCTTATTATCCCTTCCTGCTTATGATACCAGCATCTGTTGCTTCATTTAAGCCATGAAGCTTCAGGGTTGACCCCGCTTCCCCCAAAATGGACTTTATATAGTCATCCAAGCACAATTGTTAAAGACAAAGGATATCTTATGCTCTTCATATTTATTGTTTCCAGTCTTTATGTCCATCAAGATGACATTCTGTAAACATAACAAAATTAAAACTGATATTTTTAGAAGCATACAACATTTACAGCAGAGCTTTCCAAACTGTGTGTCGGGACACGTTAGTGTGTCTGCTGCAGTGTCTGGGTGTGTCGCAGCTGCTGCTGCCTCCGAGCCCTGCCAGGATTCCGCACAGGTCCTAGTGCCTGCCTTGTGCTGTGCTGCCCCAAACCTGCTGTGATTCCACTCAGGTCCTAGTGCCTGCTTTGTGCCCTGCTGTAAGAGTGTGTCGCAAAATGATGCATGTCTACAAAGTGTGTCACCAACATGAAAAGTTTGGAAAGCTCTGATTTACAGAATGCATAGAATTCCCCAAGAATGCAAGAGTTACACTTTTACATTACAGTATTGCTATATTCCACTAAATTAACAGTGACAAATATTCTCTATTTTCAAGTATCAGCTGCTGTTCTTTATAAGTGTATTTTCAACTTTACCAATAGTGCTGAACAGAACTCTCACCAGGTTATTCTTTATTATTTTAATGTTCTGCCTTTCCTCTAAGCCTGGGACAAATTTTCTCTGGTTACGAACTGCCTTTGACCGTTGAATGATATGCCAGGGCTCCTACTAAAAAATAAGGGGTAGAACGAGATTAAAATATACATTTCATTTCATTGACATGTAATTAAATAAAGCTGATAGGACAACTCTCCAATCATATATTTTCCTTTTTTATCATGTTACAGTTGGTAACAACTTGTAGGTACTCTGGAGGCTGTACCAGGGAATCTGCAGGGAGGGGGCTCAAAAAAAATCAGGATGGTAGTCACAGCCATCTGATCAAAGCCCCACCCTTTTTTATGCACATCACACTTGCAACACACATTAAAAAGAGACAGAGCTTTGTCTGTGCTGTCAAGGCCACCATCTTGACATTTTTGACCCCTGCTACAGACATTCCTGGGGCTATACCCAAAATTTGGGAGGGCCACATAGCTGTCAGGGGCCTTGGCTGCATCCCTCCATCTAAATAACTCAATTCGCCCTTCCTCATTTTTCCTTCTCACAACAATCTTGCAAGGACGTTAAATGCAGTGATAGAGAGGTGAGAGACTATTATAGACAATACAAAGCAGACAGAACCAGATCACGCAGGTGGGCTGGACTAGATTTCTGGGGAATAAAAGTCATATGTTTTAGAAGCTTTCTTTGTTTTTCAAACCATATTAGGCTTAGTTTAAGAGATTATAGTACATTTTTCCTGAGTGTCTAGATTCAAAAGGTTGGAAATCAAAACCACAGATTTTTAGCAATGGTGGTCAGAGGTACTCCTGGGAATGGTAAAAATGGGGTCTGGGACTACTGGTTGACCAGCATAGCTTTTATCATACTTCTCATTCCTTTCTGTGTTTCTCTTTTCTAGCAAGAAGTTCATCTGGCCTCTCTATTTCAACTTCTGTCTGAATGCCAAGACCAATGAACCTCCATTTGTTCCAAGGATTACAGATATTGGGAAAGTTCTGATGTTTGCATTGGCCCAGATACCAAGACTGAGTAATATTTGAAGGATTGGGGGCTCTAGCAGGCTTCACAGAAAATACTACTCACAGCCTTGCAAGTTGGGGCACGTGGAGATAGACCATCTTTGAGCAAAAGTCCGTGATGACCAGTGGTGTTTACAGCAAACTGCAAGGACACCGAAGTGAGGACACACGTGCATTGACATCACTCAAACACTGCCTGACCTCTGATGCAAATATGTAAGTGATGTCATTGCATGAGGGATATTGTCCTGCAAATTTTATCATCGGATCCCACCACCACGACCATCACCATTTGTTCTCCTCTCATGGTTCCCTGTGGTGAGAGCTGAAGCCACCAAGGCTGGAAATAAAAAGTGTGAAACTACACAACACTGTTATCAAGACATTGCACAGATGTCCACAGTATCCAAGGCTGAGAAACAGGCATCAAAGGTTGATTGCGACATAAAAGCAGGAGAAGCCTTGGAGCTGTCTTATAAATATGGCAAGATTCTGTGATTCTGCAGAAGGCCCTCAGATAACATTTTTGGGGCAGAATTTGCTCTGTATTCAGATCGATTGCTGGCTACCGGCTGGAAAGCTTTTATTTGCACAATCTCCATTATATTCTGTTGTGATTGTTTTATTTGAGTCTTATTGTTGCAGTAAACTACTTTGGGTAAAGAATAACCACAGCCTTAACAATAACAATAATAATGATAGGCAAATGTAAATTAATAGGCCTTGTTCTGGCAGCAGCCATCTCTTTGTTCAGGTCTTACTTACTTTTAGGCATCTGGCTCCAGACATACCATTCAAAGACCGCAGTGATCCCTACCCAAAAGATAGGACACTCCAATCTAAAACAACATCTTCTGAAATTCCTGCTTTAAGACCTGAAATGAAGGAGCCTCTACCTCTGGCCATATTAAGCATATTCTTTGTTGAGTCTTTCCTGTTCAGTCTTGCTGAGACAAAATGGTTAATTATCAACCTTGGAGAAGGAATCTGGAGTGTAGGCTAATGAGATTATAAAACATGCAATGCCTTTAGTCATTGATGGGGTCCAATTTCCTCAAGGATTACTTGCAACCCACCTTGGCATGATCTGGGTGGAAGCTTCATCATGTGGTGAGAGACAGGAGGTGCTGGGTCAGCCTGGCAATACGAAAACAATGCAACAGATACAAGAAACTTCCCTAGTAACAGCTGCATGGGTGTAAAATTGAGAGACACACAGATGGGAGGCCTCTGCATAGCTCAACGTCCTTTCTCTGATGATCGTAAAAATTAAATCCAAAAACAAAAACAAAACAAAAAACCCTCCTCCTCATTCTTATTATTGTGATTATTATTTTAAATGTATATGCTGCCCAACTCTCAGGTCTTCAGGGCCCTTTGAAACACCAGCAGGGTGGGGGGCATCTGGATCTCAGGGGAACCTCATTCCAGAGGGCAGCTGCTACTACAGAGAAGGGGTGCTTCTGGGGTCCCGATAGATGGCATGGTTTAATGGAAGGAATCCAGAGCATACCAACCCTGCCGGATCGGATCTGCTGGGCAGATACTCTGGGAGACAGGTGATCCCTCCAGGCCCTATGCCATGTAGGGCTTTATAGGTAACAACCAGCACCTTGAATCACACATGGAAGCAAATGGGCAACCAGTACAGCTCACGAAGCAGAGGTATTACATGAGCATACCAAGGCATGCCCATCGCTGCCTGCGCCACTGCATTCTGGACTAGTTGAAGCTTCTGGGTGGTCTTCAAGGGCAGCCCCATGTAGAGCACATTGCAGTAGTCAGGCGTAAGAGTATGTTAGGGCTTGGGCAAAAAAATGATGTGTGAGGATTTTTTCCAAGTGTGAAAAGCTGGGTGGGGAATTTTAGGACTCCTACTATGTGATAGGGATGGCAGACCTCTGTGGAGCTCTGCCAATGAATCAGCACACTTGGATAGCTCCCTCATTCTGAGGATCTCAGCCAAGTCACTGGTCCTGCCCCAGAGGTTCTTCTACCACACGCCCTTTCCTTTGCTTGTGGCCTAACCTGCCAGTACCTGTTAAGTCTAATGGCAAATTCCCTTACAGCAACTTTCCCCAAATGCTTTGGAGGGCTTGATGTAACCTTTGCTGCAGGGTATTATGGGAAATTATAATTTGGCTCCAAGGAACTGGATGAGCAGGAAGATCCCCAATTAAAGAACTAGCAGACAGTTGAAAAGGTGGATATTTCCCCTTGTATTTGAAGGGAAAGCTAGGGCATCAAATCCACAGAGAGGGGAAAAATGAGGATGTATTTGTTGAAAATACAGAATTACAAGCTGGAGGAGAAAATATAAATCCTATTGTTGCAATAATTCCAAGTCCCAGCAACCAAATCCAAAGATAAAGATCTTAGATCAAGCTCAATTCTTCATAAAAGCATGCATATGGTTTTTGTGGCATGACCATGGAAGCCAAATAGGTAGTATAAAGTTCCATCCTTTCCTTTCTGTGAATAGTGGGAAGAGAGCACCATTTGTGTTGTGTGAAACAAGGAATATGTCCTGATGTTTTGCTAGCCAGGTTGCTACCTGCTTCACAGCAAATCTGAAACCAAATAATAACAGGTGTCATTGTCTGTTTTGATGAAACCCAATGCCCACAACCAATCACATAGAAAATAGACCTTCCTCCCAACTTAAATTATTTGGATGTCCATAAATTTCTGTCACTTCTCTATTAAACCTGGGTAAATATATGTATATATGTGGTAGGATGTGTGTGTGTGTGTGTGTGTGTGTGTATGTATGTGTATATATATATGCATGCATGCATGCATGTATAAATATATGTATGTATGTGGTAGGATGTTGAAGTTCTCCTTGTATATTTTGCGATTCAGTCCTTGTGATTGGTGTTCAGCCACTGTTGACTATCCTATGTTTTTAATCCAAATGTTCCTTTCAGTGCTCAGAATTGGTTGGAAGTGGGGTGACTTAGAAATTCTGTAGAATGGTTGGATGAATAAATGAATGAATGTAATTCTGCATTATATGGAAAGTCCACTCTGTCTCTTCTTAGAAAGTTACTTTATATACTGTGACTTTCTAAGAGAGCCAGTTTGGTCTAGTGATTAAAGCAACGGACTAGAAACCAGGTGACTGAGAGTTCTAGTCCCGCCTTAGGCATGAAAGCCGGCTGGGTGACCTTGAGCCAGTTCCACACACTCAGCCCAACTCATCTCACAGAGTTGTTATGGGGAAAATAGGAGAAGGAAGGAGTATTAGGTATGTTCGCCACCTTGAGTTATTTATAAAAATAATAAAGGCGGGATAGAAAATAATAAAATAAAAATAAATAAATAAAATATACTCCCTTGGTATTTAGTTATGGGAGTAGGAATGTGCAGCACTTCAGTCCCAAAGATGAAGAAGTGCCTTGGAGCAGGCATGAACACATATGCTCTGCCTGTCAGCACCTCCTTAAAGAGGCTGCATTTTTTCTGGGTTCATACGGTAGACATGCTTCAAAGCACCTCCCTAACTCATATATACTGTATATATTTTCCCTGTATCATATAGCTGTTATGGAAGCCCAGGAAAAAATGAAACCTCTTTAAGGAGGCCCTGACACCCACTCTAAAGCACCTGAGTTTGCATCTGAAGCTCTGTTTATGGCTATTATTTTTGTTAGAAGGCAGTTTAAATAAGGAGGAGGGATTTTCAACTCTCATCTAGTACATGACAGTTAGCAAGTGGCTGTGGGCATCTTGTCCCATTGAAACAGTCAATATATAAGGATGTGACATATCTCGCTAAGTTTGTTTCCACTGTGACTTGAAGAAGTTAGCAGCATGGCCAGCAAAATGCCAGCACATATTCATTGTCTCACGTGGCATCATAGTTTCACCAATAAATAGCATGCATGAAAACCTACACTCTGTAACATGAGTGAATGTCAGTAGAGCATAGCTTTCCAAACTGTGTTGGAAAGTTTAGTGTGTCGTGACACAACCCGGAAGTGGCAGCAGGGGCGTGCACGGCGGCGATGCGGGGGTGGCGGTGTGCGCGGTGGCAGCGATGATGGCAGCGGCGCGCCATCAGCGCTTCCGCGTTTTAGCGGAAAACATGAGGCCCCCACTGCCGCCACCACTGTGCACACCCCTGCCGCCGCACGCCCCCTGCGCCGCCGTGCATGCCCCCGCCCCCGCACGCCCCTGCGCTGCTGCCACTGCCACCATTGGTGTGTTGCCAACGGCCGCAGTTTGGAAAGCACTGCAGTAGAGGGACAGTGTTTATACTCTGACAAGATCACAAGGGGATTCCTTAAAAAACTAACAAACTATCCATTATTGGTAAAAGAAAAATACCCCTTCTTCCTTTCTTCTTTTCTACAGGCCAACAAATGCAGGGAGCAAAGAAATGAACCACATTCAAACACTGAACAAATGTGGAGGACTTTTATGGTGGGCTAAGGGGAAATGATAAGCAAATACCAAATAAGGACATTTCAAAGAAAAAATGGTTGCAGTGAAGGAAAGAGGGGAATCTAGAGATATACAGAGATACTAATGGAGGGGACATCTACGTAAGCAACTGAAATATAATTGCCATGTACAGGGAGCTAAGCTGGGAGAGAAATCCAGCTTTTTGCAAAGTCTAGATAGACCTTGAGCCGATGGAAAAATTTTCTTCTGCAAATCTCCAAGCTGTTTGTTCACAAGCTAGCCAAGACTTCATGGGAAAAAAACTATTTATATCGTGGCAGAGGAAGTTATGTACCATTTCACTTCTCCTGCAGACGAATTTTGATCTAGGTTGTTAAGCTCGCATTTCATTTACTCCAGCCAAAGTTAGAGAAAGGGAAACATTTGCTTCCACTTTTCACTCTTGCTTAGAACAACTTAAGGACATATGAATAGGGGTTTTTTTTCACTGTCCTGCACATTCCCCCAGACACTTTCCCTCCTTGGGGGGAAACAAAGCTAGCTTCAAAGCAAGATTTCTCTCTCATAAAAGGCTTCTGCAGGACAGCAGTCTTAATGTTCTTCCGGAATTCTGATGTGAATGGCTTTCTTCCAAGCATTGCCCCAAATCTCAGCATATAGCTGTCTCTCCAGTTTGAACAGTTGTGAACTACACCAGACATTTCAAGAGACACAGCATCCTTAGAGTTGCATATCACAGAACTACCTGCAACAGCATTTGATTGGCATGCCCCTTCGATTTTATGTTCCCCTTGGGTGGAAGGCAATGCCAGTGCCAGAGAATAAGCAGAGTATTTCCAGCAGAGTTGTGGAAATACTTTTGCCCCAAGTGGACCACAATCCTTGGGGGTCATTGACCGTGGGCTGCCTAAGAGCAACAGCTGGGGCTAGAATCATCCAGGATAGAGAAATTGACTGTGATCACTTTTAGAGTTAGTTCTTAGAGATAAGCCTAGAAAGAGACATTCTTCTGCATTTTTCCACCAAATAGTGTCTAGTTTGGTGGAAGAGAATTCACTTTAGAAATTTCAGAGAAATGCTCGTGGGTGGAATATAGTGTTTTTGCACATATTTGGTTCTGAGATATTCAAAGGGTATGGGTGAATGTCCTGTCTTTCATTGTATAACCATTTAAGAAACAAAAGAAATGATTGCACTAAAAACGAAAATAAGAAAATGGGAAAAAGACATCGTAGATGGAAAATACAAGATTATAAATAAACAGAATTTGTAATTGTCATAAAATTTAAAATCATTATTTCATCGACTTAATAATAATAAATAATTAATTGAATATCTCAAGCTAGACTTGTATCATCTTAAGAAATAATAAAAAATCACTACAAACTCTAAACATTAACAGCCCGGAAAACCCACAACAACCATCTAAACATTAATATTAATATTGATGTCAGCACTCTTCAGCATTATTTCTAAAATAAATACAACTTTCTATAGCCTTGGAGCAACACAGGAGAAGATCCTCTCCCATGTTGTAGAAATATGAGTCTCTGACAAGGCATCTTCAAGAGGACCACCCCTGCCATGGGCATCTGCAGGAGAGCAAGGCAAAGGGAAGTAATGTTGTCAGATATTAAAAATTAGTGTCCCTCAAGAATGATTAAAACCCATAGAAAAATGAGAAAATCAGTCTTTCTAACTTAACTGTCAAAACTCTGAGACAGACCATTATGTGGAGGCATGTAGGTGACAATGAATCCGGAGGGAGACAACCCATTAACACCAACCTCCACATACCTGCCTGAGCACCAAGGGATATTTACATAATAAGGGTCTGGGAAGGAAGGGAGGGAAATAAGCAAACTTCTATTTAGGTGTCAGCTTCAGGTAATTTACATTTTAGTTCAAAGGGAACAACTTCAATGAACTAATCACTTCTATCAGAAAGAGTCTCACACAAGGAAGAGTAAAGATATCACCCAGAGAAAGTCGAGGCAGGAACTTAGAACTGTCAGTCTGACACTTTGCAAACTTGTGTAAATATGTAAACTAACTGTTCTTTCAACTACATGTATAAAAGAAATGAATGAACCTTGCTCATGGCTCTCTATACTAGCCAAATTTGTGGCGGTATGAGAGAAGCCTCTTTTGCAAAAGACCAATAAAAAAGGAACTTAGCGCTGCTATTTGCGAGTTCAGTCTTTTATTTTTGTGGGAAAAGGAGCCAAATCTCACAATGTGTCAAGTGCATCGTGACATCATCAAATTGCATAATTTGTGTCCTTTGCACAGTGATGTCAGGACACACGTGACCTCTTTGTGGCTTGGATCAGGTGCCTATGTCTTTGGTTAAACTTAAGAGAGGTCCAAAGAGATCCACTTGAAAGTACACCAGATCTGGAGCTGACTTGGTGGTACCCTCCAGAAATGTTTGCATTACAGCTCCCAGATTCCCAACATATCATGAGGGCACCAGCATGGGTAAGGTCGACTAAAGAGTGAAACAACATGAAACATCTATATCATCCCTCAAAGGCATGTTTTTTTTAATTATATGTATTGAAAATGTTCATATAGTAATAACAAATCAAAAGGAAAAAACAGAAAAAAACAGAAAAGTGCAAGAAAATGAAAAAGAAAACTAAAGTTAAAAAACGTATAGATGACATCCAACCTTCTTTTCAACAGATAATTACAATCTTATTGTCCCTCCTCCCTCTTAAGTATTTTACAAGTCCCTTCACCCCTTCATTTAGTCCTCATCTTCTTAGTCTTCAAACCCATAATTTTTTTTTCTTCTTTCACCAAAATGTCCACATAAGGCTTCCAATCTTTCAAAAAAGTTTTTGTTCTTTGTTCTCTGACCAAACAGGTCGGTTTTGCCATTTCTGCAAATTCTGACATTTTCACAATCCATTCCTCCACTGTGGGAATTTCATTATTCTTCCATCGTTGTGCATACAATAATCTTGCTGCAGTTAACATAAAGTATCAATTTACCATTAACCTTTTCTAAGTCATTATCCTCAAAGGGATTATTTTAAATGAGGAAAGGAAACAAGGGCTACATCACACACTAGTTTGGTCTGAGTGCATGTTTGCATCTGGTTTTCTCACTTATCTCCACTGATAAGTGGTAACTCAATTCAACTCTATCTCTTTTCTTCCCCCAGATTCCAGTAAAATCTTGCCAATTAACCTCTCCCTAAAGCTTTTCATGCACAGTGGCAGTCTAACCCTAAACACAAAGCATTCTGAGTCACACATGTCACATTACAATGAGGTTTACATTTTATAGCTCTTTATCTGAGCCAGGAGGAGTTTTGCCTCCCCAAAACTATGCATATGCTCACTGTAGCATGGAGGAAGGAGGCAGCACAATCTCTCATCAACCTCAAAAAGGATTAAGCTGCAGGCCTGCTTTCAATCCTTCTGTCAAGACAATCCAACACCTCTTGGCTCTCCTGATTTGCCCAACAAAGCATATTTTTATTTTATTGTAAACCACCCAGAGTCCCCCTTGGGGGAGATGGGCGGTGATAAATCTGATAAATAAATAAATAAAAAATTTTAGTCAGTGATTATTTTTAAAAAAACCAGCAAATCAGGTCAGAGCTGTGATTGAAGAGGAAATTGGCATGGGCACATGGGTTCGGTTCTCTCAATATAATTTTTGCCAAATCTGTCCATTTCCGTTCATCTCATTTCCTTGTTAGCTTCAGGATTTTAAAATAAATGTTTACCTTAAAATGGATATGTATTTAGGGGCACATTTCTCCTAACCATAGCTTTCCAAACTGTGTGTCAGGACACGATAGTGTGTCGTGTGTCGAGGCTGCTACTGCCTCCAAGCTCTGCCAGGATTCCGTGCAGGTCCTAGTGCCTGCCTTGTGCCCTGCTGCCTCCAAACCTGCCCTGCCAGGATTCCACACAGGTCCTAGTGCCTGCCTTGTGCCCTGCTGTAAGAGTGTGTTGCGAAATGATGCATGTCTAAAAAGTGTGTTACCAACATGAAAAGTTTGGAAAGCTCTGCTCCTAACATTCAGTCTTTTTTCTTGCAGTTTTGCCTAATGCACACATTTTGGGAAACAATTATCCTTGATATAATGCATTTTTGTATGTCATTTTCATAGCCATCGTTCTTGTGCAAGCTATTCCCTAATGAATGAATTTTACATAAAACTGTGAACTATATTGCAACATTTGGAAAATGTGGATTTTGAAAACTGACTGTGTTACAATGGCCAGGTTCACAAATTTATTTGATTGGGCTCAGTGTATCATGTGAACCCAGCCAAGGACTGTCCTACAGTGATAACTTACCATATCTGGTCTGCAAAAATTAGCATGACCACTAGATGGCAACAAAAATCCAGGTAAGTCTAACTCTTGGTGCCACCTAGTGGTTGTTCAGATTTTTGCAGCCCAATTCTGACAGCCTTAGACTTGGACCTGGAATTCCTCAGTCCTAATCCAACACCTTAAAGGCTTATTTAATGGAACATAGCCTGCTCAGGAATTTATGTAAACATGGAACATGAAATGAGTTAGAAGGTATCAACCCTTCAAAATAGGTCAGGTCAGAAAACAGACACCACAAGGGCTATTGGATCTCTACTTTATTGTTGCAGGGTATGATAACAGAAACAGACAGTTTGGTGTAGTGGTTAAAGGCACTAGGGCTAGAAGCCAGGAGACCGTGAGTTCTAGTCCTACCTTATGCATGAAAGCTGGCTGGGTGATTTTGGGCCAGTCAATTTCTCTAAGTCCTAAGAAGAAGGTAATGGCAAATCACTTCCAAAAATGTTGCCAAGAAAACTGCAGGGACTTGCCCATGTAGTTGCCAGTAGTCAAGATGAACTCAAAGGCAAACAACAACAACAACAACAACAACAGAACCTTGAAACCTTGAAACAGATTCTCTCTCCCTGCTCTTATCCAAACAGCATCAAGGGGGATGGGGGACAAATTTGAGTTCTTTTCTTCTCTGTTTTGGGCTAAGCTGGTGTTTACATAAAGGTTGCCAAAGACCTTCTTCAAGGCCATCTCCATAACCCTCTGCAGGAGGCCAGTTCCTTATTAATGTGGACCTTCCTTTGTGTTCCATACCTCTTTCTCCATGTCTTATGGAAGTATTTTGCTTTTCTTCCAGGGAGGAATGGAAAGAGAAAGGTCCCGGTTTGTCTTTGAACTGTGATTTTTAAAAATTCCCCCTTCAGTCTCATTCTGATGCTGAAGTCACATAGCAGCCATGCTTTTTCCCTAAATCTCCAAGTTTTTACATTTTTGAGGTTCCTGTAGATCTGCAGTAAGGTAACTTTTGGCAGCCCTTTAAGGCATTTGATCTGTTGAATGCATGACCTGTCTTATCTTATAAATCAGTGTTTTTCAACCTTGGCAACTTTAGGTTGTGTGGACTTCAAGTCCCAGAATTCCACAGCCAGCAGGTTGAAAAACACTGTTATAGATGCTTAAAAGCTGGATAAACAAAACAAAACAAAAAACATTAAAACCAGGATGAATGGCAAAGGAGATAATAAAATAAAATAAATGTTAAACAGGATACAAAATTCAGATGGAAAATATCACTAAGATTAATAATTACAGATTGTCAGCTTGGGTCTGGGTTCGTTTCAGAATGCATGGACTCCAAATCTAAGGCATTTTGGAGCATCTGTGTCTTCTTTTCCTTACCAGGTTTTGCGTGGGCAAGAAAACACAGCAGAAGGAAAGGGGAATTGTTAACAAGAAGTGGAAGACATCTGGCTCCCCTGCAAATTCATAGGATTGTGTGATTAAAACATCTTCTAAAAACATTCGTGATGTCTTCATCAGTGTTTAGTAAATGCATTGGATTGGCACCCATACATGCACTCTATATGTACACATACAAACCCCTCCTTACCTTACTGTCTCGGTAGCAAATTACCTTGCATGCATACAGTATATTGGCAGATTTTGAACTCAGTGTTTGTTGAAGTTGTTTTAGGGGTTGAAAGACATCCCTATCCCCTGTAACTAGGAGCATATTGTCTGTATCTTAAGTTCTGAATAAAATCCTAAAAGGCACCAACATGGCTCCAGATACCTTACTTAACACCTCTTCCAACCTCTCTCTCCTACCAAAATTGGTCAAAGCCACCATCTCAAAACTTACCCCCAAAGAAATAGAACAACAGTGAAAACTCTGGAATACTCATTTCCTACTTGGGTAAGGTTTTGTTTTGGAAATTCCTGCCTGCAGCTTTATAAAAAGTCACATATTTTGCAAAGCATGGAAACCTCATGCGAAGTCTGGCATAATAGAATCCCACATTCGGAAAAGATTTTGCCCATGGCTCATTCTTCTTTCCTCTGTATGACTATTCTTTTCCTGGGGGGTAGGGGTGGCGAAAGGCTTCCCCAAACAGACAAGTCCTGAATCATCCATCTGGCCTAAATGAAATCCATGTGCTATTACTGGCAGGCATTTTCCAGCAGAGCCAATGCCCTGGGTGGCTCTGTGGCTTGTTCTGTCTCAGCAAAGCTTACAGTACATCCTAGGAGAAAAATAAAGTGGGTGTCATATGCCTGCAAACTGCAATGTGCTATGTAACCAATTAGCCATTACCCTACCTACAAGTGTGCATTTAAAGGCCCTTTTGGTTAGCATTATTGTCCAGAAATGATTCCATATCATTTCAGTACCTTCCTGACTTTCAGAGGTGCAATGAATTAGTACTCCTGGCCTAAAGCTTAGGAACGAAAGAAGAGAATGTTGTTGCTATAAGGTCAGAAAGAACAAGCGAACTGTCCTTGAGTAGACTGCTTAATTCTCAGCCTCCATTGATTGCTGATTGCTGATTACAGGTTGCTCAACTGTGTCTTACTGGAGCCATGTAGAAAAATTCTCCCTTTCTCCTTCAATTTGATGAAAGGGAATTTGCTTTCACGTTTTGCTCAAATAAGAGAAGTTCAGTGACATTTTCATGAGCAGAGTGCAGTATTCTTGCACTGATTTAAGTAGGAGGTGGGCAAGGGCTGTATATGGATGTTCTGTCTTGCCCATGCAATCAATCTTTCCTTCAGCCTCTTTGAGGCTAAAACCCAAGAGAACTTTCCCTTTGTTTTTTTCAGTCCTACCCTTGAGAAATCCTGGAAGAAAGTCTCCTTTCCCTTAAGATTTTTGGAGAAATTATCTATCAAATGGCTTTCAGGCTAAACATGGCAGAAACTTTCAAAAGGCTCTTTATTATAATCTTTGGGAATAATTGCTTCAGTTCTGAAGGTGCTGAAAGGTAATCTTCCTTCTCTTAGACTGCTTATTCTTCTGAATAATTCAACCAGCAAGGTTGTCATGCTAGAAGTCCTTGGGCTCTGAACATTCCTGTGACATTTTCTCCTCCCCATTATTATGGATCTTCCTTCACTAAGTGGCAAGATCTACCTCTTGTACTGAAACATTGTGTGGGTCTGGCTTGCACCCATGTAACAACCAGCAACAATTGGGGAATCACTGACAGATACTGCTATCAAATATTGTCAGTGAAAGCCATTCTTTCTTTGTTTAACATATGTATAGCCCGCCTGCTATCCAGAGGACCTTGTGTCAAGTTATAATCCAGAAAAACAGGATAAACCAATATAGCCAAGGTAAAACAAATGATACATTAATTTTAAACACATAAAATAGCCCAAAAGCCATGTTGGGGACAAAAGACATGATCAGGCTTCAGACCCAGATTCCCCAAATGCAAATATCTCTAGACACAATCAGTAGATGGGAGAAATTGTTACTACTTTATCAAAGAAACAGATTCCTAGCCTAAGAAGAAGAAATCTAAAGGCTTCAGAGACCCCATTTTAATGACCTAACTAATAAAAGAGGGTTACTAAATATTCTGTGTTCTAATCCCTAATTCTAGGTATTAATACCCGTTAAAGATAGTCCATCTGAATCTTCCTTCCTTGTGCTCTGTAGTTAAGGGGATTGATGTGCACCTGGTGTAGAAACGCAGATAATTATGACATCACACAGCCTTCCAGGAAAATGGCATTCTTAAATGGGGTACATTCAAAATAGAATTGAAAATAAGTCTAATCATGAATGAAATGGTGGTTTCCTTTACATAACCCTGAAAATATGTTGAATCACTCTGTCTAACAGCAGAACCGAAACATGGATCAAAAGCTAAATTTCTAACTATATTATGAAAAAATAGTAAGTAGGGACTAATTCCTCAAGGTGCTCTTTGTTTCAGATGCCAAAAGCCATAAAAAGTTGCTTTATCGTTTGCATTGTTCATTGTATTTATCCTACTATCAGTCATGAAGGCAGGGTTGAAGGAGAGTTGGAACAGGAGCATTGTCACCATAATAAATCTTTTAATATCTAAGTTTGACTTAACCCTATTTACTTGGAACAGTTGGATTGTACGCTATACTAAGATGGAGTCTATACACACACAATGATCACCACCATGACCACCACAAGAAACAAATGGTTGCTGCAGATTTCAATCTGGGGTGAAAGAGGGTAGTGAGAGATGCAGCTCTTGAAGTTAGAGGAATTAAAGAACCCTAAGTTAAAGATATGTAGCCTCATATTGCTTCCATTGTTATGTTTGCCCTGTTTTTCTAAGCAGCTCTTCTATGCTTTTATGTCCCAGATTTCCTGGATTGTTGTTATTCTTCCTCTCCTCTTATTTCTTTTCTATTTGCTTTTCTTTCTCTCCTTTGTTTCTTTTACATCTCATTTTCCTGCTTCCTGGCTCCAGCCTTCATCTCCAGTTGCTCCTTCCCAGGCCCTCGAGGAGATCCTTCTTCCTGAAAACCGATGAGCCACTGATACATTTCTGATTGATGAAATAAGAAGACATGATCAAAGCATCACCTTTAGCCTATTTTTTGCACTCCCACCTGGGATGGGACAGCAGTGGTCCAAAATGCTGCTTTGCATATCTTTAAACCACTATATACACAGCTGAATTCACAAGAAATGTACTCAAGTTCCCCACTGTCTATGCAGAGCTGGAGATTCTGTGACCCATCAGATGTTACTGCATTATAACTTCAAGCATCAATCACCATTGACCTTACTGGTTGGGCCTGTTGGGAATTGTAGTTCAGCAACATACTGAAGGTCACAGATTCTCCATTCCTGGTCTATGGAGCAGTCCTATTTGGTTGTAGTAATTCTGAATATTAGCCAGCCTCAAAAGCCCCATCTGTTTAGAAGAGCAGCTGCAAAAGGAAGATCTAAGTAGAACCACAGCACTGGACAAAGACAGAGTTTAACCCTATCCCCAAAGGAGTTTTCTAGAGGAAAACCTTCTCCCCTTACAAGTAGTGGCATCCGCAGCTAGGCATGATTATGATTATATGTGTGCGGTGACATCATTATGCAAATCTTGCCCTTAGGTACCTACATCCCAACATCTGACACAAGTACATAAGTTGCAGTATTTGCTTTATAATATCTTAATGCAGTTTTCATCATCTGCCTTCCTCTGGTCCCTCCAAAGACACCCATGCCCCCAAACTACTATATTAAGCCCTATTAAGGGACCCCTCTGAAGAGGTCCACATCCTTTATTCCAGCACTGAGATCTGATCTGAACTGAAACATCCTCTTGGCTGTGTTTTGTTCTGTTTTCTACTAAAGGAAAAGTGATAGGAGATCCATCTATAGATTACTATCCTCTTGTCTAATTTGGCAGTTAAGTGATACAGGGAAGGCAAACTGTGGCTCAACCCTCCACAACCACACAGCCATAATTCATTGGTTGGTGTGATTTTCCACTGTGGTTTGGGAAAATAATTCTCAAAATAATCCTCAAGGTGGGACTGGAAAGTCAAACAACATCCTAGAAGAAGGAACAGCCAACCTTCTCTGTATTGCTGCCAAGGCAATACTCACATGAGTGAGTCCATGAAGTTGCCAGGCGTCAAGCTTGAGATGAATTAGCCTGAACTCTCTTAAACTGCAAAAATGTATATTAGTTGATACTGCCTCAAAGTCTCCAGTGTTACCTTTTAAAGAACCTCAAATACCAATAATGGTATTGCATGACTACGGTATTTTCAGAAGTTTTCAGTTTTCTGTCACATAATATTTCTTCATTTGTGCAGTACAGAAATTGCATGCTTTGTGCAATACATTAATTTTGTTCATTTAAAACAGTGGTTTCACAGCTCTCTACTCTGTTTTAAGGAATCCCTATAATTTCTTTTCCTTCAATAATACATAAGCAGAGGTTTTTATTTCAGTATTGACCTGTGACAGAAGCATAGAGAGTCATTCTTAACATCATACTAAGCCTTTTGTATGTATCTATAAAGAATCTGGTCAAATACTGTGAGAAAGGACAAAGGGTCAATAGAATATTGACGGTATAGATTTTAAAAAAACCCAATGAGTACATAAATTAAAAACAAACACTGATTTCCTGATTCATCCATTTTCCCTTTAATATAGTGCCCTCTAGCAACGTTACAAGATGTTTACACATTGTTAATGAGATTTCCTATTTTAAGGACTTAGCTTCTCCCTTCATTCAGTGTAGATTATTTTAGCATTTGCGATTGAACAAATATTTACCACCTGGCATTCAGTGATGGGTTATTTTCTAGGACATCAGGAATGAAAGCTATGATAGAAAGATTTCCAGAGAAAAAGCCTACTGAATCTGTGGTTAGCAAAACGAACTAAAAATACGGGGATACTTTAAAGGCCAAAAAATAAGGCAGTGCTGCATTTTTAAAAAGGGGCTTTGGAGTGTGCAGGTAGAAAAGTGTTGTACCTGTCTGCAACCCCTTAAAGAGCCACAGGATCCCAAAGATTCCGCTGCTTAAAGAATTGCAGAGAAGTGCTATATTTGCACTTTCCATGCATTCCAAGACACTGTTTTAGAATCAGATATGAAGTATTATACAGCCTTGCTAAGAAATTTATGATATTCAAAGTATTATCCCAATATGGTGTGTATATGTGGATGTGCACATCCACACAAATATTCATGCATGCACAAAGAGGTGTAGGATGAAAACCATTAAGTTCTTTTATCCAACAACTTTCCCTTTATGTTTTTTGAGTTTACAACTCCAGAATTTCCAGACATCATTTTTATTCTTAACATACATGGGCGGGTATCACAGTGGCTAGATCACACAACATGCTAGGATAAATGTGATTTACTATTTTATAACTCACTGTTTTGCACAAACTCAAATAATATTGTAAGTTTTCTGTGTAACTCAGGGGCATCCACAGGGTGGCCACCATCGTGACTGTTTTACACCAGGACACCCTTGGTGTATTCAATTAATCCAGGCAACTGGGTTAATTCTGCAAGTTATGCTTCATTTAAGTATGTGTTTGCTTGTTGTAGAAACATTCCAGTAAGGTCAAATGGGCAAAAATAAAATGCACTAAGCTGTAAGTGATTTAAGATGCATTATTGTTTTCTTTCTGAATTCCTTATTTGATTGTTTTCACCAAGAAACCTGATTAACTGTTTGAACAGATACTCTTAACTGGGAAAACGTGTTCTAGTGGTTTTGTGCTCTTTAAAGATATAAGCAGGAATAAAATATAGAAGCTAAGAGAAATTGGGATATTCCTTTCAAGTTGTTAGCTACATCAGTTTTATTTTGAACAAACCTGTAGTTGAGAAAAGCTGGATGCCTTCTTTTCTTATTTTCCAGGCTAGTTGTGATAAAGATAGGACAGTCTCTGCCACCATGTTTAGCATGTGAAACTGGAGGCTACCGATTTCAAGCTATGAAAAAAGAAGAACCTCCTCTCAAATAGACTGGTGATTAACAAAATTGGTTAATGCTAGATCAGTGCCGGCTTGTTTACACACCTAGTAACTAGCTGGGTATCTGAGCTTGTAATGGAGCTCAGATTTGTGACTAAGGGCAGATGGCCAAGAAAACATTAGCAGTCCACACAGTATCCTAAGCCATGGATTTATTAATCACTGTTTGTAGGATAAGTTACTCTTTGATGCATTCAGGTAACATGCTAATCCATAAATCATAGTTGCCAAACCATATCAGAATCTGAACAATGAATGAACCCTTACAGAAACTAGCAACAGCTCTATAAATCTCCAGTAGAGGTCCTTCTTAACCTCAAATCTTAGCAAAGTTGAAGTGGATTCAGCCTCGCCCTTTATGCATGCAGTCAAAAGATGGGTTTTCCTTTATTCGCTTCTGAATGTTTAATGTTGCAGCTCTATTACAGCATAAATTAGAATTCTGCTGAGTTTCCTTGCTACTGTCCTGAGTAGTAAATGCTATCTATCCATCCTTGGCTTAGCATAAAACAATATAGGCATGAACATTGTTGTCCCCTCTGCTAACCCCTCCGTTACCTCTATTGCATATTAGTCACTGTTAAATAGTATTACCCTGATTTCTTATAGCCAAGATGATTGCTTTTCTTGCTTGGTTGCTGTCCCTTTCGGCATATCCCCAGCTAACAGGGAAAACCAAGCAGGTAGTGAAGCAGAAATGGGAAGAGTCTGACTTCAGGACACTGCTTTAGTTTCTCTGTACAGTATTGTTTTGTCTTCCCGCCGCCCAGTCCCATTTAGGCATCTCTTAAATCATCATAACGTGAAATAAGATAACAAATGAGAAGATACGGGGCAGAAATAGCCCCAGAGGGAAGGCAGCCAGCCCCTGAATGATTGTGCAATCATGAGTGCTGTAGAGGAGTGTTTCCCAATCTTGGCAACTTTAAAATGTGTAGACTTCAACTCCCAGAATTCCCCAGCCAGCATGCTAAACCACAAATGAGCCAACCACATTTTGGCTGAAAATGATGTGTGAATCCAATCAGGATTCCTTAATCCTTATTCTTAAAATTGTATCTCATGCCTTTGCCGCTTCACGGTTAGACTACTACAACACATTCTACAGGGGGCTGCTTTTGAAGGTGACTTGGAAACTTCAATTAGTCCAGAAGGCACCAGTCAGCTAATCAGTGGTAACAACATCATTGCTGGCTTGTTTCTGGGTCCAAATATGTCATTGTATTTGCATGACATATTTCCAGGCCAAAGCATGTTTTTCTCAATCCAATTTTCCGGTCCGGCACAACATGCTGAGTCATAAACATACCACTCAGGCTGAGTCCATGCAGTAGCCAAAAATGCAGTTGGCTATTTTGGGGATTCAACAGGCTGTTAATATAGCCTGGTTGGAGGCTTCTGTGAACAGAGAACACAGCCACAAGGATCTCTATGTCAATATCAAAATTGTGCCTCTTACAAGGTTGGCTGCTGATTCATTTCCACATCCAGTTGAAAGTGTTGGGATTAATCTTAATGTTGGGGTGAGATCTTGAAGTGGCTCCATTATTGTTGTTAACATCTATTATCTCTTAGCCTTCTGATATTTAATTTTTTAAAAAATAATTATTGTTTTTTATATGTTTTATAACTTTGTTGTACGCCGCCCAGAGTCACTTTTTGTGAGATGGGCAGCCATATAAATTTGATATATAAATCCATCAATGAATCAATAAATCAATCTTCAAAATGTTTGGGACTAAGCAAATGGCACAACCACAACCATATGAACCTCCCAATGACTAACTTTAGAACACTCTTCCCAAGAAGTATGCATCATCCCACCATTCATTTTCTTTAAAAGTGCATGAAAAAGCTATTAATTTCCAACTACATTTTATTAAGAGGGCTGTAAGTTGGGTTTTAAGTTAATAATGATGGTTTTATTTGTAGTTTTAACAGTTCTGTGTGTACTGCAAATTGCTTTAGGAAGTCGTAGCTGATCAATGAGGCAAGAATTTTGAGGCGTTGTCAAAGAATCTGCATGACTCCCATGAAAGAAGAATAAACTATATCAGAGTATTAGTCAGTGATGGGAGCGATCCTTAAGACTGCAGTCCTAGATTAAGGCGTGGCTAAATTCATTGATTTCTCCAAGCTTATTCACATGGGATCCTGTTTGCATGTTTTCAACTTGGCTGTTTCTTTCCAGTGTCTATGGTGACTCAGAATTTTGGGACTTAGTCACCTTGTTAAATATATTACTCTTTGGAAAATGTGACTGTATTCCTACAAACTTCTTTTTATACAGACATATTCAACATAGGCAGACAAAAATAACAATATTTTAAAATAATGATGTGAAAGATCCAGAAGACTAATATAGCCAAGTGGATTAATATAGAAAGACACAGAGGAAACTTCTACAGTTTAGAGGCTATGTTTGCATCACACGCTTACCCATGGTTAACTTTTCTGAAAAAAATACTTGCCTGGCTATGGCTTAATTTAGCCCTTATGTGACAGCTCCCATTAATTTTAAGGATTAGTTATACAGTACACCAAAACAGGGTTGTCTGTGGAGGCAGTGTCAAAAAAGTCAAGATGGTGGCCGGGGCTGTGCAACTGAAACCTGCGCTTTTTATGTGCCTTGTGACACACATAAAAAAGGCGTGGGACTTTAATTGTATGGCTGTGGCCACCATCTTGACTTCATTGACACCCCCCACCCACCGATGCCCCTACATCAAAAGAGTGACCAAATTTTTCTAATAAATTATACTCAGATGATACATCACTTGAATGTCTGCTAAATCTAGGGTTAGACAAAGCCGTCACCAGATAACCAATAGAGGGTATCAAGTATCAGAATAAGTTGAACCAAAGTATAAGAATGTATGGGCCCTTCAAGGAGACACAAAGGCTCTTGCTTAGTCAACCGATTGGTGTTGGCCTTTTCTAGGCCCATTTTAATGACTTGCTCTCAGCAATTTTAGAGGACAGATTTGATCAAACTTCAATATTACAAAGGCGATGCCCAGGTTCGATGGGTGAAACTGGGTATCTTGAGCATATATTTTAATAGCGGGAATTTTACTCTCATTTAAGACAAGGGGTGATTCTTCCATTAATTAAACATTTCTCTGGGAATTCAGATGGATTTTATTATTAATGTATTTATACCCCGCCTATCCCCTCCCTAGACGGAGGGCTCTAGGCGGCTTACAATAATTGAATTCATACATATTATACAGCATATATATTAACAATGTATTACCCGTGCGTTAGGGAGGGGGTGAGGGAACCGGCTCTTCTTCCGCAGGAATCGGACTACATGCCCCAGAATCCCTCGCTTCCGAGCTGGCTGCTGACGTCCTGGAAGTTGTCATTCGGGATCCGCCGTCCTCCACCGTCATCCACGGGATTCACCAGATCTTCTTGGTTCCGAGGGCGACCCCCAACAGGACGCCAGCTAATTGACCCACTTTAACGTGGTACCCATTTACCTACTCGCATTAGCTTTCGAACTGTTGGGTTGACAGAAGCTGGGGTGAATGGCGAGAGCTCACTTCGCCACGCGGGGATTCGAACTGCTGACAATTAGACCGGCAGTCTTTTACAGCTCAGCGGTTTAACCCGCTGAGCCACCACGCCCCTACTCAATTTATGTAAATTATCTGCTAACATGGGGGTCTGCAGGGCATGGCCAAAAAGTCAAGATGGTAGCTGCAACCGTGCAACCGAAGCTGTGCCCGTTTTTGATGTGTGTATTACTGTACATATGAAATCGATTAAATATGAATATGAAATATTAAATGAATGAAAATGAGTATGAAATATTACTGTACATATGAAATAGAAATGAAATGACCCTAGGAAACAGGGATGTGTTCATTTCTCCTAAGATCAGGGAGAACAAAATTTTCTAGCTGCTAAAGCAGAAAGAACTGTAACTGAGCTACTGAATAAAAGACATCCTGGATTGACTCTTTCAATTACTTACTTACTTACCTGAGCCCTCTTGGCTCACTGACTCTCAGAGACTGATGTGACTTACAAATGTCATTTTAAATACAATTGTGTAGTTTTTGGTATGGAATAATCCCAGTTTTACTCGGCCTTTACAACCTATTGTACAGATACACATATTACCAATTCAAGGGCAGATTTGTTATCTGTCTTGTACTTTATCCTTGCTTCAAATGAACTGCCTTACTTAAAAATTAAGTCATTTTTAAATAGCTATTGTATGTCAGTTGGAGTATTTGACTTTTTATTTGTTTTTTTAAAAGGAATTAAGTGTTTAAAAGTTTTCTAAAGCCATTCTGGAGAAGAGGAAAAGAGGTAGGCAGCTAGATACAGGTCAATCCATGCTATGCACAGCCAGTTTCTCTGCAAACTGATTAAAAGAATTAATGTACCTCAACTTGGGAAAAGAAATGATTTGTCCAAATACAATGCAAGAAAGGTGTTTCCACAGCAACATTACAGCTTCTCAAACAATACACTTTTTACACAGACTCGGGGAGATACACAAAGCTAGGTAAGCACTCAATATGGCAGAATCATTCTGGCAAGCATGCCATGTAATATTAATTACTGAGTATGAAATTTTGTCAGCAGTAACCATAGTCTGTGGACTATAAAGTTGGACACTCCCATTTTGGTTTGATTTGAAGTTTTCATGCCTTTTACTCCAGCTTGCTATTTGGCGAGCTAAAGGCAGGATTCATTTTGGTTTAATGCCTGTAAGCACATTGTTTTTTGTTGGTGGCTGTTAGCTACAACTGCCAACTGCAGCTTGGACTGACATACCAAATTGAATAAATGTTTGCACTTAGTCTCCTAGTCATTTTGAGACACTTCCACTAAAACCAATAGGACTAATCTCAAGCAAGTGGGAGGAATGTAGCTTTATTATAGTGTTATCAAGAGACAAGAAGTTGGAACATATGACTCAACTGTGCTCTACAAAGAAATGTGAATCCAAGATACACACGCAGGCTGACGTGTTGAATCAGCGAGTGCTACCCTTGAGCATGAAAAGGTGTAGTGTAGCTCTTTCATGCCCTTATCCATTTGAAGTCTAGGCAAGCATTAATAATTTTTAAATATCCAGTGTCTTCCCAAATAATATACTGTATACTGAACGTTAAAATTATGTTCCTAATGTTCCTTAAAGGTAAAGGTTCCCCCCGCACATTTGTGCAGTCGTGTCTGACTCTAGGGGCCGGTGCTCATCTCCATTTGTTAGCCGAAGAGCCAGCGTTGTCTGAAGACACTTCCACGGTCATGTGGCCAGCATGACGCACACGGAACGCTGTTACCTACCCACCGAAGTGGTACCTATTAATCTACTTGCATTTGCATGCTTTCAAATTGCTAGGTTGGCAAGAGCTGGGGCTAGTGCGGGAGCTCACTCCATCATGCGGGGCTAGGGATTTGAACCTCCGAACTTGCGATCTTCCGATCGACAAGCCTGGCGTCTTACCCGCTGAGCCACCACGCCCCTCATGTTCCTTATGTTATCCTAAAACTCGATAAAAATGCCAAATATTTAATTAGTAATGTGTTTCCTCCTCTTGTACAGTATTCCAAAGAAGGAATTGAAGATATATATCGTTACTAAAGAGATGAAAAATAGATGATGTCGCCCTCATTGTTTTTCTGCATTCACTTTCAGCTCAGAAATTCCTTGTCTCGAGCCTTTAATGTTAAGGATACTATATCTGAGCTGCAAAAATCTAGACAACCACTAAACATGGCAGTAAAGAGATACTGAAAATACCCATTGCTCCCATCTACTGGTCATTTCGACTTTTGCAGCCCAGATATGGTTAACCCTAGCTTCATCTCTTAGTGGGATGATCATTGGGTCACCTTAGTCTCTAGCAGTATTTATCTCTATATATACTGCTAAATGTATATAGTATACTATATACTACTGGTGTCTGTTTGATACTTGTAACCTTTAACAGGGTGAAACGGTGCGTCATAGGCCAACAATTTTTGAACCAAGATATCTCAATTGGGCTAACTTACAGAATGTGTCCAAAATCCAGGACCCATGACTCATGTGGAATTGAAATTTGGCAAATTTTATAAAACATTTAATGACATAAAAATTATCACAAAACATTTAATGACATAATACAAAATGTTATAAAACATTTCCTGTGATCAACTCCTGATGTTTGACTGTGCTATACAGTTCAATATGAATGACATGGGCTATTTTCAATGCAAATACATCTCTGAATTTTTTTGAATTTTTCCAGTGAAGGCAGTACATTAGAAGCTCTGCCATTGTTGAAGGCATTGAGGAATCTGGTAAGGAAATATCTCTGAAATGATGACCCAACGGGTCACAGGTTGTCTAGTATACTACTAAAAGTTTTGTGTCTGTTGGTAACCTTCAATTGGGTGAAACGGTGCATCATGCGGCAACAATTTTTGAACCGGTACCTCAAAAGGGCTAACTTACAGAATGTGTCTAACCCTTTTAAAAGTCCTGAAGGCCTGTATGCAAATGTTGGGGGGGGGGGGGCACTGGCCCTAGAATGTTGGTTTCTCCATCTCTGCCTTAAGCTTTTATATATCAGCGTGGCCTACTTTTATCTTTGTGAGGATAAAAGAAAACAATTGAATGTCCTTCAGTAAAAGCTGTATAGAAATGTAATGCATAGTTACATAATTATCTCCCTCCATCCATCCATGTTAAAATATCTGAAAGATACATGGATAAGATAGCAAAGATCTTGTTTTAGAAAGATTTAAAAAGGCCAAAGAAAGGATTACATATGGAGTTTTTCTAAAATTCTTCATTTTTCTGAACTTCCCTTTCAAACTGTTCCCAGTTTTCATCCAGGGTTACAACAATGGAAAACATTCAGATCAGTTGCTAGTTCCTATTTGTGGTGAAAGCTTTCACCGGTGCTGTTAATAATAGCTCCTATTGCTGTTGGAAAAATACTTGTGTCTTGGCATAGCAGTTGGTACTATCCATTCTAGTAATC
This sequence comes from Charina bottae, assembly GCA_023362775.1. Lineage (NCBI taxonomy): Eukaryota > Metazoa > Chordata > Lepidosauria > Squamata > Charinaidae > Charina > Charina bottae. Next base: position 11,718,201 of record JALMGJ010000010.1, read on the forward strand.
TGAGAATAAAACATTTTAAATGTCTGACCAAATATTTAGCACAGAAATTCCTGATGCATGCCATGGCTTTTCTTTTAAGGCAAAGAAGATATCCTTTTCCAAAAATAGCTGATGAAAAGAAATCTAGAAGTTAAAGCGCAACTCAGACCAAGTCGTCAGATTCCCTTTCGCCAGCATATGTTGTAGATTAGGATTCGAACCTACTGCACAGTTACCACTGAATTCACTAGGAACTATAGTAAATAGATATATACTACTGTACTATGACTACCATTAACCCGACAATCCTGATTGCATTTACATGACACCCTTCAACTAGCATCTACATTTGAAGATAAACGTGGTAAAGTTTTTTATGCCTTGTTATGCACGCTCAGGCTGCTTGTTTAGTTTGTGGTTCAATTTGGTCTGGGAACCCAGAAAATGGGTAAATTCAGCAACCAGGTTAAATGTATTTTGCAAACACAGTCTGTGTATTTCATATTTTAGAACTAATAAGGAGACAGTCTGGAGATTTTTGTTTAGGCGCATAATGGATAATGGCAAAGAATTAGTTTACTAAGGCTTATATGCCATGCCAATCCAGTAGGGCTCCAAATGGTTTGCATGCCCCTCTTACAGTAAAAATGTTATGAAAAAAAAAACCAACATAAGAATTACATTACAATTCATAATCCCACTGCATGAGGAACAGCCAAAACAGATGTCAGTAAGAAGAGGAACACTTCTAACCATTCTGTAACCAAGGCTCTCCAAAAAAACTATTTTGTGGGGAACTATTTAATTTCAGAGAATATGCTGTTCCTTCTGATGTCTACTTTGTATTCTTGCAAGGTGGGGCTTATAGCAGTGTATTCACATCCCACACTTAACCAGGTCAGTTAGTCCACTAGCGGCTATCCAGTATTTAACACAACCTTAGTTTTAACCTTAGCTGCTGTATAACAATATCTATACAATTATAATATCTATAAAAAGGTAAAGGTTTCCCCTGCACATTTGTGCAGTCGTGTCCGACTCTAGGGGCCGGTGCTCATCTCCGTTTGTTAGCCGAAGAGCCAGCGTTGTCCGAAGACGCTTCCACAGTCATGTGGCCGCATGACGTGCGTGGAACGCTGTTACCCACCCACCGAAGTGGTACCTATTTATCTACTTGCATTTGCATGCTTTTGAATTGCTAGGTTGGCAAGAGCTGGGGCTAGTGCGGGAGCTCACTCCATCACGCGGAGCTAGGGATTCGACCTCCGAACTTGCGATCTTCCAATCGACAAGCCTGGCGTCTTACCCGCTGAACCACCACACCCCTTATAATATCTATATAAGACTATTACTTTTTTAGTGTGGCTTAGTGTTGCAAGAACCCACGTGTTTTTTGTTTTGAAATACACAAATCCAGAAAATGACTAAATTCACTACCCAGATGGAGCAACCCATGTCAACACAGCCAGCGTGTAGTAGGAAAAAAAAAAAGGGATGGCAAAAGGCAGCCGTGGAATTGTCTTTTTAGGATACTCTATTTCTAGTATTTCTGTGCAAGCTCAACTAGCAAAGGGCACTTTCTGACCTCATCCACATTCTGCTCATGGCAGATACTTCTTTTCTTCTTCCAGTTTTTGAATGTGGCAGAATTCTACACCCTGCGATGGGTAATCAAGAGGTGTGGCACATTCTTTTAGGATCCATTCTTAAAATTCAGAGTGGTTTTGTACACAGAGAACGCCAGCCAATTGTAAACACAAACTGTTTCATAAAAGCATGTCATGTGCAAGGATGAAGCAGGTACAGTATCCCTAAAGAGACTGGCTCAATGAATCATAAGGTATTACTGAAGAATCGGTGGAACTTCCTCCAGATGTTTTAGACAGCCACTCGGAAGATTTATTTTAGATAAGAGTAGAGCCTATGCAAACAGCAACAACAAACTTTTTACGGACTTTAGCCCAGAAAACACCAAGTAGAAACACATACCCCTAAAATTATGCAAAGAACTACATTTACCCAACCTGTTTAATCTGGATACCAGATTAACTCGTTTTCTGGGTTTGCAAAATACACTAAATCAGCAAGACAGGCTGAGTTTGCAGAACAGCTGAAGCTACAATGCAACAAACCAAGATGAACATTGACCCAGTTTAGATTCTGGGCAAATGCGCACACTCAGTCTTTATCAGACCTGCTTAGGTGCATTGTACATTGTTCACAGGCAGCCACTCGCTGACAGCAAGAAGTCCAACAGGAGCTTTTCCCATTTTAGAGATGGGCATGCCGTTTTGCAGATGTTTGCCTGCAACAGGAATGTGCGCTTTTTGTCCATTTATGGGCCCAGGCAGGCTTTGCAAGCACCTTCTGGTCTTCCTCTAAAAGATGGCACAGCAGGGCTCCTTTGAGGGTGTGAAAATACTGATACACCAGTGTTTTTCAACCTCGGCAACTTTAAGAGGGGTGGACTTCAACTCCCAGAATTCCCTGGCCAGCCTTGGAGTTGAAGTCCACCCCTCTTAAAGTTGCCAAGGTTGAAAAACACGATATATATAGGGACCCAGTAAGCCAAACTTGGCGAGCAGCCTAACGTCTTGCTTGAACCGAAGCCATTTCATGGAACGAAGTTTCGGAAAGGCAGGAAATGGAGCAACGTAATAACCGGATTAAGCCTGCCGCGTACCCAGATAAGCCAATTTCTATTGGAATGGGCTGGATTCTGATCTAAGCGTTGGAGGTAGGAGGGCCTCTCCCCGCCCCGGTTCCTTGTTGCTTTATCCAACGGCCAGCCAGGGCCCCGAGGCGGGTGACTCAAAATGGCAGCCTGAGGCAGCGAACTGAGGCATCTTCTACGCCCCACGTGACTCTAACCCAGCCCCATTCTGCCGCTCAGACTCGCGGCTCCTTCTTCTCCTAGTGCCGTCACTCCCGTTCCACCAATGCCGCCGCAGGGCACCGCCCCTTGCGTCACAAGGACCCAATGGCTCGCTGCCTCTTCTCTTTCCTGGCCGGGGCGGTGTGGGGAGCGGCACCGCCCCCACGGCCTTAAAGTCCGCCCCTTTCCCCGCCTCGGCCTCCCAATTTTTTTTTTTTAGTCGTCGTAAAAGAACCCAGCATCCGGAAGCCAATCCCGTGTCGCTTGAAGGCGGAGAGTGGCAGGCACCGGCGCCAATGGGTTGACAAAGGCGGCGGCCCGGGAGTCGGTAGTGACGGCCGCGCAAGGTGTGTGAAAGGTCGTGCCGGCGGGACGTCTACATGGGACTCGTTGTCTGGCGAGAAATCGGTGGGAGTGCCGGTGTTGGGCCTAAGCAGGTGAGGCGAGAAGTGGGTCGGAGAGGAGGGGCAGGTCCTAGTCCCTCCACCGGGCCGAGATCGGGAGGCGTCCGCGGGCCGCCTTTATTCTCTGCGCCCCCCCCCCGACCCTGTGGATGCGGATGGATCATCCTTCCTTCCTCTGGCATTCTCCAGACAGGCTGGACTACAACTCCCATCATGCCCCAGCAGCCTGGTTGGGACGGCTTGCCTTGACACCTCCTTTACTGTAGTTTTCTCTCTTCCATTGTATCCTGCTTTGAGTTGGGGAACGGCGTTACTTTTTATTTTCCTCGGAGAGCTCAAGGCACCTCCATGGGAGGGGGGATAATTTTATCTTCACAGCAACCCTGTGAGGTAGGTTGGGTTGAGAGAATGTAACTGACCCACAAAGGACATATGTGAAATGTAATTGGGCGGGGAGGGGCTTGGTCCCTTCGCCCACTTTCCTGTCGCCTCTGCAAGGTAGGGGGAGAGAGTTTCCGGCTTTTCTTTCCTATCAGCCTGTTCCCAATTTTAGTTTAAGGGCATTTTAATTAGGGGGTTTTATATGTGTGTCATTTTTCTTATTTTCACTTCCTCTTTTTTCTTCTTCAAGGGCAACATTTACTGATTATACTCTTCCTCTCCTTATCCTCTTGTTTGTCACTTTATAGGCTAAGTTCATATTAGGATGCTAGTGGCCTGCTTTGGGGGATTCAGGTGTTGTGGCTCATTTTTTTCCTGGCATAGTTTATAGGTGGCATTACACTTGTTGTCCTTTCTCTTTTCCCCACCACCTGCTCTTTCCACAGTACAGAGAAGAGACAATAAAAAGGTGATATGAAACTACCATACAAAATTTTTAAATTAAAAACATATTTGATAGAGCAGGTATGTCCTCAGTTGCAGTCTAGATGGTACTTCACTAGCTAGTCGATTAAAACTAAAAAGGTGACTTTGATTAGATAAGATAATCTCTAGATAAGAAAATGGTATGGTATGAAACATGAAGATGGGGGATTTTGTTACAGTTTTTTTAATGGAAGCTGGAAGTGTGCCTGTTAGAGCCAGTTTGGCATAGTAATTTAAGGTGCTGGCCTAGAAACCAGGAGACTGAGTTCTAGGCCTCCCTTAGGCATGAAAGCCGGCTGGGTGACTTTGGGCCAGGCACTCTCTCTCAGCCCAACTCACCTCACAGGGTGGTTGTTGTGGGGAAAATAGAAGGCATTAGCAGGACGTATTAAGTATGTTCACTGCGGATGGAAGGAAGGAAAAAATATAATAATGTTGCAACTTGAAATAATCTATAGTAGTAAATTATCTGCATTAGCAGAAGGTGGGGCTTGATGACCATTGAGACTTCTAACTCTATGATTGTTAATCATACTACATGTTCCCTATTATTTCTTCAGTTGATTTTGGTTGGGGGGGATAATACATCTACACCCTGGTTTTTTGGCCATCACCCTGAAGGTGAGAACTGGTTTCATCTAAGTTTTTGCTTCAAGAATCCTTTGAGAGTTATTCCCTTTTCAGACGTACTGGACACCTTAATGGGTAGATATTACATCTTTTGATTCTGATATTGCACGTACTTTTCACCTCCCATGTAGCTAAGCTGTACAGTCTACTCTTTAATGGCTATTTATGGGTCAGCCAACTGCTCTTTGCTATTTATTTGGATTATTTAATGTCACATTAAGTAATTTACCAGAAAAAATTACACAATAGCTTATAAAATGTGTTATTCCAATTAATGTGCGAGAAGTCCCAAACCAGGTACATCTTGCCTATGGGTACAAAACTCTGTGATGCTCCTCTGCAATTAATTATGTTATCAATTTAATAGTTCAGTTGGGTAAGAGAATTCCTGTGGTGTCTTGCACTGAATATCACTGTAGCTATATAGATTGTTTTTATATCCTGATATAAATCCTGATGTCTTCCTGATAATGATTCTTGGAATTATGATTTCTAAGAGAATATTTGTAGCTCAGGGTTGAACTGTGGAGTCCTTGGTGCTCTCTGAGCCTTGTTGTTTTCTTGCAGACGTTTCATTGCCAGGCTAGGCAACATCTTCAGTGTGAAAAGGGAGTGGGGAAAAAAAGAGCAAGTCCCACTCCCTTTTCGCACTGAAGATGTTGCCTAGCCTGGCAATGAAACGTCTGCAAGAAAACAACAAGGCTCAGAGAGCACCAAGGATTCCACAATTATGATTTCTTGGTATTGCTGTCTGAATAGAGAAAAGGAACTGCAGTTCAATTGCATGTTTTTGCCTGTTCAATTGAAACAGAATTGCATTTACTCTTCTGTAATACCTGGCTTTTAAAACAAATAGTTGGCAGTGTTTTTTATTTATTTATTTAATTTTTATCCCGCCTTTTTTATTATTTTTATAAATAACTCAAGGCAGCGAACATACCTAATACTCCTTCCTCCTCCTATTTTCCCCACAACAACAACCTTGGGCTGAGAGATAGGGACTGGCCCAAGGTCACCCAGCCGGCTTTCATACCTAAGGCGGGACTAGAACTCACAGCCTCCTGGTTTCTAGCCCAGCACCTTAACCACTAACCACATTTTAACTTAACCACATTTTTACCTGACAATGATCATATATTCTCACAGGTGATCTATTTGTTACCTCAAATGTAATAAGTATTAAGATGCCAGGATAGGGACTATGGGAAGGTCATGAAATAATTTGACTGCCAAGTAATTTACTTTTCTGACCCTTCTATGTCTCTTTTAACACAAAAATATTGCAATATCTTTTGGTGGATAATTTTTTTCAGTTCTCAATATTATCTATTGTATTTCAACTGTAGGCACTGTCTTCTGGCAGATTCCGGTTAACCAACTGCAATTTCAGTAAATTCATTCCTTTCTTGCACCTAAAGCAATGTACCTTTTCTTTTGACAAATTACTTGTACAGGAATACCTAGTTTTGTTGAAAAAGCATGGGTTTGAGTCTCTCTTTCTTGCTTTGTGGTCCTATAATGAATCTTAGATGCTTCTATAAAAATGCTGTTTTAAAAACATTTCTCAGACTTTATTGGGTGTTTGCTTTGATATATGAGATGGGGAAGTTTGGGCCAAGCCTGCTTTGACTGACTCTTGAGACGGTTTAACAATATTGTATGAAGCTTTAAGACATCTAATAGTATACTGCTGTTTATGATCAGACAACAGATTTGTCAAGGCTTTGATTGCCCTTTGACATGGTGATTAACAGAATGAAGTCTTTCCTTTGGACTAAGAAAGCTAATTCCAGAAATGAATATGATTTTTTTGTTGTACTTTTGAGGATAAAGATTGTATATGAATACTTTCTTTCAAGTGGAGAAATTGGCATGTTAAGGGGAAAGTTAATTGTCTCAGATGTTGCTAGCAGTTTTCAGAAGAAATGAAGGAAGGAACTAGAGGGTATGGGATGGGTAATACAGTTTACCAGAAATCTTGCAATTGCATAGTAAAAGTAAGAGGTTGCCTCATACATATTTAAGCAATTGTTATGCCCAAGAGTAGCTGCAAATAAACTAGTGCTAAGAATCAATAAGTAAATATGAATGAGAACTTGAATTAATGTTATTGTTTGGTAGCATTATAGGTGATCTGTTCTACCATAACTAATCGGCTACATTATAATTGTATATTACCATTGTGTGTGTGTGTGTATATATATATATATATATATATATATATATATATATATAATGCATTTGAACTTCCTGTGTTGTAAAGTACAACAAAAATGAAGATCTCGCTGCAATCATTACTATATAACAATTTTAGGAATGAATATTTTACAAATTAATTCACTTCCTTTTATAAATGTTATATGAGCCTGAGAGGAGTGTTGTAAAAATGGAGGTGAGCCTGTCTCTAAAGCAGCATTTAGTACTGCTGTGTCTCGATTTTGACTATGTGGAAACGGCTGCAACTGAACAAATGGCTCCAAAGATAGTCTCTCCTCCTTTCCAAATGCTAAGGTACATCCATTTAAAATAGGTTGATTGATGAATAGCAGGACTTCCTCTGCTCACCGGCCAACAAGGTTGCATAGGATTGGATTAAAAGAAGCACGAAACTAGTTTCATAATTAAGGCGCTTTAGACCTGATTCTAAATTCCCCATGTTAAAAATGTAAAGTGCTTTTAAAGCAGAGAATTTTCAATATAGAATTTTAAATTTTAAATATCTGATATAGACAGATTTGGCAAGTTCTGCTGTTAAACTTTCATTTATACAAAATCCCACAGAATATGGGCGCTCGGAGATGGTGACATATGCATCTTGATGTCATCATGCAGATGATGTGATGTACATTTTTCTGTCAAACATCATTAGATAATCCTACCATTTGTGCCATGATGCACGTGCTTGATGTTGCAGCTTGTTATGGATGCTGCTGCTACAGAATATACTTTGGTCATGAATGCACCTATATTACTACTTTAGATAATATACTTGATGTTAGCCCAAAGTCTAAGCAGTGAGCTACTTGTGTATTAATATTATATGGATCTTTTTCTTCCTTTTTTTTTTTAAAAAAGTTCATTTTATCACTGTTATATTTTTATTGTGCCATCACTTGTTTTTTATTTTTTTGTTAAATTCACTAATAAAAGAAAAATACTTTATGACTGACATAAGGAGTAAAGGAGAAAACAAGATTCACACATTTTAATCTATAAATTGTAGTTTAAAATTGCAGTAGCTGGGTTCAAACTAGTCAAGCCTTAGGGTAATATGTGAATCTTATCAATGGCTATTGAGTGTTGTAGTAGATAAAATCTGTTTATAAGTTGGCAAGGTAATTTTGAATGCATGTGGAGACAACTGTACAGTTCCACTACTGAAACAATGTACAATCTCTTCAATTGGTACTACTGAAAGTTTTGGAAAAGGCAATATAAGTACTACTGTAGACAATCCCACAATTTACTGAAGGGATCTCTGTTTCAAACTTCGAATCTGATATCTTTGAGTTTCCACTCTTCCATCTATCCTTTGTGTTGGTCACCTGCAACAATTAGAAAGCACCGTTGCTCAGTATGTAAACCATAATCTTTAAAGAATAGATGTTTTGTACAAGAGCTGCAGTTGTGAACTTAATTGAATGATTTGTGAACAATGCTAATTTCTGCTCTCCCCATCACCTCAGATAAAAAATCATTATAATGACTACTAAATAGTACAAGTACTTATATTTCAGAAAGAATTCACTTTCTTCCTAGTTCATTGATATAAGCATTCTATAAATGATTGTCTTGCTTGCTATCAATGACAATTTATGTGCTTGTCCCACTAGTATAAATAATTTTACAGGACCATTATGGAAACAGTATTGTTGATTATGACCGGGTTCTTCATACAACACATTAATCTATAGGTAGTGAAAAAATAAATCACAGCAAAGACATTATACATTATACTTATGTGTGATATTTAAGTCCAGCCTGTAGCAACTTTAGCGGGTTTGGAGACATTTATTTATTTAATTTTTTATCCCATCTTTATTATTTTTATAAATAACTCAAGGCAGCGAACATACCTAATACTCCTTCCTCCTCCTATTTTCCCCACAACAACAACCCTGTGAGGTGAGTTGGGCTGAGAGAGTGACTGGCCCAAAGTCACCCAGCCAGCTTTCATGCCTAAGGCAGGACTAGAACTCTCGGACTCCTGGTTTGCCATTGGCTCCTTCCTAAGGCTGAGAGACAGGGACTGGCCAAAGGTCACCCAGCCAGCTTTCATGCCTAAGGCGGGACTAGAACTCTGTCTCCTGGTTTCTAGCCCAGCACCTTAACCACTAGACCATATATGAAACTATGGTGATTGGCTTCTATTTCATAGATTATTTGTTGCATTTTTTCATTTTTGTTGCAATCATAAAATTGATTTGCAATAATATGCATACACATTTATGTACATCGTTCTCCCCCTGGATAAGCAATGATGTGGATGCAGTTGAAGTGGCCTCTGTGTAATAGATATGAAATGGGCCAAAAGTAGTATAGCAGATGGCTTTTGTGTTAGTTGGGATACCTATCTCCGTTGTGACTTGTGCTTTATTAAACAGTTGCTGTTGCCAATAGCGTGATAATACAATCTGTTTTTGTTTTATAGGCTAACTTTGAATTGGACTTCATATTTGCTTAGACGTCCTGGAATTTCCTGTGTTTTAAAATAAGCGTTATACCATACAGGTGGGTTTTGTGCACTTGGAATGCATTGTTTCTACAGTATTATAATATATAAACTAGCTACTGTTCCTGCAAAAGAGTCTAAGACAGCCAAATTGGGAAGCAATGGAATATTCTCTCTCTGCTTCTTCCATGTATTTGCTTGTAGTTCTCTGCTTAAAATTTGGTCCAGAATACTGTATCTCCAAGATTAAGTAGGGTTGCAAAATTGGAGATTGTAACTCAGATTACATTCAAGTCTACCTTTAAATGTACAGACTTGATATCGTTGTGAAACAACTTTTTCTCCATCTTTTTTCACTGGATTAGCATTTGCTGTAAGTTTTGGGGGAAAAAATACTGACGTTTGAAAACAAGACATTGTTATAAGAAAAAACTGAGTAATGTTGATAAAAATGTGGTTTGCTACTGTACAGTACATAGTCATTGCCTGTGTGATTAATGTCTCCAATAGAAAAAGGGAAGATGATTCAATAAATTTGCTCAGAATAGATCCATTTCTGAGCCGTTCTTAATGGCCCACCTTCTGTATGGACAAATGTATATTAGGCTCTACTTGTCTTTTATTTAGCATCTTCTCCACTGGGCTTATTCTTGCTACTTACTACAATTAATTGATTTGTCTTTGAGATAAGGCTTCTTTTCCTGTTACATAGATAAGTGACTGAAGTAGTATTGAGGAAACAAATAATGATTTTCAAGCAGGGCAATTTTTTCTTTTAGAATTTTTAATCCCGCCTTTATTGTTTTTATAAATAACTCAAGGTGGGGAACATACCTAAATACTCCTTCCTCCTCCTGTTTTCCCCACAACAACAACCCTGTGAGGTGAGTTGGGCTGAGAGAGAGGGACTGGCCCAAGGCCACCCAGCCGGCTTTCATGCCTGAGGCGGGACTAGAACTCTGTCTCCCGGTTTTCCATTGCCTCCTTCCTAGGGCTGAGAGACAGGGACTGGCCCAAGGCCACCCAGCCGGCTTTCATGCCTGAGGCGGGACTAGAACTCTCAGTCTCCTGGTTTCTAGCCTGGTGCCTTAACCAGTACACCAAACTGGCTCTTGGAATAAAAACTTTGCACATACTTAATCTAGCATGAAATACAGAATTCTGGGTGGTACTGATAGAACAAACTAACTTTGTCATGACTTTTCTGTTATTGAAAATGTGGCAATAAGATGCCCTGTGTAAGGGGTATTACCTTCTAAATACCTCTGTGTTTTGATACCAAATCCAGAGATTTCTTCAGTTATGTAGTCATGGTTCTGAAGTTGACCTGGATCATCTGTTCTGTATGAAACTGCCTTGAGTTGGTTCCTATCCGAGTGATCTTGGACTTGAAAGCTTTTTCTAACTTGATAGTTTAATAAAGGACTGTTACACCTCGTAAAGGGTACTCTGGCTGCCAAAATTTGTTTTCTAAGCTTCATTTTTTTTCTTTTTCAGGTAGCAAGATGAGTTCCTTAATAGAAGCCCCTGAGCTGCCGGCAGTGTTTGATGGGGTTAAATTGGCTGCTGTCGCTGCTGCTCTTTACATTATTGTCCGCTGCCTGAACCTGAAGAGCCCAACTGCTCCTCCTGAGCTCATATACCAGGACACTCCATTGGCCCGCTTCCTAATAAAATCATGCCCTCTCTTAACCAAAGAGTGAGTAGTCCACCAATATATGAAATTATTTTGTAATTTTGATTGCTTTGTCTAACCTTATTATACTTCAGTGTATAGAATTGGAAGCAACTTTATCACGGTAGACCAGAGCTTTCCAAACTGTGTGTCGGGACACATTAGTGTGTCGGCTGCAGTGTCTGGGTGTGTCGCGGCTGCTGCTGCCTCCAAACCTGCTGTGATTCCGCGCAGGTCCTAGTGCCTGCCTTATGCCTTGCTGCCTCCAAACCTGCCCTGCCAGGATTCCGTGCAGGTCCTAGTGCCTGCCTTGCTGCCTCCAAACCTGCTGTGATTCCGCACAGGTCCTAGTGCCTGCCTTGTGCCTTGCTGCCTCCAAACCTGCCCTGCCAGGATTCCGCACAGGTCCTAGTGCCTGCCTTGTGCCCTGCTATAAGAGTGTGTCGTGAAATGATGGATGTCTAAAAAGTGTGTCACCAACATGAAAGGTTTGGAAAGCTCTGCGGTAGACTCTTCCTTTACATCATAAAAACCTTGCGTAATAAACCTCTTTCTACAGTAAACAAAATTTTCTTTGCTTAATTAAAAATGCCTACTTTACAAAAGACTATCCTATGGGGAGAGCAATTCTGCCTCTGTACATCTGAAAGCATCAATTCAGCCAAGATCAAGGTGTGATTGAATTGGAGAAGCTGTGAAACCACTTCTTGAAAAGAGCACTTCTTCAGACCTATACCTGAAGTTGAAATTCAGGTAGAGACTAAATTGTTTAGTGTTGGATAGTTGAAGGAGCAATACCTATTGGCAGTATATTTGCCTCAGGAAATCTTGTGCAATCTCAGACTACCTATGTAGTTGATTTCCCAGCCTCTAGTTCCTTTTCCATCCACCATCCTGTGTTCCTGAATGACTATGAAAATATGTCAATAACACCTGTCAATTTTCCATTCTCCCCTTGAACTATTTTGGGAAGGGGATAGATGTGATACAGGTTATGGCTGCTAGGCATGTCAGAGCCTCAGAGTGCAAATAATCCTTTTTATTACTATTTGGTAGTGTTTTTTAATGTATTAATGTCTTCCAAGGGCTTATTTTAGTCTTAACCTCAGGATAATGTTCACTTACAGTGCATGTTTGGAGTATTGCAGTGCTTTACTTAAGAAATTACTCAAAGATGCTTCTGATATGAATGGTGCTACAGCAGTTTAAGAAAAAAGAGTAATTTATTGTATTAAAAACAAAAACTTACCAACTAGTTAAAAATGTTCTGGGTCTTTTCAGATGAAAACATTACAATATTTTTTGTAAACATTTTATTTTATGTTTTTTATTTTACGTTTTCATATCCGGAATAGTGTTTCACCTGTGCCCCTTTGGGAAAATTTTGTTGGTGATTTCGCCCCCTGAATATTTCCCATTTATCACAATTTAGAGTTTAAGCATCAGCTAACAGATGTAGCCCTCTTCAAGCATTTTGAAACTCAGTGCACTTAATATTGCATGGCGAGAGAACAGGGCTGTACATTTTAGTTCCAAGTAACTAGAGCCATGAATACATAGCCAGCTTGTGCAACCCTCCCGTATTTCCTTTTGCCAGATGATGACAGCCTGCATGGTGCTTTCTTCTGAGATAATTTAGTAATTGGATTATTCAGTTTTTACTAATATTGAGAAGGTTTTAATTTGCATTGTGTGTCAACTGGGATACAGTCTGATTACTGCTTTTGCCCATGGTAATCTGAGAGCATTGTTGAAGAACCGTTCCCTCCAAGCTTCTGTGTTTGCTGTACAACCATATGAAAATACCCCCATTCCCCCCTCCCCATCTGTGTTCAGAAGTAAGAGGAAAACAAGAGTTTGTTTTAACAGCTGAATGGTAGCTCTATAGGACTGATAAGCCAAGATCTGAAAAAGTATGCTGATTTGCAAACCACTCTTTATGCTAACTTGTTATTGGCTACTGTGTCTGACTTCATAGAACACTGAACCACAGTAAAATATTTCTCTGCCACAGAGGCTGCTTTGCTATGATTTTGTATTATACTTTTACAGGTTTTTGTGCTGTGTCAGAACTTGTCTTACCTCTTTCCTTTCCTGACTACTTCAGTTCTTTGTATTATCTCTTTTTATTTTGAATTAATGGCTCTTTCCTAGCTTCTTTGGTGCTTTCCTGTCCTCCTCTTTTCTCCCAAAGAGCTCTATACCTCGTCAGCTTCCACCTTTTCTGGGGCCAGATAAATTTTAAACGTAGAAAAATAATATTTGTTGTTTTGATTATTATTAACTTAGGTATTTCTTTGCATTATGTTTATATTAACTGCAGAATTAGTGACAATTTGTTTACCTTTAGCAGCAGTATATTATACCTTAGAACTAAAATATTTCCTGGTCTTTTCCTTTTCTCCTGAAATGGAACAATACATTTTAAGTTCTCTATTCCTACATCCTCAGGAGCAAGTGTTTATTGTGACATCATGGGTGAAAGTAGACCTCTTAAGAATATTCTGTCCTTTACCAGAATATTGACCAAAATTCCTACTCCACCCCACCAAATAAATATTTTATTACATTTGCTCATCCATAGATCTGGAAGATACATCACTGCTTCTCACAAGTTTTTTTTTTGCAAGGAACCAATTTTGTTGCTGAACAATATCTGTACTATACAAGTAACTGAAATCAAACTTCTGTTCTCTCTCTGGGTTTAGATTTAGCTAAATCTTTTCTTTGTGAGCTAGCAAGAAAAACACCAATATACTGTATAATTCTTACAGTTAACTGGATCTGTTCTTATGGCTTTGTACTTAAAGACTTAAGACTTTAACCGATAAAGTAATTCTCAGAGTTTTTAAAATAAGTGCACTTATAAGGCTTCAGAAATGACAGCTGATACAAAGGGTGGAACAGGAAAAAATTATTGCTATTAGACTTGGTGCAGAATGCATGGAATTTTAATTGCTGTGTTCCACATGGGATTTCCAAGGATCTTACTGAAGCTTAAGGGGTTTTGCATATTTCTTCTAGTTTGATCTCAGAACAAATGGATAACAACACATATGGGTCAAACTGTACTTTTCTGTTCTAATAAAATCAGCTTGTGAAGCAGTCATGTTTTTCAAATAGGCATATGAAAAATAGCATACTCAAAACATGGGATTTAATTTCTCTTTCCACCAACTCAGTCTTACATTAAACAATGTTTGTTCTGTTTTATCTCCAAATCATTCAACAGCAGTGAATGCTAGTCATAAAGTAATGGAACTGCAAACAGCATCTGGTAAAGGTCTGAATATCCTGCACAGGTAGCAGCACAGTGTCCTCCCCTTAGCAGAATCCTTGAATAATAGATATGTGCCAAACAAATGGTTCCAAGAGTGGTCCACCAATATTCTGAAAGTCCTCTGGACTGAGGTTCTTCTTGATAGCCATGTGGCATTCTGGATATCAATCCACCCTGATAACATTCCAGAAATCCTGAAAGACTTGGCTGTTCTCCCAGGCCTTTAGTTAGGGTGGTTGGGACCCTGGTAAGATTGTTTGTGGGTGTGTTTTAGCTGGACTTCTCACTGGTTTTTTTTCTTATTTCTCTTATGATTATTGTATGGTATTTTCTATTCTCTTGGCTTTATTGTACACTGCCCAGAGTCAGTTTGAAGTCGGGCAGTGCCTAAACTGAATAAATTAAATTAAGCATCTATAGCAGAAGTGGTTTATGGTGTTCTATACAAAATGGTAGGTTTTGGATAGCCATATCGAATGGTTACTCTACAGAGATTAAATTTGGTGGCAAGGCAGAGTTTATATTTAACAAATAGCTTTTGCCTGCCTTCAGGCCAAAGTGATTTAGACAAGAATACATATTACACACTAGCCTGGACACTTTCATGTGAAAGTTTAACATAGGGACTAGCTTATACATTGAGCTAAGCCATAATGTAGCTTATTTAGTTTTGGCTTAGCAGTATTATGTGAACCCACTCATTGTGGTTTGTAAACCATGGTATATAGCTTAGTGTGATAACCTAGCAAATTATGGTTTGTTCAGTAAGAGTCCCTTGCGATGTCTTCTTGGAAGAGGATTCCATAATCCTGGCATACATCTGAGAAGCTACTTGATCAGCAAGTATATATGGCAGG
Source organism: Charina bottae (assembly GCA_023362775.1). NCBI lineage: Eukaryota > Metazoa > Chordata > Lepidosauria > Squamata > Charinaidae > Charina > Charina bottae. The sequence continues at coordinate 11,733,440 of JALMGJ010000010.1, forward strand.
AACTTCATTTAGATGCTGCGAAATTCAGCATAGCACTTTGAACTGGACCCAGAAACAGGCTGAAAGCTAGTGCATCTGACAAAAATAGCAGTACTTGATAGCTTTGGTTTGAAATAACTCAAATTCCCTAACAGTCTTCCGAAGTATTTCACATTCAGCACATTGCAGTAATCTAACTGGGAGGTTACACAGCATGATAACAAGCTCTCCCTATTCCAGGTGGGGCTCGCTGCTGGTACATCAACTGATAAAAAGTACTTTGTCATGTTTGTTGTTTATTCGTTCAGTCGTTTCCGACTCTTCGTGACTTCATGGACCAGCCCACGCCAGAGCTTTCTGTCGGCCGACACCATCCCCAGCTCCCCAATGGTTGAGTCCGTCGCCTCCAGAATACCATCCATCCATCTTGCCCTTGGTCGGCCCCTCTTCCTTTTGCCTTCCACTTTTCCAAGCATCAGCTTCTTCTCCAGGGTATCCTGTCTTCTCATTATGTGGCCAAAGTACTTCAGTTTTGCCTTTAATATCATTCCCTCAAGTGAGCAGTCTGGCTTGATTTCCTGGAGTATGGACTGGTTTGATCTTCTTGCAGTCCAAGGCACTCTCAGAATTTTCCTCCAACACCACAGTTCAAAAGCATCTATCTTCCTTCGCTCAGCCTTCCTTATGGTCCAGCTCTCGCAGCCATAGGTTACTACAGGAAATACCATTGCTTTAACTATGCGGACCTTTGTTGTCAGTGTGATGTCTCTGCTCTTAACTATTTTATCAAGATTTGCCATTGCTCTCCTCCCAAGAAGTAGACGTCTTCTGATTTCCTGGCTGCAGTCAGCATCTGCAGTAATCTTTGCGCCTAGAAATACAAAGTCTGTCACTGCCTCCACTTTTTCTCCCTCTATTTGCCAGTCATCAATCAAGCTGGTTGCCATAATCTTGGTTTTTTTGAGGTTTAACTGCAACCCAGCTTTTGCACTTTCTTCTTTCACCTTCGTCATAAGGCTCCTCAACTCCTCCTCGCTTTCAGCCATCAAAGTGGTATCATCTGCATATCTGAGATTGTTAATGTTTCTTCCAGCGATTTTAACTCCAGCCTTGGATTCCTCAAGCCCAGCATGTCGCATGATGTGTTCTGCGTACAGGTTGAATAGGTAGGGTGAGAGTATACAACCCTGCCGTACTCCTTTCCCAATCTTAAACCAGTCCGTTGTTCCGTGCTCTGTTCTTACCGTTGCTACTTGGTCGTTATACAGATTCCTTAGGAGGCAGACAAGATGACTTGGTATCCCCATACCACCAAGAACTTGCCACAATTTGTTATGATCCACACAGTCAAAGGCTTTAGAATAGTCAATAAAACAGAAATAGATGTTTTTCTGAAATTCCCTGGCTTTCTCCATTATCCAGCGGATATTGGCAATTTGGTCTCTAGTTCCTCTGCCTTTTCTAAACCCAGCTTGTACATCTGGCAATTCTCGCTCCATGAATTGCTGGAGTCTACCTTGCAAGATCTTGAGCATTACCTTACTGGCATGTGAAATAAGTGCCACTGTTCGATAGTTTGAACATTCTTTAGTGCTTCCCTTTTTTGGTATGGGGATATAAGTTGATTTTTTCCAATCTGATGGCCATTCTTGTGTTTTCCAAATTTGCTGGCATATGGCATGCATCACCTTGACAGCATCATCTTGCAAGATTTTAAACAGTTCAGCTGGGATACCATCGTCTCCTGCTGCCTTGTTATTAGCAATGCTTCTTAAGGCCCATTCAACCTCACTCTTCAGGATGTCTGGCTCTAACTCACTGACCACAGCGTCAAAGCTATCTCCAATATTATTATCCTTCCTATACAGATCTTCCGTATATTCTTGCCACCTTTTCTTGATCTCTTCTGCTTCTGTTAGGTCCTTACCATCTTTGTTTTTGATCATACCCATTTTTGCCTGGAATTTACCTCCGATGTTTCTAATTTTCTGGAAGAGGTCTCTTGTCCTTCCTATTCTATTGTCTTCTTCCACTTCCGCACATTGCTTGTTTAGAAATAATTCCTTATCTCTTCTGGCTAACCTCTGGAATTTTGCATTTAATTGGGCATATCTCCCCCTATCACTGTTGCCTTTTGCTTTCCTTCTTTCTTGGGCTACTTCCAGTGTTTCAGCAGACAGCCATCTTGCCTTCTTGGTTTTCTTTTTCTTTGGGACGTTTTTTGTTGCCGCCTCCTGAACAATGTTGCGAACTTCTGTCCATAGTTCTTCTGGGACCCTATCTACTAAATCTAGTCCCTTAAATCTATTCTTCACCTCCACTGCATATTCCTTAGGAATATTAGTGAGCTCATATCTAACTGATCTGTGGGTCTTCCCTATTCTCTTTAGTCTGATTCTAAATTTTGCAATAAGAAGTTCGTGATCTGAACTACAGTCAGCTCCAGGTCTTGTTTTTACCGACTGTATAGAGGTCCGCCACCTTTGGCTGCAAAGGATGTAGTCAATCTGATTTCGGTGTCGACCATCTGGTGAAGTCCATGTATAAAGTCGTCTTTTAGGTTGTTGGAAGAGAGTGTTTGTTATGCACAGTGAGTTGTCTTGGCAAAATTCTATCAGCCTATGTCCTGCTTCATTTTGTTCTCCCAGACCATGCTTGCCTGTAATTCCAGGTGTCGTCTGACTACCCACCTTAGCATTCCAGTCTCCTGTAATGAAAATAACATCTCTTTTTGGTGTATTATCTAGTAGGTGCTGCAGATCCTCATAGAACTGATCTACTTCTGCTTCTTCAGCATCTGTGGTTGGGGCGTATATTTGGATCACTGTGATGTTAAATGGCTTACCCTGAATTTGAATTGAGATCATTCTATCGTTTTTTGGATTGTATCCAAGCACTGCTTTAGCCACTTTATTATTAATTATGAAGGCTACTCCATTTCTTCTGTGGTCCTCTTGTCCACAGTAGTAGATCTGGTGGTCATCTGATGTGAAGTGGCCCATCCCAGTCCATTTCAGTTCACTGACACCTAAAATGTCTATATTTAATCTTGACATCTCACCAATAACCACATCCAATTTGCCCTGGCTCATAGATCTTACATTCCAGGTTCCTATGGTGTGTTGATCTTTAGAACATCGGATTCGTCGTTCACCACCAGCACCGTCGGCCGCTAGCCGTCCTTTCGGCTTTGAGCTAGCTGCGTCATCACATCTGGGGCTAGTTGAACGTATCCTCTGTTCCTCCCCAGTAGCATTTTGACCATCTTCCGACCTGGGAGTCCCATCTTCCGATGGTATACCGACATATCTTTGGTTGTACTGATCCATTTAGTTTTCATGGCAAGAATACTGGGGTGGGTTGCCATTACCTTCCCCAGGGATCGTATTTAGTCTGACCTCTCTGCCACGACCTTCCCGTCTTGGGTGTCCCTTCACGGTTTAGCTCATGGTTTCATTGAGGTGCTCAAGCTCCAGCACCACGACAAGGTAACGATCTCCTTTGCTGGAGTTACTTTACTTTGTCATAGAGGGCACTTATATCTCCAGTAGCAGCAATAGATTCAAGAGCACCTCTAACGTTCACGCCTGATTTTCTAGCGTGCAGCCTATCCTCCACAACAAGCTGGACACCAATCTGGGCAGGCAACCCAAATGGCCGCAGCATTCTTCAGTGAATTAATTCTCATTCAGTTTTTTTCGATGCTCAAGGCTGATTCCAGATACCTGTTGGCTCATTTGGATTAGATGAAAATGAAACCTAGAGCTGAGTGTAATTTGCACATTAAGGACAACTCTTGAGACCTTCTCAGTTACCTTAATTTCCAGTATTAGCATTTAATAATGTGTTGATACTGCCAGTAGAATTAAACACTGCACAGAACATGAAAGATGTATGAATGTCTCTACAAATGAATAGGATAGAGTTACAATCTAGATAGAGTGATCTAGATACAGTGATCTGACTGCTTTAACTTGATTACAGTCAGAGATTCCATGACATCACAAATTCCTCATATAAGTGACAGCCTTCCCCCCCTTCCTTTTTGTTGCATGGTTTCATTCCTCTTTGTATGCATGCCACTCTATTAGCCATACTCCTCAGAACTGAGCATTTCTATATTCCAACTGTATCAGCCTTTACTCCTGATAATGATGATGCTCATGACTTACAAGCTTTATTCAGGTTCCTGAGCAATGTTGACTAGCTGCCTGCTGTTTGAATATTTGACAGAACATTACTGAATGAAGCACTCTGTATTTGCAGCAAGGCCAGTATATAGCCCAGCATGATCATCCTGTCCCATAAACATGATCTAGTGTGGAGCAGTATAATTTGCTGCAGTGTCAATTTTGACTTGCACTCAGTCATATCTGCAGGATCCAAAGCTCTTGTGGATAGCAAAAGCAGCTTTTTCTTGTTGTGACTCAGGCCCCATCTATTTGTATATGTGCATATCATCCCAACGCATGTACAGAAAAGATGGAACTTAGGGCACAATGCTACTTCCATCATTTATCCCCCTTGCAGATGCCTCTGCTTGCATTCTTCTAATGAAACTACAGTATGCGGCTTGTGTGTGAGCATGTATGTGCTGCAAATAGAGCTACGTGTAATCCTTTCAGGGAGAAGCACCAATCCAGTATGCATATGTTTCAGGTCCGTCTGAGACGACTCCATTGCTCTAAGGAGAAGAAGACTTAATATGATGTAGAAGAGATTACGCTTTGGACTATTTCATAATATTTATTGAAAATGAAACTTTCTTCTCTGGTCCAACAAATTAATCCTTAAAATATTGGACTATTGTTTGGTCAATTGACTGAGAGATCTTGTGCATATTACAGTAGCATGGTTATTATTCAAATTTCAGCCTTAGAATTAGCGTATAACAAACTCCAAAATGACAGGACTTATAGCTATTTTCATATATTTCCCCTCCGTATGTAATTTATAGTGAGCTCCCCCATGTCCTGAGTGTTTACTCTATGTAATCCCAAATAAACTTCCCAGAATGCCTGTAGGAATGCTGCCTTTTCACTCTGAAAAATTTTCAACATTTCACTGGCACTAAGGGTAGAAACTTTTTAAATCATGTTCTAGGGCAGCATGCTGGCTGGGGAATTCTGGGAGTTGAAGTCCACATACCTTAAAGTTGTTGAGGTTGAGAAACACTGTTGTAGGGATACAGTGGGAGTGGGGGCGGGTGATATCTCCATCTCCTACGTGTGAGCACCCCAGAGGCATTTGGCTGGCCCTTGTAAGAAGCAGTACTGGACTAAAATGGGTCTTAGCCTAATCCAGCAGGATTAGGAATTAGGAATGCTTGTCCTGTCTGATAGTTTGGAAATGCTAGCCAGGTGGTTTCTGGCAAGATGGTGTTGTTGAAAGCGATATCCATCCATTTTTATCCTTTTCATTTTCTCTTCTTTACCATTTCCCCCTTCGGTATGCCAGGAACCATAAATTTAAGATAAAAGGCCATATGCTTTAGCACTAGTTATGCCACTTTCTTGATGAGTGATATGTTCTTTGCTCTCTTAAAAGGTGCTCCTTTTGGAAGTGTTTTTCTCCCTAAATTATACCTGATCCACAGATTTGCCATCTGTTGCCCTCGGGCTCTTAAGTGTGACCAAGCTATTTATTTTAGCTATCTAGATTGTACGTTGTCCTAGGTGAACATCTGTGACCAATGGGGCCTACTTTTAAATTAAATTAAGTTAAAGATCTGTCTTAAAACAAATGCATAACTTTGTTTTCATTTCCTCTTTAGGTACATTCCACCTTTGATCTGGGGGAAGAGTGGGCACATTCAGACTGCTCTTTATGGGAAGATGGGGAGAGTAAGATCACCACATCCTTATGGGCTTCGCAAGTACCTCACAATGTCAGATGGTGCCACAGCAACTTTTGACCTCTTTGAACCCCTAGTTGAAAACTGCAGTCGAGGTTAGACAACTGCCTGTGTCTATTGTTTCTTTACCTGGAGGCTTGAATAAATGTTTGGGGAAACACTGCAACATTTGCTCCCATAGACAGGCTGGAGTGGGTGCCATAATTTTGGTCTGAGTTTCAGTTTGTTTTAAGCCTGACTTTTGAAACAACACATGGCTAGCTATAGTTTGCTACCGCAGCGGGACCATGAACAGTGATGCTTTAAAAAGTAACACTACGCTCTTAACTGTAGCTTAATTATTGCTTAGAAAGTATTATTTGATCTTCCCCCAAAGGATACTTTGCTTTCCGCTTCTGGGGGATATTTGTCAGATAGGTGTGAAAAATACAGACCAAAAACAACTCATCCAATCCTATTCCTCATTCTCCTAAACGAATAGTCTTGTGAAGGGAAAATGTTGTGAAGTGTAAGTAATAATTTATAATTATAAAGTAAGCAGCATTCATAAAGAAGTTCAGAGCAGGTCTCAGTGGAAGAAGCTTATCTGCGCAGTTTATCCAAAGTTGCTTTAAGGCCACCTTCTCCAATTTGGAGCCCCTCAGATGTAATGGAAGAATTTCCTGCCAACAGAGCCAGTGGCTGTGACAGCTTAGAGTTACAGTTCACATCTTTGAACTGTTCACATCTTATTCACAGCTTTAAAGTCTTTTTGAGAAAAACAGGATAAACATTCCAGGGATGTGTATGTATATGTTTTTATTCCCCCCCCCCCCCCCCGTTTCTGCTGCTTGCGGAAATCAACTGAAAAAAGCCTTAATGAACTAGGCTACAAGATAAATGAAGAGAGGGGACAAAAACAAGATCTTTCTGGAACTATAACAACTGGTCACATTTAGAGAACTTGTATTTGCCAGTGACTGCTAACTGAAGAAGTTGTTTTGGGTGATGCCTACAGTAACTTTTCAAAATAAATTCTGTGTCAGTCTAAAGAACCTGGGTAAACAAACTGAAGTTGCATTAATGCATGTTGTATTTCCTCCCTCTGTGTTGTACTCTAACATAATATATTACCACATCCTGAGCAAAAGTGTGTGTAAGAGAGAGAGAAACAGAGAGAAAAGGAATGCAAAAATTGTTTTGTTTGTAGACTAAAGTTAGTGAATCAAATGTGATCTTGCATCCTCCATATACTGCTTCTTAAATTCTCCTCTTCCAATGTTTTCATTCTCCAGAAGATATCACAATGGTCATTTGCCCTGGAATAGCTAATCACAGTGAGAAGCATTACATCCGAACCTTTGTTGACTATGCTCAGAAGAGTGGCTACCGGTGTGCTGTGTTAAATCACCTTGGAGCCCTGCCAAATATTGAACTGACTTCACCACGCATGTTCACTTACGGTAAATATTTGCTCACTCTTCCATCTTCTCCTGTTAGCTTTAGTTTCTAGCTTGTCAGTATTCCTGGTGTCAAACATAAGGTGGGTCTAATTTGATCCATAAACTTTGAAATGGCTGGGTCTACACTTTACAGTAAGCCCTAATGAGCCTTGCTTGGTTTTGTCCTATCATATGAGCCCAAACAGGATTGTGCTCTGTTAGAAAACATATGTATGGCGTTAAATTATTATAAGGAAAAAAATATGGCAGAAGGGTAATTCAATGAAAAAAGACCCTTTTCAACATGTGTATGCATGAAAAAGGACAGAGAGCTGTTTTTGTTGAGTATTTTCTCATTGTGGAAGGTTTTATGCACATAGAGGTTAGATTTTTAAAGTGCACCTCAAAAGAAAAAAGAAGTGGAGGCTTAGAGTAAGGAATTTGGAGTCAGAAGTTGGAGCCAACAAGTCTGTGATAAGGGGCTGAGTTGTTTACTTTAGCCTGATCAGGAGGCTTCTGCTATTGTGTGTCTTACTGACTAAAGGTTAATGATTAAAGAGAGCTTCTGATTGGTTAAATCTGTTTAGAACAGAATATATATTTGTATTCTGCTAGCTACTACTGCTGCTTTCTTCTTGTCTTGTTTTCTTCTTCTGCTTGCTTGTAAGCAATGTTTACTTTAATACAGTTTTTTATAAATATGCCTGGTCTATTATTTCTCATTCGCTGCTGCAATTATTGGATCTTTGCCAAATATCGTATCAATAACAGTTTTCTCCTAGGAATATATGGGCAATATATTCCTAGGAGAAATGGCAATGCTATAGCATCAGTTCCTTTAGCTTGACTCAGGTTATAGTGCCAGAAAAGGAAGGGAGTGATACATAGCTTATCAAACTGACTACAGCACTTTTGGAGAGTAGGTGAGTACAAGCTGATACCTCTTAAAGCCAGAGGCATAGGAGTTAGCATCAAGGGAAGTGTTCGTTTTGCCATTGAAATCTTGTTGGCTCTTGCCATTCCTTGTACATTGTTGTTTATGATGAGTATCTTGAATCTCTAGTGTAAAGCCTTTGGCCTCACTTTTAAAAATATAATTATAGTCTATAGCCTCAGGAGATTATTCTGAAGTGTTATTGAGCAAACAAAATGTTACTGTAATGCTCTGTCCTATCTCCTATTTCTCCTACGCTTTATTTGCGATTCAGGTATGACACTTGAAAACAAAACCATGGTAGAAAGGGATTGCCCAAATGTGTTATACATCTGAATAGATAGCAGCTTTAGCCCAGTTCTAAAACATTGTACAAATAATTTTTCAAAAGATTACATCAGCGTGAGGAACCTGTTGCTCCCCAGATGTTGCTGGACTTCAGGGCCCAGCAGCTTAAGCCAGTATGGCCAGTGCTAAGGAATGCTGGGAGTTGGACTTGGCAATATCTTGAATTTCCCACCATACATATTGATAAAATGTATCAATAATGCTCATGATGCATTCAGTAATGCTTGTGATTAATACTGTGGATGCTGGGAAACTGGAATGCAGGCAGACACTAGGTTCTTATACTGGCAATAAGATGATTTAAGTCCTCCCCCCCAGAACTGAGTTGGGAGATGACATTGTATGGACCATATTTAGTTGTAACTTTTGGCTAGGGTAGGTGGCTGGTGAACAGAGACATTTTGAAAGACTCTCTTTGCACTCTTTTTAAATATTGGGTCGATGCAATCAGCAGCTGGAACTCTGTACTGCAATGAGAAGTCTTTAGAAGAGAATACCATCATTACTCATGCAATCTGGTTGTCATTGCATGTTCTTTTCCTCCTTTTCCTGTTTTATGGCCATGTTAAAATGTTCATCCTTAACTATGATTAGATTTTTAAAAATGTATATGAGTCCTGGAGAAACGTGGGGACTTATAGCTCAGTTTGTGATGTAACCCTTCCTTTGCCTTCACTTTTTCATAGGTTGCACCTGGGAATTTGCCGCTATGGTGAACTACATCAAGAAGACATATCCTCAGTCCAACCTAGTTGTTGTTGGCTTTAGCCTGGGTGGAAATATAGTGTGCAAATATCTAGGGGAGTCCCAGTTGAACCAGGACCGTGTGCTCTGTTGTGTCAGTGTGTGTCAGGGGTACAGCGCATTGAGGTAAGTTGGCTTTTGTGCTTTGTTTTGGTAGAGTAGGAGGTGCTAAGTGCTTTTGTTGAGGATAGAGGAAGTAAGCCATTTCTACACACCTTGTACTCAACCTGCCTCTTTCTGGTCCTTTTGCAAGATTCTCTGCCTTATCACAATCTATGACAATAGGAGACAACATTTTAGCTGTATGTTCTTCACATAGACATAGATCTGAAACTCTGGTGGTCCTGGGGTTAGAATTTTATGAAAGAAAAAAGCAGTGGGAAAAATATTTGAAATATGATACCTCTGCTTGTTGTTCCTCTACTTAAAATCTAAAGCTCTCCAAAGCTTTAAGAATTTTTAGCATTGCATTATTTTATTGAACTTCTAAGATTTATTAATTATCTTAGTTAATGCATCCAATAACAAAACAACATCCATATATAAGTCAGTGTTTCTCAACCTTGGCCACTTTAAGGTGTATGGACTTCAACTCCCAGAATTCCCCAGCCAGCATGGGAGTTGAAGTCCACACATCTTAAAGTGGCCATGGTTGAGAAACACTGGTCTAAGGGTTGAAGTAATTTTTCCCCTGCCAAGTCTGGCTAAATATTGAAAGTAGCTTTCAATTTAAGTTCTGTGCTGATTTGTATGTACTTTGCCACCTTTTGTAATGTCTGATCATTCAAGTGATTTTAGAAATGACCTTTTGAGACAATATAGGACCATACACTCTTTTTTCATAAAGTTTTCTTTGGGAAGTTGTCGGCAGCCTCATATTCCTGTTTCTGAGGATTTTGTTCCCTCTACTGGTTGTCTTTTTTATAGCTCTTCTCTGTCATTGCCATAGATCTGGAAAAGGGGATTTCAAAGCATTAAGAGCCTACTTCTCTTAAAGTTGTAGGAGCTATGGATGGCCCCTTGGAAAAGAATTAAAGGAGTGATGTCAAAATGTTGCAGTCTTGTCACCATAACCTGGCAGTTCCTTTCATTAACTGGTTTTATTTATTTATTTTCCTCCTGTACCATCTTTAGGGCACAGGAAACCTTCATGCAGTGGGATCAATGCCGGAGATTTTACAATTTCCTCATGGCAGACAACCTGAAGAAAATCATCTTGTCTCACAGGTACAGAAATATATCTGTTTTGCCCTTAGCGGGTCTCAATTTATTGCATGCAGTGCTATAAACAGTTCTTAATACATTGTGTAAATTGCAATTTTTACTGCCCTAAGCTAGTTAAGCAGCTTGAATAGATCATTTACAGGATATCTGGATGAAAACTAGGGCATTTTGTTTAAGAAATGGTCTGTTTTGACTGGAGTCTGGAGAATAGAATGAAACTTTTGGGGGGCATAATTTTAGATTAGTAACAGTATGAAATGCTAATCATTGTAGTTGCTGTAGTGTTTCCTACTCAAGCCTTTTATGGCAGGGAGCAGTGGGAGGGGGTGATCTTTAGGGCATTAAGAGTCTCTAATGATGTATGGGGTACTGAATCTGCTTAATTTATACCAGATATCCAAACATTTTGACAACTTCCAACTATTTTAATCTTCCTATTTTAAAATAGTTCCCAGTTTTAAGTATGAGCAATCCTTTGCAAATCTGAAGGATATCTTGTTAATGTGCCAAAAACATTTTGTCTCCATAATAGATCTTTTGTACTGTAGTGCAACCCCCAAGCCAAATTTCCCCAAATGTTTTGTGCTCTACAATTGCTGTTGAGAGAACAAAGCTCACACATATGGTCCACAGTTCTCCTTTTGTTCTCAGCTCTGTACTTCCTTCGCCATCAGGGCCACTAATGATCTCCATGGTCTAATGTATCAAGCCAGATTTCTCTGGTGAGCAACATATGTTGAAGAATCTATCCCAAGTGAATTATTTGAATGATCAGTACTGTCACACCTCTGTCATGGTATGGCAATTGATCAAGGGGAAGCATGAAGGCCACCTATAACTCCAGCCTGATGTCTTATTATTTGAATTACAAGAAGTCCTCTGTAAAATGTCTATGACCATTGTTGCCTATGAAAAAGCTAACAAATTTTAATAAGCTTCTTTGCACAGCAAAACAAAATGTACCTTTTTAGAAAGCAGTTGCATCCTCAACTGTTTTCACTTTTCCGTATTCTAAAATTCAGTCATTGATTTGATTGAGTTAAACGCGTACAAGACTTAGTGATTTTACTTTTTTATTAGAGCTTTTTTAATTGCATTTTTACTCTGTTGTTCCTTCATGAAGTTGAGGGATGCATATGTAGTTTTTTGTTCAGTAGATATTTTTATTTTTGGAGGAATACTATGAAGAAACCCGTCTTAAAATGTCTGGCCAGAGATCTTAATGGCTGAATGGCAGTTCAGACCAGAGTCTCCCTGACCTGAGATCAGTTTTATAAACTCTAGATTTCTCATTAATTCTTCTAGCTTTGGCTGAATTAAATTCTTATGTTTGTAAGATTAACAAACATGCTAGTATCAGATTTCATGTTGGTTTTCCAGAGGACACATTCAAAAATATTTGAAATGGGCATGTCACAGTAATGTGAAAATTCATATCAATGAAGCCATTGTTCAGATAAGAGTAAGCAGATACTGTTACCACTATGATGCCTGTGGTGGGCATAACAATAGCTTTTTTCTGTATATTTTAGACAAGCTTTGTTTGCTGATACCTCTAGAAAACCCCATAGTTTAGTGGAAACAGACATAAGCAGACTTCACACAGCAACTTCTCTCATGCAGATTGATGACAACATTATGAGGTATGCAAAAAAGTAATATTGGTTACGTTTCTACATAAATGTTTTTGTATTATCACAAAGATTTCTGGAAATTAAGTCTCTGGTTAATATTACTGTGCATTAATTTCTGCCACCCATTATTGGTGTTCATTAGCTTAGAAGTTGCACTTGTTGCATGATGATTTTTTAAATATAATTCTTTTTTTTAATCTGTTCAATCGTGTCCGATTCTCGGAGACTGCCTGGACAAGTCCATGCAGTTTTCTTGGCAAACTTTTTCAGAAGTGGTTTGCCATTGCCTCCTTCCTAGCGCTGAGAGATAGTGACTGGCCCAAGGCCACCCAGCTGGCTTCGTGCCTAAGGCAGGACTAGAACTCACGGTCTTCCGATTTCTAGCCTTAACCACCACACCAAACTAGCTTTCAAATATAACTCTTCGTATGCTCTAAATAGCAACATTGTATGTAAGTGAAATTACAGGGCTGAGTAGAGTGATTAAACTGTGAAGTTAAGATTCTGCATTTCTGTAAATTCAAGATTTTGCTAGAAATGTTTACTGTATGTTAATTCAGGATTATTCACTCTTGTAGTATTCTCTGATGCTATTTAAACACCTGATGCTTGGTATACAGTTTTATTAGTGCCAAGCATGTAACTATCTTGGAAGTACCCATACATTCAAATTTTACTTTGCCCATGAATGCTGTAATATAGTAAGGCAATCATTGATAGATGACTTGTTTATGAGTAATACAGAGCCAAAATGTCATCATTATGATAGAACCTTCTTAATCAGTTAGGCAATAGACTTCTTGAGTCTCAGATGAAAGAGAAATCTGACTTTCAGGAATTCTACAATTCAGTTAAAAGATAGTCCATTTGAGCCTTATCTTTTATAACCCTGAAGCAGGTTTATTCAGCAACAAGGCAGAAATGTATAGCATCTGAGGAACTGGCATTCTAATCAGGATTAATTTATCTGGGCATAACTGATTCATCAGAAAGAATATTCTAAATGTATTATAAGAGATTATCTAATTATCCATATATCCCTTCAAGTAGTCTTGAATACCAGTGACTACTTGGACAAGTGCCTGCAGTTTTCTTGGCAAAGTTTTCAGAAGTGGTTTGCCAGGACCTTCTGAATTCTCTCTAGAGAGAGTGACTGGCCCAAATTCACTGAGCTGGTTTTGTGCCTAAGGCAGGACTAGAACTCATGGTTTCCCAGATTCTAGCCCAGTGCTTTAACCTCTCTCTCTCTCTCTCTCTCTCTCTCACACACACACACACACACACACACACACGCTTACCCATCATCCAATGATTCAGTTATAACTAAATCTTTCCCATGCTTGTGTTTCCTTTTCTTTTTCCCTGGTCTCAGAAAATTTCATGGTTACACCTCCTTAAAGGAATATTATGAACAGGAGAGTTGTCTGCATTACTTGCACAGAGTGAGTTATCATAATATGTACTGAATATTGGTTATTTTGGTTCTATTGGTTGAAATAGAAAAATTAGGTCTGGGGGAGAGGTCATTTAGACTTGTGTGGGATGGAGTGCAGCTCAGTGCATTTAAGAAAATATATTTGGCCCGGTTTATAAAACAGGTGCTGGAATAATTCTAGGAAGGATTTTATAGGATCACCTTAAAAAGTGTTATATTCCTTGGGAAATATACAGTGACATACTTTATGGTAGAGTGGTAGAGTAAGGTAATGAAAATAGGAAGCAACAGTGAAATTTTGGAACTGGAAATAAATAGATTTATTCCTTTCACATCCTGATTCAATAGATCAAACTTCCGAATAACTCCTATGAAATTGGTCAGCACAAATTCCTGCCTCTTTTCTGTGACCCTCATGCTGATACAGTAGCATGTAGTTGCCCCTGGAAAACATTCAAGTCAATTTTTGCAAATTCTGTAATAGTTAATAAGCTTGCATTTTATTCACATTAGGTAAGACTATAAATTGGCTTTTTCAAGTGTTCTTCTTCCCCCACCCCTTCCCAAGGAAAAAAACTCGTACAAGATAATACCACCAGAGTATATTTGTGAATTACAATTTTGGATGTAAGCCCCCCCTTCCCCCTGCTTTGGTTGAATACTGTTACAGTCTGTTTTTAAAACTCTTCTTTTGACAGTTCAGGGAATGCCATTCAAATGAACAGCAGAAGTGACTCAGAATTTTATTGTTTCCTCTTCAGAAAATTCTGCCAGTTGCACATACAGTAGAAATCCTCTCATGGTATAGTACATAGATGACTTTAGTATAGCAATTATGGACTAAATGTTCTTCTACGCGTGAAGCAGTAACTAAAACATCAGGACAAATACATGCAGAATTGCATTCTCGATCCATGACCTCTACTGGAATAGTTTTCAACAACATGCCCTAGATCTCTGAGTTAACACTGTTATTAGGATGTGAGTTTCTGCATGTTCAGTTCTCCCTAAGATGTGACACTCCATTATCACTTTATGGACAAGATGCATTTTTTTTAATGAAATAAATCAGTCAAAACCTATATCTTGCTCTTTTCTGTCTTCAGATCTTTGTTCCCCTCTTGCTAGTTAATGCTGCTGATGACCCTTTGGTGCATGATAGCCTCTTATCAATCCCAAGAGCCCTCTCAGGTAAGCCCCAAACTTTGCTTGAACTTTTCTTTCCAACCCTACTCTAATGCGGAATATACCCCAACGGGTCTGGATAAGCTCAGTTTTCTTGCTTCTCTTTGGGTTTGGCTTACAATAAACCCCTACAGAAAAGGTCTTCTGGGTTACAAGGAAGCAGGCTATGACTTCTTTTCACAGCTTTTGCCAGAAGGAGACATGGGACAAAACAACATGGGTTTTCTCATGTTACAATTTGCTTTATGTAATGTCATCCCACTTTGCAGTGTAGAAAAGAGCTTACAGTCTAAAACGCAATACATGGGAAAGAGAAGAACAGGAAGAATTTGTATTTCTAGAAATATCAATGGGAGATACCAAGGGTGGGTTTGATTTCTGTAGCTTGCTGGCTTTCATCTTGACTGATCAGTATATGATGACTGCTTTTGGGATCATTTGTGGCTGCATATTAACAATACATCACAGCCAAGTAGACTAAATTTGGAAAATATACTTTGGCAAAGTCCAAAGCTAGTAAAACCTAATTCTAAAGTTCATTTATTTTTACTCTTTCAGAAAAACGGGAGAATGTCATGTTTGTTTTACCGCTGCATGGAGGCCACCTTGGATTTTTTGAGGGTTCAGTACTTTTTCCTGAGCCCCTCACTTGGATGGATAAGCTGGTGGTGCAATACGCGAATGCCATCTGCCAGTGGGAGAAGAATAAATCTCATTGCTCAGATACGGAACAATCATCTGGCCAAGAATAAACGATTCCAAAGACTTTTCAGGTTGTTTCCGACTTAGTCCCCATCTTCTTCTTCCCTCCTCCTTTTCCAGGCCAGTCCTGATCATCTTCAATGTAGGCGTTTGACCACAGTGTTTCATGCCAAATAGAGTTACAACACAAGGAGTTGCTATTTTGAACAATTTGGGAGTATGCTTGCAGCGTACTCACGCAGTGACAAAACTCTTCCAGTCTCTTGGGGGTTGCTGCCTGTAGCTTACTATGAGGTTCCAAAACCAATGGAACAACAGAACATCTTTGAAAGCAGCAAGATGTTCCAATGCTTCTACTTTCACTGTTCAAAGAAAACAAACAAAATAACCTCCTCTGGTTGTTTTGCAAAACTTGCGTAGCGTGTTACTCATGCGAGATAGGAGTGTACTTTCTTTGTGGTTATGTTTCACCTTGTGGTCACCGCTGGCCGTAACAGGAAGGAAATTTTGTATAGCTGTGGAAGACACCAACAAATCATATCTGCAGGCCATCAGTACAGCTGCCTGCAAAGCAGGGGAGAAAGATGTGGAATTTGAATTTCCAGAATCTCATCCCTCAAGTGAGGAGGAACCTCACCCTTTCTTGTTAATGCATTTCAAGGGTTTAGATTGCTTTGAAAATATTTGGAAGATCAGTCAGCCCTTATTCCAGGATTCTGGAATGCTGTCTGAGTGTATTCAATCACATGCTTTGCTTTTTTCATTGGGACTTTCCAAGTAGAAAGCTTTGGAGTTGGACAGTAGATTCCCTGCTCTGTTACTACTTGAGATTAAAACAAGTAGCCTTGTGACAGTTGCCTTTTCTAAAATAAGGCATTATATTTTGACATAAGAGTTGTGAGTGCTCCTAACCCAGGCCTTTTAATACTGTCTGTAAGTGAAAACCAGTGACCATCAGTCTGTAGGTTGTCTGTTTTTTTTTTCTTTAGAGAAACTTCATATGTGAAGAATGGAGAAAACAAAATATCCAAATTCTTTTTACCTCCCCCGTATACTACAGCACTATAGTAATATTTTGAAAGCCACAATTGACTTGGCTTTGAGAAGTTGGGGATAGGTTAAAAAAATGTACTGAATGCCTTAACTAATAGTGGCTTCTGCAATTCCCTGAGCTCAAAGCTGCTCATTAGTCTTTCAACCTAGTGACATCAACTGAGATCGGCAACTCTTGCATTAGAGATGCAGTGATGCAGATACAGTGAAGAAGCAGCATTTTTGCTGCTGTACAATAGAGAGAACAGATTTTTGCACTCAGCAAGTTTCCAATCTGAAAGTGAAAAAAGCCACAACTTAATTATATATATTCATTCTGAAGTCTGGATTACTTAAGACAGTGGAACTTCGTGATTAGGCTATTTTTCACCTGCAGTTCTGTTTAGAACTGTCAGTTTGGTGTTCCTTCCTTATTGCATATTTCAATTACGTGTTAACAGTCATTCCCTTGCGTTATAGCCCCCATAATAGTTAGCACTTTATAGCTTCAACCTTTTGTTTTGCTGCCTAGACACTTTAATTACAGTGGGCACTTGTTTTTTGAACAGTTAGAAAGTCTTTCTTGAAAGTAAATGTATGGGGTATCTTCCCAGCCAGTTTTGAGATTCAGAAAAGTGGTATGCTATGTTTGTGAGGTTTTCTTTCTTATTTTTTAAATTCAGCAATAATTGCCTGTAGCAAAGGTGCATTTCTCACATCAGGAATCAAACTGCTCCAGCCTCAGATAGGTAGTCCTGACCTATTCAACAAACTATGTAACTTAAGCACAGTAAGTGAATTCAGAGTCTATTCTGTTCTCACATAGGAAGGATCAATCACAGGTTTCTTTCTCCTCTTCCCCCCCATAGACTTTAAATTGTTTATCTATTCTTATTTTGCTTTTTTAGCATTTCCTGCTACTTCCCTGCAAACCAAGTCTAAGATAAGCATATGCTTTCAGCTGCAGAATTTTTTTTTTAATGATCTCAAATGCTTATTTCTCTTCCAGTTAAAAAAAACTAGATGTTTCAACTATTTCCTTTGCTGCAGTGTATAAAATAGGAATGAATGTGACTTATTTTTCCTCAACAGCCTATTAAAAAGCGGGCTATAAGAATCTTAATACTAATTCTCATAATTTCTGTCTCCAGTATAATAGCTTTCTCTCCTCTTTAGCATGTGACTATTTTCCCAACGCCAGCTCTCCTAGCAGTCAATAAGAAATATTGTACTTTTTGATCTGACTCTGAGAGCCAATGATTATCACATGACTTCTGCCCAAACAGGACCTTTATTGTGTTTTGCATTTAAAATAAATGTAATAAAACTAGGCTTTTCCTAATCTGGTGCTCCCCCTCAAATCCAATGTATTTGCCTTAATGGCTGGGAATAGTATATTTCAGCACCCCTGAAGGAAATCCAATTGATAAAATAATTGCTGTGAATTAAAATTATAAATTTCATTGCAACTAAAGGCACTTATTAGTCTTCGTTGCTGAAGGGGCTGTGAGGGTAGCGTTTGCCTTTTTTTTTTTCCTTCTTAACCAGATGCAGATTAGTTTTGTGTACAATAAGACAAGGAATTAATATTTCCTCCTTTAAATTTTGGAATTTAGGTTACAAGGCTGTGCAGTTACATAATGTAGCAATTTCAAGGAGGATTGCTTTCATGGTTTAAATTCATTTAAAAGTACTCAACCCCTTGGAAAATAATTTTCATTTGCTCTATACTGTAAATGTCATAAGACTCTTGTATCTCCCAACTGTATCAGGAAAATCAAAATTCTCAGTAAGTTGGACAGTCAAAGAAGTGTCTTTTAAGTCACAGATTTGATCTTTTCTGCTGCATCAATGAAAAAGAAACTCATGTGCGTTTGCGATAAATTGAATTCTAAAGCCCCCAAAAAGAGAGGAGTGATGAGAAATTGACCAACAGAAGATAGCTGCCAATTTATATACCTACATGATACCTCTTTTTTACTTTAGTGAAACAGAATGTTGCTTGAAAGTTCTTGGAAAGAAATCAGGAAACATTGTTCCACCACTTATCTTAAACTCAGTAAATCATTCCTTCTGTTATTTTTTTTCTGGAAAAGATAATTTTTGAGGGATTTTCTTTGCTTTGTATGTTCAGAATTTATGTTCGATTGTTCCTCTAAAGATTTTTTTGTAAACTGGAGATCTTACTGCTCATACATTTCGGGGTGAGGCCTTCACATCCCCCCTTTTTAATGAAAGCGGTGTTGAGGATTGCATCAAGCCCACTTGATGAGCTGTTACAGCCAAACAGTTCATCCTGTGACAAGAGTGAGTTAAAGCCAGCTTTGCCAGTTGACCAAAAGATAAATGCCCACTCTTTCCTGGCAACATCTGTGGTAGAATTAATGTCTTGGCAGCTTGTCTTTGCATTAAAGATAGCCTTGCTGTGGGTCAAATGTGCATTTCCCAAACATGATAGTTTGCAAGTGGTCCTTAAGCATTGGTCTCTGTGTAAAGAAGGAATAGCCAACTGATGGACTACATTTCACCTTTCATTCCTTTTCTATTTCATTCTCATCCCCTCAAGAACATTTGCTGAAATTCAGCCATATGATCTCTGCTTTCTTTAAATAAGTACTGTAACATAGGTGCATTAAATCTCTGATAGCTTCACATACGTATTTGTTTTCTAAACAGGGCTGAAAATTCTGACCCTGCCTTTCTCTAGTGATGGCACTTCCATGCCTACAGCAGATAGATTAGTGCACACGTGTGTCATCCTTGGCCCCAGAAACATTACCTATTTGTGATCTAAAGGCATATGTGACCAGGTCCCCAGATCACATTACAAGTCAATATTAATCTTAGTGATGTGTTAGTCCCAGATACATGCTGATAGCATTGATGTGCATATGTGTGTAAAAAAAAAATAAGGAAAATTTGTTACAAAACACGTGTTCCTAACTGTCTCATGCACAAACAGACCAAAGCATGACGTTTTCCTTAGACTGCATTGTTATACTGATGTGAGCTCAGTTATTGTTCACTTCTTTTAGATGTGCAGAATAGAGCTTCCACGTCCCTAGGTGGGATTTTTATCATAGGAAAATACCTCAATAAGAGTCCTGACTATGGCAGTTTGACTTTAAATCAGAATGATTAGCCTGGCAGCAGTAGTAATAATCAAAAAAGATTTCAGTGTCCATACCACACCTTTCCCCACCTTCTGTTTATTTCGCATATGTTTCGCGATGGTCTTAATGGCAAACCTGGTGCACTTCCTGCAGATCCTCTTAATCGGAGCAAAAGGCAACTTGGCTGCTGGTAGAGCAGCTAGGGAGAGGAGGATTCTTCACTCGCATTAAAAAGGAAAGGACTCTACCCAGCGGACTGCAACGCAACAGAGCACAGTGCTGTGCTGGTGTGGGAGTCCTTAGCCTTTGTTCGTTGCGAACATCTTTTGTGCTAAGTATATATGTTTCTGCCTGGAATTACTTTGTTAAGTCTGTTTTTTCCTTGAAGTGCCCTTGATGAGATCCATGACAAAATAAAAATAAATTGTTGGGGAGATGGGGGAGAATCTAGTTTGAGAACTATATGTATCCCATTTTAAGTATTCTGTTCTTTTTGCTGGTTTCATTAGAGGGCACAACCATGAATGGGCAGCATTTTGCTAAGCTGGAACTGAGAATTGCCATTCCCTTCCCTTTTCTCTTTTTTCTACCAGAGGATATGCATCTTTATTTCCTTTGTGCAGCGTATTTCCTTTTAGATCCTCAAGTCCTGGGGACCACCAAAGTCCCAGTAGCTTTGCTGATTCCAGTCCTAGTGGAACAAGCCCAAGTTTTTTCTCAGAATTCCTGAAACGTGGGCAAAAATCCCCTATTTGATGGCATGGTTTTTATTTTGTTTTTGTTTTGATGTTATATCCAGTAATATCTAGGCTTGTACAAACAACCGTGCCATTATCCAGAGAGGTCCAGTTTCATATCAGAGTAGAAAGTAGTAACATTGCCTGAAACTATGAGAATTTAACCCACTAATAGATTGTATCCATGCATTATTTTATCATCTTCCAAGCTAGTTTCATCACAGCCATTTAGAATGGGTTGCATGTGATAGCAAATCCATTTAGTTGTTTTGGGAAATCTTTCTCCTGATTTAAAAAAGCACAATTTTTAAAGAGGGGAAATCCTGATATGTTAGACTTCCCCCCCCTTTTTTTTTTTCCTCTTGGACATGTCCTAGTGGAGGGACCCTACACCTCAGGAAGCTAGACCTGTACCTGTGCTCTTCTACATTTGTGTCACTGCCGCTGCCTTACTGGAGTGAGTTGAGTGTTTTTGGTCTTTTTTTTTTAAGTCTGTTGAACGTCAATTTCACTTTATTTTATCGGCAATTTTGGATTCCAAGAGATATTTTGGAAACCCTTGCTTCCACAATCCCAATTCCTTTAGAAACAAAAATGCTGCCCTGAGGAGCTTTTGTGTGTGATCCTCACTACTGGTTCGTTGTTGGACCAGTTGTCTGCGGGATAAAGATTTGCAACTAGCAATGCAATTTTTTTCTAAATCTGCTAATCTTTCCAACTTAGAAAAGTGTGTCCTTGATATATTTTTTTGTTTTTGTTCTGTGTGTGATAAATCAAGGCTATTGCAGAACAGTAATTTTGTTATTTGATTCAATGGAATTTATTTGCTTAAAAAAAATAAAGAACTTAACTGAGTTCACAGTGAGGAGTTGTGTCTCATCATTTGTCTTTACTTGGACACGAATAGGTAGACTTGGAATTTATACTTCTGACATGAAGTATTTCTCCCCAGATGTCAAACCACCAAAAACAAACAAATGCAGAATGGTTGTTGGGATGGCAGAGCCAAATGCATTGGGGTGATTTTGGGTAGAGACAGTTAACTACTGCAAGCAATCAGTCTCTGTTTAATATGCATATACAAATCTCCATAGACAAACACACATTTTAACCTGAAATAGTTTATTGTTGAAAACTCCAGTGTCTGAAATTAGACTAATGTAAAGTTCTGGACAGTGGTAACCAACTGATGCTCCCAGTTTAAGATTCAGAAACGCTGAAAATAAGACGGCTGATCTTGCAGATATACAACTTGCTATTTTAAACATTTAATTTAGCTTGCAGTTTATAATCTTCTGGAAATGTTACACTGTAATTTAGCTTTTGTATGTTCCCAGATTAGGAAGTGTGGAAAGGAAGTGAAATAATGTAGTACAGCAGCTATTGCAAATATTTCCTGTGACAAATTTCTCAACTAAGAGCTTGCAGCAGATTACTAATTTGTATTGATGGCATTTTGGCGAAGATGCTTTATGATATAAAAAGACAATCAGCTGTAGGGCTCAGTGTAAAAGGAAATGCCTACCCCCTTCAAAATTATAGTGTTAGTAATAATAGGAGCCTAAAAATGGTAGGAAAACTTGAAAATATCATAGGTCTGGGAATTTAGGGAATATGAATAAACCGGGAGTTTGAAGGTAACAGACTGAGAAAGAAAAAAATGGGCAAAGTTGTATATAACAAACGCAATTTGAAAAAAACTCTGCATCATGGCATTCCTTTGAGCAGCAGTATGCTGTGCAACAAACACAACGGTAACGTTCACAGGGCTTCTAGTCTAAAGGCCTGGCTAAATAAATAAATCACACTGCTGCAACGGATCTGTTTAACACCCCCTCCCAGTTCGCAGAAAAAGTCAAGTGAATGTTCAAATTTTCTGTGAGTTGGGGAAAGATCATTATGCCTTGTATTGGTTTGGAGCAAGCAACAAACGGATACAGACTGAAAGGTGAAAAACTAAGGGCTTCAACTGTTTCCAGCTTTCTGCTAACTTTGAGAGACGGAGGTCTCAGTCTCTCCCTTCTCATGGGGGAATTAATTTCTGAGAGATGGCAAAGAAATGTCTGAGCCCACCTCTCTCCTCTGCCTAAGTTCTTAATGTCTCCCAGAGAGTGAATTTATGCTACTGATGTGGGTGGCGTTCTGCTTTCAGAAAGGCCCCGTCTCTCTGCAGCCTCAGAGTGTGCGTCCTGTTTGGCTTGAGTAAGAGCCAGTCATCTGATGAATGACTCTCTTGTAGGTTTCTTCCAACGGTTGCTATTTCAAAGGGACCCCTGCTGGTCTGTTTCACAAATCAAACAAGCCTAGCATTTAGCTATATGGAGTGGGATAGGGAAAGAGGCGGTGACTGCTACAGATCTGATTTCATGGAACAAGGAGTAGAACAGAAAGGGTTTCTCTTTGGATAGTACAGTATTTCTGGTTCCCATTTATGGCCTTAACAAGCCACAAGGGGGTATTGCCCCAAGCGCAGGATATGTGGATAAGGAGGTTAACTGATCGTGTCTCTCTGGGCTCCTGGTTTGAATTTTTGTTGTTTATTCGTTCAGTCGCTTCCAACTCTTCGTGACTTCAGCCAGAGCTTCCTGTTCGCCACCCCCAGCTCCCCCATGGTTGAGTCCGTCACCTCCAGAATATCATCCATCCATCTTGCCCTTGGTCGGCCCCTCTTCCTTTTGCCTTCCACTTTCCCTAGCATCAGCTAGGGTCATAGCTAGCATCGTAGGTTTGAATTTTACACTTGGGGAAATGCAGTGGACCATTGTCTTGTAAGAACCGAGCATTTGACAGAGGACAAGCTGAACATTTCCAGCTATGTATGATGGCCAGATTAGATAGCCATCTTGGGATGCATGTGACTGAAGGGCCCACTACCCAAAAAAACAGCCCAGCCAGTAATCCATCTTCTCTAGGGTCCTCTTGAGAAATGAGAAGGGAAGACATGTAAGAAGCCAGATTCATGCAACATGCTAAGCTATAATATAAGCTTATTTTGGTTCAGTGTTTAGGTGAACCCAGCACTATTGTGTAGCATAGCTTAATAGTATGAACCAGTGGCAGAAGTTACATGTTGAGATAAATCAGACCATTAGTCTAACCACGGTCTCCACAACATGGTACTTGCAGTTGTCAAAATATCCTCAGCATCCATCCAAGCTTCCTTCCAATTAAGGTGATCTTTTAAAAAAAATATTTTTGAAGTGGCTGTTTTTAAGAGGCTGCAAAGCCTCACAATGGTATTCTTAGCGGAGACCTCACAACCTTTGAAGCAAAAGGATATTAGAATCTTGTGAGATTTCAGGCAGGCATGAGATGATGGTCATTCCAAGAAAAAAAAAATGCACGCACTATTCTGCAAAATTGCAAGATGATGCTTGACTTATGTAAGCAGGAATTTTTCCAGCTACATGTGAAGACGTAAAAAGCTGAGCCTGGGACCTCCCGTATGCAAAGCCAGTGCTCTGTCTTTGAGGTATGGCTCTCCCCCGGGATGAGCTGAAACCCAATAAAGTAAGCAAAATAAGACAAATTACTAAGTAAGACAAAAATGCATCTGTCCCTGATTTGCACTGCCCAATTGCTTAAAGCATGTTGGTCTCTTTCTCTTTTAAAGTACAAAGCATACAAACAATCCTGGTGATTGGTGCATTTAGTTTACTAAGGCAACTTAAGCCAAAGCATGCATGCTATTGGAATCATTTCTGTTTGCTACAAAACTCAGTATTTATACTGAAAAATACTGGAAAAAATGCTCAGTTGGCCTGAGGGTTTTCTGTGGTGGCTTCCTATTCTATTCCATAGGTTCCCCCACACACACACACACACAAGTTAGAACCATCCTCGAAAGCCCACCAGTGTTGTGGCCCTAAAATATGCAACTGTGGGTGAAGACATACTTTTCCAATGCCGGAACCCTAATAATGCCAGTACTAAACTGCTCTGCTGCACCAGCAACTATTAGGCTCAGAGTGAACCAAACCAGCCATAGTGCCTTCTTGGTAGCACCCCCACCACAGCCATCTGTGGTCTTCTCCTGCTTGCTTGCTTTTCTTCACTGGGGAGGGCTGAGATAGAATGACAGCAGCTGCTTCTGGAGAGCAGGAGCTTCTGTCTTCGTGGCAGGAAGGGTGGGAATGAGGAATGCAAAGAGGTACAATCAGAGCTTATGATCACAATCTGTTTTCCCCATCAGCACTAGTTTCAAAGAAAGGCTGAGGCTGATCTTCCACCTCAGGCTGCTACTTTTTAGAGCAGTGTTTCTCAACCTTGGCAGCTTGAAGATGTGTGGACTTCAACTCCCAGAATTCCCCAGCCAGCATAGCTGGCTGGGGAATTCTGGGAGTTGAAGTCCGCACATCTTCAAGCTGCCAAGGTTGAGAAACACTGTTTTAGAGAGTTGTGTCTTCAGTGTCCATCCAGGCCCCAAAAAGCTTCTCGGCAATCACTTTGCCATCGTACTGTGGGAGGTTGCCTCCAAAATCTGCTGGCAAGATATCGGCATCTATCTCTTGGAAGAAGGAGTCAAGTTCATCACCGTGCACAGATACCTGAGTACAAAAGGAAAGGGGAAAGGGGTGAGCAGAAGAGGACCGAATTTCCTTTGGAGCTGCTTGTCCTGCTATTTTTTACATCTAATTTTAGCTGTTGGGAATTTGTTTCTCAACATATTCAGGCAAGGGGCGCCTAAGCACTGTACGGTAAGCCTTAAATAACTAGCGCTTTTTTTAAACAAGCAAACAAACTACACCCACACATTTCTCCCTGGAAAAGAAAAAGGAATTCAACTCTACCCATGTGTGCGATGAAGCCTTATTTACTAGGTCTTTCCCCATTCTCCACAGAACCCCCCAAAACATCATATTGGACTTCCACCTATCAAGAAATTGCTCACTCTGTATTAGGCATCATCTTAAGAGAGAGGCGAGAAGGGAGCTGCACATCGGCAATATGTAACTGGCTTACAATGCCTGTGCCTATGGTCGAAAAAGAAAACACACCTACTGTTGTGCAGTCTTCCGTGGTACAACTCACCCTTTCCAGAAGCTTGTTCTTCAGGAATGGTTTGACAATGTTGTAGGTGGTGGTAAAATACCAGGGCTGATGAATGAAATGAATGGCTTTGAACCGAGCTGGAAAGGAATCCTGGGAATTCCAAAGGTAAGTGTGAAAGCCATAAAAATGGAAGGCTGGGGCAGGTGGCTGAAGCAAGGTCTCTTTTATCCGGAAACCTGTTCACACAACATCTCATCCACTAAACTAGTCAAATCTCCCTATTGGTGATTCTGGCAGTGTACAATTGCAACAACTGGGTCAAAAATGAACATTTTGTGAATGCGGAGTCATCTCCACCCCCTTGCCCCCAAGTCCTTCCCTAATGGCACCATTGAGTACTGCTGCCTCATAGCTTGCCCATACAGGTAGTCCTCGCTTAACTATCACAATTGGGACCGGAATTTCAGTTGCGAAGTAAAGCGGTCATTAAGCAAATCTGACCCGATTTTATGACCCTTTTTTGTGGCGGTTGTTAAGCGAATCATGTGGTTGTTAAGTGAATCACGCAGTTCCCCATTGATTTTGTTTGCCAGAAACTGTCTGGGAAGGTCAAAAATGGCAATCATGTGACCATGGGATGCTGCAATGGTCATAAATGCAAACCGGTTGCCAAGCGCCCAAATCATGATCATGTGACGGGGGATGCTGCGATGGTCGTAAGTGTGAGGACTGGTTGTAAGTCGGTTTTTTCAGCACCATCTTAAGTCCGAACCATCACTAAACGAATGGTTGTTAAGTGAGGACTGCTTGTACATTCTAGGATGATTGCCTTATTTAGGGCAATTTCCTGATGTTGTTCAGGAAAGTGGAAGGCAAAAGGAAGAGGGGCCAACCAAGGGCAAGATGGATGGATGATATTCTGGAGGTGACAGACTCAACCATGGGGGAGCTGGGGATGGTGACAGCCGACAGGAAGCTCTGGCGTGGGCTGGTCCATGAAGTCACGAAGAGTCGGAAGCGACTGAACGAATAAACAACAAACAAGGCAAGTATATCAGCCTCACCTGTAGCATGTCCACCATTTTTTTCAATTCAGAAGGCTTGATACCGTAGGCTTGCTGCATGGTGAATCCCTTGAAGTTTTCAATGATACAGAAGCCATTAATTTGGGTTTCCTCATTCTCCAGCAGCTTCTCCAAGATCATGCAGTAGGCACGGAGGATCTGTAGTAAAACCAATGGAGAGTAGCAGCTGAGGCTCCAACACGTTTATGGCTCTTCCTCTACTGTGCTGGCTTTGAAACATCAGCCATATAACTTTGTATTAGCTCTGGTACTGATGCAACTAAAATAGAAACCACCATTAAGGAGGATAGGATTGGATTTACACATCATGCTAAGCCACAATGGGGCTTGTTTGATTTTGCACATGCTGTATGAATCCAGCTGCTGTAGCTTGGAAACCATGGCTCCTAGCATAGCATAATGTGTGAACCCCCCTGCCAACTATGTTTTCTTCAACAAACCATGATTAAAACAAGCCGTGGATTAGTGTGATGCGCAAACTAGGCTGTCATTATAAACACATGTCTTTCTAATTACGTGGCTGCTATTCCTGGTGGAAGTCATTTCATTCAGTGTTCCCTAAGACAGTCTCCCATCTCTTGGCTGATGTAAATTGTCTGGCCCAAGTTAGAGAAGGCCTCTCTAAGTAAATTAAAGTAATTTAAACATTGCAGCCCCCACCTAAGAAGTAGAAAAGAGATGAAGATCATGAAAACTGGAGGGGATGGAATGGTGGAAGCTGTATGCTATCGCCATTCTCCTTTTGCAATTTGCAGCCAGATGTTTCCTTTCCAGATGTTGCCTCCCCAAAGATGAGGAGTACTGGCAACTGTTGTTCAGCAAGATCAGGTGGGTCAGTGTTTTCCCTGCCTTAGGGGGAGCTATGATTGTCAAAGACTTACAAAACACTTTCTTTTGTGATGAACACCTTTACAGTAAGATACCAACCTCATCAAACGTGATCTCTTCATAATCCCAGTTCTCTATGTTGAACAGCAGCACCGCCCGACCATATTTGTCCCTGTTGCACAAGATGCCAGGGTAGCCAGCCTCAATGGTGCTACGTACTGCCTCGGGTACCAGGTTTTCAAAGAGTTCTGGATACTGCTGACGGAAGTTGACGTAACCTGGAGTTAGGGACAGAGGCTCTAACAGTGCCACATTAGAGATGCTAAATGAGTGAACTGCTCAATAATCAAATTAAAGCATGAAGTCTCCAAGGTGGAACTGGCAGCAGATGTAGGGTTTTCCAGTTAGAGCTGCATGCTTCCAAGAACAAGTTAATCAACTCTGATCAATAGATCAATCAACTAAAAGCTTTTGTTGTGATACAGAAATTGCCTATTTTAACTTGAGGGAAGCCAAGGGCATAAAAATGATTTTTAAAATTAATAATCTGGATGCACAAAAAATGTAATTTTACGTGCATGGACTTGAGCATGAATAGAAGCCCCTATGTGAGCAAAATACCTGCTTCTATCAGGATTCCTGTTTGCACAGATGTTTTAACTGGCATTCAAGTAAGTGCAAACAGAACCCCTCTGCACGGGGTCCATCTCAGAAATCTGAGACCCACTAGCTGGTAAGTAGACAAATAGTAATGGCATCTATTACTAGCACCACCACTTGCTAGATGAGTAATAGAACTCATCCCAGTAGGCTTCCAAATCCAATTCAAGGTTATGGTTATCACCTACAATGCCCTACATGGCATAGGACCAAGCTATTTGCGGGACCACCAGCCCCCCATTGTTTCTGCTCATCCCACCAAGTCCAGCAGGGAGGGCATGCTCCAGGTTCCCTCCATCAAACAATGCCACCTTGTTGGACCCCAGAGCTGTGCCTTCTCTGTGACTGTGCCTGCCCTGTGGGACAGCATCCCCCCAGAAATCCAGATGGCCTTTTAGCCTTTTGTAAGGCTCTGAAGTCCTGGCTGTTCCTCCAGGCTTTGGGGCCAGGCAGTTTGGTCAGCTCTGTTGGTGCTGTGGCTTTGTTTCTGAGGTGGTTGTTTAACCGTAGTGTCATGAATGCATACTGTTATGATGATTTTAATCTTTGTACGCTGCCTAGAGTCACTGCTGTGAGGTGGGAAGTTCTATAAATCATTTAAATAAATGCATAAACTTCTACCAAAAAAAGTGTGTGGTTACAGTATCTATCTGTATGTATGTGTGCAGGGAAGGGTTCAATGGAAGAATCCCCACCTTTGATTAAATCATAAGCTCTGTTGACATCAAACTTGCGGGCCCGCATGAAACGGAGGAAGAAAGCATCATCCTTCCCCTGCGTTTTCTCAGCAACTGCTTTGTAAATGTCTTCTCCTTCTTTAGCTTTCTCCTGAATACGCTCCTGAAGCTCTTTCACTGCTAATTCACGTTTCTCTGGGATCTCATTCAATTCATCTTTAGCCTATGGAAGAGAGGCAAAGATAACCTGACGGTGTAGAGAATGAGTTGGAGGATGAAACTGGAATCTCTACTTTCCCTGGGAAAATAGTCCTTGGGTCACTAATTGGAGGAAAACTTTTCTAGCAAAGATACCCAAAAGTTTTATGGTGCACAACCTGCGATCTGGGTGCATTCCAAACCAAATTGTAACTCTTATTTGTACGTAACCAGGAAAACTCCTAAATATGTGGAGAATAATCCTTTAAACTAGTGGGTCCTCTTCTATACCAAGAGTGGTTCTGAACCAAACTAACATTTTGAACTAGACTGAACTGACATCCAAGTTGAGTCAACAGTTTGAACTGGAGCATACAGTGCTGTCAGGGGCGTGGTGGCTCAGCGGGTAAGACCCCAGGCTTGTCGATCAGAAGGTTGCAAGCTTGGAGGTTCAAATCCCTAGCCCTGCGTGCGGAGTGAGCTCCCGCACTAGCTCCAGCTCTTGCCAACCTAGCAATTCGAAAGCATGCAAATGCAAGTAGATTAATAGGTACCACTTCAGTGGGTAGGTAACAGCGTTCTGCGCGCATCATGCGTCTTTGTGTGGAAGCGTCTTCGGACAATGCTGGCTCTTCGGCTAACAAACGGAGATGAGCACCGGCCCCTAGAGTCGGACACAACTGCACAAATGTGTGGGGGGGGGGAGCCTTTACCTTATACAGTGCTGTAGTTAACAATGCCCTATTGCTTGGAGGTTTGGTGCCATCCAGTGTCTGACAGTAGTTACTGCAGCGTTCAGTGTGGGAGAGACAAGTAGTCTTTTAGTTGAGTTTTACTTTTGGTAACTTCACTGACACACCTGCAGTTTTCTTTGTAAATATAGTGAAATGGTTTACTGATGCTGTCTTTTGGATATTATTTTTCCTTCCCAATCTATCCAATTACACCTTTTAAAATCTTAAAACCAGTCTATTACCTGCAGGATCCAGGCAGCAGATCAAGATGGGAAAGCAGTGGTAGAACCCTGAAGTGCTATCACTACAGAATAGAAATCCAGTTGACATGATTCAAGCTACAGACAATTCCACCTGCATGACTGAGAACCTTCATAGACATATCACTACAGAGGCTAGAATCACTCTGTTCAAACCTGTGGACTTGCCTACACCATTGTCCACAGCTGGATAGTAATTCCAAGATGGAGCTGGTTCTATTTGTGTTTAGGACCTGAGGCTATGCAGCCCTTGGCCAAATTTCAGAAGCCTTCTTTACAAGGCACACTGCTAGGTGTCAACAAGCAACTTCAAGGTTCTGCTTTGCCTCTTTCTTCTGATGCTTCCCCTTTTATTCTGACCCAGAGAAACTTTCTGCAGAGGATTGTTGTTCTGATTAGATATAGAGACAGAGACATATTGAATCCCATTTAGCATGCTGCTTAACTCATAGAATTCCACTGTTTCCTCACAGCACAGAATAAATGTATTATTGTGCAACAAGGACAAGCTAGAGGGACTGACTCACAGTACAACAGAAATGCAAATGAAGATCTCTTTGGAGCAAAAGGAACACTGGTCCTAGGAATGATGAGAAGATGAAAGGTAAAGACTGGTAAGATTAAAAAAGGGCTGTCTTTTTCAGCTGTTCTGTTCTGTTGGTACCTGGTGTTCCCGCCTTCTAATGGAGAGTTCTTTTAGAATCTAGTCCTTATTGGGATCTCTCTCTATCACCTAGGCTTGGCTAAGCACTACAGGATTTTAGGATTTGGTGGTGATGGCTGTGAAGTCAATGGTTACAGTTCTTAATATGAATAGGACGATCAATGTTAGGTAGGGGAGGATAGATTAAAAGGTCTGAGAGACATGCAAAATAACACAAGGAACTTGCAGCAAAACGTATTTTACAGTCCTGTCTAAAGTAGGATGTCTGACCAGTATAAAGTGGGTGGCAATGCTAGCTGGTCAACCGATCTGTGCCAAATGTTTTCTTGCCCATCTTCTGGATCTGTAGACGGTCCTCAATTCCTCCTCCTGGTTTTCTCCCCAATTTTCCACGATGCTCACCTTTTGCAGGGTGTGTGCAGGGATCTCCTCACACTTCCCAAACACAGGACCATGGTCGCTGGTGGACAGTCGCTCAAGTTTAGTCCGCAAGGCCTGCTCCTCTTCCGAAACAGACCTGAAGGTGCCACTTTGGGAGTGAAACTGCAAGATGAAGATCCTCAGTCAACATTTGGGATACCATGGAGGAAGGATTCAGGCTAGCAGCAGCATTGGCCTCTCGCAGGAGAGGTTGGGAAACCTCTTGGTTGTAAGTTCATGCAATACTGAATCACAAACTAGACAATTCCATTTTAGCTTAACATGGTTATGGGGACAATTTGTGCTTTAGTTTTGGATAGTGACACCCTGTCTGTGTTTGCATATATTTCCCCATAGTTAACTGAACCATAATTAGCTCATTTGGGGTAATTTGCTGGTTTTACAGAGCACCAGGAACCAGAAAATAACTACACAGGCTGGGTTTGTATAATAGACCAGACCAAAATGGGGTTTTCTGGTTTGGGGTTTATGTATTGCCTGAGCTGAAGAGAAGGTTTGAATCTGGTGCATCTCCCCAAAGTTATCCCCAGTGAGAACTTGAGAAAGGGAACAAAGGAAGGGAGCGAGAACTCACCATTGCCGTCATCTTTGTACTCCAATCCAACACCCTGGGGGAAGAAAAGGAGACAGAAAATCATAGGCGAACCCTATCAAGAATAAGTATGTGGATTGATTCCAAGGCTGTATGATTCTATTTTTTGCAATGATTTAAAGTTTGTTTGATTTTTTAAGGTTTAATAGGGGTAAGACTGTTATAATAGTACCAAGCATAAAAGTAGATAATTTAAATGTTTTTTTTAAATGTTTTTATAATTTGATTGTTAATATAGTGGCCAGAAATATATAAAATAATGGTAGGAGGGAAACATTTTCAAGTGGGTTTCTATGGGGGGGAGTTGATTCAGAGGTTTACAGTATATACTGTATCTGCTTATTTTTCTTTATATATAAGGGGGAGAAGCAATTGCTCTCACTGATTTTTATAATGCCTATGGGATGATTTATAGAAATAATGTGATCTTGGTTAGATTTAGAGTAAGGGATTAATTATGGAAATTGCTGTATATTCTTGATGTTGAAAGTCAGAAGTCATCTTGTTATAAAATCTTCTAAAAAATCTTATTTCATTTTCTGTTTTTTCACTTTTTTCTTTTCTTGTACTTTTTTCTTTTATTTATTGTAGTTTTTATCTTTGTTCTAAATTTAATAAAGCTTTTACACACAAAAAAAAAGAAAGAAAATCATAGGCGAACCCTGTCAGGAGACAAAGACTGGGATTGCACATTTTGCTAAGCCATGGTTTCTCTAATGATGGCTTAATGGATTAACCACACTTGACTGGACTAACATAGCATGTTGACCAAACAAACTGCATTACAGCAATGCAATATCTGAAGCCGCTCATCATGAGTTGCTGAAACTTGCTTTTTTTAATATGCATCCACCTTCCCAATCCTGATGCTTTCTGGATAGCTTGGACTGCACATCCATCACAGACATCCATCAGAGGTGGGGCATTATGGGATGTCAGCTTGACTGGATGGCACAGAATGACTTTGGTTGTTCATTTCTTGAATTTTAGCACAGAGCTGGGAAAACGGCGCTAACTCCAGTTTGTAATCCTCCTATGTTTTCCTGGTGTTATTTTCTCGGCCACATTTTTTTTTCTCATTACCTATCTAAAATCTGTTGAGGTAGAAAAACGTAAAAGAGCTGCACAAAGCTAATGGAATGGTAGCCTAGGCAACATTCATCCTTCCATGTCTCATCAGTCCATCTAGCTCAGTAGTATCGAGAGTGGCTGGCTTAGGGAGGACTCCCAGATCTTGATCTCCAAGGATCAGGATGATCACTAGATGGCGGCAAAGAGATACAGAGAACTGCAACTCTTGGCTGCCATCTAGGGTTGCTTGGATTCTTGCAGACCATATCTGGCAGCCCTATTGTAATTCTACAAAGTTCCCATAAGAAGTCTTTCCTACTTTTAGCTGGACCCTTCTATGCCCTAAGAAGGTGTTCGATCATCATGTTACAACTTTTCTCTTCAAGCCCTATCTGTTAAATACAGTTAAGGAGTGTAATGGGAAGAAGGTATAACCTTGAGGAACAGAAGGAAGAGCTACAACCAAGACAACAATCAGATAAAAGAAATTTTAGTCTGAGGCAGAAATGTAATTTGAGAAAGCAGCTCAGACTTGGCCCTCCCTAGTTCTCATGAAGATAAAGGGAGGGAGAGGGGAAGCATGTTCAGACCTGCAAGATTCTGTTATTATACCCTCATTATAAAAGTAGTATTAGTAGTCATAACTTTGGTTTTCTAGTCTGGTCTACCTTGAAGGGCTGACATCGTGTGTGAGAAAGACAGATTTTCTAACTACTTACTCAAGTCTCTATCTGCCTATCTAGCTGTTTCAACTTAAGTGTTGCTTTTTTCCATAATAATAATAAAATAATAATAATAATAATAATAATAATAATATAAAAGGGGCGTGGTGGCTCAGCGAGTAAGATGCCAGGCTTGTTGATTGGAAGATCGCAGGTTCGAATCCCTAGTCCCGCCGTGACAGAGTGAGCTCCCGCACTCGCCCCAGCTCTTGCCAACCTAGCAATTCGAAAGCATGCAAATGCAAGTAGATTAATAGGTACCACTTTGGTGGGTAGGTAACAGCGTTCCGCATGCGTCATGCTGGCCACATGACCGTGGAAGCGTCTTCGGACAATGCTGGCTCTTCGGCTAACAAACGGAGATGAGCACCAGCCCCTAGAGTCGGACACGACTGCACAAATGTGCGGGGGGAACCTTTACCTTTTTAAACCTTCTTTTAAAAACAGAATAAGGAAGTTGACCACACCAAAAATTATACATCATTGGGTAGATAGATCTTATTGCTGTTGTTGTTGTTGTTGTTTGTCCCCAGATTCACATAGAACAGTTCAGCATATAGATTTGGTTTCACTGTTGGCAATGGCCAAAATGAAAATAGTACGCTCTTGGAACAAAGCAACTGATCTTTCTGTCCCTGCCTGTTGTGACAAAGTCTGGAAGACAAATAAACTACAAAGAAAGAGAGGTGCATCTTGCAGTCATAAAACGCGGCTTCCTGATGTTGCTCATATAATTTATCTGTGGCAGCTCTGCTTTTCCTCTCCCATTCACATAACATTTTGGAAATAGTTAGTTTTGGACATCGAGGATGGTTATTTGATTGCTTTCTTTCAGAATTTTATATGTGATGGATACTTTGTCATTAAATAACTAGGATAATTCCTCTGTACAATGCAGCCAAAGTGTAAAAGGCAAAAAAGGCTCAGTCTGAGTTCATACATGTTTGTTATCCTGCGTTTGGTGAAGAAAGCCACAACTGACTGAATGCACAGCGCATTAAGCCATAGATTACAACATAGAAACCAGAAGGGCTGGGTTTACACACCACACTAAGTCAACACCAATCAAGGTGCATTGTACCTAATGCAATATGCAAACCCAGTCACCTGCTGCAGATTTACACATGGCTAACTACATTGGCCCCCTTCAGCAAGGACAAAACCACAGTCTTGTGGCATCTGACAAGCTTTCAAGAGCAAAGGTTTTTATAAATGAGTAGGCGCTTTGGCAGAGGCACAGGGTGGCTTCGTCAAGCTGGAAATGTGGACATCTGGAAGATACCACTGATTCTTCAGTCTACATGAAGCTAGTCTCATTAAACTTGGCAGCACACTTCTAAGGAAGTCTACTGTACATAGGAATTGGCTGGTAGAATCTTTGCTGGGATGGAGCAAATGCTTTGAATGCAGAGCAGCTGGATTTGCCGCCTGGCATCTACCCTGAAAACAAATTGAGATATAGCCATAGGAAAGGCCTCCACCATGGACATTATTGAGCCAGAAAGAGAGAAGTATTCCGATTCAATACAAGACCATACACAGTGAATTGAATTTCAGGTTTCCCTGGAACATAGAAATGCTAGCCTTTGGCTCTATCACAGCTCTTTTTCTTAAAAAAAAAAAGTTCAGTAAAGCTGTGACATCTTTGGCTGCAGAAACAGAAGCAATGCTGGCCACATTGCAAAACTTGAATGAATAAAATACTCACAAAGGATGCCAAGCTGCTCCAAGAAGACCTCTGGGTGAAATCCTGAAGCAAAGAGTGAGAATACCTGACACGGGCAGGCTGCAGAGAAGCAGGTGGGACTGGAGAGGATCAAAGAGAACTCCTGACAAACTTCCCGTTGAAACACTGGGTTGGGATTAAGCCATCCCAGGGCATTGCTCAGGAGGGCTTCTTAATTAGGTCAGCGCAAACCGGGGAAGGGATCCCATGGAAAAAGTACAAAAGGCAAATGAGGGGGTGGAAGAGAGACAAAGCAGCGGCCAAGTAGATTTGGCTCAGAGAAATGCGTAACAGGGAAGTTGATGGGATTCTGGGACTGATTAACCATGTATAAAAGCCTCTTATTGTATAACTGGGCCACACTCATTAGTGTAACATGCAGGGAGATTGAAGGATTTATGAGAATGTTGCAAGGGAGATAGAAGGCAGAGACCACAACTACATCAAGAAGGGACAGCAACTTCATGGTTAATTAGACATTTTGCTTACATGAGGTCCATATTCTCTTCCTGCCATGTCTATATGTTTCTCTCTCTCTCTCTCTCTCTCTCTCTCTCTCTATCTCTATCTCTATCTCTATCTCTATCTATCTCTATCTCTATCTCTATCTCTATCTCTATCTCTATCTCTATCTCTATCTCTATCTCTATCTCTATCTCTATCTCTATCTCTATCTCTAAACATACACTTATAAGGATTATTTCCGCATTCTCAGTGGACATAATCCACAAAGACAAGTGTAACCACAACACTAGCTAGTCTTTGCCATCAATCTATTCATTTATTTGCTGCAAAGTCCAGCAGGGTTAATGTTTGGAATCTCCTGGACCTAGATTGCACTAACCGTAATGTGATTTTTTAAAATGTAGTCCAAACCCAGACTTGAGATTTATAAACCATGAGTCTAGCTCTCTGCACTAGGACTCAGCAATAAATCTCAGTCCCACATCTTCATGCAGCTTAACAGGGCTGCTTAGTCTGGATTCCCCTGAAGTCTCTCAGGCACAGGACATACTGTGACTAGACAAAAATCTTTGTTGCCAGGGAGAATGGAGTCCCACTGACCCTCTGTCAGCATGGGGATTCAGTTCCTCTTTATATCCATGGCATTTAAATCCACTGCTACTGCTTCTCATTTTTCCCATGTTTAAATAGACTCTTGCCCCAGGCTTTAAGGTTCTGAAACTGAGTGTTTGTTGACATAACTGACTTTTCTGCCCTGAGAACTGCTGGCTCCCAGCTTATGTCTCACACTGTGGTTGATGCCTCGGTGTGTTATATCAGACCTTCAGTACCAATTGTGAGCTGTTGCCCTCTTTCTACTTGAGTCCTTCTTGGAAGCATCTGGTTGGATCTGGAACACTATTTTGTTTACTTGATCCAGCAGGGTTCTTCCTACAGTATGTCCTTATGTATCAGTCTGTCCATTCTCTTTACATAGAATGGGGCAGAGGCTAAAGGACTATCATTAATTATTTGCACCAGAAGCAAAATAGCTTGGTCTGCCTTGTAAGAAACCACTAATTGTCTCCTCTGAAAACAGTAAGAATGAACATTTATATGCTGACAACCTGGAGTCCTCCAGAAGTACGGGGACTACAACAGACTGTGAATTGTGGGAGGTGCAGTCTGTTAGAAGATGGAAGGTGTCAGATAGAGAAGGCTATATTATGAGAGTGGAAAAGTTGGGCAATCTCACAGCTCACCATGTTACACATGGATATCTGGGGGGGAGGGCAACAAGGAGCAAATGATGACATGTGCCTAATGACATCATCACAATGACATCATAATACATGTATGAAACTCTTATTTGCATCATGATGTCATTTTGTGCATGCAGTCATTTTGATATTATCACAGTTTGTAATAGACATGCTTGTTATTATTTATTTATTTATTTATTTATTTATTTATTTATTATTTAGATTTATATTACTGCCCATCTCCTCGAACGGAGGACTCTGGGCAGTTCACAATAAAAACCGTAATAAAACACAATAATAGTCAGAACATCAATAAATAAATATAAAATCCAAGTGCAAAGATGTTAATACTAAAAAGGGTTTCATGGGATCAACCAGCCCCAGGAGGAACTGTTAGCATTCCCCTCCCATGCAAGGCGGCAGAACCAGGTCTTTAAATTTTTCCGGAAGGTCGGGAGTGAGGAGACCTGCATTAGCTCCAGGGGCAAGATGTTCCAAAGGGCAGGCGCTGTTGCAGAGAAGGCTCGCCTTCTGGACCCCGCTAGGTGGAATTCTTTGATCGATGGGGTCCGTAGCATGCCCTCTCTGCATGACCGGGTGGGATGGGTCGATGTTCTGGGGATGAGACGGTCCCTCAGGTATTCTGGTCCCATGCCATGTAGGGCTTTAAAGGTGATAACCAACACCTTGAATTGGACCCGGAAACAAACTGGTACCCAATGCAGTTCGCGCAGCAGAGGAGTTACATGTGCCGATTTTCTGGCTCCAATAACTGTCCGCGAGGCCGCATTTTGGACCAGCTGAAGCTTCCGGATACTCTTCAAGGGTAGCCCCATGTAGAGTGCATTGCAATAGTCTATATGGGAGATGACAAGGGCGTGAGTGACTGTTCGGAGGGCATCGCGGTCCAGGAAAGGGCGTAATTGGCGCACAAGCCGAAGCTGCGCAAAGGCCCTCCTGGCTTCGAGCAGGAGTCGTGAGTCCAGGAGGACCCCCAAATTCCGCACTGGCTCCGAATGGGGCAGTGCCACCCCATCCAGGACCAAAGATGACAACTTCCTGGATTCTGAGAGGCCATCAATCCACAGCCACTCCGTCTTACCAGGGTTCAGCTGAAGCCTGTTGTTCCCCATCCAGACCCCTACAGCCCCCAGACACTGAGACAGGGTGGCGACCGCATCACTTACTTCACCCAGGATGGCGATGTATAATTGAGTATCATCAGCATTATGCCCATTCAGCTTTTGAACTTCATGTATGTGTCTGGTTTTCATGTGTTGTGGGGTGTGTGTGTGTCTTTTGGGGTTCCCATGTTTCATCGAACAGTAGTGTACTGTATTGATTTATTGAATAAGCTATAATTAGCAGAGTGTTCATAACATGCTAAACCATTAGCTGTGGCTTATAATCCACAGCAGCTAGGTTCACGTCACAAGTCAAGTCAAACAAATCAAAGCTTGGCTTATCACATACATTCACAGGCGCTTCCTCTAATAGGAACAGAAGATTAGTTTAGATTCAGATTAAAAAGAATAGGAAAAGGGGAGACCGTTAAGTTAGCAGAGCGTTCTTTTAACTGCACACAGCCTTTGCATTTTCACCTAGAGAGATTCCAGATTCAAAGAAAGAAGCATATAAGCCCAGCAGAGGGGAGCTGAATTATGAAATATGTGTTCTATAATTGCTTAAAGATGTAAAGATTTGGAATTCCATGTCGCCAGAACTGTGGAAAGAAAAATGTGTTCCTACTGTGGGTGCAGATTAAAAAAAAAGGGAGGGGGGGGGGAGAAATACAACTGTCAATGGGATTGTGTGGGGAAGGCCCGAGATGGGTTCAGCCAAAAGCCACTTTGATCTTTTCTTTTCCTAACAGCTTCCAATTGGGCATCAACAGATTTGACAGTATTCACGAATGGTATTACTTGGCCCTCACTAAGCAAACACAATACTGTATTTAGGCATTGATGTCTGCCCCTCATTTGAGGTGGTCTGCAGAAGCTCTGTTTGAAGGGCTGAAAGATTAAAAATATGTCTGTCAGCCTGTCTGTCTATCTACATATGAAAGCAAGATCTTGCAATTGCCCTTCAGTATTTTGCAGCTGGGCAGCAGAGTGCTCAGCCAGATAACTAGGTCACATAAGCAGGATCAGCCCTGCAGCCTCCACCTGGATTGTATGTGAGCCACTACGGCAGCAGATTTCCAGCAGCAAGCAGCTCAGCACAATATGTTCTAAAGGCACCACATCAAACAGAACAATGCAATATGTGCATGGGAACATGAGGTACAGATCTAATAATAATGGGAGAAGTAGGAGGTGCTAGAAAGTCCATGCCAACAGTAATCTTGGCTAGCCCAAAATGTTAAACAGGGTCAGGCTTGGGTGGAAAACCATGAAGTCCCAGATCTGCTAGATTAGGGAGCTGGGGAAAAAAGAACCCTAAAAGGCAGTGGTGTCTTTATCTTTGCCTTGAGAAAGCCCATCCCATCTGTCTTTGGCAGGCAAAACCATGCAGATAAAGAATCCAGTTGCTGCCATGAATGTTGTTTGTTGCTTTTAACCCAATTTACTGTTTGAAAGTGGGCGTGATCTATTAATCCTTTGTTCTTGCACATTTGATGTAAAGTTGTGGGGTTTTACTGTTTTTTGTTTAAAATCCTTTCCTGCCACCTATCATTTGGGGAAAACAAAGGTGGAAGGATTCTGTCATGTCCTTGATATTCTGCCCACCCTTGAGCCCGTTTCATCACCCCATCTTACAGAGAATCCAATTCAGTCAATTTCCTAGTCACTTTCACAAGGCCTCAACCTCCATTCCTCTGCTTATAGCAATTGTACTCAAAGTCCTCTTCCTCTATCCCACAAATTAACTTAATACTTCTACAACTTTAAAGCATTTATGGCAGCACATCAAAGGGGAAGATACTTAAAAGATGTCAGATGAAATGGATTGTGTTGATGCCTGGTTGGATTTGATGGCAATACATTCTGAGATGTATTATAAAAGACAGTTAAGAGGACAAAATAACAGGATACCTCTATAATAAATTAGATTTGAAGTTTCCACAGTGTCTTTGCATGTTCTTTTGCTTTATTTTCTTAGATAATTGCCAATCTTTTCAAATAGAGACTTGAGATACAGTTTTAACAACAGCAACAACCGCCACCATCTGTAGCCTAATGTTGTGATGTAAGTAGCATTCCATCCACTTCATGTCACCCCTCCCTATTTTTTGTGTCCCACCCTCACCCCTTTTCCCCATTTAATTTAGTCAACATTTTCCAACCACTGAAGAAGCTCTTCCTCATCCCCCCTTGTGATCTTTTTTCCTTTTTTTCCTGCAAATTTGGCAATTCCCCCAGGCCCTGCTGATACCTGTGTCTACTCCATGGTGGTGATGCT
Organism: Charina bottae; assembly: GCA_023362775.1. Lineage (NCBI taxonomy): Eukaryota > Metazoa > Chordata > Lepidosauria > Squamata > Charinaidae > Charina > Charina bottae. Next base: position 11,773,540 of record JALMGJ010000010.1, read on the forward strand.
TTGACTACATAAACAACCGTACTCCTCCAAATAGTGCAACAGAGAGAATAATAAAAGAACAACAGCAGCTAAAGCCTCAAAAAAATAACATTCTTGAGGAATAAGGCCAAGTTGTACTAATTCATTGAGGATTTTGGTTCTCCTTGATTGGCTCCTTCTTTTCAACAGCTCAAGGTTTTATAGAAGGCTTGAAAAACAAGCTGCGCATTTGCAGACAGGAGGCCACCTGGATTAATCCGTGTTTCCTGAATAAAAGTAAAGTTTCTTGCAAGTTGAACTTGACTGCTGGTGGTTTTATGGACTTATGCTGTTCTCTTAGCAGCTGTATGGAAGTGGTTTACCTCTGCCTTATTCTGGTATACCTTTTGACTTCTCCATAGCACTAGGATTTCCCATCCAACAGCAACACAGGTCTGAACCTGCTTAGTGAAGAATTCCTGGATCAAGTTTTCTCTTACAGGACTTTTAATTCTCAGGACTCTCGATGGATAGTAGTTTGGGCATTCCTGACAGATGATCTTCATAATCTACATCAGTGTTTTTCAAACTCAGCAACTTTAAGATGTGTGGACCTCAACTCCCAGAATTCCCCAACCAGTATGCTTGAAGCAAGTTTGAAAAAAAAACACTGATGTGGATGATGTACAGGAGATCATTTGCAGGGCCATGAGTTCTATTCCCAAAAGTTGGCAAACCACCATTGCAAATTTTATTCAGTAAAGCCGATCTGCAATTCTCTCTTAAGTACAACTCCTGGCATCATTATGGAAATAGTTCTAAAAAAAAGCACAGCAGAGGTACAACTGGATGGTAGAAAGACACAGGACATTTTCACATAACCTCAACCAGGTTGGGTGAAACCTAGCAAATGCATGTCTATGAAGGTTCTCAGTCATCCAGGTGGAATTGTCTGTAGCTTGAATCATGTCAACTGGATTTCTATTTTCTTAGTGGAAACGTTTCGCTCCTTATCCAAGGAGCTTCTTCAGTCTGAGCAAAGTTGGTAAGGGAATCCTAAATATGTTCCTAGGTAGCTGTGTGACCTTACACCTGGGGCTAGGTCATGGTTATATTGAGATGTAATTTTTAAGTCCTTTTATCATCTAATGGAGGGTCGTTAAAATCACCATGCTGCTGTTGAGCTTCTGAAATGGTCTTAATCTTCCTAGGCACAGAAGACAACACGGGGAGGAAGATGGGGGAGAGTTTGTGCCTGAGGCCCCCACCTCTATTCAAGGAAGGATTTTCCAAGTTGGCATAAATGGATTCCTTGACCCCTCTCTCAAACCACCTATCTTCTCTGTCTAAAATGTGAACATTAATGTCCTCAAATGAGTGTCCTTTTTCTTTTAGATGAAGATAAACTGCTGACTCTGGTCCTGTGGTGTTATTTCTCCTGTGTTGGGCCATCCTCCTGTACATAGGTTGTTTGGTTTCTCCAATGTAGAGTTCAGAGCACTCCTCACTGCACTGGATTGCATAAACTACATTGCTTTTCTTATGTTTTGGAGTTTGATCTAGCAAATGCATCCACACAACCTGCTGGGCCTAGTGTTAATCTTGGTTGGGCTTTCTAAAAAACTTGCTTTAGCTGTGGGGTAAATCCAAGCCTGGTTCAATGCATCCTGTGCATCCAGGTGGAGTGTATGGTGCAGACACAGCTATTGTGCACCATACAATAGCTATTATACAATTATCATACAATTCATCAGCTACTGAATTTTAAACTTCAAATTCTTTATTTTGAGCTTTACTTTGGAGATGCCTTGTGAAATGGGTGCTGCTAACGTAATGTTCAGAGAGGTACTGCCTCTGGTGCTGTAATGGTATGTGGGAATGACCTTGGGAAACAGGAGGAAGAGCCACAGACTAGACAATTGTCATGCAAAGTGTTATCTACCTGTCCTGTTAGATCCGGCAGGAGAGACATGCTCCAGGTCCCATCCGTAAGAGAGTGTCATCTAGCGGGACCCAGGAGGGCCTTTCTCCCCTGGAGATCAGACTCTGTCAGCCTTCCCAGGTAGACCAGGCAGGAAACACAACCAGATGAGCTAATTCTTCTTTATTGTAAGGCTATATTAACAGAATCTTGCAAGTCTGAAAGTACAATTCTCCCACCCTCTCCTTTACAACCCAAGAAACTAGGGAGGGTCTTTTCTGGGCCTCTTGTCCCACCCACTATCCAGCTGCAGGCTATGCTGTCTCTTATCTGACCGTTCCCTGGGCAGTGTCTCTTTGCCCAGTCTCCCAAGGTCTTTCCCACATACCATTACAGACTTGCCCTGACCCTGCCGGCCTTTCTCAAGGCATTAAAAACTTGGTTTTGCCGTCAAGCCTGGGGTCCTGATAGTGAGCTGGTCATTTATTTATTTTATTTATTTATAATTCGATTTATATCACCGCTCCATCTCCCCCAAGGGGGACTCTGGGCAGTTATATTGATTGTGTGGTGTTCGATTATTCTCGGCTGCTATTCTATACTGTTTTAACTTATTTATGTTTAATTCTGGTTGTTTGTTGCTTTGTTCCTATTTGTTTTAATTGTTAGCTGCCCGGAGTCATGCATATGAGATGGGTGGCCAAACAAACAAACGAACAAATAAAGGTATCTCAGTCCACAGAAGGAAAAGGGGCGTGGGAAGCATCTCAGAAAGGACCCTCCCTAGTTTTCTGGAAAGTAAAAGGAAGGGAGAAACGCTTTCAGACTTGCAAAATTGATCTCAGCCGTTCAAGGTAGTCCAGACAAGAAGCACAAGCCATAAGTACTAACACTACCTTTATTGTAAGGTTACAGTAACAGAATCTTGCAAGACTGAAAGTATTTCTCTTCTCCTTTCCTTTTATTCTCCAGAAAACTTGCATGACGGTTGTCCAGGCTGTGGCTCTTCCTCCTGCCTCCCAAGGGCATTCCCAGGGACCATTACAGGTGGTCAATGGCAGATGCGTTCGGTCTTTCACTCCTTAGGGAGAATATTGGATTGGTGAAGAGAAAGGAAAAGTCGCAACGCTCGATGGTGGGTCTACAGGCATGGATGGTGAATCTGTCGTTCATTAAACACGCACCTTGTGGAAATGCACGCTTCTTATGGTGCCAAAGGGTTTCCTTGTTGCATCTCTGAAAGCTGGAGAGGGTTCCCTAATTTTATTCCAACCCAACAAACATGGGACCTTGGCTGGGGAGATAAATGCAATGGTAACTCCGCAGAGTATGCAACTTTGAATCAAAACAGCTAAGATCTCGGGCGGGAGAATGTTAAACTGCTGAACAAAATCGGCATCCTTGACATTTTCCGAGGAAGACTCCGCGTGGTTATCCGCGGGCTGAACGGGGACTCGAACTTGTGATCTCAAAACTATCCCACCGACCGCCCTTCACTGTGCGCCACGCTTCCATCCGGGTCCTTGCGTCTGCCGCCAGGGAAGTCGGAAATGACGGAAGGAGAAGCGGGGATTTGTTGCCTATGGAAACGGAAGTCTAGTTTATGGGGCGGGTTTTGTTGCTTGAAGCAACGCCCGGGCAGTTCCTGGCGGGAGATTCGACGCCCGGAAAGGTGGGGAAGGCAAGCAGCAGGTTTCGATAAGGCGGGCGAAGAGAAATGAAAGGTCGGAAAGGGCACCCCAGATGGGGCAGGGTCCTGAATAGGAAACAGCGGAGGGTGAGGTCGAGGGGGGGGTAGGAAGGGGAGTCAGTCGAGAAACCAATTGGGTGCAAGCTCATTGGGGCGAGAGGGGTCAAAGGGGCATCAGTCAGTAGGGGGGAGCTTACTGGGCGATGAGGGGTCACGTGGGCACTAGCCAATAGCGGGTGAGGCCACGGGGGTCACTTGAGGTTAAGAGGGAATGATGGAGGGGTAATTATGGGCTTCCCCAGAAATGACAGGGTTTCCTTGACCCAGAAGTCAGAAGCAAATGGAGGACCCTGTTTTTATGTTTCAGAGAACGCCCATTATTCTTGATAATTTGGCTGAACACCCTAAAGTTGATTGGGCTCACCCTGCCAGGATGGACCAGAAAATCCTGCTTCTGGCAGCAGAAGAAAACTCAGAGCGCCTCCAGTCGTGCCTGCAGACCCTGAAAGAAAATGAGGTGAGCCCAATTGCTTTTCCGTTAGGCAGCCCCCAAAAGTACCCTCATGGGGGGTTATTCATCCATGGCCTTTGTCTGGAATTTGCTGTTTTTTAAAAGCATGTTTGTTCTATCCTCAGTAGCTTCTTCATGTTGGGTCCCAAGGCTGGGAAAGCCGTGGCCTTCCAGGGAATACTGAGCTACAGCTTCTAACATCCCTCTAAAGCAGTGTTTCTTAAAGTGTGGTCCGAGGACTCCTGGGGTCCCCCAGGACCCCCTTAGGGGTCCACGAAATCAAAATGATTTGCCAGATATTGAAGATATTTGCAAAAATTTTAAACCAAAAGCTCTTTTGGGGTCCTCCATAAGTTTTAAAAGTGGGAAGGGTCCTGAGATCAAAAAGTTTAAGAAACACTGCTCTAAAGCTCCCGGTAGCCATCACCCTTTGCCCATCCTGGCTGAGGCTTCTGCGAATTGTAATTCAGCAGCAGTTGGAGGGCCACAGATTCAGTATTCATACAGTTCCCACAATCATATTTGATCATATATGTATTTCCGTTAAGGAGGCAGGCCTGACTTATTTATTTATTTATTCTTTCAATTTCTATCACCGTCCCATCTCCCTCGAAGGGGACTCTTAGCCACCAGCTGTGGATTATTGAATCGTACATGGGTATAAATGATCTCCATGGCATGGATGGAGATGTTATAAAGGCTGACTGGTCTTGAGGGCCACAATCTGGTGTGATGATGTCCAGCCCCAAGTAGGTGGGCACAATCAAGGAAGCAAAAGCTACACAGACTTCCATACAATATCTTCAATGCTAATCTTGGGATATATACATGGGCAATTAACATATATCACATATATGGTAATTATGGTATTCTTATTTTATTGGTTGAGCCAATTGCAACGAAATTTCATTTCAATGTGCACCTTGTGTATAGTGGAATGACAATAAAGTTCTGTTCTGTTCTGTTCTGTTCTGTTCTGTTCTGTTCTATTCTATTCTATTCTATTCTATTCTATTCTATTCTATTCTATTCTATTCTATTCTATTCTATTCTATTCTGAAACTTGAGAGCTGTAAGAGGAATTTCCACTCTTATTTTTAGTGAGCTGGTTAAGGTGGAGTTTCTTTGAATGATTTAAAATCCTTCTACCCAGGTTTCTTGCCAACTGGGCTAAGTTGCCATTTATGAAATAAGCTGTCAATGGACTCAGCTGCTATCACTTGGTTGTTTATGTTCTCATCCATTCCTTTCCCAACATCTCCACAATCTCTCACAGATTACTCTTGTGGTAATTCATAGACTATATTAAGAAGACAATAAATACGTACTGTATGCTCTTATGCAAAGTAATACTGGGGGTAATGGATGTAAAAGTTCAAAGGATTGACAAAGAGTCTTGCAATTTTGGTCTCTTTGCTGCAGTTGAATGACCTCATTACGAAACATGCTTTGAGGAAGAAGGGGATTGGTGCTATCCTGGGAGGAATCTTCAAAGGTACTTGCAAAGACTGTAGTGGATTGACTTCTGGAATATTTATTCTTAGATTTTGGCCCAATGACATGGCTACTTGTCCATACAAAGCTAGTATTTTGAGCAAGTATATAAATAATGTGAGTTTCTGACTGTACTGGGCACAACTCTTTTCTCAGTTTAAATTTAATACCTGGGTTTCCTGCCTTTTAATATCATTAGAATGGGCTAGCATCAAGTAATGGGTTGTGGTTGATGCTTTTTAACCAACAAAATTTGGGGGAAACAAATTACCCTATTGGTATTATATGTTGATAAAGGAATATGCAAGCTTTCAAATTGCAAAATCCCACTTTCCACTGTTTAAACAGTACAAAATAAGCTATTTTGTTGCTATTGTGTGGTTTCTGTTGTGTACTCTAGGTTCCCCTTGCTCTCAACAGAAGGGTGTTGCCAGAAGACTAAGTATTTACAAACACTGTATCCAGTTAGTGGAGTCAGGCGACCTGCAAGTAGAAGTTGCATCAGAGATAATAAGATTGCTCATGTTAAAGGTAAAGATCAATGTATTTAAAAGTAGTTTCTCAGGGGTTTCTATAGCTGACATTGGGGATGGTTGCCTTTCATATCTAAGTTAGAAGGTTTTTTTTGAGTTGGCCAGCATGTTAGCAACATGCTAATCATTTCCTTTGCAGCCCAGTCCTATGTAGATCTCTGAAAATTAATATTTTCATGTTACTGCCCAGGACTGCTTGTTCCTCCTTGTTGTTAGGGCACCTCTCACAGTTGGTAATTTTTTTAAAAGCAACCTTCCCTAAGCTGGCATTCTCCAGATGCAGTAGACGGACTAACTCCCAGAATCCTTGACAATTGTCATGCTGGCTGGGGAATTCTTAAAATTGAATCCCACGTATTTGAAGGACATTGACGCTCTTATGGTTGTTAGAATGTAATGCAGAGCTCATTTATTTCTTTATTGTTCTTTTGTCTGAAGCCCCTTAATACATAATCAGATTTCTTCATATATATATATTTAATTCATCAGGCTCACAAGCTGCCAGGGCCTGCTTTGGGTGACTTGGCTATATTGTTTATTGAAGCAATCAAAGGAGGCAGCCTACTCAGTGGCAAATCTTTGGAGCTCTTTCCTACAATTCTTACTGTGCTGGCTACATCTAAAGAGACCCTTGAATATGGGACAGGTAAGCTCTTTCCTCTTTGATGCCCCCTCCTTTGTCTTTTGCTAACTAGAGACATCTAACTTATTCCCCTTTCAGGTGAGTTGACTGGGGACGAATATAAGAAACAGCTGATTAATACCCTCTGTTCCAGCAGGTAAGCTTGTACTTGCCAGATCAGATGCCACTTGGGTGTTTCCTTTGATAATTGTTCAGGTGGTCAATTTCATGTGAAGTGGCGTAATTTACACAGGCAAATGCTAAACTATCCGTGAGTATATGGGAACGGGGATCTCTCTCTATTTCCACCAGTATTTTATGAAGTGCTATCATGTTGCTTTCTATAGACAATGAGCAAAGACAATAGAATGTCAACCTTGGTAATGACTGGAAGTGGTCAGGAGTACATTTGCCTTGTAAGCCTTTGACTAAGCTTCAGAATAGAGCTTTCAAATACCACTTTGTAAATTAAAGCATTATTACAGAGAAAGTTGTCAGTTGAATTCTAGATGGGTTGTTGGTAACTTGGTATAAGCTTTTGTGGATTAGCACCCGCTTAATCAGCAGCCTGAAAATTCATGCTTTATTAAATGTAAAGTGCCACAAATCTCTTTGTAGGTTTGCTTTATCAAACAAATGCAGTTACTTCCCTGGAAGTACTTTCTGTTATCAATTCATTTTTAGACTCAGACTGATTTTATTTGGACAGGTGGAGCCCTCAGTATGTGATCCATCTAACTTCCATGTTCAGGTAATCACCTAAGCATTTCTTTTTTCTGTCTGTCTGTCCCTGACTTAGGGATCAATTGCAGGGTGCACAGAGATCTTCAATGACAGTCTGTGGTTGGACTTCAAAAAAAGTTCTAATCTTCCCTTGTATTCCTTAAGTGGGAAAGGTTCTGAAGCAAAGCATTCATGTCTGCATCATTCATTGTATCAGTATTCAAATCTTGATCCAACCAGAAGTTTACTAGTTGATATTATGTCTTTCATTGGCTGGATCTATGCACTATGTTAACTGATGGTTTTGTTTTAAATTTGGTTTGTGACCAAGCCACAATGGATAGGTCCATGGTTTAAGCCATAAGCCATGGTTTACAAACCAGAGTACCTCAATTTATAGGACATTTTCAGCCAAAAATCAAACAAAATCATGATGTGTAATGTATTGTATGCCACACAAAGTCATTATAGAGTTGGGCAGTCTTACAAAATTAAAAAAATTAAGTAAACCTAGTCATTATTTCAGCAGAGTGTATGTCTCAGGGTTGTTGTGAGAGTTAACTGAGAAGCAGAGAACCAATTCTGTTCCTTGGAGTTTCTTTGAAGAAAGCCAGTACATAAAGTATACATAAATAAACGTATGTATTAGTTTGCTTCTTCTGATGTAAATGTAGTGTTGTCTTCTGAAAAGCTACCAACCTGTCTTCTGTTTTACCATGCAGGGATGTTCCATTGAGTAAAGAAGAACTGCAGTTTGTGGTGGAAAAGATCTTAAGAATGTTCTCGAAGTTAGATCTCCAGGAAATCCCACCTTTAGTTTATCAGCTGTTGTTGCTTTCTTCAAAGGTAATGCTTTCAGGGAAGTTGTCTTCCTTCCCAGGTTTTCTAACATCATGTGTTAGGTTCTGGAGCTTCAGTCATAGTTCCATGGCTTGGAGGTAACTATCCCATTTACCCAAAGACTTGGGGTCATCTCTAGTCTAACTAGCAATAAAAGAATATCCAGTCTGTGCGAATGGTTCTCTTCCTTCAGGTTGATTAAGTTCTTGAGACCTCCCACTGTAAGTGATCATACAAGCTAACAGCAAATATTATGGCAGTAGGATTACCAATTGTTTTCATAGAAATAGGTTGCAACTCACTGATTACTAAAATATCCCAAATGATTTGGGTATGGATAAAGTGCCAATCTTCCGCAAACCCACATTTGAGCAGTCCATTCTGGGATTCTTGGTAAGGAAAAGCAGCTAAGAAATTATTTTAAATAAATAAATAATCAGGACCAGTATAATGTTATTTTGTCAAACCTTAGGGGTCCTGTAGGGATAGTATCTCCCCAGTTATTGTATGAATTCTTACTATTAATAGGTTTTGTCATTGGAATACTGGAATATGAGTTGTGTAACACAGTTATCTCATAACTTCTCAGGGTAGCAAGAGAAACATTTTGGAAGGGATTATCAACTTTTTCAACCAGATGGATAAAAAGCAAAAAGAAGAGCAGAGAGATTCAGAGTAGGTAGTTTTTCCTCACATGCTCAATTTTATCTGTGGTATTCATTGCCCTTCGTTGTGGCAGACATATTACATTCATTTCTTATTACAACTGAAATTCAATCTTCCAGGTCACTGGAACTTGAGGAATCTACAGTGCCTTTAGAACAACTCCGCCATGTGGAAGGCACCATCATTCTGCATATTGTGCTAGCGATAAATCTGGACCATGATCTAGGAAAGGAGCTAATAAAATACTTAAAGGTATATTAAATGCAGAGTAAGAGGCTGAGTTGATGTCATGTAAGCAATGATAGCATTCTGTGGTTTAGGAAGCCAGAAATGGGTACTGGGCAGATGCAATTCTTCTTCAGTGCATTCTTCCCCCTTCTATATTTGTATGCTGGATTAATTTTCTTTAAACTAGTTAGTTGTTAGAGATAAAATGGAGATGTGTCTTTGATCTCAGTTACTCATTTTAATTACAGTTAAAATTATCTCTGGGAGGCACTCAGTCTCAATGTATTAGGGTTTATTAAATCAATAATATTTCAACTGCCTCTCTCTCCAGGCAAGTGAGAGATACATGTACAAACAGAAAGTAAACCATCAACTAGTGTTTTTATCTTTGCTAGGCTGTTATGTGCAGGTTTAACTTATTTCATCTTTCACTCTCTCACTACAAACAAAAAACAAAGGGATTTGTTTTGGGGAATTTGCTCAGCTATGAGAATAAAATAGCTGCACGCACGGCCACTGGAGCAGTGCATGCTCTTTTTCAAGCAGGGTTTTGCTAATGGAGGATTCTGTAGATAGCATTTCACACAGTTCTGCCTCACCATGTTGCAATATTTACCTAACCAGATGAAACATTATTTGCCAGCATGACCTGAACCTGCAGTCTAGAAGCTGTACACCTTTGCAGAGAATAGTATTTAGAATGTATGGAGCTACAAAGATATTAAATGTGCTGCAATGGCTTCTGTTAGCATAGCCTGAATGGGACTTTTGATTTTTGTTGATGAGTACTGAACTCCAGTTAAAACAAATCAATCAACAAAAACTCTGAACCGTTTGCTAAAATAGCCAAGTCAGTCAAATTTTATTCTAGGTAGGCCGGAGGTCAACACACGATTGAAATTCCTGTTTTGAGTTGCAACTTTTTTTTATGTCCAGCATGCCAGGGTTGGGGTGGAAAGGAGATAGGAAAGCTCACATCCTGCCCTACTCTCAGACTCAATGCAAGACATTTCCAGTTATAGCTGGAAAAGATTCCCGTTTGCAGTCCTAGGGAATCCTTGCTAAGTATTACTGAAAATACTGAATTAGTATTCTGGCTTCTTACTTACTTACTTATTTATTTTATTGTTTAAATTTGTAGCACCGCCCATCTCCTCTACACCAGGGAACTCTGGGCGGTTTACAACAACAAATAAACTAATTATCGCAGTGTTTGTTCAGTGACATGATTACAAAACATTGCCTGTATTCTGTATGACACATGTAGACTTGATGAAAGATAAATTGCTTGGTTTTCAACTTTCTTTGCAAATATGAAGCCCTCTTAACTTGCTTTGGATTGTTTTGATACCTCCTAGGCAGAGCAGCAAGGAGATCCTAGCAAAGCCCTATGTCCCTTCAGTGTGACCATTCTGCTTTCAGTGGCCAGAATACACCGATTTAAAGAACAGGTATGTCTGTCTTTCTAGATTTTGAGTGTCTCATTTAGTCAGTTACAGAAAACTTAGACATGCTGTCTTAGTTCTCTAAACACCCTGCTTATTCTGCACTGAATGAGCTGATGCGTGCCCTTTAGGACACTGATCAAGGGAAGTCCTAATTGCTCATTCTCATGGTATTTTAGGTATTTGAATTTCTGAAAATGTCAATTATGAGAAGCTTCAAGGACAAGCAGTTCCTTCAGGGCTCCAGGTTTCTACAGGATTTAGCTCCTCTACAGTGTGATGTATCTGACATGTTTTTGGAAGTTGTAGCAAATAGGTGAGTTACTGCAGCCTCTCCGTTGACAGCAATTAATGGAAGAAGCTTTACCTTTTCCACCTGCTAATTCCCCACATAAATCATGAAGCTTTGTAACCAACACATTTAGTACAGGAACTTTTTGGAAGTACAGATGTAGTATTCCTTTACTGTGCTGTTCTCTTTCTCTCTCCCCTTCCAATATCCCATCCAGTGTGTTTGGTTGGGATCATGTGACTCAGGGCCTGGTAGAGCTTGGATTTATCCTGATGGACTCTTACGGGCCAAAAAGACTTTTTGGAGGTAAAGCCACGGAAAGTAACCATATTCTTCCCAAAACTCCAGCCCAGCAGGTGTGTAAACTGGGAACTAATATCCTCTTGGAAACTTTCAAGGTAATGTAAAGATGGAATTGTATGATGCTGTAGATATAATACTAAGAGGTTTTTTTTTTCCTGATACAGGATTTCTTCAAATTTTTATTATATTTAGAAATATTTCTAGACTGTCTTTAAAGGCAAAACTCAAGCTGTTTTGATAATTCAGTCACAATTGTTTTCCTTCCCAATGTAAAATAAATTAAAATTGAGATTATTTTTCTTAACCCTGTTTTCAAGAAAAGAAAACTGTAGCTTTAGGGAACAACACCTTGCATATTCTTGCATGAATTTTAATTCAAGGAAAACTTGCTATTTGAGTGAGCTAAGAGCACAGTATGCAGCTTGGTTTTGCTTTTAAATGTAAGCCCAACTTTCATTCATAAATACTATTTAAACAGTTAAAACACAAGCAGGATGACCTATCTGAGAAAATAGAATTGTAATATATCTTGAGGCAATGCAGAACTGAGGGCACCACCACAGAGAAGCCCTCTTGTTCATAGATGCAGCAAGTGTTTATAGATGCATCGTCCGTGCTGACCAGTGACTTTGGGATAAACATCTTTGGGGCCACCTGGTAAAGCATCAGCCAATGTAGCACAGCCTCAAAAGTCTATAGTAGAGCTCCTGAAACTACATGGAGAAACCTTGCATTTTTTAAATATCCTATCTTCCAGGTCCATGAACCGATCAGAAGTGAAATTCTAGAGCAGATCCTGAACAGAGTGATCACAAATGCAGGTGTTCCCATCACCCACTTCATAGGTAACTGCGTCGTATGGAATTCAAGGTCACAAAATAGACTGCAAGCTTCCAGTACAGTAACTCAAGAATGTTTCATCAGCCAGGAATTTCCCAAGGCTGCTGTATTAAAGAAGCAAATGATAGTTGGGAGAGAGTACTTAACTTTCCATGTTGCATGAAGCCATGAGGACTTATCCAGCAAGCCATGATGAAGTAAATAATGCCTCAGCATCATGTATGAACTCAAGGAGTGACTGATTTCAAGATTATTAGCTGATTTTCATCAAGGCCAAGTAGGATATGTACCCATGCTTTCTGATCTTAATATGACATATTAAGAGAGCGCTTATTGTCAGGGAGATAGAGGACGGCGGCGGGAGGAGTTCCCTTCTCTGAGGGAACTCCCCCCGCCGCCGCCCTCTATCTCCCTGACGCATATTCTTTAATGCAGCAAAACAAGTTAACCGTCTCTGAACTTTTTTTGGGGTGGAGGAAAGTAGTGAATAAATCCTTTTCTTAATCTGTGAACTTGCAAATCAATGTATCTCCCTTCCTTTTTGAAAGGATCTGATATTCAGACCATCCTGTCTCTTATCCTATCAGATGCCACAGCTTTGGATGTTATCTCCTTCTCCCTTTGCAGACCTTTTGTCCGGTATTATTCTATCTGCTCCTCTTGTCCTTCAGAACTCTTCCTCTAAAGTTACAGAGGCTTTTGAGCATTTGTCATTCCTTCCTCTTGACACAGTACAAGGGCTGCTCAAGGCTGTACAGGTAATGTAATTTTATTTTTGCAAATACATTTGTTGTTTTTCAGCTCAAAAATCAGGATACTTTTTAAAAAGGCCTACTATAAATAATTAAAAGCACAAAGTGTACTTGTGTCAAAAATGAATCTTTAATTACTTAAAATGTTTTTTCCCTTCTACCACCCATGGAGAGAATGCCCAAAGTGACTTACAAACTTCACTGCGGTAGCTATGAAGACAGACAATACAGTATATCAAGTCAAGATACATGCCAAAATGCAGTACCTTTGCACAATAGCAGGAAGTTATCCAAAAGAAAGTGCAGAATGCTCTCTTCTATATTTCTACCCAAGATAATTCAGAAGAGATCCTCCACTGAAGATCTCAAAGGGCCAGCAGCTGATCTTTGAGTTTCTGGTCGTAAATCATTTCTGGCAAGGGCATGCAACTGATGTCCTTCAGATATATAGGCAACAATTCTCACAATCCCTTGCTATGCTGGTTAGAGCTGAAAGGATTGTCCAAAATGTAACAGGGAGCATTCCCATAGGCTAAGGCTCAACATTGCCCTTTCTATCATATTCTCATTGACTTTCCAAGCTGCCATTTATTCCTTCTCAGAAAGCCCTTGCTTACCGAACCTGTGGTGCTCAGGTCTAACACATTTCTTTTCTCCCAGCCTTTGCTCAAAATAAGCATGTCCTTGAGGGACTCGCTGATCCTTGTTCTTCGCAAATCTATGTTCTCTGGGTAAGTTGCCTTTGTTTTTTAAAAAAATGTATTCCATGTTTCTTGATTTCCCCCTGCACGCATATGTGCAAACACTTTGTTTTTCTAAAAAAGTAGAATTCAGTAGAACTGTTTGATCATTTTTATCTCAAGAATGCTTGCTTGAAGAGTTAAGTAAAATTTTCCAAAAAGAATGATCGATGGTTTCTGGACAGAGAGCCTTATGTCTTTATGACAAGGAAAGTAAATAAATGTTGATCATTTTGTTGGTTTGTTTTTAATTTTTTTTTTTTTTACTCTATTGGATTTTGGCTGTAAAGTATCTCACCATTCTATTAGATTTCCATGCTGAGGTTGAGAAACACTGCCTTACACTTTTCCTCTCTCTTGATTGCAGGCAGCTAGATGCCCGCAAGTCGGCAGTTGCTGGATTTTTGCTCCTCTTGAAGAATTTTAAGGTTCTGGGAAGCCTGAGCTCTTCCCAATGCAGCCAAGCAATTGGAGCCAGTCAGGTAAGTAATGGGGCTGATCCCAGCATCTTTCAGAAGCTCCCCTGCAGATTCTGGTGTTTATTTTGATCTGCTGCACTAATTCATACAGTATACATTGGGGGGGAGGTGTCTGAGAAATGATATACGGCTAATTTCAATTAACTAACCAATGGATTACAATTAACCAGTGGAAGGGACTATCCCAAATACAGGTAGTCCTTGTTTAGAGACCACAGTTGGGACCAGCATCTTGGTCATTAAGTGAAGCAGTCACTAATTGAAACTGCGACTGAGCTTATGATCTTAACTTCAGCTTTCCTTTGCTTTACAGACCTGTGAAGGCTGTAAATGCGAGGATTGCTCATAAAGTTACTTTTTCATCACCGTTGTAACTGCGAATGATTGCTAAATGAGGCAGTCGCTAAACAAGGACTACCTGTATTGTCAACTGCTAGATAAGATGACTTAAAAGGACAGCCATGTTGGTTTATTTGGGCCTCCATGTACAGTGCTACATCTCTGAATACCAGTAAGAGGCTGGCTTCTCTCAACATGCTGAACCATAAATCTGGATTAACAAAGTACAATTGCTATTATGTACACAGAAATTATGCCATCAAATTATGGCATAATTTGATGGCCTTCTTTACCCCAAATCCTAAGATGAGTTCCCACAATACACTGGCCCACCCTGTTCCATCCCACCATATTGTGCAAATAAGGCTCTCACCTTTTCTTCCTGTTGATGAACCTCTACAGCAGAGCTTTCCAAACTGTGTGTCAGGACACGTTAGTGTGTCAGCTGCAGTTTCTGGGTGTGTCACGGCTGCTGCTGCCTCCGAGCCCTGCCAGGATTCCACGCAGGTCCTAGTGCCTGCCTTGTGCCTTGCTGCCTCCAAACCTGCTGTGATTCTGCGCAGGTCCTAGTGCCTGCCTTGTGCCCTGCTGTAAGAGAGTGTCGCGAAATGATGCCCTGCTGTAAGAGTGTGTCGCGAAATGATGCGTGTCTAAAAAGTGTGTCACCAACATGAAAAGTTTGGAAAGCTCTGCTCTACAGCATCGGGCTGGCTACTGAAAAAACAGGAAGATGGACTAGCTGAACCTTTTCTGTCTCATTTAGCAAAATATTTTATGTTTCCAGAATTTTATTTATTGGGTTATTACAAAATGTCTACAGAATATTTAAAATATTGTCCTCAAAGCTGATGTTGGTTGGGAGTATTGGAGGACCGTATGGAATTGTGGCAAGTTTGAGATTTCCAGAAAAGGGTATAGAGTCACTGGGAGTCGGACAGCAGATAAATTCAATAAAATTATTGTTATTTAGATTTCTTCTCCATCAGGTCTTCTAGTATTATCACTATGCTAGGCTGGTTTGGTAAGTTTACAGAATAAAGTGTGTCCAGCAGGGTTTAATCCCTAAGTTAATGTGTACAGGATTGCATCCTTAGAACAGGAGTAAGAGGAAGTTTTCCATGACTGTTACTGCCTTCCAGGTCCAAGTAGATGTTCACACCCGCTATAACTCAGCAGCCAATGAGGCCTTCTGCTTAGAAATCCTAGGCAGCCTGAGACGATGCCTGAGTCAGCAGGCTGACGTCAGACTCACCCTATATGAGGTAAGAAGAGCTCCCTTTGGCATTCAACTTAATTCTGTAGCATTTCTAGTTGTGTCTCAATTAATGGACTAGCTGTGGGTGCTGGCCGGCCTTCAGCTTCGGGTCTTCTGGTGGATAACCAAAGCAGCCCATGTCCACTTTCAACTAGACTTCTTGGTGATTCATGGAGCTTCTGGGGGCCCTGTCTGTTTCCCCCCATCTCTGAGGTTGCAGATTGGTAGTGGGAAGCAGATCATAGGGTCCCTGATGCTAATAGTAGTAGAGAACTAGCAGACTGGAGCAAGACCACCGGGGGAGAATAGGGCAAGATTCTCTTATCTTTAAAACTCATAGTGCTTGGATCCTGCTGTTTGCAGGCAGGTGGGCACAGAATAATATGGATACAGGTAGTCCTTGGTTAATGATGGTAATTGGGACCAGAATTTCCATCACTAAATGATGTAGACGTAAAGCAATGCAGAGGCAAAGCACGTGACACAAGGATTCTTTTCAGGTGCCCAATAGAAAAAGTCAGGTGGAGCAGGAAGGGCATCCAAGGTGTCTGAGATCATGTAGGTGACCCCCAGGGACCACGTTGGCAACTTCAGCTAGAATAAATGTGTGCCAATATATGTACCAGTCATGATCTGACAAAGGCTAACCTGTGCCTGTGTTGATGAGCTCAGGGATCTCATTGAAACCCTCTAGTTGTGCATTCCTACAATTTTGTTTCATGACAATATGACCAATCAAATGGGAACTGAACTTAATTTGAGATACTTTTTGCTTTGCCTAGAATACACAGCTGTCAAGATACTTGGCTTCTGAGATCTGATTACAGTGAAAAACATTGCCTACCAGTCAGTTTCATGCTCACATTTTTTAAACTGTTCCTTCATTTGCTCTCTCAGGGCTTTTATGACGTCCTGCGCAGAAACTCCCAATTGAGTCATTCCATTCTGGACATGCTACTCTCACAGGTACTGTGTCTGGAGAAAGATTGAGCATTAGAGGCCGGATTTAGATGGAACACCAGCCACAGTTTGGGGTCACACTTTTGAGTCTTGTATTCTTCCTTTGCTTCCTACTCCTGGTTTTGATTGTGGTTCTGCTTTTGGAGAGAAAGCACAAAACCTAGTGGATTGGATGGGCAAAATGGCAAACTGTTTTTGCCTCAAAATAGGAATGTAGAAGAGGGATTTGCCATGTAGATGCAGAGGAGAAGGAAGTATGAACCTAAGACACATATTCTTCATGAGTGTAATGTGTGAAACCCAAGTCAAAGAATCCCATGGTGTCTTTAAAGACTAAGAAATACATGGTGGCATTTTTTTTTGCCACCATAGTATTCATTAGATTTTAAGGTATGACAGAACGTTTATGGCTGCTCAAGTGAGTTGCACTGTCATTCATAGGCAGGTAGCAAAGGAGGTTCATCCATCTCCTCAGAGTCCATTGAAGGAAATAAAAATCTATTCATTCCTGGGAGGAGGTGGTGATTATGACAGAAGCAGCTCTCTTCACCCTAATTCAGCAAATAGTTTCTTCATTCTAATATATATAAATATATTAATGGGGGAGCTTTCTCCTCCTACTTGTTGCCTGGTAGCAGAATGAACGGATTATATTTAGCATTTAACAAATTAATGCCTTTTGTTTATTGCAACAGATAAAACAATATTATGAACATGAAGCAGACCTGCTGCCCCCATTAAAATTAGAGGGATCCATCCAGGCTCAAAGAGATCAAATCATCTTGCAGGAACCTTTGGTGAGAAAGAAAGAAAAAAGTGGGGAGCATTCAGACAGTAGTTCTTTTTAAAATGCTTGTTTAAAACCTGTCTCTGAGTTTGCATTCAGAATCCTCAAGAGGATATTGGTCTATTTCCTATACGCAGCTGCAACCATCGTATTGCAACTTGTCCATCACTCTGCATTTGAACTGGAAGAAAACTGTTTATTGGTACACGTGGGACTTTGTTTTCTATGCAATAATAATTCAGATCTTGAGCAGGAACGCAGTGGAGAGCTAAAGTTGCTTCTTTACCATAGCTCGCACTGCAGATTGGGAGCCTCATACTTACTGTTGAGCTTTTAACAGCTGTCCACACAAATGTTACTTGTGTTAATGTTGTTGCAACTGACTTGGTCCTGCGTGCTTGCCATCTGACTTTCCTCTGTACTACAATTTCCCCCCCTTTAAATCCATTTATATTTATATCTGCCAGTTAAAGATAATGCTGGCCTAGAAACCAGGAGATTGTGAGTATTAGGTATTCGCCACCTTGAGATATATAAAAAAGGCGGGATAAAAACAGAATTATAACAATAATAGTAGTAGTAGTAGTTCAAGCATAGGATGAAAATTCTGTTCCATGATATCTTATGCCATAATATTGATAATTTGAGTTGCAACAAAGTTCTTCTGGGATTTAGCACTTGTTACTTAACATCCAAAAGGTAAATTTGTACAGATTCCATTTGTCTTACAGAAGATGTATATAATATCCCTTGGATATAAAGCTTCTGAGGGTGGGAGGAGGGAGAAAGTAATGTGAATTGCTCATGTTTACTATTACTATGTTTTTTATAGCATGAGGGACTTTAGGCAACCCTCCTGACGATTCCAGATTTTTTTTTCATATTAGCTGATTCACTCAGCACTAAACTATAATAGGGTCTTGTATGTTTATGGCTTAGTAGTGTGATGTTATGGTGTTTGTACAAAACCAGCCTCTTGTGACTGTTCAACAAAGTATGGCTAAAATTCTGGCTTAGTGTTATACAGTATGCATTAAATAAGCATGAACATTTGTCACAAAAGTCCCATGTATTGCTGATGTTTTGGGACATCTTCTAGACTGTTACTTTTTAAACACAGTGTTGTTGTTATTATTACTGCTACTACTGCTACCACTAGAATGCGTGTTCCTTTGAACTTGGACTGTTGGGCTTCAGCATGGTTATTAGATTTCTACAGTCACCTATCAATTCATGTTCCTGGGACTATAAAAATCCAAGAAATAAAATATTTTAAAATACAGGTTTATTTTAAAAACAAAAACAATTGAAGTGCAGCATAAAATATTTACTTACAGTTGGGGGAAAATATAACCAATTTAGCATTTTAGTTTATAAAATAGCTTCCACAGCGAGTACTTGGATGTTGTGTTTTTAAAAGGCTTGGAGAATCAATAGATCCCCCCCCCCCAAAAAAAAGAGCTCTTTTACAATTAGGAAAGAAAAGCCCTCATCGTGCTTTATTCATTGAAGGCAAATGGAACAGAGCTTTTGAAAAGATATTTAAGGTTTGGCTGGCTTGAGATGGAAAAAGTGCATTTAATGGTTTAATGCCATGATTCCTTCAGGCTCACCTCTTGTGCTGTATTCAACATTGTTTGGCCTGGTATAAGAATATTTTAACTGTGCGCCAGCAAGCTGAAGAAGATCACGATGAGGAGGAGGAGGATGAGGATAGAAGTTTCCAGCAAGAATTGGATGAGATCTTGGAATCCATCACAAGACGAATGATCAAGAGTGAATTGGAAGATTTTGAGCTGGTAATTTATTCATTTATTTGTTTATTCATGACATTTCTATGCCACTCCACTCCAAACAGCTCTGCACAATATATAGAAGAAACAGCTTAAAAACAACAGAACAAATAGTAAACGATGTAAACCATAATGGTATTGTGGAAAAGCAAATGGGAAGATTGATTCATCATTTTACAAATATTAGAAGTGGCCATTCTAATTCTCTTGCTTTTGAATGTTAGGATAAATCAGCAGACTTCTCTCAATCAACTGGAGTGGGCTTAAAGAACAACATCTATGCCATTTTAGTGATGGGCATCTGTGAGGTCTTGATTGAGTACAACTTTAGTACAGGCAACTATAGGTAAGGAATTGGATTCTTATTTCTAAAGTTTCTGTTCCACTCTGCCTGGACTGGAAGATCTGTGACCCCAACGCCAGCTGAGTTCTAAACAATTTCATTAGTTAGAGCCACCACCAAAGCCTGTTTGTCATTTGTAAAGTGCAAGGAAGAAATAAAAAATGGACAAGCACTCCTCCTGAAAGAAAAGGAAGACACACACAAACCCACATAGAAAGGTTCGCCTTAAAAAAAAGTACTTTGGTCCTAGAGCAGTTGCTACTCTACAAATGCCTGGATGAACAGGCTGCGTCTTTAGTTGCTGTTAAAAACAAGCTAACGTGGCAGCCAGCTGACTTCACTTGTGAAGAGGCAGTCCCAGCTACTACTTCATGAGCTGAACCCACTTGCAAGACCATAGACAGTGATGAGGTGACCATCTGATTTTAATGCATGGCCTTGAGTGTATTGGAGAGAGATTTTAAAGAACTTGATTCTAAGTCTTGTAGGGCTGTTTAGACCCAAAATCCATGGTCAAAAGGTTGTATTGGTCCTGATAGTTCACAGCCAAGATAAGTGTTCTACCTTGAGTTGCAGTCCTTTTCCTTGTAACTGCAGAAACAATCTTTGAGTGGAAAAATTATAGTATCTTTATCTGATTCTTGGTGCAGGGTGTGTGTATGTGTGTTTAAACATGGTTCAAATTAAGTACTCCACATCAGCCTTTAAAAAGTTCATCCTTAAAATTAACAATAGAAATGATGTAACAAAGGCATAGAATCTGCACCTGGTGCATATCAGTAAATGAAACATGAATCTGTCTCAATTTTTATTTTCTATGGATAAGTCAAGAGAAAATAGGCCATCTCCACCTGAAAAATTGCTTTGTGTCTTTTGAGTTTCTATTTTTACCTTTGGTAATATGTGTTGCAGCAAGAACAAGTTTGAAGATGTTTTGAGCCTGTTCAAGTGCTACACCAAACTTTGTGAAATCCTGAAAGAGAAAGCTGGAAAGAACAAACCGTCATCAACAAACAAAATTGCCCGAAGCTTCCTATCAATGGGCTTTGTGTGTACCTTACTTACAAGTCTCTTCAGGTAAAGAATATTGACTTAAAATACTGATCATTCCCTGCATGTTACAGATAATCCAAGGCAGCCAACAAAAATCAGGCGCACTAGAAATGGCACTAGAAGCACAGAAATGAGCTATAAAAGCCACTGATAAAATACAGGCAATTCTAGTTATTCGCGGTAGTTACGAATTCTATAGTTCTATAAAATTCTAGTTCTATAAAATTGCCACAAATACTAAGTTAGCATATGCTGAAACCTCAGCTGCAAATGTGCTCCTCGGGTGACTCCAGTGTTTTGCCACACCACATGTCCATGAATAAGCACAAAAGCGCCGTGAGTACTGATTCTGTGGTTACAAATTAATTTTAGTGAGTAAGCAAATTTGCATATATGGAATCCATGAATAACAAGCATTGCCTGCAGTATGAAAGCACTTTCAATAAAAACATCACAAAAATATTATTTTAAAAAGGGCAGCAACAGAGAAAGCCATACTGCTTACCCAAAACAAAAAGAAATTTGAAATAGCTAAGAGGGTCTCATATGATCATAATGCAGTATTAGCAACTTAACTTTTATTTAATGTGGGGTTCCATAGGTATCATTAAGTGGTGGGCCTCTCTCTAGCCTAAACAATTCAAGACAATTGTTTAGACCACCTGGTCCAAAACATATACGCTTATTTTTTTTTCATTCTGACTGTACTGTCTGGATGTATTTGACTATAATCCTCATCATCCCCAGCCAGCTTTCTCATGCTGGCTGCTGATAATGAAAATTGTTGCCTGAGACACTTGAAGGGTGCCAGGTTACAGAAGACTTGTTTTCAGCTCCAGTCAACACCCATGGAGTTACCCATGGTATTTGTATATTTTCAAGCTCTCTCTCTCTTACTTTCTCAGTCCAGAATTTTTTCCCAACTCCTTAGGGACTGTTCCCAAAATCATGAAGAGAGCCTGGCTGTTCTGCGCTCCAGCACTGAGTTCATGCGCTACGCTGTCAGTGTAGCCTTGCAGAAAGTGCAGCAATTGGATGAGACAGGGCAGACAGATGGGCCAGAGGGACAGAACCCAGGGAAGATGTTCCAGTATCTTTGCAAAATCACTCGGTGAGCTAAATGCTAAGTGGTCAAGAAGTTTCAGTACTGTAAATGCTAATATTTTTTGTCTATAAGCATCAGGAATAACGTCTAGTAGAACTTATATACATTCTTACATACTTAAGCTGTTTTCTTTTGGGATAAGCAGCAGTATGCAGAGTGCAGAAATGAAGTGAAAAACAGTAAGCCAAAGAAAATCAAGGTATGTGATAAGAATAAATAAAGGAAACACAGCTAAAGCTGTGTTGCACATTTCAATATATATTCCATACATTTCTCTTCTTGCAAAACATTCTTGTTTCCACTACATCTTCATACTGCTAAATGCACCAAGAGAGAGTTTAAAACAGTAGTAAGGGATGCATGGAATTATTTGTCCAGTCTGCCTGATCTAATTCTTGTCTACCCTCCTTTTCCTGTAGAGTCCTCCTGTGGAGATATACCTCAATCCCAACATCAGCAGAAGAATTTGGGAAGAAGGATAAGGGCAAAAGCATCTCTCTGTTATGCTTGGAAGGCCTACTGCGGATTTTTAACACAGTGCAACAACTTTATCCAGCCAAAATCTCACAGTTCCTCCAGGCTTTGGGTAAGTATAATTCTGCTTCTTTAACTAACCCAAATTATTAATGCTATCTCCATGTGTCCTTTTCACACTGATTTAATGAATTTCTTTTCTGGGCTTTCACTTCTGTTTCACTGCCATCTCTTCATTCCTCTTTGTTAGATATTGCAAATGAAGATGATGAAGAAGTAGCCGAGGTGAATGTCACTGAGAGAGCTGCCTTCCAGATTCGGCAGTTTCAGGTAAGCTACAGTATGTGATGATGGCTGCTAAGCCGCTCCAAGCAATCATCAGACATTTGGAAGTCAGATACTCCAATTTTGGAGCATTCTTAAGGAAAGATCCCGTAATCATTCTCAAGGCCATTTTCCTTAGAAAAGCTTCCAACTCCACTAGGCCAGGAATGGGATGCTTGATTCTCAAAGCACTCATATCTCCTTTTGATGATTTTATCTGTTTGTTGTGAGTTCCATCCTTTTCTTTTGCCTTTCAGAGGTCACTAACAAACCTGCTTAGCAACACAGAAGAAGATTTCAGCAGCAAGGAAGCTCTTCTGTTGATCAATATCCTTGTGATGCTCTCCAAACTGTTGGATCCCTCCTCATCTCAGGTATATTTATTATTTATTTTATTTATTTAACTTATATGACCGCCCATCTCCCCCAACGGGGAACTCTGGGCGGTTTACAATAAAACTGATTAAAATAGAATAAAGAATATAAAAATACAATCAAATAATACAATAAATAAATTATAAAATCCAAATGGCCAGATAGTTTAATAAAAAGAAGGGCATTATGAAATTAACCACCCCAATGAGGAACTATTATTTCCTCCTTCCCATGCCAGGCGGCAGAACCAGGTCTTCAGATCTTTCCTAAAGGTCGGGAGGGAGGGGATCTGCCTCAACTCTGGGGGCAAGGTGTTCCAGAGTGCTGGTGCCACCACAGAGAAGGCCCGCCTTCTAGGCCCCACCAGATGACACTCTCTTATTGATGGGGTTCGTAGCAGGCCCTCTCTGAATGATCGGGCGGGTCGGGTCGATGATATGGGGATAAGACGGTCCCTCAGGTATTCTGGTCCCATGCCATGTAGGGCTTTAAAGGTGATAACCAACACCTTGAATTGTACCCGGAAGCAAACCGGCACCCAATGCAGCTCGCGGAGTAAAGGTGTTATATGCGCTGATCTTGGCGCACCTAGAACTGCTCGCGCGGCTGGACTCTGAACCAGTTGTAACTTCTGGATAGTCTTCAAGGGTAGCCCCATGTAAAGCGCATTGCAATAGTCTACATGGGAGATGACGAGAGCATGAGTGACTGTTCGGAGGGCATCTCGATCCAGGAATAGGCGTAACTGGCGCACCAGCCGAAGCTGTGCAAAAGCCCTCCTAGCCACGACCGCCACCTGCTCTTCGAGCAGGAGTCGTGAGTCTAGAAGGACCCCCAAGTTCCGCACCGGCTCCGAATGGGGCAGTGCTACCCCATCGAGAACCAAAGATGATAATTTCCCAGAAGACGCTAAGCCATCAATCCACAGCCATTCGGTCTTGCCAGGGTTCAATTGAAGCCTGTTGTTCCCCATCCAGGCCCTCACAGCCCCCAGGCACTGAGACAGGGTGGTCACTGCATCACTTACTTCACCTGGGATGGAGATATACAATTGAGTATCATCAGCATATTGATGATACCTCATCCCATGATGTCGGATGACCTCACCCAGCGGTTTCATGTAGATGTTGAATAGGAGAGGAGAGAGATTGATGGTAGAGGAGAGGTCGATGGTATCGAAAGCCACTGAAAGATCCAAGAGAGCCAGGATGGATGCACTACCTCCATCCCGCTCCCGCCAGAGGTCATCCATAACTGCGACCAATGCAGTCTCCGTCCCATATCCCGGCCTGAAACCTGACTGAAAAGGGTCTAGATAATCCGCTTCATCCAGGGTCCTCTGAAGTTGCAACGCCACCACTTTCTCAACCACCTTCCCCAAAAAGGGAAGGTGGGAGACTGGACGAAAATTGTCCAGAATGGTGGGGTCCAGGGATGGCTTCTTGAGGAGGGGGTGCACCAATGCCTCCTTGAAGGCAGTTGAAAACACTCCCTCCAACAAGGATGAGTTAACCATCGCCTGGACCCACCCACGCGTCACCTCCCTGGCCGATTTTACCAGCCAGGAAGGGCAGGTATCTAAATAGCATGTGGTGGAATTAACAATTCGGAGGATCCTGTCTACTTCCTTAGGTCCAACAGGATCAAATCGTTCCCAGATAATAAGGCCAGGCCGCTCTCCCGGCATCTCCCCAGACTGCATTTCACGCATGGAGTCCAACTTAGACCGAATCCGAGCGATTTTATCCTGCAGATGCTCGGAAAATTCTTCCGCACGGCCCTGCAGGTGGGTCACCGACTCCACCCTACCCAAGAGAGATTGCGTAATCTTGAACAGGGCCTTCGGACGGCATTCTGCGGATGCAATAAGAGCGGAGAAATATTCACGTTTCGCCGCTCTTACCGCCACAAGGTAGGCCTTAATAGCGGCTCTAGATTGTGTTCGGTCCGATTCCGCCTTTGTCTTTCTCCAGTGGCGCTCTAGACGTCTCTTCACCCTCTTCAAGACCCTCAACTCCTCCGTAAACCACGGGGAGTGACGGGTCGAATGGGGCTGGAGAGGTCGCATCAGCGCGGTCCTGTCCAAGGCCCCGGCCGCCTCCCTATTCCAGGCTGCGGCCAGTGCCTCCGTTGGACCGTGCAGCAGATCATCGGGTATTACCCCCAGCTCCCTCTGAAACCTCATTGGGTCCATAAGTCGCCGGGGGCGGACCAATCAAATAGGTCCTGCCTCCCTGCGGAGTGGGGCGGCATAAGAGAACCTTAGGGATATCAGGACGTGATCTGACCATGACAATGGGGATAGTTCTAACTTTCCCCTCAGATCACTTTGCCATTGCTCTGACAAGAAAACTAAATCCGGGGTGAGTCTACTGTCACGAGTCGGGTCCCGAATAATCTGGGACAGGCCCATGGCTGCCATGGTAGCCATGAACTCCCGAGCCGCTTCCGAAGCACACCCCAGGGAAGGCAAATTAAAATCCCCCAGGACCATAAGCCTGGGAAACTCCACCGCCAACCCCGAGATGGCCTCCAGCAACTCAGGCAGGGAGGTTGCTACGCAGCAGGGAGGCTGATACAGTAGCAACATTCCCAACTGTTCTCGGGCACCTGAAAGCCACCAAAGATTCTCTGATGATAACTGCCACCCCTCCTCCCCTACCCCGGTGTCTCGGCTGGTGCCACACCTGAAACCCGGCTGGGCACATTTCTGAGAGGGCTACCCCTCACTCTGGGCCCAGCCAGGTCTCAGTAATACACGCCAGGTCGGCCTCCTTCTCCGTGATTAATTCACTTATGAGAGGGGCTTTGTTGTTTACTGACCTGGCGTTAAGAAGCAGCAGTCGGAAACCAGGGCCCATATACTGCAGTTGCTGATGATGACAAGTTACATGTATCTTTATGGATGGACTGGAAAGCAAAGCAATGCTTTCCAGAATGGCAAGGAGTTATTGAGCATTATAAAAGTACAATTGAATTATTGTAATGTTTTTGTTCTTAACCTGATTTTTTTATTTCAGTCCACAAGGATGAGTTCTATTTTCAGCTTCCTTGGTCCCTTTTTTCTTTTCTTTCTAATATAGTTAGAAATAACAGGTGAAAACTACAGTTTCCAAAGTTCTCTGAGATGAGGAAATTATCACTTATCAAGTTTAACTGTGAATATTCTTGAAGTATAATGCTTATGGGGTTAGGCTGGGCTTATACATTGTGTTAAGCTCTGGTTTTCTTAATAGTGGTTGGTTAATAAATCACATTTGACTGGGTTTGCATGATATTATAGCCATAGTCTACAGCAGAGCTTTCCAAACTGTGTGTCGGGACACATTAGTGTGTCGGCTGCAGTGTCTGGGTGTGTCGCGGCTGCTGCTGCCTCCGAGCCCTGCCAGGATTCCGCGCAAGTCCTGGTGCCTGCCTTGTGCCTTGCTGCCTCCAAACCTGCTGTGATTCTGCGCAGGTCCTAGTGCCTGCCTTGTGCCCTGCTGTAAGAGTGTGTCGCGAAATGATGCATATCTAAAAAGTGTGTCACCAACATGAAAAGTTTGGAAAGCTCTGGTCTACAGAATACTATTGCTAGGTTCACACATCACACAAAGCCATAAAGTTAAAGAACACAGTTTGTAATGTTAAGCCCTAATGTGTTCTGCTTACTTTTGACTTACCATAATATATGAACTCAGCCAGCTGAAGATTAGGTTTGTATTTTAACCTGACCACTGGGTACAGTTCAGCAAACCATTCAGCAAATACAGTGGTCTTAGTGCAGCAAATAATACTGGCTTAGTGCAGTATGTGAACCTGGACCTGCAGGCATCATACGTAGACCTGCAGAACTGTTCCTACGTGGCACCTCTGTAGAGAGGCCCTTGCTATATGGATTGCCTATATGCAGAGTGAAAGATTCTTTATCCCTGTTGAGTATTGTTGGGCAGAACCACGGAATGCAACATGGGCTAAAAATTACTGTTTTGGCCATTGCAAGGGAACTTTAACCTGATGACCGTCATCCTATCAGTATAACGTATAAGTCAGCCCTCAGTTCAAACTATCTAATGAATACCTATCCTCCCTTCAACTCGCCTTGAAAGCTGTTCACACATGACTTTCAGGTAGTGGTGGGCTATATGTAGTTCTCTGGCTATATTCATGAAACTTTGGTCTAATTTCAAAACACCGATACAAGCGGTGCATAGGTTCAAACTTAAGATACCTATTTCTTGGATATAGACTATTACTTGGAAACAGGAAGGAGGAGTGTTGGAATAACAAAAAAGGGAATATAAGAGAAAATGAGTATTCCCACATAGTTTTGGCCTTGTCCCAGCCATTGCTTGCTCAATTCCTGAAAGAAGATATTTCCCCCACCCACCCACCCACCCACCCACCCAATAAATAAATAAATAAATATGGCCCTAGACAGAAGGCTGCTCAATTCTATGATTTTACATCCGTAGAAACTATAATAGCTTGTTTCACTTGCTGCTGTTGCATTAAATATTGGTGTGGTCATGTTCCCCTTGCCAAGACCACCATCTTTTTCAAGACTCTGTTTTAATGGTCTGTTACCTTTTTATTGATTTTAAGTGGTTGCTCTGAGAGCCTTGTTAGTTGAGAAATAGGATTTAAATGACTTGAGGAGTAATCAACTGATGAGAAACCGCTTTCTCTCTCTTTACACAGTTCGTGCAGCTGTTATCATGGACAGTGAAACTTTGCAAGGAAACTAGCTTGGGTAAGTTTTAACTGCTTGGGAGCTAGAATCAGAAAGCTATTCAGTGTACGTTTAGACTGCTCAGTACCTTGATGCAGCCAGTGCAGATCTGACATTGGCTGAGCGCCTGGCCTGGCTTGAGTGACTGAGCCAGTAGCCTTTTATCCCCACTTTTCAGTTTTAAAGCCAATTATGTTTAATGTGCCCACCTCAATCTAGTGGGAACCAGATTGGAACTTTCAATCATGGGTAATCCTGGTTAGTGACACCATACTTTATTTTGAAAATGAAAGAGGAAGGAAGAAGTATGTCTGGTTCCCCAACCAACCAGTCGGTCATACCTTATTTGAATATACTCATAGGGTTTTATAGCAAAAGATAAAAAATAAAATGCAACAACTGAAATCAGAACAGTCTAACCACGCACAGGTGAGTGATCAGGGCCTGTAAAGACGAGCAGGGCTGGATTGGCCGCATTCAAATGTTTTCAAAACTTGTTGATAGGACTTTCTCTCTTTCTCTACAGAAGATGCTCCTTGCTGCAAAGGTTTACTGTCTCTGCTTTTCACATTGCATGCTCTGGTTAAGAGCCCAGTCACCATATTGCGTGATCTTGCCCAGGATATCCATGCTCAGCTGGGAGACATAGACCGGGTGAGGAAGACCAGCTGGGCTTTTAAGACTGAACTCAAGTTGTATGCATTTGCCAGCGCAAAGATAACCCAAGGTTTTCCTATCAAGCTAAGCCATAATGTGGTTTGATTTGCGGCATTTGAAGTATGAACTTAGCTTATAGCTCAGCATATTGTGTCAGCTGTCATGGCTTTATTGACAAGCCATGATTAAAGCAATGCCTTATGAATCTAATCAGTTTATTTAACCTGTATCCCATAACCTTGAATGGGATTCTTGAAATGGCAAATCATACCAGTATGGTGTAGATTAGAGAGTTCTGCTTGGATGGAATTCAAATCCTCGATTGCTCACAAAACTCAGAAAGAAATCTTGGGCCAGTTACTCTCATCCTACCTCTTATTAGGTGGTAACAAAGATAATATAATATAGTGGAATAGAAATCTGATAGCTGAATCAACACCTCTGTTTCTGTAAATATTCTCAGGATCTTGAGATCGAGCATCAGGGTCACTTTGCCATTGTGAACTCAAAGACTGCAGCTCCTACGGCTTGTGTAAGTTGCATTGTGATCCAACTTAAAGAATGCAATTTCTGAAACATGTAAAATTCTAATTTAGAAGAGAGCATTGCACAGCACTTTGCCTGTGCCTGTGTGACATAAGTTGTCCCAACTTCTCTCTCCCTTTTTTAAGTTGATGGTTTTGAGTCAAGCAGACAAGATCCTTGAAGAGGTGGACTGGCTGATCAACAAGATGAAAAACTATTTGGGATCTGAGACAGCAGGTAACATTTATGAAGGAGCTCTTACTCAGTGAAATGCTTGGACAACTGTCTGTTTTATGTCAGAAATGCCTGCCTTTGTGGAAAGCCCGACTATGATAATTAAAGAAATGTCTAGAATATCAACTTTCAAATTAATCCAATTAGAACTTTATCTTGGTAAAGTGGAAAATATCTGAGGTCCCTCCAAGCATAGTAAATCTCAGAGATTGTCCAGCTAGCAACATTACACTCCCATTTTTGTCAAATCAAACAAGTAGACAAGATCAGGGACAGATGTTAAGATCCTCTTTTTCAGAAGAGATCCCAGTTATACATTTTGGCTGTAAAGAGAAAAAGTCTGGGCCACAAGGGAAAAACCTAACACCTTTGGGTAGTTAAAAGTCAGGAAATACAATTGAGGGATGCAGGGGCTTAGAGACTATATGCAGATCTGGAGCCACGGGCCCTCTCCTACCATGTGTTAGAAGCACACTTGAACCATATCTGCTAGGGAAAAAAAAGTCCCATCCAAAGCAGACATTCCTAGAGGATTCAGACCTTGACTTTTCTAGCTTGAATCAAACTTTCCCTTTTGTTTTTACTAGAAAATGCCTCTCAAGCAGTAAACCAGACTCAACCACTAGAGAAGGCTGTCATTCTACAGCTTGGGACTGTGCTGACTGCCTACCATGAGCTGGTACAAACGGCCTTGCCCACAGGGAGCTGTGTGGACACGTTGCTCAGGAGTGTCAGCAAGATGTATGCCATTCTCACAACTCTTGTAAAATATGTGAGTGCTGTTGAACTGGAGGGGTAAAGATGGGGTCACCAAATTCCCCTTAAGCCCATTATTCTAAGGGAGTTAAAGTGTGGACAGCCGTTATGCTGAAAAGTAGAAAAGAGCTGGTGTGTGCAGAAAATTCAGAAAATTTTCATAGGACTATTCCTAAAAAGGTCTTGAATCTAAGTGATATCTGCCAGATGTTTGGTTATGCAAACAGTAGAAGCAGGATCTTGCCTGCTGTAAGGCCCAAGGGATAATATATATAAGGACATCCTGATTATTTGGGTTGCATAGTCTGAAACAATGTATTCCTGGCCTGGGGAAAGGGGCAATATTCTGTTATTGTACCTGCAACAATAAAAAGCATTCCTGATCTCCCTGCTGTGCATATTTCTTGGCCGTGCCTACCTCAAAGGGCTGACATCAATCTTGAAAGCCCATCAGAGTTTCTCTCTATCCCATCTTATATCAAGCAAAATAAAGGCAACATTGACTTTCTTTCTCACGTTTTCCTCTTTCTCAGGACTGAGCAATCTTTTCTCCTCCCTTAATGTCTCACTGCTCCCTTCCCAAGGCCAAGTCTCTATTCTTTCATAGGTAGTAAGGCAGTCCTATCACTCATACGCATCCTCTTGCATTACTCTAGTATCTCCAAGTGTGTCGAAACACAACGGGGGGGATTCCAGGACGATTTGAGAAACTGGTGAGTATTGCTTATTGTGTACAATGCCTATCATTGTTAGGTACTTCATAAACACTGGGCGGGGTGGGGATGGGGATTCTGCGAGGATTGTGGAAGGAAGCTCTCAGAATAACTGTCACACCTTTGGTTCTATAGGTTAGACTGTCTGGTTCTCACTTGACTCCCCAGTGCTATGCCTTCATCACATACGTGCAGGTGAGACAAAGTGCTCAAGTTCCCAGATGAGGCTACTAGTAACTTAGGAAGGGAAATAGCATTTGAGAGCATAGGATGCAGCAACTTTGTTGAATCGAATTGGATTTGGGTTTGGACATTATCTGGTAGGGATGGGAAGCTGGTTGCAATCAAAATAAATCTCTGGATGTTCTGACGTCGAAATCTGAGGATCAACGTTCTGCTGGGTCTTGCATTCTACTGTGTTCTGTGCAGCCGTAGAACTATATGAACTAGGCAGGCAGAAAGGTCTTGAATTTGTCAAGAATTTCTGTAAAGGCCATTGGAACCACAATGTGAGCCTGCTCAGAGCTAGTCTACAGGGATAGGAAAGCACATCAGTAAACTGTGCTGCCAATGTAACGACCAACTCAAGCCTCTAGATTCACGTACCCAGTTTCTCTATTCCCACCAGACCCACTAAAAATGTGTCTTCCTAATAAAATTTTTGTTTTCTTCAGAACATCCAACGTGAAACCCTGAACTCTGCAGGAGAAAAAAAGAAAAAAGACAAAAGGGGAGAGGAATCCGCTGTTATGGTAAGTGTAGTTAGTTCTTCACATTTGAGTACTTTCACGAATCCAGGCTGGCATATAAGTGGATCCGCAATATAAAGTAGTTCCCAGCCATTTTATTTTTGCATTCTAGAACAGCAGCAACATCTAGGAAAATAAGATATTCACACCCAGAAAAAATTAGTATGTTCCTACACAATAAACCTGAGAGAGAAAATGGGGTGGACTTAATATGCTTGATGCTTGGACAGAAGACTTTCATCGTTGTGCTTCTATCAGCAGAGGGATTCCAGTTACATAACTTGTCCTGAGAACGAATCTCTGTAAAGATTTGATTCATTTGAGTGATGGTTTAGACCAGAGGTGGGGAACCTTTTTTCTGCCAAGGGCCATTTGGATATTTATAACCGGGGACCAGGGGGGTGGGGGCGGGATTTCCGCAGATCGGGGGCCGGAGTTTACGGGTGGGAGCCAATCACAAGCACTGGGGGGCGGGGTTTGCGGGCAGGAGCCAATCGTGTGGAAGGGGCAGGGTTTGCAGGTGGGAGCCCTGCAAGCCTTAGGCGGGAACCCCGTGGGCCTTATATGGCCCACGGGCCTGACGTTGCAATATGACATGGTCTAAACCAGGGGTGGGCAAGTGGGGACTTTTATGATAGACTACTTGCTTCTTAAAGACACCCTCCCTTTAGTTAGAATACTAGTGTGTCATAGAATTATTAGTTTAATTTAGCCTTGATACGCTATATGTTTTCCATTTGGAAGCCCACTCCATCATTAAAAAGCCTGCCAGCATTCTGAAATCATAGCCAGACCCGGTTTTGCTGCCTGAGTGGGCTAGAATCTAACATGCATGCTCATCCTTGAATGAGAAAGCTACTCTACCCCCACCCCACCCCACCCCCCAAAAATGACAAAAGCCCTTCATGGTTTACTCTTACAATGAAATATTTCCATGTTTTTTGGTCGCATAAATGTAAAACTAATGTAATTAATTAATCAGTAATTACTTTGTAATTTAAACACTTGCTAAGGTGTTTGATGTATAAAGTAACATCTGCTCTGTTTTGATTAAGTTTTTTATTTTGTTCTTTAATTAAGTTCTTTAATTTGTTCTACTTTTGTACTTTTGCTGGCTACTGGCCTGTGAAAATCCTAAACAGTGTGTTCTCTCCTATTACTATGCTGATTTTCCTGGAATCTGTAGGCTAAAGTGTTGCGGGAGACTAAGCCAATTCCAAACTTGGTTTTTGCCATAGAGCAGTATGAGAATTTTCTGATCCATCTCTCCAAAAAGTCAAAGGTAAGATTTAATTCTAAAAACATAGTTCTTCCTTTTTATAAACTATTGGCAATTACGATAATATAAAGTAGTATATCTTTCATAGGTAAAGGTAAAGGTTCCCCCCGCACATTTGTGCAACCGACTCTAGGGGCCGGTGCTCATCTCCGTTTGTTAGCTGAAGAGCCAGCGTTGTCCGAAGACGCTTCCACGGTCATGTGGCCGCATGACGCGTGCGGAATGCTGTTACCATCCCACCAAAGTGGTACCTATTAATCTACTTGCATTTGCATGTTTTCGAATTGCTAGGTTGGCAAGAGCTGGAGCGAGTGCGGGAGCTCACTCCGTCACGCGGGGTAGGGATTCGAACCTCCGAACTTGCGATCTTCCGATCGACAAGCCTGGTGTCTTACCCGCTGAGCCACCACGCCCCCTCTTTCATGCTGCACTTCAAAACCTATGCACTTTAGCATACATTAGCCCTGCCTCCAAGTTCAAAATTTTAATTATTTTTCATTTGCATAAGCAATTTCAGTTCTTGACATCCCACTTCAAAAGAGCATCTGATATGTTTTTTGTCTGTTAGAATTCAGAGTGATAGAGAAGGTCTGTGTATTTTGCCCTCTGATGAAACAGCTTATTTGTCTCAAAAAAAAAAATTCAAGCAGTGTGTTATTCAGTTGCAAATTTTAGGTTAAATGAAACTTGATCTATACAATTCCAATAACTACATTATACAAGTAGTGTAAATTTAACTACGATAATTCTTTTCAATCCTTTGATTGGGTGGTGTAAACATTTTGTAAAATAAATGGTCTCTGGGTGTTCCAGGTCAATCTAATGCAACACATGAAACTCAGTGCCTCCCGGGACTTCCGAATTAATGTATCTACTGTAGAAAATGCCCTACAGGAACAGGATGTGGAGGATGAGCCAGACGAGGAGGTTAGTTTTACAGGAAAGGTTACCATGTGATGCCTGTGGTCACTCATGTGCCTCAAGACCCCTCCCTTGATGCCTGCACCCCTTCTTTTAAAAGGTTCTTTTAATAATAAACATTGAAAAGGTGAGTGATATTTTGCAAAACAGTGCCCCTACCTATTTGCATCAAGGCCTTTGCACTCCACAAATATTCTACTGCTGGCAGAGGACATGGCCATGCCCACTTGGAAGCTATTTTGTGACTGTGCTCCCACTAATGTCCCAAAATTCCAAATGTGCCCCTCAGCAACAAGAGGGTGCTTTATTGTCTGAAGGAACACACTGAAAGATCCTTATTTTGGTGATAATAGCAATGTGTAACTCTACATCCTTCTTGTGAAGTTTGTATGAGCATCAATCCCATGTATGCTTAAATCAGTTTAAATAATTATAGTGTTCTGCCCCTTGTTTTAAAAGCAAACCACTTGATGGAATATGGCAACCATCCTACGCTAGTCCTGTTCAAAAATGAGTAGTCAATTCCACCAACACCACACCTGTGGCTTGAGAGCAGAAATAAGGACTGGAAGTTTCTGCTTCCATGAGCACTTTTAATTAAAAAAATGAAATAAAATCCTGAAACATTTTGTTGTGGGCTGTCCATCCTTACCATAGTTTTCTTCTGTTTCTTTCCTTTAAACATATGTTGACAAAGGCAAAAAACCCCAAAATATTTGGGAGAGATGTTATAGCAGAGGTAACTAGTTTGGTTAATTAGCAGATTATGCGGCTTGCACTATTTCAGTAGTTCGCTGGCCACTGTTACGGATTTTCCAACGGGCTCTGTTTCTATTTCTTCCAGAGCATTGCATCTGCACAGTCAAACACCAGCAGAGAACCCAAAAAGAAGAGACGAAAAAAATAAGAGCTGCCCTGCTTCTTCTCAACTGGCTATTTTGCAGAGTTTTAATATCCACAAGGAGACCATTTTTTAAAATTAATCTACAGTATAGTAGAAAAGTATTTCTTCACCATATCCATTGCACATAAAGCCTTGAATGCTTGCACTATCAGTAGCCTGCTGATGATCTGTCCTGACCTATCCCAGTAAGGCACATTAACTTTGTAACTTTTTCTTTTGGTCTCGTCCACCTGGGCAATGTCAGGTTGGCCTCAGGAGCCATAGTCCTCAGAGATGCCTGTTCTCCTCCTCCTATCTTGGAGTGAAAAGAAAAAGCAGGTGTCCACATTCAAGAGATTCCTTCTGGGGGATTCCACTGTGTCCAGTTAGCTTCTAAACTCAAAGTTTATTTTCCTTTTTCCAAGGAACCTTTGGTTATTTTGATAAGTTTGTATATATCCAGAGCTTCCCCTGTAAGAAATTAACAGTAAGAGAGTTTCATAGAATCATTTCTGAGCATATTAAAAATGCTCAAACTTTCAAAGATTCGTGTGCTGGTCTTTGTGTTCCTAAATAAATTTTGTCCCGAGCAGGGATTTATGTAAGTCAGGGAGGGGAAACAACATGTAAATTAAAACCTATACTTCAAACTATCCTAATTTTGGTCAGAGACTGCAGATATTATGAATATATATATAGATAATATGCCAGAGCTGGGACCTATTTGAACTTTGTTAGTTTACTTTGGCAAAGGATTCCTCTAACAGCTTAATTTAATAAAATGCATAATGTTACTGGGTTAGTTTCTTAACCTGTCACATTTGGTACAAAAATTGTTAAACTGTGTTTCTGAAAATAAACAATTAAAAGCTTTTTAAAATGCATGTTAACTTGAAAAAGCAATGTCAGTGCTGAGCATAATTGGTACTTGTGTGACAAGATTTACCCTTGTAGGTCCATAAAACAATGCCTAGGGGCACAAGAATTGTCAGTGGCTGGAAATACTAACAAACAACAGGCTAAAGCCAGAGGTTGAAAAAGTGCTTAGTTCAGGAATGTAACCAACTATATAATGCAACTATCATGAACAGAAAAGAAATACCAATGAGACAAGTTTGGAAGAGTTATCTAGATGTTCTCCAGTAACTGCATCACACTTTATACCAATTCATGTTTTCTTTAACCATTTCAAGATTTACCAAGTATGCTAGGCCAAAAGAAACCATCTGAATGAAACATGTGAACCTGCTTTCAATGAAACTGAATTTAAAATTGACGAGTACTCTCTGGACAGCAAACTATAAAATTACTTAGCTCTAGATGAAGGGTGAAAAGAAGGTTGATTCAAGTGGCAATGCAAGAGCACATCAGGTTGTAAATCAAGAAATCTTAATTTCAATGAGAAAAAAAACGGCTAGAAATTCTTCCAAACCACCACCAAGCAAACTGCTAACACATCTGTAGAAGGAAAAAATAAAGTAGTTCCAAAGGCAGGAAGTAGAGGCCATGCCAAGTGAAGCAGTAGCCCTGATATTTTTATATTTATAACTTTTTTATCCTGTGTCCTGTTACCCAGATATGCAGGCTTGTTGGATTTAAATGGCTCTGAGTTCTACATAGCCATGCACAGGACTGCCCTGTTAAGTCAGAGAATGTAAGGGAAGATACTATCCTCAGTTAACACTTTCTCCCCATGTCGCAGGGAACATGAGAATCCGTGCATGCAGCTTCTGGTTTCTCCATAAGGATACTCTTGGGCAAGGTCAAATAGCCAAGCTGGTCCTGAGGATGGTGGAAGCCTTGCACAAAATTGATTTCCAGACTGAGAAAGGCTTACGATCTCTTGTTACATAAACTGGAAGATAGAATGCTAGTCAAGTATTATTTTGAAAAGCAGTAACAATCTGATACACACCTTGGGGGATGTTGTATCTTTGTTCCAGTCCTCCTGGGTTAGACGGGGTGACACAGTCCATTGTCACCTCTTTCCTTAAGCAATGATCAATATCCACAGCACTGAAAAAGGCCACCGACTGAGGCAGATCCTGAAGGCCGAGCTTATAGGCAAACATACATCTGAAAAAGTGAATGCTGCCTTTAGAGGTGGATCCCTTCTTTTTGGAGTAGGTTCTCTGATCAGTTACACAATAAATTGCTTAAAAAGTGCAGTACAACACACCCACACTATTTCCATCATGTGCCTCTACGAAAGTTATTTTTAGGGAAAAAATCAACAATTAACCAAAAACACATTTTAATCAGCGACAGAAAAAGTTCTATCTGGTTGAAAACAATGGGTAATGGTTTGATATATAAAATAGCAAATGCTCCCTTATAATACTTTGTTCTAAACCAATAATCAAGAGCTTTGTTCTTTTTTTTTTAACCCTGATACATTAGCGGGCAATGTTCTATTTAGTGCTTGAATCTATGATTGAAAATTACATCCAAAACTCAAGCCATTGAAGCTCTTTCACTAGTTGTAATCACACAGATAAGGACCACAGATGATGAGGAGGGATGAAGATCAACCCCACTTCTCCATCCCAGTTCTCAAGATGTCACACATTTTAAGTGATTTGTAAAGACAATGATGCAATCTTAAATCATCCTATTATTATCCTACAAATATGTAATGGGTAAAAAAGTACATGAAGGGAGACTAATTTTTTGAATCACATCTTCATTCTTTCAATTACTATAAAGAGAGAGATTTTATGTCAGATTATGTAATTTTTTCCCAAGATTTGAGAATAATGGATTCTCATTAGACTCAACACCATCCTGATCTTAATCTTCCAGATAATGGGATTAGACTATCAAAAGTCAAAATAGTAACCTGTCAGTAAAGTTTGATATTTACTTTTAGTATGCAGCTACTAAGTTATGGGGTCCCGGAGCCTTTATTTCCATGATTTTTTTTTAATTGCCACTTGAACTTCTTTAAACTGAACATTTCCACCAATAAATTCCTGTTTGTCTGACTAAGAAACTTTCTGGCCACCCTCAAATCCCTCCAGTTGAAGTGTCTTCCCCAGCCTGGCTGGCATTCTCCAAAAATGATAGGAACACAGCTTCCAAAATTCCTACCTAGCATAAAACATCCAGGGGTTGCAACCCCAAACATCTGGAGGGCACCAGATTTGGGGAACATTATCCTAAATATGAGCTTGCCAAATGACAGGACCACTGCTTACCGTGTGAGGAGGTTTGTGATCTGTAGGGCAAGCGCTGCCCGATAGCGGTCCTCGCTCTTGACCAGGTAGCGCACTTCATCATGGATGCTGATGCAAAAACGCCCATCAATGCCAAATACCTCAAAGAGCCATTTCATAGATACAAGCATCAGGTGCAGATAATCCACAGCTGAACTCTGGACCACCCAATTTATTCTGCTGGTCACAAACTAGAAGGAAATAAGTTAACAGATAATACTTTTTCAATCAGCTTGTTATTTAAGAGCATGGCTTCCTTTTTGGCAGTCCAGATTCTGATAAACGTAACAGTTGCATCATTCCTGGATTCCGGTCTCAACTGATTCACTGATCCAATTTATTAGCGATGCTTTTTTCTTTGGGAGGGGCAGTGAGGTTGATGGCATGTCAAGTAATGCTTGGAGCTCTGGAAGCCTGTGAGTTTAGCATTTCCAGGATATAAATAGGAATCAGTCAGTTCCAATTCTAATCATCAGTTCAGATTTTTAAGTTGATCTAATTGGTATTGTCAATTTGACTTTCTAACGTGGATAGGTGAATCCAGCTGATCTGATCTGGAAAGCCCATAATTCAGTAGAGGGCTATCTGTGCATGTGTAAAAGTATATACTGGATTAAATTGGAGATGATCTGATTCAGAAAGCAGTCTCAGAAATCAGATAGGATCACCAACTCCATTTTTCCCACACCCCCTAGTACATGGGTTCCTAGGTTTCTTTGCAATTCTAAGCTTGTAGAGAAGTGGAAGTGCCTGGAGAGCACTTTTTTCCATCACAACTGCTGAATCCAGTCACAACATCACCATGTGGGAGAAATGATCCATTTATGGAACAAGGCCAGGTGTCAGGTACGATAGCCATAGAGCCCTCTTTGGACAACTGAAAGAAATCACTCTGCTCCATTGGCAGGAGTTCTGAGTCCTCTCTAAGAATGGAGAGGGTTAGGGTTATGGTTAGGACCACATCTCCAGTTACAGTTAGGCCACTCCTTCTGCCCCCCAAATAAAAAAATCAACTAGTTAGAACCGGGGGATCTCTCTCACCTCACCCTTGACAGCTGCTGGCTCCAATGCTCTAGAGATGCGGCAGCCGAGCACCGGAGTGCTTGGTGCTTCCGACATGGCAATGCTTTCCAGTTTGTTGAACATTTCAGACTCTGTCCCACTAGCCCACACTCGCTGGCGTACCACATCCCACTTCTTCCCACGAGATCTAGAATATGAAGCACAGAACTGTTGAACTGGGAGGTCAACAGCAGATCTGACCCTACAATTCTGGGCTGCTATCACTGAAACTGCAAGAAGGAAGACCTGCATTGCAGCAGGAGAGAGAGACAGCTCAAAAAAACAAACTGATATTGCAAACATACACGACCCGGATTTTAGCTTCGTAGAGTTTCTGTTTCTGCTTAAAACGACAACAATGAAACGTTCTTTTCTAGCTTCCAGACCTTAGGGCTGGAAAGGCAAGCTTAGGAATGTGTCACCAATGTTTGGGGAATTTCAGAAGTCAGAAGGGTGCCTGATTACAATTACCAGTCATTGGGGGCAACATGCAAAGAATTCTGACCTTCCTAGTGACAGAAGAATTTAGCAAAACGTGCACATTCCTAACAGATGTTTGCCACGTGGAGTTTAAATGACCCTGACATGGAATACTGACTTCATTTTACTGCCAACAGCCCAAGCTTTAGCTCTAGTGTAATTTTTTTCAGGAAAAAAAACAACAGCAAACCTTGCCCTCTGTTGTCACTTACCGTTTTGTTCCTTCTCTCTGTATCCGCCGCATGTCTTTCAAGGGTATGGAGCCGTCTTTTGCTCTTTCTACTGGGATGCCCAGTTGTTTCACTAGCCATTCCCCTTCCTCAGAGAGGTGACAGCTACAAGAAAAGAAGAAAGGAGGAAAACCAAGAGTGGGAGAGACCATCTAAAGCTGCAAGCAAAGATTCCTCCTTCGCCAAGGCAGCCTTACCGTCGGATTCCCTTCGTGACAGCATACATTTGCTGGGCCTTCTCATTGGCCTCCTGTTCTGTCAGGCGGTGGTTGAACTGCATGAGGAGACGCTCAGCGAATGCCTGTCCTGCCCCGTAGATGCGTCCGTAGTTGAACACCTTGGCGTGCTCTCGGCTGATCCCCACCGTGGAGGCCGTCTTGCTGTGCAAATCTGTGCCGCTGCTTTTCTTCCCTTGAAGCGTCATCCAGCCAAAAGCGGTGCAACCTAAAAAGGGTGGAAAAGGGAGCCGGGAAGGGAAAAGTAGTCTCAATGTGGCCTTGATAAAAGAAGGCAGAGTGGACCAGCTGAGGTCCTAGATGCCAGCCTGATGATAGTCTGTTTTCTAACGTTATGCATTGGCCCTTCCTCCTCTTCATTCTAAGCAAACCAGAAATCTCACTGAAGTTCTTTCATCTACTTAATTAAAATAGGTTTCAAAATTCAGCTTCTGAATACAAGAGGCCTTCCAAAATAGAAGAGAACAAATGTATAGAGCAGGGCTTTCCAAAGTTTTCCCGCAGCGACACACCAACTGCCGTTGGTGTGTCGCCGCGGGAAAACCCGGAAGTGCCGACGTTGCAGCAGCGCGCAAAAACCCGGAAGCGCTGCTGCCGCTTTCAGGTTTTTGTGCGCCGCGGTTGGTGTGTCGCCGCGGGAAAACCCGGAAGCGCTGATGATGATCAGCGCTTCCGGGTTGTGTGGCGACACACCAGACTGTGTGGCGACACACTTTTGTGTCGCCACACACAGTTTGGAAAGCTCTGGTATAGAGATTTGATCTATCAAGAGCACACCGAATGTTCATGTCATAGATACAATGTTTTGACTACCAAATGCTCTGGAGAAAACCTCTGGGTATAATGGCACTCACCATGCATGCCAGCAAAATGGGCTTCACCCAAGACAGCCGCTATCCAAAGTTCTTGGGAATCAACATCAGCTCCAACCAGATGGTAGCCAGGAGGGGCTTGAACGATAGCTTTCAGCTCACTGCCCACCCGGTCAGTCTGCAAGAAATGGGGGAAATGATTTTGGTTCTCAAGGAGCCTGAGTCAATCCACGGGCTTGGATTAAAAGGAAGTGCCTTTCTAGCCATCATTTTGCTCAACTGAAAGACTTGTTCTGCAAGACAGACAGTCGGTCAGCTCTTACACTGTTCTATCAGTTCTACATGGGCACAGATCACTTGTGTTTTGCATTGTGTATGGCAGAAAAAACAAATTTATTTTACTCTTCCACATGACCTAATTCTAGTCCTGCCACATAGGAGGATAAAGCAGCCAGAACAATCAGTCCTGAACCCAAACTTTATGGCATTAGAGATCACACCTTCTCCCATGACTGAAGCAACACTAATAGGTTCCTGTTGCAAGTTTGGGGGGGTCTCAAATGTTTGCTGTCTTATGGAAACATTGCTTGCAATTACCTGTTTCCATCCTATTCATATTCAGCTCCACTGTAGGAACATCTAACAGGGCTGGGCAGAATTTTGAATAAAAAGCATCTGAAAAAACAATCTCACCCTGGCATTGCTGGCTGTCAGCCAAGTGGGCTCCACGGCTCGTCGAGTTACTGTTCCAGCAGTCACTACCTGTGGCAGGATGGCTCCGTAATCATTCTCTTCATCATAGTCTGGATGCCTAGAAAGGGGTCATGGTGAGAGCCCATTTCAAAGCATAGCAGGCCACCACCATTGGCTCTGCAGATGATGAAGAAGGTTCCACATTGCTGTTTATACCCCCAAAGCAGTTAAAAGCTGATCTGCAATCATTTTCCCTCCTGCTGACCTTGACATCTCAGTAAGATGCAGAGATCCCATGAACCAATCACTGGTTCCTCCTCCAGCTGACCCACAGGAATGCAAAGTGCCCTCCCCAAGCTGCTGCAGCTCCTACAGCTACAAAAATCCTCTTGTTCCCTCAATTACACACACAATCCCAAATTTCTAGCCTTCCCTGTTCCCCATTTTCAGTATCTATGGTGTACGTTTTACTGTTCATTACTGCTCATCAGAAAATCTGAGCAGTTGCCAAATGGGTGAGCTGCTAAGCTGACAAGCCCCCTTTCCTCCACCGCATATAAGAGCCCAATGACTATGATGGTGACAGAGTAGCACATTGGCATTTTGGCAACCAGATGCTTCTTTCTATGACTATATCCTTAATTACAAGCTGTTGCAAATTTGCTGTATTTAGAGATTGAAACTAAAACACAGCACAGCACTAATAAACAGGAGCCAGAAAAAAGAGGCAGTGTCATCTTCTTTGCTTATTAACAGTGTGTGCATTAAGACTGCTATTCTCGTGAAGTTTTTATGGCCCAGTAGCACTGAAATGTGCAAAACATCAAGGGAGCCACAGAACTATTGAGCTTTCCCCTAGGAGAAGATGCAACAGTAAATCCATTAAAAAGGCTAATTCTGTGAGCTGCTCTTTTTATCATGATTATTTTCTGCTTCCTCTTTTCAGAGAGAAGACCTTAAAACTGAGAATACAAGTATCCAAGGCCAAAAGTGAGTGTTATTTGAAAACTAACCTATCCCCAAATGCATACCTTTACATGGATTTTAGCTGAGGTTGCTAATTTTGGGTAAAATAAAAGAGCTATGTAAATAAAACAATATTGGTCTTGACCACATTTCTGTATACGTACCTAGTCACAGATCGTGGCAGTTCTCCTCTCTTCAACCACACCACTATCTGTGAACTGCAAGGAGAAAGAAATGAATTGTCAGATGAAGGAGCCAGAAAACTAGATTTAGAAAGCACAATTGGTAGAAAAATGTTACTTAATGTTTTTCATCAACCCATGTCTCCCTGTCTCAGCATTCTGGTTCTTAAACCTTACGCCCAGAAAGGAAGAGCTCAGCTATAGTGGCCCCAGTTTATTTAGAGCTCCATATATCCCCAGGTTGCCAATACGGACCAAATCTTTCCTCCCATACCTAGAATCAAGAAATCCCCCCAATGTGAACATCAACTATTGTAACTTAACATGTTCATATGATATAGTTCCTGCCCTTCTAGGCAACAAGAGGACTTTGCCTTGTTGGATTTTTTTTTTAATCCGTTTTAATCCGAATCATGTCCGATTCCCGGAGACTGCCTGGACAGGTCCCTACAGTTTTTTTGGCAAGGTTTTTCAGAAGTGGTTTGCCATTGCCTGCTTCCTAGGGCTGAGAGAAAGTGACTGGCCCAAGGTCACCCAGCTGGCTTTGTGCCTAATGCGGTTTCTAGCCTGATTCTTTAACCACTGCACCAAACTGGCTCTCTGTTGGATGGTACCTCACCCCAAATTGAGGAGACCTGGACCATCTGTTCTACACTGCTGTACAAGTAAAAGAACATCCTGCGGAAACAAACGCAGGACCCAAAGCAAATAATCAAGGCTTAACTGCAGTATTTATTTAAACAGTGTGCACTGGAGGGGTCCTCACCAAGAATAGTGGGTGCCTCCCCTGAAAACAAAAGGAATGCACTGATATTTATACATTACAGAGAAGGAGGGGATGTAAGCATACATACTCGTATGATGATGCAGGCGTACATACATATGCATAAGCAATAGATCTCAAGTTACTTTCTGCCCTACTTATCTACTTTAAAGAAAGCCATTGTCTTAGTGAGAAGAAGGGAGGGAACAAACTTCTTGAATACAGAGATTCACGGGTTGCTATGGGAATCCACTGATAAAAGTTAGCAAAGGCTGCAGAAGCTGCTGTGAGATAGTTTCCAAGGCTGTTGCCACATTCCTTTATGTTTCAATTTGGTTTAGCCTGTCCCATTCATTGGAAAAGCTGTTTTCCTCACAGCCCCACTCCTCTGAACTCTCTAAACCTGCCAACAAATTTGGAAGAAAGGAGAGAAACTGTGGCAAACATTAGCAACAGTGGTCTGGTCCCTCAAGCCCATGTTTCTCAGGTTTTAGCATATCTGAACCTACTGTAAGTTGATCATAACAGTCAATAAGCATCAGTCATGGTGAGGCTTTTGACATTTTGTCAACCCAGAAACAGATTCAGGATTCTTTATTCAGTATCCAGAACCAAGGGAATGTAGAATGGACCTGGGATCAGAGAGGCCTGGGTTCAAATCATTATTTCATATGAAGTCTACTAGATAATGCTGGGCATTACACTCTGATGGATTATTAAAATTAAACCATTATAGTCTACATCTCCTGCGTCAACCCCAGATGAACACTCTGAATATTCTAAAGGCAAAATCAGTACTTTACTTGAAGCAAGGTAGTTTCTTTTGATGTTGAACTCAATTACAAACTTCATCTGGGACTATCAGCATTTACCCACAAAGCCTAACGTTCATCAAATATTAGGAACTCATTCCAGCTGCCTCAACACTTGGTTCCTCTCTTCATATTCAACATTCCTCCAGTGTTGAATATGGAGCTTGGAACTGGTTTATACAACCTAGACAAGTTCATGACAGAAGGAGGACACCTGGCTACATTTAGAATATAGAGTTCAAATTCTTGCTGTGCAGAAAGAAAGTAAAGGAGAAGGGGGAAAAGGAGAATAAGAAAGGACAAGCAATCACACCATGGTTAGCTGGTAATGATCCAAAGCCATAACTGAATCTGAGGTTACTCTGCTCACCTGATGCGTTTATGGGCGTTTCTCCAGAAGGAGATTTTCTTGTTGATTTCCAAAGCGTGTGTCCCATCTGCTGCTCCTATTCCAGCTTTTAGGGTACCATCTTCCATCTTGGGTAAGAAATCCTTGGCAAATGGGCTTCCAACATTGCTGGCATTGCCATCCTTTTAACAGCAGGGAAGGAAAGTTTATTTTGACTCAAGAGACCAGCGACAAAACAGATTCTGTAAGCAAAATGCAATGCTTCTTCCTGGCTACTTCTAAGGAGACTTCTTCTTACATCCAAACATACAGAGAAGCTCCCTCTCAGTTAAAATTCCTGTTTCAGATGGGATTATCAGAGATTATACCAGACCAAATCATCTGAATCGCTATGACCCATTTTATCCCTGAAAGCTATTCCTAGGTCTTTCTGAATGTGCAGAACATTTTTCCATGCCTAATTAACAATCCTCAACTGCATTCCCCACAACTAGGAATAAGCAAGGCTTCACAGTAACAAGCAGTGCCAGCAAAACAAATTTAAACTCTGGTGCCTCTTATTTACATCCCTTTATCCTTCCAATCAGGAGAAAAGATTTTAATTGCTAAGATGCCTTAGTAAGAAATCTTCCGGCCAAAACTCATCAATGGCACAGATGTATGATTGGGTAAGTCAAGAGCGCCACACCTGTATTCCCCCCCCCAACAAGGATACAAACATTATCTAAATGAAAAACAGTGTGCACCAAAGTGAAAGGGAAATGGTGTGCACTGGAGTCTGCAACAAACTGCAGGGGTGTCAAAATGACAACACATGCACAATGACGTTACATGCATGTTGCCAC
This sequence comes from Charina bottae, assembly GCA_023362775.1. Lineage (NCBI taxonomy): Eukaryota > Metazoa > Chordata > Lepidosauria > Squamata > Charinaidae > Charina > Charina bottae. Next base: position 11,818,458 of record JALMGJ010000010.1, read on the forward strand.
TAGCTCCCCCTATAGATGCTGGGGGCATGCATGCAATGACTATATGGGATGTAACACCCTCTCAATATTAAAAGTGGTTGTCTTATTCCTTGCGTTGGCATGCTTGCTCTCATCTTCACAGTTGGTGAACCACAGGCCTGCCCTTTCATACACAAAAACACGCTCCACGAAGTCCACCCTTACTTTGTGAGGCAGCTTAAAAAACCAGCATCCAGGTATACTGACATCATTGTAAGGCCCGTTGCCGTGGTGATATTCAGGAGAACTCTTCGCCGATTCCATCTCCTCCTGAAGAACCAATGCAGGATTAAGCATTCGTAAGCCGCCCAGGGTCATATATATGAGATGGGCAGCTATATAAATTAGAATAAATAAATGAATAAAAATTAGCTGGACTTAAACCCAGAGTGCAGAACAAAGGGATGACTATTGAGATGTGGCCTCAAGCTCCAATGGGCTGCCTTGGGGAACACAATTCTCAGTATAAAAAAAGACAGCCCACTCCCATCCTAGAGTACTAGCTGAACCCCAGAGGGAATCCAGCATTTGGACTTTCACTCAAAACATGGCCATCCACCACCCAAACCCCAAACGTGCCTGATACAAGATTAAGTGATGATCAGTTTCTTTCTTTAGATAGGCCATTACCTGCCTCACTTCTCTGGTTACAGGATCCACGTCCGTATCCACCTCCAGATGGCCAAGCAACTCAAGCTGACATGAAAAAAAAATCCTTTAACATGTGAAACTTGTTCTTCTCCTGTATCTATTTACAGTATCACTTATCTTCCAAGTTTGCATTTGACCAAAAGGATCATTTACCAAAATGTGAAACAAAGATCCTTCTGCATATAGAAAACCAATAAATATTATACCCTACCTGACATGCAAGTTTTCTATAATCAGGGCATGGTCGTTTTTTCTCTGAAAAGCACAATTGAATAAGAATCCCTGAAGCTTCCAGGGGAGCTATGGCAAACCTCTACCCGATATCTCACATGGTACAATCCAGCACATACTCTATCACAAAATTGTATATCTCAGCTTGGAGAGGGTAACTAGTACCTTTTCCCAAAAATCACCGTTTTCCGTTAAGAACTCTTCTTCCAGGTAGCTGTCAGGGAAGACTGGTTGCTCCTTGCCTTTCTCCTTGCAATATTCCCGATACAGATGTTCTATAACCCTATCAAAAATAAGTGTTTTCACGCACTGAACGGCAGCAGAATTATAATCATACCTTGCCTAGTAAAATGTATGATCCTCTTTCTTGATTCTCATTACTGAATCGCCTTTATGGGGAACAGACACATTAGGCCTGATCATGTACACAAAAGAATGGGGTTTTCTTTCAAGAACCATGTGTGTTTGGCACTTTTATGCATTTCTCAACAGCAGGCTTAGTAAAATCCATAGTACCTGATAATATAAAGCTTACCAAAGCATTTTCTCATCTTTACAGCTCTTGCAAACTAGAATGAATGAAGGTTTTAGTAGTGCCAAAACCCAGCAACATTAAGCCTGACAAATAAAAAGCAAAGACAATATTGGCATAATATTGTAACTATACTGAAGTGGCATGCAATCAAATTCACTGGTTTTGTAGACCTTTTAAAAGGACCTTTACATACTGCTGAACAGAATTTGGCTATATTGTGGGCAAAGCTTGTTGCTTGTCATTAATACAACAACAGAGCAATCACCTGGATGACCTAGGTCAGTGTTTTTCAAACTTGGCAACTTTAAGGCATGTGGACTTCAACTCCCAGAATTCTGGGAGTTCAGTTCTGGGAGTTGAAGTCCACAGATCTTAAAGCTGCCAAGTTTGAAAAACACTGACCTAGGTCATCCAGGTGATTGCTGTGTTGTTGTATTAATGACAAGCAACAGGCATTGCCCACAAAATAGCTAAATATAGCATTATATTAAATGTTATGCTTCTATTTCACAACACACAGGGGGGTAGCTCTGTGGAGTTCACTTCCCCAGAAATCCCTCCTTACTTGAAGGGGCAGGTGGGCGATGCAGCATCTGGACCATCCTCTAACAGGTTGTCCTTCCTTCCTGGCACCAGGTAGCCCCAGCCATGTTTCTCAGAGTAGTGCAATGGAAAGCCGTCCCAGGTGAGCCTCATGAGCTTTGGAGTCACTCTCATTTGAAGGCTGATAAGGTTGGGTCCAGGGGCCCAACTAGGATCACTGAACCGTGGACACAGGTTGCGATACCACCTACGCAGAAGGAAGCGAACAACTTTTGACACTCAACCAACAGCTGGATAACGAAGACCACTTACAAACCTATTTGCCCATATTTCTCTTCTGGGACTGCTATTTACTTAGATGTATATCATTTCCATGAGATCTAGGCAGAGAAGGGCAAGGAAAGAGCCAGCTGTGCTGGTTGGGCATTAGAGCAGCAGAAATCCATCACAGGTGGAAGAAAGCAGGTTGGGGAAAACTGTTTCAGGAGATCCCCTCTATCTATCTATATGAAACATTTCTTTAGCGACTTACTCTGGATGGCCAGGGAGATGCTGAATTCTCTTTGGCTGCAAAGCCACAGTCTCCTTTAGACTTTGAAGAGCCAGTTGGCTGGCAGGGAGGCTTTGCTCTTCTTCTTCAGTTGGAGGACCAGGATCTATTTGCACAATATAACAACGCAACACACAGAAAAAGGTTCAAGCAGCATGCATTCCTCATCTGATTTCAAGGAGCCTCAGAATCTATCTTGCCCCAATAGTTCCATGTCTTGCAAAGCTGTAGCCCAATTTAACAGCTAATGGGATGAAAGGAAGGGGCTGACCAAGGAAGTTGAGGCTGGATGGAGCTGATGAGATTCCCAACAAGGGAGAGATGAGAAGTTGAAAGGAAAAAATGCAATATATGGATGCAAGCAAAATCAAAGAATCAAGGATAGGAAGGTACAGGTAATACTGTTGGTGTAATCTAGGTTTGAAAGGGGCGTGGTGGCTCAGCGGGTAAGACGCCAGGCTTGTCGATTGGAAGGTCGCAAGTTCGGAGGTTTGAATCCCTAGCCCCGCGTGACGGAGTGAGCTCCTGCACTCGCCCCAGCTCTCGCCAACCTAGCAATTCGAAAGCATGCAAATGCAAGTAGATGAATAGGCACCACTTCGGTGGGAAGGTAACAGCGTTCCGCATGCGTCATGCCGGCCACATGACCGTGGAAGCGTCTTCGGACAACGCTGGCTCTTTGGCTAACAGAGATGAGCACCGGCCCCTAGAGTCGGACATGACTGCACAAATGTGCGGGGGGAACCTTTACCTTTAGGTTTAGCTAGATTTCTTCTCCCTTACTTCCTGCCTGGCTTACTATGTCTTATTTTTTTCTGCACTTTGCATAATGTTGCTTATGCTAAATGAATGTGTGGGTATGAGTATGTAGATCTGGGTCCTTGGTAGCTTTCATACAGAAAGCAAATTTCAAAGACTCCCCCAGTATCCAAGGAGAATTACAATATGGTTAAGGTGAAACTGGTTCACATATTATGCTAAACCAAAGTTTGTTAAACCTTGTTCTGCAGAATCACCCTAATACTGGTGGGACTCATGCACTGCATTAAACCTTAATTGTGGTGTGCAAACCACAATGGCTGGGCTACACCAATGTACTATGCCAAAGCAAAACACATACATACACAATTTCAGCTTAACACAAAGTGTGATCCCAGCCAGTGAGTGCAGTGTACAGGAACCTAAAGATGATCAGAAAGTTAACTCTGGGCCAAGGACTGCCTACAACCTTGAACTGGCCATAAAGAGAGATCAAACACACAACTACACAAATGTGGGGAAATCCACTCTCTCCCCCAATCTGATCAATGAATGGTCATTTACCTTCCGGCCACTCCAGCGGAGAGGCTTCTTCCACTATTTTGGGTGGCTCTTCATTCACATCTTCCTTTTTCTTCCCACTTGGTTTCATTTTCTTTTGCTTAAATTCTTGGAGGTCCCATTTCAGATCCCATAACCAGGGGTCATCTTTGTACCTATTGGGATACAACAGACCAAACCCCAAGGAAAGATTATTCGAACAACCACTTCCTATCTGCATGATGCAGCTCTAAAGCAGCCTTTCCCACCAAAAGGCACCATGTGACCAATTTCATCCTCTTTGAGACTCTTCAGACGTGGATAAAAAGGTAAAGGTTCCTCCCGCACATTTGTGCAGTTGTGTCCGACTCTAGGGGGCAGTGCTCATCTCCGTTTGTTAGCCGAAGAGCCAGCATTGTCCGAAGACGCTTCCACGGTCATGTGATAGTCAGATGTTGTTCTACAGGGTTCAAACCCTCTACCAAGAATTGAACTCACGGACCTTTACACTTTAGATGACTACGTGCAGTGTATTAGCTATAGCAGCTATCCAGGTTCTAGCACTCAGCAGTTTGCTGGAAGGGATATCTAGAAGCTATCAGAATGGCATATAGTGTCTTCCCTTAAGCACTCAGGGCAGAGAGATACAGATGTTACATTATGTCATGCCCCCATGTAAGGGGCTTTTGCATGACTTCCCCCCCCATAAAACACTTTGAATTAAGCTCAACTTCGATCGGAAGATTGCAAGTTCGGAGGTTCGAATCCCTAGTCCCACGTGACGGAGTGAGCTCCCGCACTCGCCCCAGCTCTTGCCAACCTAGCAATTCGAAAGCATGCAAATGCAAGTAGATTAATAGGTACCACTTTGGTGGGAAGGTAACAGCATTCCGTGTGCATCATGCCAGCCACATGACCGCGGAAGTGTCTTCGGACAACGCTGGCTCTTCGGCTAACAGAGATGAGCACCGGCCCCTAGAGTCGGACACGACTGCACAAATGTGCGGGGGGAACCTTTACCTTTACTTTTTTACCTGACAATGTCATGGGCACATCCATATAGTTCTTCCTGGTCATTGACCATAATTAAATAAAGTTTATTTTTGATCCATATTGGGTCAGTGCAGAAGTGCCTTTTCTGGGATGTTGCTTTTATGCTTCCCAGTCTAGGGCACAGCTCTGGGATTTCCTGATAGTCTTGTCTCCAAGGACTAACCAGATACAAACCTGCTTGGCTTTTTCAACCAGGTTTGGTAGGTGCTGCCATCTGCTCTCCCTGCAGCTTCCATTTCTCCCAGATGGCATGGCCATAGGCCACCTCCTTATAATTCTAAAGGGAAAGAGATGGGCAGAGAAAGGACTCTTCTCTACTCCTTCCACATCATATCAATGAAGTTCCAATCTATCTAAATGCCACCAGAGCAGCAAGAACCACATTCCTTTGCTAAATAATTTCCAGCTCCATGAAACAGGGTTTTCATCTTTGTCATCTTGTGTCCCCTCTTTGGGGGGGAAAGTGTCCCTCTGCAAGATTTGTTGCCAGGACAGGGCCAACATCCAATTTTTAAGACTGAATTTTCAGCAAGACCATGATCTGGAAATTCAGTTTTCCACAGAAAGGAGAGGCTGAAAGTCTGGGACGAAGATGCGGTACACAAAAAAATGAGGCTTTTCTTTTCTTTTCTTTTCTTTAGCTGGCTTCCTTCTTTCATCTGAGATTCTGCAAGCTGGAACCAAAACTGGAGAGAAGGTTGAGTCTATAGCTGCACAATTTCCTCCTTCATTCTTCTTCTCATATTAACACCCGACCACTGCTTGACTGAGATCCAAATTCCAAGACCCATGTTTTGAGCAAACAGTGTAGTTCTGGCTTAAGGCCTGGTAACTATACTATGCCATCCATGACCAGTACCTCTCCTCATGAAGCAGTTGACAAGCATCATCTGCCAAGTTCATCAAGGACTTCTTCATCTCTTTTTGCAGCTCCTCATAAGTGACCTGAGCTTCATCCAGGTACTTCACCCAGTTCTGATTAACAGGTAGGTAAGAAACCCCCATTTCTAGCATTCCTGCAAAAGTCACAGGATGTGGACACCTAATGGGGAAAAAGAGAGAGGAGGAGCTAAAGCCCAAAGCTAGCAGATGATGGGCAGTGCTGCCTATATAGAAGGCATCTGATAACATATTTATACATATTTAATTTATTATTATTAATAATGATTATATATTGTATTTTTATAATTATTTATAAGATAATTTTTAAATTTTTGTGTGTGTAAACCGCCCAAAGTCCCCTTTGGGGGAGTTGGTGCGGTAACAGAAATTAAAGAATGAATGAATGAATGACTGACTGACTGACTGACTGACTGACTGACTGACTGACTAACCTTACAAGCAAGGCGAGTTTTTAACAACCTATCACACCAAGTAAAATCTATGGACAAAATCCAGAATGGTCCTCTATAGAGTAAATCTGGAGTGGCTTCAAAGGCTGGCTAAACCATATACAGCAGGTCCCCCGTTTAAGAACGAGTTCCGTTCCTAAGTCTGTCCTTAAATCAAATATGTATGTAAGTCAGAACAGTTATTTAGCACCAGTTAGTCAAATGTTTGTCTTAGCATATAGTATATATTTTACCTTTCTATGCATATAAAACACTTAAGAAACATTTCCAAATACACTAAAACATTTTAAACATAATAATACACAAACTAGTATTTAACCCGAAACATTGTACTTAACTCAATTTTTTAATGAAATAGTCTTTATGGCAGTCCATTCTTAACTAGGAGTCGTCTGTAAACTGGGACGTTCTTAAACCGAGGACCTGCTGTACTGCCTCTTTCACTTTGGCATCCTCAAATGTATTCTTTTTCCCCCCAAATAAAACCCATGGTTGCTATACGTTCCTATGCAGAATAATTAAGTGCTTTATTAAAGATTAAGGATTATTGTTTCAGAAAAGGCCAAAAATTTCAGTTCTGAACATCGGTGGTGAGCCAACCATTTCTTAGAAGCTATGTCTCCCCATCAGCAACACTGCCCATAAAGATCCTTGCAACAAATACGCTCTCCCTTCTCACTTTTGCTGCCTGCCATGGCAAGCATTTTACTAGTACAGCAACCGGCTAGGAGGTTTGATGTAACTCCCAAGCTTCTTTGCCTCAGTTTTCCAACATACACAGGGAAATTGATTTCATTTTAATTAACTTGTAAGTTTCCTATCCCACTTTATGATTGCAAACTAATGCCCAAACAAGCGATCAGTTTGGTTCATTAATGAAGATCAATTATTGGGAAATTGGGCACATATCTCCCATCCAAAAGGTGAAGGAATTTCATGAAACGTAATCTTTCTTTTCTCCCTCCTGCAAGATAGCATCACTGATGGGTCTACAGCATCATTTTTACCACCATAAAGGGCCAAGTAAATTTACCAATATCTTCCCCAGATGAGAAACTAAACCATGCTAACTCCTTGCTCCTAAACTCCTTTTGATATACAAAGTCAACCTAAGATTTGTAGCTAACCCAGAACAATGGAGTCTCATCTTCAACAGCCAGTTTGGTCTAGTGGTTAAGGCAACGGACTAGAAACCAGGAGACTGAGAGTTCTAGTCCCGCCTTAGGCATGAAAGCCGGCTGGGTGACTTTGGGCCAGTCACTCTCTCTCAGCCCAACTCACCTCACAGGGTTGTTGTTGTGGGGAAAATAGGAGGAGGAAGGAGTATTAGGTAAGTTCGCCGCCTTGAGTTATTTATAAAAATAGTAAGTCGGGATAGAAAATAAAACAAACAAACAAACACATTTTCACCCAACAAATAATTCACCTTTGCAAGAAAAGAGGAAGCTGTTCCTGGAATATTTCATAAGTAGCCTGAACATCAAGGGCACAGTAATTCATCAGCTCCTTTGAACAAAGGGAAACATAAGGAATGGAAAATTATTAAAAGTTAGACCATAAGCTACTTGCTAATCTACCCTAATATTGCCTCCTGATTATTGATGAGTTGCACTCTCTGTTTAAAGCAGATACAGCAGAAAAGATAATTGGGATATCTCTGCCTCTCATCCAAGATTTAGCACATGCACGCTGTTTGTCCAGAGCTCGAAAGATCATCAGTGACGCCTCCCATCCTCATCATGGTTTGTTTTCTTTGTTACCCTCTGGGAAGAGGTTCCGCTGTATCCGATGTAGAACAGCCAGATTGGGAAACAGCTTTGTCCCCCAGGCTATTGGATTCTTGAATGCTTAAATAAGTTATTTTAGGTGAAATGTTGGGTATGTAAAGAATGTATATTTTATAGTAATTATGGAATTTTTTATTAGTATTTTACTGTTTGATTGAAATTGTGAGCCAACTGCAACGAAATTTCATTCTATTGTGCACTTGGTGTTTAGTGTATAGTGGGATGACAATAAAGTTATCTTTCCTCCTTTCCTTTCCTTTCCTTTCCTTTCCTTTCCTTTCCTTTCCTTTCCTTTCCTTTCCTTTCCTTTCCTTTCCTTTCCTTTCCTTTCCTTTCCTTTCCTTTCTCCTGCTACCTGAGACTCTGTTCTCAGAAAGAGAGATTCCAAAGATTCTCTTCCCACCTGGAAGCTATTCCTGATATCATTCATGCTGCCCTTGATAAAGAGTTCGCGGGCTTCTTTCTGCAATGCCTGGCCTCCAACATAGAGGGAATGTACATCTGCCAGGTTGTTGATGCTGCTGATGTTCACCCAGTTCCAGGAGGCAATCTGCCAGGAAGAACAGCAAAAGAAAAATAAGGAACCAATCTATAGATTAAAAATAATGAGGAGAGAAGCTAGATTCGTTGGGAGTTGGGCGGCATATTAATTTAATAAATAATAAAAACATAACCATCCATTCGTGTCATCATGGCCCATTTCTCCCCCATAGCTTTAACCCTCAGAATTAAATAACCAGACTATCTCCCTTGCAAACCCAGTTCTCTTTCTTTTATTAAATGTCCAAGCCTCCCTGTCTTAATCCATATACTGTATACAATAGAATAAGGATGGTAGAAAACAGAGAATTATTGTTAACAGATGGGCAGTCCTATTTGTGAATGCTACTCTCCCATTTAAAATAAAACTTGTAGAAAAAAATAAAACAGAGGGAAAGTTTTGTTGCAGCTGTTTCTCCTCCCAGAAAGACTTTAAAAGAGGCAGGCAGACTTGAACTAAATGTGATCATCTACTTCACGCGTAAAAAAAAAAGGGGGGGGCAGGGTTTCAATCAGGTGGTTGCCATCCTGACTATTTTGATCTCCCCCTTTGTGGATATCCCTGCATGCAGGTCAAAAGTGAAAAACAAATGAATATTTTTTGTTTGTTTTATTCTAGCTAGGTATTCTAATGCTCATATAGGCTTGTTACAGTTAAGTATGTTTAAGTATGTAACTTAAGTATGTAGGATATAACGTGCTTAACCAGGATTGGTAGAGGTCCAACAGATGCCTTCAGACAATGCACTAAACTCAGTTAATATTAACCCTGGTTATGTCTTTTGTAGCTCAGCTTGTTGCATAGACTCAACCCATTTCAATATATTATGCGAACCCAGAAAACAAATGTATTCAATCACAATGTAAACGGGTGAATGCAACCATGCCATTTCTCATTTAGGTGGTGTCACCTCCTGCAAGTCTTCTTGGGGCCTTATTTAGGGAAGCAAAGAGGATAATTGCACTGGACCCTATTTGCGGAACAAGGTTTAGGACTGAAAACAGCCCAGTGAATTGAGCCCTTTTATTCTAGTCAATAAAACTAATCAGTTAAGCTACAAATGACAATCCTGTAAAGGATGTTAATATTGGGGGTTTAGCCATATAGTCCCGTTTATTGGCTCACAGACTTCAATGGAAAGAAAAGAATGAGAAAAAATTGATTGATTGACAGAAATTGCATTAAGAAGAAAGGATTCAAAAGAATGCTCTGCCCCCAGACTTAAAACAGCAGCTCCAAATAACTTGATTACATCCAGCAAAGGAAAAACACTGGATGCAACTGTTCATCAGGTGGATGCAAAATGCACTATGTACAACCTTGAACAAGGCTGTCCTGGGGAGGCCCACCCCTTTCAGAGTTATATCACTTGCACTGGGCCTGTTTGGAGGTCCAGCTGCATCAAGAACACACCCAACGCCTTGTGTTAGAGTGAAGAGTCAGGATGCTCTGCAACAGAAGCGATTGCACACGGATCACTACTGCACCCACTCACCACGGGTCCATTGCCTTTGCTGTGGGTCTTCTTGATGTGTCGCTGGACCTGTTGCTGCCCTCTCCCCTTGCCCTGCTTGGCTGCCTTCCAAAGGTTGCGCTGGAAGCCGGTCAGTCCTGAGATAGCCATGTGCATGCTCATCGTGTCCAGGAATCGCATTTGGGATCCCTGAAACAGTTGTTGGAAAGGTCAAAGGGAGTGTCTCAAAGGGATGCTGCCTTACAAACCAACGTTGACTGGAACAACAGACGTATGATGTGGCCAGCCCACATCTAATTCAACAACTGGTATTGTACAGTGTGGTTCCTTAATGCTACAACAGCCAGGTTCAAAGAAATTTACACCATAAACCCTGGTTCAAGACCACAACAGCTGAGGTCAGCCCCAACCTTTTCTCCTTCAGGCCACGGTGAGAACCATGCAGAGGAGGAGAAGAAAACAAGTTGAAGAAATGGAGAGTGACGACTTACCTGGATCAAGTATTGTTCCTTAATGTGAGCACGGTCAAAGGAGACGTTGTGGCCGACCACCAGCCTCTCTGGTCCATTCTGCTTTTTTACGGTGCTGCTGTTTTCCAGGGGGATGAGATCAGACAGACCCAGCTGGCTAGACCAGCTATAGCGTTGTTCTAGCAGACGCTTGCTGCACCACGAATACCTGTGAAGCAGAACAGGTCCATTTTTACTATACTCAACAGTTGGGTCCCTTAAGCAGAGCTTCCAAACGGTGGTACATTTACACGAAGTGACACTCAGAAGTCATCTAGGCAGGACACAGGGCAAGTCACACTGAAACTTTAAGTAAGTCTCTAAAATTTGACCACCAGTGCTAAATAACGTAATGCCTGTAAACATATAAACGTCCTTCTTGGGAAGAATGGGGTTTTTGTTTCTATCAGGGTGGGACGCAGGTTCTTTGATAGAAAGATGGGAAGGGGGCTTAAGATATGAAAACTGAAGACCCACCAAACTAAAACACTGTTACTAATGCACAGGGTATTGGAATTGACTCACTTTATTTTTCGATCTGCCTTTTTCCTTTTTAACAATTTCTGAAAGAAAGAAACTTGCAGCATGGAGATGACAGATTAATCAATCCAGAGCCCATCAGTGAAAAATCCTCCCAACATTTGGTATTTCAGCATCCACTTCACTTTCAACTGTTCTTTTTTTAAAGTGATAATCCAGAACATGCTTACTAATGAAAAAAAATTCTTATTAAACTAAGAAGGAGATTCCTCTGAGTGAACAAGGCTTAATCCAAATTGCAAGTTGTTCCTAACTCTACAGTAAACTTTGAATTTTAAGCACATTATCTAAGGCTCAGTTCCTACACGGTACTAAATGATAGTTCTTTTCATTTTGGCCTAGCGTGTTGTGTGGAACCTGCCAAGGTTGGTGTGTAAACTATGGTTGTGCAAGTCTAACAACTGTGGTTTATCCAATAAACCTTAGTTTCTTTTTGCACTGCAAAGATTCTCAGACCGAGTTGGTGCAAATAAACAACAGAATCCAAAAATATGAAAAGGAAAAAACTTTGGGAACTAGAGGTTGTGATTCTTTCTCTTTTCTCAAAGCTGGTAATCTTATGACTCGTTTTTTCCAGATGCTTTTAAAAGCTGGAGTGCAGGAAAAAAATTCCAATAAGTGAAACATGACCACCCAACTAATGGGAAAAATTTGTATGTGTAGAATCTCTGCTTAGCACGAAACCCTTAAAGACAGAGAGGACAGCTGGCACACTATTCAACATTTAATAAGAACAAGAACAGGATCCTAATACCCAAGAACTTCACTCTAATTCCAGAATGCTCTACTTCTTACCAAGCATTTGATGAAAGAGCTACTGCAAGTGTGGGGCAATGCCCTTCTTCCATGCACACCTCCACATCAAAGACCAAGGCTCGCTCATCAGGGAAGTCCACTGTTTTCCTCTCCCCACCGGGTCCATATTGGGTCCATCCTACTTCCCAAGCCCATTCTGTGGGCATTGGCGGGATCTCCTGCTGGATAAGCTCCTTAGCAGCCTCCAGATAGGGGAGGCTCTGCTTCTGGGCCAAGATGCGGAAGTGTTCATCTACGTTGGCTCCATACATCTGGGGAAGCTGCAATTCCACATCAGGAATGGTGGATGTTTCTTTGCCCCATAAGTCATGTTTCTGCAAGTGTTCTATGCTCTTCTGAATGTCTTCATCTGAATAATGTACTTGAGCACCCCGAAAAATCTGCTCATGAAGACCCTTGGAGAGCATCTGGATGCCAAGAGGATTCATGCGCTGCTCTTTGAGAGGAGCACCAGTATCTGGAGCTATCTTCTCCTGAAGCAGGAGACCTGCAGAGGAGCCAGATGAGCATGCCCGGGTTCTGCACAAGAAGGATGGACCTGCTAGCGGTGTCCTCCATATCAGACGTTTCATCTTCACCAGGAGCAAGCAGTATGGAAAACTAGCCTGATTTCCTGGCTAGTTCAGATCTGTCAGGAAACAGCATGCACTAGAATTAACATTCGTATGAATATTTTCTATCCCAGCATTCCACATGCTGGTAACATTGCCTTACTAGGAGACGATAAACCATAATTTCTTATCATGACTTGCTGAACAAGCCACAATAGCTGAGTTTACTCAACACACTGCTCCATTAATCATGCCTATGTTTTATGTAATGAACATGAGTTTGAGTAAACTCCGGGAGACAGTGGAGGACAGGAAGGCCTGGCGTGCTATGGTCCATGAGGTCACAAAGAGTCGGACACGACTAAACGACTGAACAACGTTTTTCCTCCTCCCCTTCTAAAAAATAGTTGTTCCTTCCTAAGTAACAAACACTGATTGTCTCCTCTAAGAAAACTAGGCTATCCTCACATCCCCAAAGGATACCCCCTCCCCACAATTGATCTCATCTTCCTTTCCTCGAAATGATTTATTGAATGCCTTTGCCTTCTCACGTGGCTTTTAAAAAAAGACCCTCCTTTTTATAGGCCGTATTCATACAAAACACTTAAAACTAAGCCAGATAAAAACCAAACACATTTATGCAAACTGTTATGCTTGCTTAATGCTAACTATGGTTCTGGGGCTTAGCACGTTGTGCAAACCCAGCCGGCTTGGTTAGTTTAGAGTTGAATGAATCATGCAACTTCAGAAAAGGGGTTAATGCAGAACCGGGGTTAAGCGGTGGGATTCATACAAGACCCGGGTTAAGCGTGTCGTGTGAATGCATTAATTCTCTCTCTCTCTGACCACTCTCTTTTCTCCCCCTCCAAATGGTATTTAAGCTCGCCTCTTCCCCAAATTTTGCTATTCCTTGTCCCCACCCAAAGAAATGGATGCATGCTCACCACCTATCCCCAAATAAATCTGCCTTCCTCCTTTCGCCACGAAAGAAGATGTAGGAAGAGAAGAAGCTGCCCCCCACCCCCAGCAGTTCTGCACCCTTCCTGGGTGCACAAAGCCCCAAACTTGGAGGACCACCTTCCCAGCTCCCTGCCCGCTTCCTTCCAGCCTCTGCAAAACACAACGCGAATCTGCTTCTGCTCCAACTCATGGCGGCCTGCTCCAACTCATGGGGTGAGGATGAGAGAAAGCGAGACCAAAAGCTTTTTACGCTCCGAAGACTCCTCAGGCAGCTAGTGTGCCCCAAAATGGAATATATAAAACAGAATACGAGGCTGAGAAAAAGTATATCATAGTCGAAAAGCTTCCTTTGTTTCAGAGGCCTTCCCCCGCATCGGAGGCAAAATGGTACCTTCCGAAATCTTCCGGAGCCACCGCTGCAATGGCGTCCTCCTGCAACTTCCTATAGGGCTCGCGCAGGCCCTGTTTTAGGGTGGCCGCGTGGCCTAATGGATAAGGCGTCTGACTTCGGATCAGAAGATTGCAGGTTCGAGTCCTGCCGCGGTCGCAAAAAAAGGGACTAGAGGAAACCCCTAATTTTAATTTAATGAACGAGATTAGGAAACATTAATCTTTATTATTGTACTGTTCATTTTAATGGTAGAGCATGTTCATTTTAGTTATGAAGAACTCCTGTGCCTTCATTATATCTTTAAACTTTAGCCTTGACTCACTCGAAGTGATCCCAAAGGTTGCTAGCCTAAGGATGATTCCTTCAGGCAAACCATTCAATGCATTTCAAAGGCAGAAATTTACTGATTGGGTTCTTGCAGTCTGCTAAACCCCAGGTAGCAAATGCTTTCTGCAAACTGTATTACGGCTTACCATGATGGCCTAGTTCACAAGCCCAACTCACCTCACAGGGTTGTTGTGGGGAAAATAGGAAGAGGAAGGAGTAGTAGGTATGTTCGCCACCTTGAGTTATTCATAAAAATAATAAAGGGGGGATAAAAATTAATTAAATAAATAAAGTAACGGGCAGGGAGCCCCCAACTCCATTGGGGCATATTGTGTGAATCAATCGAAGAGAATATTTGTAGCTCAGGGTTGAACTGTGGAGTCCATGGTGCTCTCTGAGCTTTGTTGTTTTCTTGCAGACGTTTCATTGCCAGGCTAGGCAACATCTTCAGTGAGAAAAAGGGGAGTGGGACTTGCTCTCTGTTTATATCCCATGGCTTGTCCTGCTTGTGTAATTTAATCTAGTGGTTAGATAGACCCTAGGCCAGAGCTTTCCAAACTGTGTGTCGCGACACAAAAGTGTGTCGCCACATACAGTCTGGTGTGTCGCCACACAACCCGGAAGCGCTGATCATCATCAGCGCTTCCAGGTTTTCCCGCGGTGACACACCAACTGCAGTGCGCAAAACCCGAAAGCGGCAGCAGCGCTTCCGGGTTTTTGCGCGCTGCCGCAAGGACGGCACTTCCGGGTTTTCCCGCGGCGACACACCAACGGCGGTTGGTGTGTCGCCGCGGGAAAAACTTTGGAAAGCCCTGCCCTAGGCCAGGGGTCGGCAAACTTTTTTATGCCAGGAGCCATTTTGACATTTATAACATTTATAACATTACTCGAGGGCCAGGGGGCGGGGTTTGAGGGTGGGAGCCAATCGCGTGGAAGGGGGTGGGGTTTGCGGGTGGGGGCCAATCGTGTGGAAGGGGGCGGGGTTTGCGGGCGGGAGCCAATCGCACACACTTAGGGCCTGCTGCCGCCATGCCCGCCACGCCTGCCTGTGCATGGAGACCGTCCGGATGCCTGCAAAGCCCGTGCAGCGCAGCGGTCCAGGCGGGGAAGCGGCACCTCCGTTCGGGGCTACAGGAAGACCCCCCTCTTCCTCCTCCTCCGAGAGGGAAAAATGCCGCGGCCGGGCCCTGCTGCTCCCAGGCTCCGCCGCTCGGGACTCCCACCTCTCCTGGCCAAGCGCAGCCGCTCGCCGGAACGCAGTCCCCAGGGAAGAGCGGGAGGACGAGCCCGGGCCGCCTCTCGGGATGGGGCGCCCAGCC
Source organism: Charina bottae (assembly GCA_023362775.1). Taxonomy (NCBI): domain Eukaryota; kingdom Metazoa; phylum Chordata; class Lepidosauria; order Squamata; family Charinaidae; genus Charina; species Charina bottae. The sequence goes on from JALMGJ010000010.1 coordinate 11,833,905, forward strand.
CGGCTGCGCTCTCTAGGCATCTCGGGCGCAGGCAGGCAGGGGAGCGCGCCCGCCCGCAGCTTTCACTTGCTGGCGCCCCGCGGCAGCGGTTCCCTCGGCGCGTCGCTCTCTTCAACGGGGCGGGCGAGCGGCCCTCTCCCCAGGGTCCGAGTAAGCCGCGACAGGCGGGCGGCGAGCGAAGCGTCGCCCCGCCTCCTGCCATTGCCTCGCGCCCTCTGCGCCCACGGCTCCTCTGTTCCTTTCCTCCTAGTCGCTAGAGCCACACTCAAGGGGCCAAAGAGCCGCATGCGGCTCGAGAGCCGCGGTTTGCCGACCCCTGCCCTAGGCGATCCAAAGGCTGTAGTAAGTAGAGCCAAAGCATTCCTGATGAAAGGAAAAGCAGGGAGAAAGGTAGCCAGGCAGTTCCTTACACTAGCTTTCTCCTTGCAAGGAGTGCTCGCAATGTGATATGCTTCTAAAAAAACGATTCATACTTTCAGCCTGAATTGGTAGATATCCCCAATCTCATTTTGCTACAAGTACGGAGCAGACTGAGTCTTTAAAGCGATTGATTAAACAACTTGGCTGTTTTCAAAATGATTTTTAAGATGTTGTTCAGGTACACAGGTAAAAAACCCTTGAAATGAATGAGGAAGGGGTCTTAAGTACAGGTAGTCCTTGGTTAACAACCATTCATTTAGTGATGGTTCAGACCTACGACAGTGCTGAAAAACTGACTTATGACCAGTCCTCATGCTTATGACCATCACAGTGTCCCCGCGGTCACGTGATCACAGTTTGGGTGCTTGGCAACTGGTTCACATTTATGACCATCGCAGCATCACACGGTCACATGATTGCTATTTTTGACTTTCCCGACTAGCTTCTGGCAAGCAAAATCAATGGGGAACCGCGTGACTCGCTTAAGGACCACATGGTTTGCTTAACGCCTGCAGTGATTTGCTTAATGACCACTGCAAAAAAGGTCATAACTTTGGGTCGGATTCAATGACCGCTTTGCTTAGCAACTGAAATTCTGGTCCCAATTATGGTCGTTAAGCGAGGACTACCTGTATGCCCACCAGGTGGCAGCGTTGTCTGCTAAATTAAATGCTGGCATCTTAAGCAGCTTCTGACAATACTGTACAGAGGGATGGATTTCAAATCACATTTTGGAAACTGCCTGCTTGAGGTCTTCCAAGGCATCCGTGTATATGGTCCTTTAAGGCAGTGTTTCTTGAACTTTTTTCTCTCAGGACCCTTTCCCACTTTTAAAAACTATGGAGGACCCTGAAAGAGCTTTTGTTTGTATGGGTTATATTGATCGATATTTGCCATATTAAAAATCAACATTGACACATTTGCTGCCACAACCGCTTCTCACAATTGTTTGATGGGATTTTAATACTGTATTATTTTTCATCCTAGGCTGGCAAATAATTTTGATTTCGCAGACTCACTTGGGTTATAGTGACCTTATGTCCTTTATTATGAAGGACAGTCCTTTATTTCAGAAAGCGGTCCTTTATTTATTTTTTCAAAACCTCACTTTTGTCCTTTCTTTTGGTCATTTCACCTTTATTGTACAAATGGTACCACTTCATACACAGTCTTTCACATTCAGGTGAAAAATGTGGAAATTGAATTGTCTTTCTAAAATATATGTAACTGTTGTACGCTGCCCAGAGTCACCTTGTGTGAGATGGGTGGCCATATGAATGTCAGCAATAAATAAATAATTAAGTTTACACATACTGTTTGATTCCAGATATTTTTATCAGAATATGTGTTTTTGTAAAGTTTCTCTTCGTTTTGCTCTTGAGTTTTCCTTTGTAAAGCAAAGTTATAAACATAAACATTTTTTTTATCCTTATGAACCTCTTTCAGATTTGCCTCTTTTTCAGGTTTTTCCTCTATTTCCCCCCCCCCCCCCCAAGAAAATATGGTCACCATCGTTTTGGGGAAAACAAAGTGGGAGTCCTCAGACCACACTTTGAGAAACGCTGCTCTCAGGTTTGGGAAACAGTTTGGACTTGAGCAGCGAAATAGGAGTCATCGTTTATGAGCATCGTTCATCTTGCCAACCAGTTTAGGAAATTCCTTGGTACAATTTAACACCAACTTTGTATCAATAAAACCCCAAAGCCTCTCTGCAGACTTCTCTTATAGTTCACGTAAGGCTGTAATTTGGTGCAGACACAGCTTACATGCACTCTCCCCTACCCACCCCCTGCCCTTAATTTTCTAGGTTTGAAACCCTTGAATTCAGATAAAAAATTATTGTGCAATTTTCTATCTTTTATGATTGGGCTGATAATGTATTCCCCCACTTTTTTGTCAACATGGCTGCTTGTGCATGATTTCACTGAAAATTTTGTGCCCGTCCCTAAAAATCATTTTGCTGATATGTTTTACATACACTATCAACCCATGCTTTGCTTCAATATGGTTTATTTAAATAAGCCACCCTTCGCTGACTTCGCACATTGGGCTAAGCCATAAATCTGGTTTTGGAAAACACAGTTTCTGGACCCAGACAACATGTTAAACTGAACAACAACAAACCATGTTATGGTTTAAGACAATGGTAGCTGAGATCGCACACCATGCTAAACTTAGTTACAGAAATATTTTCTGGCTTGCACTGTGCATTGAATAGTAACTGAACTAAACACATTTAGCCACGAAAGGGAAGTAAACTAACCATAGTTAAAACTAATTACAGGCAGTCCTCATTTAGTGACTAACTCATTTAGCGACCGTTCGCTGTTATGACAGTGATGAAAAAGTAACTTTGCCACCAATCCTCGCATTGACGACCTTCAGAGGTCTGTTGAAGTAAGATCATAAGCTCACTCATGGTTTCACTTAGCAACCACTTTGCTTAACGACTGAGATGCCAGTCCCAATTGTGGTTGCTAAACGAGGACTACCTGTAAGCTGAAGCTGTGGGCATGCAACCACTATGTCTTCAAATGAACTACTTAAGTTGTGTGAACACAGCCAATGTGTGAAATCAGGGTGGTGGTTTCACTTGAGGTTCTGCAGTGCACTGAGCCCTAGTCCTGGTCAGTGTGAAGGGTGGCTAGGATTGCCAGATTTGGGTTGCAAAACCCCCAGGAAGCCCTAGATGGCAACCAAGAGAAATAGAAATTCTAACCCCTTGCTGCCATCTAGTGGCTATCCAAAGCTTTGCAACTTATGTATGATAGCCCTAATATGGGAGGAAGTTTGGCTTGAGCCCTGATATGTGACAAGTGAGCTGTCAACAGAGAATTGTAAATCTGCAAGTACTCATAATAAAGATGTTATAATTTCATATGTGTGCCAATAAAGGGCCATAACTGTCCTCTATGTGATGCATAAGGGCTCGTTCCTGGAGAAATGTCTTCTGGTACATTCCTGATTATGAGAAGGCAACTGTCCAACTAATGGTTGGCCAAGTGCCCTTCTTGATTTGAGTGGATAACGAAAGGTTCCTTGCTGCTAGGAACCAGATTGCTGAAGGGGCTCTAGATTTCCAGAAGAGCTCACAGGGACAATTTCAACTCTTTTCTTCCTAACTGTGGAATCACCTGGAATTTTGTAGCACCTCTAAAGGCAATGTATTTATTTAGCCACAGATTAAATGGACCTCTCTCTACCCCAAATCAGCCTGCTGGGAGAAAGACCGAGCATTGACGTATTGCACTGAGCCTTCAGCTGCATTCACACAACTGTCTTAACCTGGTTGCCAAACCGACCTGTTTTCTGGATAAGCACAATGCCTACCCTAACCAAACAAGCTGGATTCAGAAAGTATGCTACTGCTGCTTGGGGGGTGGGGATGTGGGGGTCAGCAATCCAGTTTTCTATGTTGTGCAAATGCAGCCACTAACCATTTCACTGACCTAATTAAGTCAGTTGTGTGATTTCTTTATTGGTTTTATTTACAGCAGAGCTTTCCAAACTTTTTATGTTGGCGGCGGCACGGCCTGCGGTGTCCTGGTGTGTTGCACGCAAACCCGGAAGCGCTGATGGGGGAACCGGAAGGAGCGCACCCCCGCCAACACTGGCGGTGCACTCCTTCTGGTTCCCCCCATCAGCGCTTCCGGGTTTGCGTGCAACACACCAGGACATCGCAGGCGACACAGTAGTGTGTCGCGACACACACTTTAGAAAGCTATGATTTACAGTGTTTCTGTTCCACTAACTCTACAAGGATTCCTGGTGGTTGACAAAAAGCTGAAGGTAAAACCGTGAAAAAGCACAAAATCCTACCAACCCTCCACAGAATCCAGCATCCAGTAGTGACTCTCCTAATTCCTGATGCATTAAAAGCTCAGTGGAAGACCTCTGTTTCAACAGTCCTCTGAAAAACTCGTGGGAAGTGACTTATGTAGCTCTCTGGAGGCAAGTAGTTCCATAATGCTGAGTCATATCCAGAGAGGCTGTCCCTAAACTTTCCTGGGGCACTTGGTCCTATTGAAGGAACCCACCCTGCAGATGATGATGATGATCCTGCAGACACCCAGGTACCGAGCCATAAAGAACTTTGTGGGTTAAAAGTAGTGTGTTGGGACTTCCGGTGGGAACATGGTGGACTGAACAGCTGTGCCTGCGAGCTCCGCGGGCAGAACTGGCATCATGGCAATTTTTTGGGGTTCAGGCTGGTTTCTCCTGAAGCCCAGGAGCGTTTTTCTGGATCAAGGAAAATGCTAGGAGTCGACCCATTCATCCTCCGGACGGCAAATTGCAGCCAGGAGACCATAAACAGTGTTTGTGATCAACGGGTAAGACTTTGCCGGGAGGCTGGGATGTCACCATTTCCAAGCCGGGCTGCAGCCTTAAAGGGACATTAAGTCCAGCCACCCCATTTCTAAAGCCCCCAATTTTTTTTTAAGTATTTGTACCCTAAGAAAGGCTTTCTACATTAAGGAGAAAAGATCTCTCTTGGTGCTTATTGTTATTTTTGTGATTAATTTTTTTTAAAAAAAATTCTTTTTAAGCTTTGGATTTTGCTTTCTATCCAATACTAAGGAGGGTTGAGAGTATATTGTCATCTCCCTGTTATTATTTCTGTGCTAATTTTGAAGATTTTAGCATTTTTCCTACATGTTGAATCTGCCATTCTGAACTTTTACTTTCCTGTCGCTACTTTCACTGGGGACTCTCTGTTATCTTATCTTAACTCAGTTTGGAAATTTTCCATTACCTTTTACTGTTACCGGTTAAGTATCCAGGGGGCACCATAATTTACTGTGTGAGACATGGATGATCTTAACCAGGCTTTCTCTAACTTCCATTGAGATATTAAAGCAGATATGAAGTAGATTTTTTCCGATTCCTACCAAGTTATTATGCAAGACATTCAGAGCATTGTGGAAAATATGTGGTCTAAAATGTGCCATCTGGTTGAGGATACTGTAGACCAGAGCTTTCCAAACTGTGTGTCGCGACACAAAAGTGTGTCGCCACACACAGTCTGGTGTGTCGCCACACAACCCGGAAGTGCTGATCATCATCAGCGCTTCCGGGTTTTCCCACGGCGACACACCAACGGCAGCGTGCAAAAACTGAGAGCGGCAGCAGCGTTTCCAGGTTTTTGCGCGCTGCTGCAATGGTGGCACTTCCGGGTTTTCCCACGGCGACACGCCAACGGCGGTTGGCGTGTCGCCGCGGGAAAACTTTGGAAAGCCCTGCTGTAGATGAAATTGAAGAATTTAACAGCTATGGAAATGTCTCTTCTAAGAGCGAGATGGGGGCTTCTGCTGAAATGCCAGATGAAATTGACAATGCTGAATTGAAGAAGTTTAATGGAGAAATTAAATTGCAAGGCATGAGTGAATTTGACTTTCTGGTGGAATGTTATGGAAAAGAAGGGGTTATTATGTATGTGAGGTTTTTTGAAGAGAAGTCTGTGTTTGTGAGGGGAGCAGTTGGGTTGTTTGAGTTCTTTAAGAAAATACAGTAGCTCTGTGTTTATTATGGGGATATGTAAATGCTTTGGTCTATTTTGAAGTGGGTTAAGGGACTAAAATATTTATCTGGATGGTTTTTTGGCTTTGGATGATTTTACTTATTGTTAATTATTGGGACTAAGATTATTAGGTTTTTTTTAAAATAATAATAATTCATGTTTCTTGTATTATTAATTATAATGGCAGACAATTTATATGATTTTTGATTTTTGATTTTTATTACAGTAGACAGGAATGTATAGAATAGTAGTAGGAAGGGAATAATTAAGTAATTGTTATTTTGGGGGGGAAGATGATTAGGTGATTTATGCTTTTTTCCCTTTTAATACAGTATAAGGGGAGGGAGCAATGGTATTTAGTGATTTTTAAAATGTGCTAAGGGGTTGACTTATAGAAATAATGTGATTTTGGTTTAATATAGAGTAAGGGATTGATTATGGAAAATTGCTGTATATCCTTGATGTTTAAAGTCGGAAGTCACTTCTTTTTGTAATCTTTTTTTTTTAATTTCTCTTATATTTTCACACTTTTAAAGTTACTTTTTCTTTTCTTTTTTTGGTAGTTTTTTGTTTTCTGTATCTTTTATCTTTTTCTGAAATTTAATACAATCCTTCAAAAAAGAAAGTAGTGTGTTGCATTGTAGTGGGAAGCCTATGGGCAGCCAATGCAGCACCTGCCAAACCAGTTACAGCTTCAGGGTAGTCTTCAAAGGCAGCCCCATGTAAAGTGCATTGCAGCAGTCAATTTGAGAAGTGATGATATTGCCAGGATATCTTGTTGCTGGAAGGGTGGCCACTGGTGTGCCAGGTGAGCCTGGACAAAGATCTCCCTGGATGTGGCTTCCACCTGCCTCTTTGGCAGCAGCTGAATCTAGGAAGACCCCAACTCAAGGACCTGCTCATTTGAGGAGGGGAGATGCTTCCCCATCCAGAGTTATCAAGGAGGCAGCTGGGGTGCCCCATGGTTTCTAGACAAGTGTCACCTCCATTTGGCAGGGATTTAATCTCAGCTTGATTCTTTCCATACAGACTCTAGTAGCTTCTGTTAAGCACTCTCTTCTATGACCGTGTTGGCATCACACGCTGAACTTCAGATTAGTTAACCATCTTCTAGGTAGCCAGCTATCCAGCCATATCCAACCCTAGCGTAGCACAAGGCTTCCAGATCTGGGCAGCAAAACTCCAACTGCCACTAGGTGGCAGCACAGAAATACAGAGAAACTCTTGGTCATCTATTTTATTTATTTATTTAGAACATTTATGCGGCCACCCATTTTAAACCAAACTCTGGGCAGCTCACAACCCACAGATAAAAACAATATATATATATTATGTATATGTATATGTATATGTATATGTATATGTATATGTATATGTATATGTATATGTATATGTATATGTATATGTATATGTATATATATATATATGAAAACAAAAGCAGAGGGAGGGAGGGAGGGAGGGAGGGAGGGAGGGAGGGAGGGAAGGAAGGAAGGAAGGAAGGAAGGAAGGAAGGAAGGAAGGAAGGTTGGTTGGTTAATGGACTTAATGGACATCCAATTTTTTTGCAGCCAAGATTTTGTACTACAAGTCCAGCATGTGTGCAAACTCATCCCTGGGGCTAGTTCAGTGGGCTGAATGAGCTTCCCCAAATTGGGTGTATATAGTAAACCAGAGTTCAGTTAAAATGTCCACGGGGTAGCTTTTCATGCTAACACAGCCTACTTATAGACGACTAAATATCTGCTTAATATTCTCTATAGAGCGAATGCTTCAATCTTTGGGTGTGTGCATGGAGAAAGCTCAGCATCAACAGCTGTTTTGTTCTTCCCCGCCACAGATTTGGCAACTAGGCAACCATTTGGGTTTTTTCTCATAACAGCCTAAACCTAGAATTCTGAAATGTTCTGGGAAAGGAATGGCATTTGTCACAAAGAGAGAGAGAGAGGGAGGGAGGGAGGGAGAGGGAGAGGGAGAGAGAATGAAATGTGCAAAACTGCCCACAGGTTTTTATTTGTTGTTGCTGTTAGTTTGCCATTCTTTTATCTGCAAAGGAAAAAAACCCCTTGTGATTAAATTTTTGCTTTGCCTTAATTTAAGGCTCTTCTCTGAGGAAGTACCCTGGATTAATGAGGGGAAATAATTTGGGAGTAGATAACGTTTGAGGCTAGTGGATAAATTCGTTGAGGTCCTCTCACAGCGTGGCTGCCATGGTGAACCTGGTCTGTCCTAAAACACCCATTTACCAGATGGCAGAAATGATAAGATGGCTTCTCAGCTCCTCTTCTCTACTCAAGTCCATGGAGGCCTTGAGCATTCTCACAAGCATAGGCTCTCAGGGCAGAACTGTAGATAAATATTTGCATTGCATGGAAAGCATAACTCCCACAATATAGTCACAGATTAATTATAATCCAGACTTTTTGCAACCTCACACTTTTTTGCAAGGGAATGTTATAGGTCCTGAGCAATCTACCTGTTGCACCCAATGGGTGGTACCACCCTGCTTCCAGACCAGGACCACCACCTCTGGGCTGTATTTGGAAATGAGCATCCAATCTAGGATGCTGGCACCTAGTCTGTTGCTTTGCATCAAGCCATGTTCCCACTTAAAAAAATAAAAATTAAATGACCATTATTTCAGATGGGATGGGGTAAGGAGATCTTACTGGTGCTGCAAAAAGGCAGATGACCACTAGATGTCAGCAAAGTGATATTAGCTAGAATCTAACCATCATCCTACACCTTTACCTTTAACCATCATCCAGATTTTTACAGCCCTGTTACAGTATGCTCAGGATAGGGAGGCTGGGAAGATCTTCATAAATACTGTACATTGGTGAGTGCTGGATGCTTACGCCTGGTAAGATGCTAGAATTGCAAGGCATTTAGAGGTAGTTTGCTACTGTTTGCTTACTCCAGCTTGGGGGAAGCCAGGCATTGATCAACCATCAAACCCTGGGCTAAATCACCCTTGATGCAAAGCTTTTTAAACATTGAGCATTTCCTTCCTTCCTTCCTTCCTTCCTTCCTTCCTTCCTTCCTTCCTTCCTTCCTTCCTTCCTTCCCCAAGAATTATGAGCCAAGAAATTTTCTGAACTGCACTCATATTCCTTACGGACAATCTTCATTATGTTTTCTTAATATTAGCAACGTAGTGTACGTGTGGTGGGCTGTGTGCAACTTGGTTGCTGCTATTGCAAAACTGCTGGGGCGGCAGAAACTCTTGGCAATTGATAACAGTTCTGCAAAAGAGCTGGGTTCACTTTCTGCCTTGCCTTCCCGGACCAATCCTCAAAGCGTTCTTCTGGGCAGAGTGAAAGGAGGGCAGCCTGGAGTAAGTGGCTAGAAGGATTTGTGCTGGGTATGTGAGTATAACATTCAGGGTCTTCCCAAAGCATTTGTGGGTACAGAGTCCAATTTATTTATTCTCATTTGCCCATTTTGTGGAAGATAGACGTGACCCAAGCAAGATTCAGTCCCTTCTCCTTCAGAGTTCACCGCAGATTCAGACAGATGATTTGTGTTTTTCCAAAGTTCGTTAGGAGATGCAGCACATTAGATGCTTCGTCATAATTATTATAGGAAGCTACTACACATTACATTTCCTTGAACAAAAGCAATGATTATTATATTGAAGGTGTTCTTGTGGTGTTTTTTTAATCTTAAAAGGGCAGAGTGTCCTGATGGTGAAATTAGGTGATCTACGTTAGCTCTGTTTAATTTTAGGTACCATATTATATAAATTTAAGAGCAGAGACATCACACTGACAACAAAGGTCCACATAGTTAAAGCAATGGTATTCCCTGTAGTAACCTATGGCTGCGAGAGCTGGACCATAAGGAAGGCTGAGCGAAGGAAGATAGATGCTTTTGAACTGTGGTGTTGGAGGAAAATTCTGAGAGTGCCTTGGACTGCAAGAAGATCAAACCAGTCCATACTCCAGGAAATCAAGCCAGACTGCTCACTTGAGGGAATGATATTAAAGGCAAAACTGAAGTACTTTGGCTGCATAACGAGAAGACTGGATACCCTGGAGAAGATGCTGATGCCAGGGAAAGTGGAAGGCAAAAGGAAGAGGGGCCGGCCAAGGGCAAGATGGATGGATGATATTCTGGAGGTGACAGACTCAACCATGGGGGAGCTGGGGATGGTGACGGCCGACAGGAAGCTCTGGTGTGGGCTGGTCCATGAAGTCACGAAGAGTCGGAAGCGACTGAACGAATAAACAACAAATTATATAAATTGTAAGTCCACATTCAATTTATTGCCTGAGCTTTCACAATTTCACACAGATAAGGGGCAGGGAATAAGTTTCCAACTTTTTAATGGAAATACCAATTTGCTGACTTTTTATTCTTCCAAGCTGACCCGAATACCAGGCTGGCAGAAAGACCTTGATGTACACAGGATTATAACATTTAGTGGAATTTCATTTATCAACCTGAGAATCCCAAAAATGAAAGAAAAATCCAGGGCTATAAGGTAGTCTTTTAATACTCACATATAAAAAAACATTTTAAACTGGGGGAGGGGGGAGTTCTTATTTAATTATTCGGAGTACTACATACTCCGAATTGGCAACTTTGGGGCATAAGCAACAAGATTATAATTTTTTTGTTGTGAACTCTCCATCTGAAGTGATTAATTGAAAATTCACGGAGATGAATATAACTAACATTTTCTTGCTTTGAGAAAAGAAAGAAAAAGGATTCCCAAGCTCAAAAACACTGTTTTATTATATATACATTATCATCCAGCTTTCTCAAAGCAATGGGTGCGAAATTATACCAACCCAATTTTTTAAACATCTCGTTATAAAAACATTAAAGCTCGCACAGAATCAATACCAAAATCAGACGAGCTGAAACAACCATCGCAGGTCCCCATCGGAGGATATCCCCCCCCATCTGAAACGGGTCGGTAAATTTATTTTTCGCATTTTTTTTCCTGGTTCCAACACCTTTGCAAGGATTCTCCGTTCTTTCTAATTAACGTGGGAGAATTAAAAGGAATGAAATCCACAGGACTGAAACACATATTTTTGCGGTGCATTTCGTGGGGCGGGGAGCGTTTGTGAATAATTTGCAGGGGGAAGGAATATACATTTCGTGGCAGCCAATTCCTGTAAAAACTCAAAAAGAAAAGGGATGAACATCCACCTGGAAAATCCAGGGTGAGTATCCGCTGGGAAGAATCAAAAACTGCACAAACGGTTGCATTGCTTCGCGGATACAGCTAGCCTTCCCATTTTCATAAGAAAAGTCTGGAGAATTTACCGAACAAATAGTTCGCCTACCAGGGGAAGGAGCGGAGGGCGGGAAGAAGGAAGTGAACTCCACGTTTTATAACAGCTTTAGGATTGTATCTGAAAAGCGCAACAAATTTCACGGCGTCTGGGAAGAGAAAGTGGGTCGCGGAAGGTCAAACGAGATTAAGACGAAGGGGGGGGGGGGAATCACCGCGTTGGAATAACAATAGTGCACTTCACAAGGTGGCCGCTAGATGCCGCCCTTGTTCACACAGTTCGCCCTGCGGCGCTGCTGCCAAAAAATGATAATTTTTCCAGATTTCGGGGACTTCACTCCGAAACCGAGATCTCCCTCCAGTCCTCGGCCTTTTAAAACCGGTCTTTGCAGCAACAGGCCCTGAACAAAATAAGTATAACAGCCCATCGAATATTTAACAGGCTATGCCCGGTTTTTTTTAACAACACGTTTTAATTAAACAGAAAAATCAACTCAATTAATTCATAGAGGGGGGATGACGTTTTCGCGCGTGTGAACATTTTCACTGTAGGGGGATCTGGGGACTGCATAATTTTTTTAGGGAAAAAGAGGTCACTAAATAGCATGAACATGCTTGGAAAGAGCGGGTTCCCAGGTTTGCTCCGTCCCACATTGTCCTCCAGTTTCTTGAAACCACAGAGGGTCGTGGATCCCTTGAGACAATGCCTAGGCAGCAAAAAAACAACAAAGAGATCTTGGCCTGTCTGGATTAAGCACCAACTTTTCACACGATCTAAGAGCAAAATTCTGCCGCTTTCAACTGCTTGGGCGGCAGGGTTTACAGTCTGTTGGGTGAACTGTATTTCTGTTGGGTGATCAGGAGGTGATCTGTGTCTTTGTAAAAAATGTCTTGCAACGTCTGGAGCAAGCGAAGGAGAAGTCCAATACTTGGGGAGACTCATTTGGCTACACGCTACAGATAGTTTGAGAGACAGTGTGGTGTAGTGGTTAAGGCACCAGGCTAGAAACCGGGAGACCGTGAGTTCCAGTCCCGCCTTAGGCACGAAGCCACCTGGGTGACCTTGGGCCAGTCACGCTCTCTCAGCCCTAGGAAGCAGGCAATGGCAAACCACTTCTGAAATCTTGCCAAGAAAACTGCAGGGACTTGTCCAGGCAGTCTCCGAGAATCGGACACCATTGAACGGATTAAAAACAACAACAACAGATAGTATATTTAGGAGGAGATAGTATATTTGGGAGAAAGCGGTAGACCCGGCCCTTTTGTTCCGGGCATTATTTTTCCCCCTCTTTTGAACCTAGGCAATCCCCAAATAAACTGGAATAAGTACTTAGACATAGCCATAAGAGTTATGGGAACAAGACAAATTGAGGCAGGTGTGTGTGTGTGTGTGTGTGTGTGTGTGTGTGTTTTGCCGCAGCAATTGCAAAGGCCTCCATATTTATTTATTTATTTTATTATTCGAATTTATGACCGCCCATCTCCACGACAGCGGACTCATATCCCAGCAACTGTTTCAAAACGAGCCCCTCCTTTTATGTTTTTGCCACTCTTAGCATTAGGACAGAAAGAGGAAAGAAAGGTCAAGATCTCGTCCTGGAACGGTTACCAAGAGAAGCCGAACGCCTCGCAAATCGCTTAGGAAAACGGGGAACCGACGGACAAAATTGTAGAAGGCGTGGGGGGGGGGGGGGGGTTGGAGAGGCGTAAACAAGCCTGTTACCTTGAGGTAATTGCAATAAACAGGCTGGACAATAAGGAGGAAAAAGAGTTTGCTTAACCTCGGCTGCTCTCCGCCCGAGGCTTCAGCGGGAGAAGAAGAGAACCTGAAGTGGGGGGGGGGGGGGGGATCAAGAGCTTCCCCCAGTTTCGGGGCTATTATTCCCCTGCCCTTTTTCACGGAGGGGGGATTATCCCAAAAGGGGGGGGAGGGAAAAGGGGGTGGTGGCGGGGCTTGATGAGAAGAGCTTGGGAGCCTTCTGTTCCTGCTGGAGTTGTAGAGATGCGCCGAAGGAGAGGCAGATTCTTTGATCGGTCCGATCAAGAAGAGACGCTGGCCAACTGGTCGGCGAGGAAGAGGAACGAGGCCCCTTCCAGGAGAGGACAGCTCCTGGTGACACGGCACACCCAGCGTTCTTGGCAACAGTGTAGAAGTGGTTCTGCATTACCACGATTTTTTTTCTTCCCCATCAACACACCATCTTGATCATCATCATCTAGTTCACAGCCCTGGGGTTTCCTGGTGGTGTCCCATCCAGGAAAAAACTAGTTCCAACCCTGCTTTTTTTTTTTGTTTGTTTGTTTGTTTTAGGTCAGGCAAGGTCAACTAGAGACCTGAGCTGGGCTTCCAGCTAAAGGGGCAGAAAATGAAACCCGACGACTAGGCTGAAGGTGCTGCTGGAGGCCTCCTGGGCAAACATCTGGCAGAGCATCTGCCTGGACCTCCCCCTTGCATAGCCAAGGCCTGGTTTCCTGGCTTCGTCCTGGGGCTCTTCCTCAAAGGGGAGGCAAAATTCCACTGCCTGCAGAGGGAGAGGCCCATTTTTCCATCTCTCCCGGATGCTCTGTTTTGACTTCGGCTTGGGGCCTCCATCTTACCTGCACTGTGATGTATCCTGCTCGGCCTGGCAGTCCTGCCACCTATATCAAGATGTGGTGTGCATGTGTTTTTCATTAAAAAATAATAACCAGGACATGGCAAAGCCAAGCAAGCAGAAGAGAAATTTTCAGGCCTCTGCTAAAAAACCAAAATGATCTTCCTCACACTTTCTGGGCCTTCGGAAGAAGATACGTGACTGCCAATTTTACTTGTGCTCTTTTATTTTATTCCCTCCTCTCCAAGTGGGTGTGGAAACGGGGAGTAAAACTCATTTACATTCACTTCCAAAACGACCTTGGAAAATCTCCACGAGGTTCACCTTTTCCTCCTGTTATAGAAACATCCTTGCAGGTCGTTCAGGGGACCAGAATCGGCCAGGGCAAAAATTGCAATTGCATTTAATGAGAGAGGGGTCAAGGAATCCATTTATGCCAATTTGGAAAATCCTTCCTTGAATAGAGGTGGGGGCCTCAGGCACAATCTCTCCCCCATCTTCCTCCCTGCTTTGTCTTCTGTGCCTAGGAAGATTAAGACCATTTCACAAGCTCAACAGCAGCAGGGTAATCTTAACGATCCTCCTTTGGATGATAAAGGGACTTAGAAATAAACATCTCAAATAACCATGACCTAGCCCCAGGTGCAAGGTCACACAGCCACCCTAGAAACATATTTAAGGATTCCCTTACTAACTTTGCTCAGACTGAAGAAGCTCCTTGGATAAGGAGCGAAACGTTTCCACTGAGAAAATAGAAATCCAGTTGACATGATTCAAGCTACAGACTGTTCCACCTGGATGACTGAGAACCTTCATAGACATATTGCATTTAACCAACTTCTTCCAAACTCCATCTGAATTTGGTCTTTTCCTTGTACAAGAACTATACGCTTACCCATACATAAAAGGTAAAGGTTCTCCCCGCACATTTGTGCAGTCGTGTCCGACTCTAGGGGCCGGTGCTCATCTCCGTTTGTTAGCCGAAGAGCCAGTGTTGTCCGAAGACGCTTCCACGGTCATGTGGCCGCATGACACGCGTGGAACACTGTTACCTACCCACCGAAGTGGTACCTATTCATCTACTTGCATTTGCATGCTTTCGAATTGCTAGGTTGGCAAGAGCTGGGGCTAGTGCGGGAGCTCACTCCGTCACGCGGGGCTAGGGATTCGAACCTCCGAACTTGCAATCTTCCGATCGACAAGCCTGGCATCTTACCCGCTGAGCCACCACGCCCCTACCCATACATACCACACTGGTATTTTACATATACATACTCATACGTGAAGATGGATGTGTCCGTGTATGTCTGTGCACATATCAATTACAGCGATCCTCCAAAAAATGTGACGACAGTCAAGGCGCATACTGTACATAGATACACCCATACTTAGACATACACGCATGCAATATACCCACATCTATTAACAGTACCCTTGTATCTACCCAGCTTCTCTCTTCTCCTCTATCCCCTTTGGGGACGCCTGGAAAAGAAATACAAAGCCAGAACGTGGTTCAGCTGAGAAGAAACCAGCTCTGGGGCCAAGAGATGCGCCGCACCGCTCTTCACCCTGTTTAGCGAGGGCCCCGCCAGCTTCTCCCTCCCACCTTTCTACCCTGCCCGCCGGGGGGAACATTTACAGTCTGTTGCTCTTTCCCGCAGCGCCAGGTCGGAGCCTGAGAGTCGGGGACAACCTCTCCCGGGCCGGGCCCAAGTCGGCCTGGCAAGGGTGGGGAGTGGTCGGCCAGCCGCTGCGGGATCGGCTCAGCCCAGCACCCAGGGAGCCAGGCCGCTCTGCGCCCGTGGTTGGCTGGCTTCCGCGGAGGCCTTGGCCGGGTTATATGGGAGTCAGTGAAGGGCAGGAAAGCTCTCCTCCTCCCGCGGGGGTCTCTTATCCAGTCTGTCCCTTTTGGAAAACCAGTCGCGGCCCCGGCTTCCTCGGCTTCAGAGGCTGGGATTCCTGCCTACTACCCACTTTCCCCTTCTCAGAGCAGAGCAAACTTCCATCCGCGCTGCGGCTCCTCCAGTCCTGGCTGCCAGCTACCCCCTAGCCCACCCGGACCCATTTCTACAAGGTCTCCGCCTCACTTACCCAACCCTTTCTCTCCCCCATCCCCCCCACCTTCTTCCCCACAAAGACTGCAAATTATTGCGCTCAACTCCCGAAGAAACAAAGGACCCCCTCGCCCCCAATAGTGAATCTTCATATATTTACTGGGCAAAGAGCTGCGCTAGGAATCATCGCCCGCCTCCCCCTCCCCAGAAATGGAGCCGCTCAAGGGTTTATAAGTGACGTACGGAGCTACGTGGGGCGCTTTGGTCCCCGCAAAGCTTCGTCTCTCAGCTTTTCCTTCCCCAAAATGACATTTCCCTGCAGCCCGCCTCATCCTGCCCCCTCCTTTGCCTGGGGGGGGGGAGAGGAAGAGAAAGGGGCTTCGTTTTTCTGCTGGGAGACAAACAGCAGAGTCCCACAGAGAGAGAGAGAGGAGAGCCAGGGAGGGAGCAACCGGGGAGGGGGGAGAAGGTCCCTCCCTTCGTGGGGGCTGCTTAGTGGTCGCTCCGAAAGAGAGACTGAAAACAGAGAGTGAAGGAAGGAAGAAGAAAGGAAGATCGCGCCCGCCGGAGAGTTACAGCATCCGCGGAAGGTAAGATCCTGTTTGCCTCCCTATCTTCTTTTCTCTACCCCAAGAGAGCCGGTTGCTAATTTCGAAGGGGAGTTGGGATACAGTGGCGGCGGCGCGGTCTTACAAGGGCTCTGGGGAGGCGGCGGAGCACCCACCTCCCCCCAGGCACGCGCCCATCCCGGCCACCAGGCGCGACCTTGCGAAAGAACGAGCGCTTCCCTTGAGAACCTGAATCGGACGAAGATCTCGCCGTGTCTGAGGGACTTGAGCTACGTTCACACAACACGCTTTGCCGGCTGGTGAATGATACTATTTTCCGGGTTCGCGTAATTCATCGCCTCCCCAAATCGCCGAAGGAGGCTGGGTTCGCACCCCTGAAAAAGGCGAAGAAGAAGAAGAAGATAGAGCCAAGGCTGTATTATAATCAAACAGCCCCAGAGCCTTTAATTTAAGATGGTTAAGCATATTGTGCGAACGCAGACTTTTCTTCTGGCTTCGATGCGGGGTGTGTGTCGTGAAACATACAAAGACGTCTGTGTGTGTGTGTGTGTGTGTGTGTGTGTGTGTGTGCGCTCCCGCGCGCGCGCGCATCTCTCTGAAACAAGCCACTTGAAGGACGCTGATTGACTCTTGATTGTCACGAAGACAAGAGCCACGGACGACGCTATTCCGGATGTTGGTTCTCTCCACTTTCGGAGGGGAGGGGTCAATTTCAGCTTTGAGCAAAAAGAGGCAGAAAAGAGAAGAGAATCCCCTCTCCCTTCTTCCGTACCTTCCCGCGCTCTCTGGACCAAGGCGCCTTACAGAGGGTTTGCTATCCTGGGCAAAACCTCGTGTTTTTCGCTGGGACGAAAGTAAGCAAGACAGGAGCGGGATTTTGAACGCGCCGCTCGCCTAAAACTTTGACCGCGTCCCCCGCCCGCCCCGTTTTGTTTTCTTCTGAAACGGGAACGGAAAAGGAGCAGAAGGGAGAATTGTAACGCTAAGCGCCCTGTTTGGAAGTGGCTCTGTGGTCCCCTCCCGTGTTTTCCCAACTACAATTTTAACACGCGCGTTCGGGCCCACTTCCCGCAAGGGGAGGAACAGGGGAAACGGTCCCCCTTCAGTTGTACAGTGCAGGGTCAAAGAAATGAAAACGGAGAGGACCCTGTTTGTGATTTCTTCCCCAGTAAGCCGTTGCCTGGCCGGGGGCGGGGGGCGGGGGGCGGGGTGGGCAGCGGACTTGACAGACTGTTCCAGGATTGTATCGCTTTACCCAACCGCTTAGGTCTCCCTTGAGTTCGCTTGTTCCCGCCCTGTCGTTAGACCCTTCCGCGAACCAAGCATCCTTCCCGTTCGCTATAAACCTTCAGAGCCAGGCTAGAGAGCCCTTTTCCAGCGGGGTTCGAGCCAGCTGCTTCCTTCTCGGCAGGCGGAAGCGAAGTATTCAGCTCTGCCAAGTGTCCCTTTTAACCCCACCCATCTCCAGAACGCACGCAGACCCGCGCACACGTCCCGGTGCCCACAATCACGAAGTTGTCCCTAAGTTCCCACGGCTAGAGAAACAATGCAGCCCTGGTCTAGAGGAAGAGAAGAAGTTGGAAGCCGTGGAACTGCCCGGCACTTTCACTAGTGGGATGCAGGCCGGCGGGAAGGTAAGAGGTGGGGGGAAAAATACAGAAAGGATCTGGTAAAAGTTCGTCTGGCCACTTTATTTCAGCCTCAGTGGGACAAAGCTAATGAAACGGAGGACCTGAAGGTTTTCAGAAGGAGAATTCCTCAGGAAAGTCAAGGCTGTTGGGGAAGTCATTGTTAGGCAAACCAACGGAGCCAAGATATTGAGAAGGAAGCTGAAGATTTCTTCACTGGGTTTTCCCACAGTTCAGGGCACTTTTTCAAAACGAAGCAACTGCCCTTTTCTGGGGCAAATTGAAGCCTAGTTGGCAGCGGTCGTGTTTTTGCTTTGTTTTCAATTTAAGCATTCTCCACCCGTTGTCATCAAGTCCAATAAATCTGAGACTGTGGAAAAGAAGCCTCTCGTCGATCCCAGTGATATACAGAAGGTTTCGCTTAGAAATGCAAATGTTTAAATCTTAAAAGCAATTTGCAATATTGTGTGTATTCTTGCTGTTCGTGTGGAGTCCACGCCACCTCTTAACACCCGTTGTTATTCCCGAATGCTTTAATGACTCTCCGTGTGTGTGTTTGTGTGTGTATGTGTGTGTGTTTCGGTACTTTTAAGCTTCAAAACACATCCCTAGCGGTAAGTCCCGCTGAACTGGGACTAAACATGGGTAGGACAGCACAATTACGGCACTGGAGCGATCTGCTCGTTATCTTATTTTTAATTCTATAAAATAACAGTAGTTCAGCTGTCTCTTTAAGCCTATCTTTGAGGTGGGGCAGAGAGAGAAAAATAACGACTGGGAAAATGTTTTAAATGAAAGTAGATTACAACCCACCTATTCCCTCTGGCCTCCTGGAAAAGCCAAAAGAGGAAATTATTTTTTTGCGCACCTGGAAAAGAATGACAGGGAAGTTGGGAGAAGAAATCAATTAAGACATTTATGGCTTGCTAATAGGAATAGAATCCTTTGAATTGTTTTTTCAAAGGGTCGGTAAGGGTTGCAGGAGGCCACAGGCAAAGCCAAAACAGCCTGGAGAGAAGCGATTTAAGGCTCGAAGGGGTGGTTTTGCACGCGGCCGCTTCAGCTTTCGACACACCCATCCGCCCCGCGTTACTCTAAGTGTAGGGGACGGCCTGGGCGAGTTGGAGCGCTGACCAGGTCTGCAAGGGGTTAAACCGATTGCTCGTGAACTTGGACTCTCTGTCTGGATTTTGATGGATGGGTAGACCCCGCTGGCAAGTTCAGACGGCAGAACCTCCCCCACCGCTTTGATGGGCCTGGGAAACACCCGGGAGAGAGGGAGAGCAGGGAGACAAGACAGAGAGAGGGGGGCAGGGGAAGAGGGGTGAGCCCCCCCTCCAAGTCCTCCTCTCCCCTCTTTTTTAAACCTTACTCTGAGAAGGGTGAAACCCTCCGAGTCACCCCTTCCAGGGTTTCTGATTCAATTGGGGAGTGAAAAGCCCCCAGTGCCTTGGACCTGGGTGAGAGGGGGTGGGTGGGCGAATGGAGAGAGAGTGGAAGCCCCCTCCCCGGGCGGAACCGTCGCCTCCCTTCCCACGGTTCTCTTTCTTCGGGAACGGTGGGATCCATACTCCGAGTTTCAGCCTCTGGACAGTGCCTGTGGCAACGTCAACCCTGACAGGCTATGGGCGCGCTGAGGCCGAAGGAAGGAAGGAAGGAAGGAAGGAAGGAAGGAAGGAAGGAAGGAAGGAAGGAAGGAAGGAAGGAAGGAAGGAAAGGGGAGAGAGATTTTGTGGGCACCTAGAGCTAATTCGAGAAGACAGAGATGCACTGCAGCAAGTCTTTCAGTCCGGCTCTCCAAACGACCTGAGGTTGTCGTCCAGACAGCCAGCCACCCACCTGGCGACCCATCTCCCTTTTCATTGCCTTTCTGTCCCTCTCTTCCTGGGATGTCGAAAAGCTTGGAGGTGGCCGGCGCTCTTAAGCACCCCATCAGCTCCTCGTTCCTCCCCAGCGCCTATTTCAAATCCTCCCCAAATTAAATCCACCCAGGGAAACCACCCACTCCATTCCCTCCAGTTTAACCCTGGAGGGAGTGGTATGGGATGGGATTTGGCTGGGGTGGAGCGAAGAATATCACCACCACCACCACCACCTCCCCATCCCCACCAGCTTGGACCTTGTTTCAAATAGCTGTTCCAAGCCCCGTCGCCATCATGAATCTGTACATGTGTTTGTTTTAATCGGAACCCAATCAGAGTCTTAATTACGGGGGGGGAGGGGGCGAGCGAGCTGCCTGAATCTTGCCCCGCGCCCCCTCCCCCTTCGCACCTCCTCCTCTTCCACCCCCTCTGATTGGCTGGAGTAAGACGCGGCTGCTCTGACGTCACTCAGCCTGCCAGCCGACGAGGCTTCTTGGAAACCGACCAGAGCGGAGAGAAGCTGCCGGGGATGGAAGGCGGCACCCTCCCCTCCCCGCGATCCAAAGGAAAGGGAAGCGGGCCGGGGGTGAAGGGGGCCGGGCGGAGGGGCGACGGCATCGAGGACCGGACCGGCCGTAGCCGAAAAGAGCTCCGCAGTCCCCCCCCCGCTTGCTCGCCCTTGTCCTGCGGCTTCTGTTTTGCTTTGATTGCCTTTGATTGGCGAAGGATTTCTCGCTTTCCGTCGCCCGGGCTCCCGCCGATGCCGCGCGTAAGTGCCGACCTTGCTCGCTCTTCGCCGCCGCCGTTTCTCTCCTTCCGAGGCGGAGAGGGAGGCAGCGGCGGGAGGGAACGCGCCCGTTCTTTGGGCCTGCCACCCCCGGTGAGAGAGGTTGGGTACGGGGGGGGGCAGAGAAAGAGGGAGAGAGAGAGAGAGAGAGAGAGAGAGGAGGAGGAGGAGGAGGAGGAGGAGGAGGAGGAGGAGGAGGACGACGGCCCCACCAGCCGGGTTCACCGAACACGCTAGCCTAGGTGGAAAGGGGTTGGGTCGTTGACGGTGCAGCAGCGTGTTGTGGGAACGCAGCCATTGTCTCAGCCTCTTGTCCGAACCAGGCCAACCCTTGAGCCGTCTTGTGGCTGGCTGGTTTGGGCATCTTCCCTTGCACCGACAGAGGAACGGCGATTATTTTCTTTTTGTTTTCAATCCGGGTTTAGGATTTATGGTGTGGTGTGAGCCCAGCCTGAGAGACAGGAGCAGAATCGTTTGGGATTGTCTAAGAGGTCTTGGCTGCAGGGGGGCGTCGGGCAAAGGTGATGGATGTTTGAATGCACGGTGAGGAAAGAGTGTCCTGTGTATCTGTAGGTGCCGAGCTGGCCAGGTGACTCTTCCCCCCCCCACACGCCAGGGTTCCCGAACAAACAGAGGAGGCAGAAGCGGTGTGTGTGTGTGTGTGTGCTCCCTTGCACATATGAACAGTGGGTTAAACGTGTGTGTGAAAGAGAAGAAGCTGCTGGAAAAGGTGTGAGTCAAGAGAGAGCTTCGGCTTCCTTGCTTGAGATGTTGGGTCCTGTCTCCAGTTTGTTCACCCACCTGGAGAAATGAAGGAGCATTCGCACAGCCCCTTTGCCAGGGCAGTTAATACTAAGAGCTAGCTCAATCTCACAATCTGTCAAGGTTGGCTAGCGCTAACCTTACTCAGGATGTGTGTGTGTGTATGTGTGTCTTAGTGTGGTGTGCAAATCCAGCCCAATTGGTTAGGGTATAGTTGTAGCGTATTTTGGGGATGTGGACACTGGGTTATTTCAATAGCCGCGTTAAGCGTGTTTGGTGAACGTATCCATTGCATATATACTGCTGGGTGGGTGGGTGTATGTGCACAAACACAGACAGTTTTGAGAAGCAAAAGAGCAGCCTACGGGTACCCCACACACTCCTTCAAGGGGATCCAGTAGATTCAGACTTGTGCCCCAATGCACACTTCCAGAGAGGCGCCCACCGCAAGGGATTATGCCGGGAAGTGTGCTTGCGCGTGCATTTATTTGGAGGGCCAGCCAAGCTGGCACGGGAGCGGGGAACGGACGACGGGGTGGGGGGGGGGGGGGGAGGACCTGGGAACCATCTATTTTATCCTAGCTGGCAATTTGAATTTTAGCTCTTCGAATGTAAGGAATTTCTTAGCAAGTATTCAAGAGAGGCTGGGGTTTGTAATTCTCGGGGTGATTGAGAGGAAAAACCAGGACCAGGCGAAGACGCTCAACCTCAAAGCAATTCCTAAGCTTTCCCGGCAATTGTAATTGTAAACCAGAACAACGGTTTCAGTTAAATAGCTCTCCCTTCGCTGCCCTTTGGCCACATCTAAAATCTTAATTCAGCCCGCTGGCTGGACTAGCATTAAATTTCAGAATTCACCGCTATCGCTTTGATTTCAAGCTGCCTCGCTGAACCGAGAGGATGGGGTTTCTTCTTTTTAGTTCTTGCTGCTTCCTCTAGAGTATTGCATGTCCACAAGAAGGTCACCGGAGACAACCCAGCAGCCCACCCAACTTCATCTACTTACAACTCCTTTTCAAACGTTTCTTGAAGAGAGAAGGAGTAGCAAGATTATTTTCCTCACCCAGTCGTGCTTTCTAAACCTTGTGTACCTGTGTGTGTGAGGGCCAGTAGGCTTCGATTTACACGTGTGATTTGCATGCATAAGTTTATTACAATTTTTAAAATATTTTTATCCCGCCTTTATTATTTTTTATAAATAACTCAATTCCTCCTTATATAAACTCATTTGGTTCTATAATATTTTGAGGGGGGGTGTCAGTGAAAGCTGGCAGGTGGCTACGTTCAAGAGGGGGTTAAAATTTCACAGGGTCTCAATGGCTCCCCTCTTCCTTATTATTATTATAACCTTTTATTGAATGAATATTTTGAAAGCTTTAGTTTGCAGAGACAGCATCTGAGAATACAGCTAAACTTAGACAGTCACTATCAAGGCTGATTCCTTTAATTTCAGAGTGAGAAAGAGAGAGCTTCTAATTAATTGTATTTTTTAAAAAAAAATCTTGGAGATTCTTCCACTTTCACACCATTTATATCCGCTGCATTGATATAAGAAAGCAGGGAACAGTAGTGGACAGAAGCGTCTTCCTTTAATGCCTTCCCTTAAATTTAGTTGTCTTTTACCAGGTAGGCATTTTTTTTTGGCCTTTTCTCCTCTTATTTTTAGAGATCTCCTTCTCCTCTTCCTCATTATTATTACTATTCCTTTTCAAATAAGATAGGCCTCAGCCTTGCCTGCGTGTGCGTGGAGACAGTATTTTTGTTCTGTGGCTGAAAGCATAATTCCATTCGTGCCAGCCCCATTGTCAACACCCCCAACCTGCCCCTGCCAGAGAAGGCAATTTAAAGAAGGCCCTGGCTCCCTTCTCCCCTCCCCCCCCCAGAATATTGCATTGCTGCTATATTCTGGAGGGCTCAGTTTACACGGAGCCACTCTTCATGCCCCCAGGAAGCCTCTTCCCCACATCTTTCTGTCCTCCTCCTCCTCCTCCTCCTCCTCCTCCTCCTCCTCCTCCTCCTCATATATGTATTGGTTTCAATAGTATAAATTTGCCAAACACAGGCACCCTCCCCAGTCTTCCAGCGTGGGTGTTGGTATTCAAGGTTAGCTAAACATGATCTCTCCCTAATTAAAGGATCCCTGACATGCAAAGATGTAGGAAAAAGGAAAGTGTTGGCTGGGGAGCGGGGGCGGGGGCAGGCAAGAAAATGAAAGTCTTTGCAACCCGGAGGCCTGGTTCCCAATGGGAGACTTGAAATGACTGGGGGAAAGATGGGTGGGGGAACACTCTCGGCGGAGGAAGGACAATGGGTGGATGTGCGTGTTGCCGTGCACGCCCGCGTGTGTACAGCGTTAGAAGGTGGCGGGGCATCATCAACTCAGTCCCGGCTTGTGTAAACAGACTGGAATTGGCAAAGGGGGGGGGAGAAGGGCTCATCAGCTTTGCAGGGCGAAATCCCGTGGCTGCTGCTGTGGGGCGGGGGGGGGGGGAGCTGGTGAGCATCCCTAAGGAACCAGCGGGCCCCAGCAAGCTGTGCTTGGCTTACCTTTCAGCCCAGGCAGGCAGGCAGGCAGGCAGCCCTGAACGGGGCACTTGCCAGTGACGCTCCCCTTGGCCTTGAGAACAAAAGCCTAAACCGCAGCACTGGGTACCGAGAGCACCGTTCTCCCTTCCCCCCCCCGCACCCGCACCCGCACCCGCCATTTCACAGCTGCTGGAGGGGTGAGAGCGATTTCCTTCCCGTCCCTCCACTACACACACTTTGGCTTGGTTCCCACAACAAGCTGGGCAGCAGAGTAGCCGACCTCATTTTTAGCCAAGCCTGTTGTGGTTTGTTTAGGGTTCATTCTTCATTGTGTCCTGGAAGCCTAGAAAATTAAAAGAATTAAACCATGGTTTAGTGCCTTGTGCACACAGAACCATAAACGATTTCTGGCCTTTGATCTGGGCCAAATGGCCAGAAAGAGGGTTGGTAGCTGTTGGTAGGGCTGCTAACAGACCTCTCTTCCTTCCTGAAGGCCATTCTTGAATTCTCTCTGCATCCTTGCCGCTTGCTCCTTGCAGTCTCTCAGCTGAAAAGTTATACCTCTCAGTCAAGGGCTGGGCTGAGTTATACATCTAGGGCATTCTGGTGAGAAAAGGCAATTAGAGTTCTAGTCAAACCAGTGAGTGGAAAAGCAATGAGTCACAGCAAGGCCATCTTAGGTGAATTAGGAAGAGTCCACCTCCATTGTCAGCCCTTAGAAATCTGAGCAGCCACCAGAAGTGGCTGGGAGGAACTGTGGCCCTGACCGTAACCCAAATCTCTGGTCATTCATTTCATTCACAGGCGACGTGCATCTGATTTGCAGGAGCCGATCAAAAGATCAAATGCGCTCTAATGCTTCTGCAATTGCCAATCTCTTCCTCCAAGACATGGGATGGAGCATCTTTCTCCATTCCAGAGATATGGAGACTGATCTCCATTAAACCTGCCCAGCCTGCAATCCACTAGTGGGTGGAGCCAGAATTACCAGGAGGTGGAGTCACAAGCGAAA
Organism: Charina bottae; assembly: GCA_023362775.1. NCBI lineage: Eukaryota > Metazoa > Chordata > Lepidosauria > Squamata > Charinaidae > Charina > Charina bottae. Next base: position 11,858,882 of record JALMGJ010000010.1, read on the forward strand.
ATGGGCAGAGTTGCCCACATGATTCTTGTCTTTCCTTGCTGGCCACTGGATGGAGGATAGTCCTCCTTGATACTGAGTATTCCTCTATCCCAGTCCATGCGAAAGAGGCCTGGCCTTTGTATTTGCTTAAAGTGGTTTGGCTGCAGGTGACTCACTCAGGTGGGCTGTCTTTTGAAATTACTTCACTCTCATTCTCATCTCTGAGAAATTATGGTGTGTTCTCTCTCTCTCTCTCTCTCTCTCTCTCTCTCTCTCTCTCTCTCTCTCTCTCTCTCTTTCTCTCTCTCTCTCTCCCTCCCTCCCTCCCTCCCTCCCTCCCTCTTTCTTTCTTTCTTTCTTTCTTTCTTTCTTTCTTTCTTTCTTTCTTTCTTTCTTTCCTGTAGGGAGGGGATGCTCATTTTTTTTGCAAGGTACAACGCTTTCGATAGGAGCAAGACCCCTATGGGTTTAACCCTCGACTGGGGCACGTTCGTTCACTGCAAGGCAGGGACGGCATTTTCTGCTGATACTAACAAAATGCAAGGATGATCGCGGAGGGTCTTGCTGTGGAGAGGAGTGTATTTTGCTTCTCTCCTCCCGGTTTGAGTGGGGAGGAAGGGTTGAGGATTTTAAATTTAACTGGAATAATAACAAAAATGGAACGGTATTGCTACGACTTTACTCCTATTAGAGGAGAAATGGCGAAAATTGCCAAAGCAGCCAAAGATGAACCAGGAACTCCGGACGTGAGCCAGAGAGAAGTGGGTGGGTGGGTGGCGGCTGATTTCCAGCACCTTGGTCAGTGCCCTCAAGTTCTGGCAGGATTATTGTAGCGGTCAACGGCCGAGGCGGGTGAACTTGGGGAGGGGAGGGGAGGCAATCCTACCAGAGAACCCCCAACAGCGATCTCTCTCTCTCGCTGGGGCTGTAGGATAGGGGGCTCCCGCGTCCAAAGGTCTCTCCGGGGCTCGAATGGAACCACCAGGGCTGCTTCGGGCCTCAGGATGTGGGCAAGCTTGCCCGGAATGGTGGGTTATTCTGCCTGCTGCCCGGGGAGGGATCTGGAAAAAAAGCCTTGTGTGAGAAGATGAGAAGACTTTTTGTTCGCGATTAGGTAACTCTCTCCCCCTTTCATTTTTAACCCCCACCCCTTGCCCGCGCATGGCGGGTGTATAGCCCATTCCTTCCTGCCCCTTCTGAAATAATGGTTTCTTTCCTGGTTACTGGACGGAGTTGAATTTTTTTTTTTTTAATGAATGCTTCCCTTTCTTCTCTTTTAACCCCTCAGACCCCTCCCTCCAATTATCCGTTTACCCCATCTGAATTCCCTCTTCTAATCTAACGCGCCTGCAGTGACCCGGTTTGGGAAGGCTCGATTTAGCTCTGCCGTCCACAGGATCACCGCTGCAGCCTGCCTGCTCCCCCCCCCCCTAAGCCTCGATCGCCTGCCACCCAACGCCTTGTGCGCCCAACGATGCTAGCCGATGGGCGTACCCGGGTCGGGTCATCCAAGGGGTGTTTATGGAAGGGGAAAACAGACCTCATCTGCAGGGGTGTAAGTAGAGCTGTCTGGGCGCCAGGCAAGTTACCCTCCCCGTGGTGAGGTCAGGAGTGAGCCCCACAAGGCTGGGGCAATTGAGGGTGGGCGGGAAGAAGGGAAGAGGGGGGCGCCTGGCAACAGCAGCAAGACTGTGACCGCCAAGATCTCCCTCTCCTCAGCCCCCCGTGGGCCCCTCCACCCTCTTCTCCTCCGTAACACTAACGTCCCCTCCGTCAGAACTCCTTCCCGCCTCGGAAAGCTTTCGTCTCTTAGGCAGAGCACATCTGGACTGCAAAATCCGGAGGGCCACTAGGCGGCGGCTGCGCGGTCCGAAAACTCTCACTCTCGCTCCCAATTAGCACCCGGAGTGCTGCAGCTCCAGCGTGGGCGCCCTGCCCCGCGGCGCGCGATCCGATTTACTGAAGACGTGCGGCACAGAAGGAACGACGGAGGGGAGCGCGGCGGGGCCTCTTTGCCTGGATCCCCCAAGGCAGCGGCCTCCCCGCCTTCACAATGTTTCTTCCCTGCTCGCCGGCTCGAGGTCCCGAGGCGTCCATAACGCCTCATACAGGTCTCGGCGCGGATTCCGGATCAAACCGGCGGCCGAGTTTCTACTGCGTGAATAGAGCTAAGAGAGGAGCGGGTGCGGGGTTCCTCTGCGCATTTCAGCCACGGAGAAAGCGGGCAGGGCCGAGCGAGCGACGCGGCTCCGGGCCGAAAGAGCTCCTCTGCAGCGCTCGTCCCCTCCAATTCAGGCGCTGGAAAGATTGCAAGTTTGGCTTCGAGGCTGCTCGCGCCGGGGAACCGCCAAGAAGGAAGGGCCGGTCGAGCCAGCAGCCGCGGGCACCAACCCCAGAATCGTCCGTTGGACTCGGGCGCCAGGCTCACTCGGAGATCTTCGGTATCCCGAGGTTTGGCGATACCCAAATTCGGAAGGGAGCTTCCGAAAAGCCCCCCCCCCCCCATCCAATCCTGTATTCAATTCCACAGCGCTCTCTCTCAGAAAGCTCCGCGGTAGAGAAGCTCCGGGTCGCATTCCCCGGCCCCTCGGAGCAAAGTGGAGCACCAGCCCTCAAAAGCAGGACGTCGCCTGTGTGCAGACTAGCTTCTAACCACAGTTTAACCTACCTTAGCTCAATTGCGGGCCTTTGCGAATTCCGCCGCGGAGCCTTAGGGCTCAAGGTGCGGTGAGAACTCCGAAAATTGGGGGAATTGGCTAAACCGTAGTTAAGTTCACCAGGGGTAAGTGGGTCATGCGTATAAGGCAGCTTCTTGGCCACCCAAAAGAGAACTACCCTGGAGGTGAAAAATGGGGACTTGAATACTCCCCCCCCCCCCAAAAAAAAAAAGAGAAAAGAACCGGACAACCTTTTATAGGGACCAACGCGCATAGGGGCTTTTGGAGAACGTGAATTACAAAAGTGATTCTCTAGTTCGTAGAAAGCTGCGAATTGTCGATATTTCCCTCCTGTATTACAGAGGCCAAAGCATTTTCGCGTCTGTCCTTGGAAGCCGCCAGTACAGTTTGGGAAGTAAATCTAAACACTTCTCCCGAAACAGAGAAACCTTATTCCGGCTGTGGGAAATTTTATATGGGATTTTTCGCGGAAGCAGCGGTGGGGATGATGGACGAAAAAAACAGGAACCTTGGGGTTTGCTTGGGAGGCGAGCTTCTAGCAACCATTTTCTTGGACCGAGGGACAAATTCTCAAATGGCGCGCGAGTTTTCCACTTTTCAAGCGTAGCCCTCCAGCAAAATGATGAAAAACCAGGGCGGTGAGGTGGCAAAGGTGTCCTTGTTTAAGCCAGACGCGTAATCTGGAAACTGACAGCCTTCCGCCTTTTTGGATTGGTTTTCCCTTCAGAGTTACCCCTGCACGCTTGAGAAAATAAATTTCGGGCATTCACATTATCCAGGGATTATTCTTTTTGGCCTCCTGGCCTAGGGAAATTTAATTTAGGACAGGCCTTTCAACCAGCTTTGAACATGCACTGGGTTGAGCGGTAGAAGAAGGCGTAAAGGTGGAGAAGAAGCGAGAAGAGACGTGAATCGATTCTCTATCCCAAAGTAGCCCCATTTATTAATAGTTGCTCCCCATCACCCTTCCAATTTGATTCACAGGTTTTACATTCCATCCGATCGCATCTTTCCACTGCGGACGTGCCTATAATTCAGCAAAACGGTCTTTGGGACAGATGGGCTGCGATTTCAAAGAGCCAGCGAAATTCTTCTTTTATTCCGAGTCAAGCGTTGCATTTAAAGCGGGGGTTCTGGGTTCGCTCTTAAGCAAGGCGGAGCGGGGCAGGGGAGGGTGGAAGGGAGGGTGGAAGGGAGGGAGGGAGGGGCTAAACCTAAAACTGCAGCCCCGTTCAGAGAGGCGCCTGCCATGAGATCAGAAAACAAGCGAGTTAACCCGGCGATCTTTTTTCCCGATCCAGTAAAGGCGAAGGGTACTATGGTATTTCATCAAGCCACCTTGATACTTCAGTGAAATTAACTCAGTTTAAATCAGATGAAATAGCTTATGGATTGGCCCTAGGCAGGTTTTTTCTTTTAAAGATTCTCACCTATTGAATGTGGAAACTCTGGAGATTGGACGTGAAGGTTGGTTACGGTTGGGGTTTTTTGTTTTTGTTTCGTTTTAGCCTGGGGGAGTGCGATGGAAGAAAAAACTCCATTCCAGTTCTGATAATTTCCAAAGACAAAGAATCAGGAAATCACAGCAATTTACTTCCAAGTTAATGTACTGAATTATCCTTCAGCGTGGGGGGTGGGGGAGGTTAAGAAAATACATATTATGTGAAAGAGTAAATTTAATCCAGATTTCATTTTTTTTTGAAGGGAACCATAAACTCATTAGATTTTCTCTGTTGAAGTTCTGTTCAGGTGCCTAGAGAGAATAAGATTTACCCACAATATTATGAGGTGACTTTAGAAAATATGCGGACGTGGGGAAAGAGAAAGGCAGCAAGACTCAAGGTAGTAGCTTCTTTTGAAAAGGTCTTTAAAAAGCATCTAATAATAAAAGTAGTAATACACAATAAATACAAACCAAAACCAGAGTAAGCCAATAGGAATCCAGCAAGACTTGGTCTGCAGTCCTAGTATTTAGAACTGTTATTTCTGAGTAAAAGAGATCGTGGGTCTTTTTTAATTTATTTATTTAATTTTATGGTGATACTATTAATAGACATTATACCCATTAATAATGTATTAAATGCAAAGGCATTTAACACCGGAGTTCCTAAAGTTTACAGCTGTTTGGGGGTGGAGACTATCCCGAAAGAAGGCAGGACTTGACGCTCTCAAGCCTTAGATTAGAACTCAGCAGTCACACTTTGTTTTTGACTTTCCAGTCTGTCTTAACTCTTGGTGGTTGCTTGGACAAGCCCATGCAGCTATCTAGGCAGCATTTTTGGAAGGTGTTTGTTGTTTCCTTCTTCCTTGGGCTGAGAGAGAGGGACTGGCCCAAAGTCACCCAGCTGGCCTTGTGCCTAAAACAGGATTACATCTCCTGCTCCTAGACCAGCACCTTAACCGCTACACCGAACTGAGTCCTGAATTCCTTTCTGGCCACAATCCTGACGCCCAGCCCCTGAACTCTGAGTAAGGGTCTGTGAATAAACCAGTCTGGAAAGGTTTGGTGACAGCAAAGCAGAGATTATAGTTGGAGAGTCTGAATTAGCCCAACATTCTCATAAATATCCAGCCCAGCGTAATGTGCGTGGGTATAATTCCAAACACATTCGACAGTTTGAAGCAGGGTTGGCTGGCAGAAATGCATCACAGTATGAACCTGGTGGAATACGTAGGAGGAAAGACCCCAAACTCTGTTTTTATTCATCTCCTTCCCCCTTCCCCAATTCCTGGTGGTGTTTTCTGGCTTGTGATTTTGTCTTTTCCCAACGCCCTGCCTGAATGGTGGGATAAAATGTATGCACTTGGTTGTATGTAAGATGCGGCTAGGGGTGGGGAGGGAAGGAAAGAATATTGAAATATATGGAACGATTTCTGTTTCAGGACTGAGAAAAATATTTGGAGATTTATTCCCCCCTCCATTTTAAACATTTCTGAAGGGGAAATAAATGTATTGGGAAAATGGGAGAGCATGTGACATTTGGGCTGGGTTCAAACGGCATGCTTAACTAGGTCGCTTAACGTCCTAACAGATGAATTCACCCATTATGTTACACTTGGTTAAAGTTATCCTAGGTTCATTTTTTGGTTTCTGTGTGTAGATTCGTGTGTTGTGTGAAACCAATCTAAATCTTTTGTTTATGATTCGACCCCAGAGAAAAGATTAATTAACCAGCTTAAGCCTAAACTCGTACCTGCCGTGCCTTGATTTCTAGTCCTTGCTGAACATTGTCCTCTCATTGTCCTCTCTTTACTCAAAGGTCACACTGGGTGCTACAAATCTTAATTTTATTTCTAGCCACAATCCTAGAAATAGGATTCTAGGTCCCAGCCCTTAAAATTCAGAGTAAGAGTCTGGGAATAAACCAATCGGAGTTCATGGGGGTGCCTCGTGGAATGGGCCGTTAACCCCGTCCTGCTCAATGGTTTGAGCTCCCAGGTTGAAACTCGTCCCTTAAGTTCAATGGGCCTGGGAAGCACTTCAGTAGGTCTAGAGGCCAAGCAGTGAGAAAGGCCTGAGCAGGGCTGGGCTGTTCTGGGGCCGCCATCCTGCTTTTCACGCCTGCCCAGGTGGCTTCCCCGGGTGCCCTTCCTTAAGAGTTAGGAGATCGGCCGCCAGGAAGGGTCGCACCCAAAAGCCAGCAAAGATGCCCAGAAATGATCATAAATTGGGAGATCCTCCCAAGGGGAGGAGGGGTCCTGGACTAACTTGTGCAGGAGTGGGTCCAACCCAAAGGCCGCCAGTCCCGCACCAAGCTGTGCTTGCGCTTCTTAACCTGCATCATTTAACCTAATCTTGGATGGTTTTAGGTTGAAGCCACTCAAAGCAGTGGCCGTCACCATCTTTCTCTGCACAGTAGTATTTGTGCCACGGGTGTAATGAAGGGAAGGTTGTGTTCACCCCAAACGCCTAAGCAGATCAGGTAGCGGCCCAACGTTGCATTCGCACCGCTAAGCATGGTGGCTGTTACAGCCCAGTCAATCCCTGCTCAGTTGCCTGTGGACCACTTGGCCTCTGAAGATGCCGGCCACAAATCTGTTCTCTAGACCACGGCCGCTAAATCCTGAAGCCCAACGCTACCCAACGTAACCGTTCCCCTTGCTTCGTGGATGTATACATTTATCGCCGTGCTAGGCAAACTCATACCGTCCATTGTAGGGCGCGCACCCAGATCGTGGGTTCCCTTAGTCTCCAGATTCGGGGCGTTCTGCGAATCCAGCCGGAGCCTCCGTTGAGCTGCCCAAGCCCCCTCCGCGGGGTTTGCCTTCAACGACGTTGAACAGGACCATTTCTATCTTAATTGAAGCAAGGGGAGGGAGGGAGGGAAGCGAGAGGGACCGCGAGCGGCTTTATCTGCAGGGCTTCAAAGAAATATCGGGGCAAAGAAAAGTGGAGGGAGGGGAAGAAGGATTCAAAGCGGCGCGAAGGAGCGATGATTTGAATGCGAGGCCAGCCATTGGTGCAAGCCGGCTGACGTCATTTCCCAACGAGGGGGATTCACATTAGAAAAGCATTCCGAGCGGGGTGGGCCGAATGCAAACCGGCTGCTTCGCCCGAGGGAATGGCTCAGATGGGGAAGGCAGCGCCCTGAGTGGGTGGGTGCTTCCCCCCTCCCTCCCAAGCTGCTGCTTTTTCCCAGCTACAAACCTGCAGATCAGGTCAGATCTTGCTGTTCATCTGCTGAATGAGCGGGCTACATCCCTCTCCCCCCCAAAAACACCCTTTATGTATATGCATGTATACATATTGTTATCTTCTCCTTTATTTTCCCAATGGCAGCTCGAAGATCCAGCAGCTTCCTATGTTCTGCCCCAGCAAATTGAGCCTGATGCCCAACCCCGTCGGAAAGAAAGAAAGAAAGAAAGAAAGAAAGAAAGAAAGAAAGAAAGAAAGAAAGAAAGAAAGAAAGAAAGAAAGCCAGCCAGCCAGCCAGCCAGCCAGCCAGCCAGCCAGCCAGCCAGCCAGCCAGCCAACCAGCCTGCCTCAAGCGGGAGGGCCGTTTCTGTCTTTGGTTATCTAGCTGTATGAGTGTTATCAAGCCATCATAAAGCTAGATAACCGAAAGTAGAAATGACTTCCAAAGACTTCTGGGAATGGAGAGACGGAAAGGAAGAGAGAAGAGGAAAGAAAGAAAGAAAGAAAGAAAGAAAGAAAGAAAGAAAGAAAGAAAGAAAGAAAGAAAGAACGAACGAACACCTTCGTGGCCCTGGACTCAACTGGAGGAATGAGCGAGCGCGATGGCAGCCAGAACAGATCAAGCTTTCTTTCTTTTTCTTTCTTTTTCTTTCCTTTTTTCTTTTGATCAACCAGATCTTTAAAACTGATGTTCAAGGAGTTCGTCTAGCCTCTCTTCAATACAGGTATCCTTTTATATGTCAGTTGTTGTTGTACGTCTTCCCCTGATTTGCTCATTCTTTGGTTTATCTCTCCGTACGTTCAAGCGCTGGCCACGAAGCTGTTGAAGTCTTGGTTCTTTATTGGTGAAATTAAATCAGAGGTGAACTTTTAGGAATCAGGACAGCTCTGGAAGAGAAGGTGGCTGGGGACAGACCCACAGGGACCTGCTCAGAAGGGGTGGGGTGGCGGGGAGGAGGAGGAGGAGATCCAGCCAAGTGCATTTTAAATAATAGCCCCAGCACAGCTAAGAAAAGAAAACCCAAATAAAACTCATTTATCAAAAAGTCATTCTGACAAACGTGGATAGGAATCTCCATCCCGAAGTTTGAAAGGTAAATGACTTCACAAGCCTTAAGGATTGTAAAAAGGACGGGGGGGGGGGGCGCCTGGGGGGAGGAATCGGAGAGCAGCTACGATTGGTGGGAGTTTGTGACTAAGGAGGGATTAGGTTGTAGACTGAAGCCTTTCCAACAATGCCCCTTTGCAAATTAATCTAGACACCGGCCTCCGCCAGTTTATGGAATTGCTCTCCGACACTCACCCCCCCCAACCCTTTTTACACCCCTCTTCTTAGGTTTCGGTTTGTTACAAGGCTCTCCCCCCTCCAAATTCTGCCCCTCTGTGAGGTCAAGTTCTTGATAATTTGATCACTTTTCATGGACTTTATCGCCGGCTTTGTGTACAGCTAGGGGGTCTCCACGCAGAGTGAAGTGGAGCAGAAATGACGGGGAATTTCTGAATAGAAAGCAGTCGGGATTTTGCAGCCAGACCTTCACACTGGGAGACTCTGCCTGCATACAAACTACCTGTTTGAATGGCGGAGACTTTTCTTCTTCTCTTCTCTCTCCCCCCTCCCTGCCCCGTATCGCCCCCTTCTCCGAGTTGCCTGAATGGTTAACATTCACAAAGTCTTCTTTACCTCACCGCAAACCCCGAAGTTGAAACATAATATATATTACAATGTCTAGCAAATAAAAAAGCAATTGGGCGATATCTGCATTCAGTTCCCATGGTAACACAAAGAACCACGCTAGCCTGGCCTAGCCTCTCTTTGGGCACATTGGAGTCTCCAGTTTGAGACAAATAAGGGAGGTTTTTCCCTCTTTCTCTCCCTCCCTGCCCACCCCCCAATTTGTTGGAACTAAACCTACTCACTTCTCCTCCATCTCTTTTCCCCCCCATCTCAAATCAAGCCCCTAAAACGATCCACACAAGAATTTTACAGTTGTTTTTCAGGAGTCTGGCTGATAACTCCTGTTGGAAGATACTGTCACCCTGCTGAAGCCTCCATAGGAGGGTTCTTCAAAATGTCCAGGAATGTTGCATTTCCCCGGTTTCTCACCAAGGGTGAACAGCTTAGCGCTATTTCAATTTAAACTTTTTGTTTTTAAGGGGGAGGGCTTAGTAAACCTGGGACAGAGTATAGATATAGCCAGAATGGTAGCTGAGGCATTAGAAAAGCTGTAGTGTCTGAACCTCCATCAACCACGCATTGTCTGCAGTTGGGTGGAGAATGTGAAGTTCCTTTCACATCAAGGCCAGAGTTGATGACTGATCTCCAAACCAGCACCTTAGCCCATCACTGTACTTTCTGTATCTTCAGTCTGCTTTCAACAAGGGGCGTAATTTGGAGTGCTTGCACACCTTGGCCTTTGTAACAATAGTTCCCAATGTGCAGGGTACCACTTCTTTTAGTAGCAAGGAATACCTGTGAATTCCTAACACAGGCATTATCTTGGCAGTATGTGTGTACTCTGTGTGTGTGACTGCTTCTTCACGGCTCCATAATGAATGAACCTCAGAGAGATTTGTATTGTCGAAGGCTTTCACGGCCGGAGTTCAATGGCTGTTGTGGGTCTTCCGGGCTGTGTGGCCGTGTTCTGGAAGTTGTGGTTCCTAACGTTTCGCCAGCATCTGTGGCCAGCATCTTCAGAGGGCAGGAGCACAGATAGAGATTTTGCTTCTATCTGTGCTCCTGCCCTCTGAAGATGCTGGCCACAGATGCTGGCGAAACGTTAGGAACCACAACTTCCAGAACACGGCCACACAGCCCGGAAGACTCAGAGAGATTTGTTGTTGTGTTCTGAAAAGACAAAGCTTTGTTCAAGTCAGCTGGACTCCCGTGACACCATGATAGCTACATGCAAATGGTTTGTCATTGCCTTCTGGATTTTTTTTAAACTTCTCAACCTGGTTTATAGCTCTAGGATTTCTCAGTGGCCTCCCATCTAAGTATTGACCAGTCCTGCCTTCCCTTCCCTTCAGAGGTCAGCAGCAGTGGCCACAGGGTATGTAAAAAAAAAAGTCAAGATAATGGCCACCAACACATGATCAAAGCTCCATCTGTTTTTATGTGTCTTGCATGTGCTCAATGGTTGGATTCCCATGGGATTTGCCTGCTTGGGGTTTAGCGTATTGTGTGAGCACTGCCAAATATAGTTTATTCAATAAACAGCAGTGAAAGAAACCATGGCTTAACTTGATGTGTGACCTGAGCTGTCCTTCTTTACAGTAAGAAATGGGGGAACTGACCCTGAGATCTTCGGCATGCATGGAAGATCTTTACCACTGAGCTACAGGTCTTTTTGTTGTTGTTGTACAACACTCTTATTCTTTTAAAAATATCCATGTGGGATTTGCTAGCCCTGTTCACCAGTTCCTGCATGATTTCTGCACAATTCCTCTAGGAAGTGATCCTTATCATACACTTGTACAGAACAGTCTGAGTTGCCTTCCCACCTGCAGATATGACCTAAAATAGACAGAGCAACCTTCCTTTCAACTTCCCAACTGAAGCCATGCTTTTTCCCCTGGAAAATGGAGGGGAATAACATGATTCCATTGAACATATTCAAAATAGTTTTCTTTCAAAACTGAGTAACCCACAGCTAGATCTCTGGGATAATGTATGAGAAGGGCTTTTGAGTTCAAAAATGATTGATGGATTGATCATGTGTCGTCAAGTTGGTGTTGACTGTTGTTGAGGTAGATTTTCTTTAGGAGGATGTGCTCCCAACTTGTGTCCATCACTGCTGTAATTGTCTCCACCCACCTTGCTGCTGGTTGTCCTCTTCTATTTTCTTCTACCTTTCCCAGCATTATGGACTTCTCCAGAAAGCTAGGTCTTCTCTGTGTACAGAGTATGATAATTTGAACCTGGTTACTTGTGCCTTGAGTATGAACTCTGGGTTGATTTGTTCAACGATCCATTTCTTTGTTTTCTTGGCTATCTTTGATATTCTCAGGAGTCTTCTCCAACACCAACATTCAAAAGCATCAATACTCTTCCTATCCTGCTTCTTCAAAGACCAGCTTTTGTTTCCATAGAGTGTCACAGGGAAGACCATTGTCTGCATGATTCTGATCTTTGTAGGTATAGACAAAAACCCTGGCACCTGAATATCTTTTTCAAGGCCTGATTGCTCTCATGAAATTATGTTTTCTGATAGTCATTTTGACTTCTAGGGATGATTTGAGACTGAAACATTTAAGCATTTCCAGTGGGAGAGGCTTTAGTATTCCACGGTGTTTTCTTTTGCATATGGACTGTGAGCAGGGCTATGGATTTGCTTCATCAATACCGTAAACAGATCTGTTAGTCTAAAGATGCCATTACATCAACCTTCCTGCTAGGGGTAAGTTCAGTATAAGTATCCTATATTTAGTTTGTATATTATGCATAGTCATAATGGGGTTTGTCTGGTTTTGGCTTAACATTTGGCACAAGCCCAACCATTTCAACCAACTAAAGTTAAAACATGGATTAGCATGATGTTGGAACTGAATCAATGTATTTACAATTGCAGACTATTTGCACAATCACCTGCCTGCTTATTCTAATACAAGCCTTATGGGGTACACAAAACCTAGTCCCTGGTAAGTGTGCATCAAATTTTTAAGTCTCTGCATAAAAAAATAGAATTATGGTGGTTTGTTCTAGCTGGATTTGGCCTTTAAAAAAATGAAATATTAAATTGCTTTTTATGATTACTAAACATTATCAAGACATGTAGTTGTAGAAGATTGTGTTGTTTCTTCCATATATAAAAATGTTTTTGGAAGAAATATGGTAGGTACTATAAGACAAGCTGAAGTTGAAATGGAAGAGGGTAGAGAGACATGAGAGACATGTTGACTTAACACAGAGAAATTATTTTTTAAAATAAATTATTTGATTGGTGACTAATAGCTGGTTAATGTGGAAATGATGCATCAAAATATTGTTCATGTTCTTAGTTGATTCCATCCTGATTTCATTCATTGACTTCTTTTCATATCACAAATTTTGTGCTAGGCTAGGCTAATATTGGGCTGGCTAGTTTGTGTAGTGTCTTGTAGGAACCCAAAAAAATCTTTAACAAATTGGGTGAACCAGGTCATTACAAATTAAACTATTATATGATTTATTTATGTATTTGGACACAGCATTTTCCATGAAACAGCAATAGTGTTTTCTTAATTCAGGCTTGGTATGTTGTATGAATTCAGCCATTTTGTTACAACTTTTTGATGGAGGAGAGGGGAGCTACAGTGGCCTTGCATTATTTTCATACAATGGTTGTGTGAAGCAACCACCACATAACACATGGAGCTTCCATTCATGGTAGCAGACATAAAGATTTTTCCATAAAAATAGCTAAGAGCTGTGCATCATTGAGGTAACTGAAGTAATAAAGGCACTTATATGAATGAACAAGTCCTTCATGATGGAAGTTAATAATGGATTAAATAAAGGGGATATGGTTTGCATGTTTTAGAGGATAATCTACATTTTTCAGAGGCTAGTAAACACTCCCATTGCTTCAGGTTCTTGACCTGGAATGTACAAGTAGGCCATCCTGGACCAAACACCTTTATTTACTTGCTTCAGGTTCTTGACCTGGAATGTACAAGTAGGTCATCCTGGACCAAACACCTTTATTTACTTGATGCTTTTGGGTGCAAAGCTATGGTAACCAGGGAATTCCTGTTTAATAGAGAAATGTTTTAGATTTCATTACTGATGTAACGTAACTATTCTGTGACATGTATGGTAATGAAAAGCAAAGTGATATGCATGGGGTTCCCAGTGAATCTTCCATCCAGATAGAAAAGGGAGATACAGAACAACCAAACGGGTTTACTGAGAGCAAAGCTTTCTTCTTGGATCAGCAGGCACATTTTAGATTCTGAGAATATTTTTGGAGTGCTCTTACAAAATGACTTCCATGGAAAGGGGCTTACACATACACAAAATGGCTGCCTCAGCTGGTGGCACCACTCCCTCTTGAGCACCCTCAGAATGCTCTCTGTCAACCTAGCTCACCTTTGCCCTTTTTTCAGGACAGGTAGCATTGTGCATTTCTTTCTTATGTCTCTGGATCTTAGGTGAGCCCCAAGTCATTCCTGGAAATAAAGTTGCTGCTGAAGACAAAAGCTTTGCTTAGCTTTACAGCAGACCATTTCCTCATTAATTATTTTGGAAAATCAGGTGGGCAGGAAGCCTAATAGGTGCTAAATGAGTGATCCATTAGTATCTTGGTGACTACAAGCAGTAGATTGCCTGTCCTTGGTTTGGAATGTTAAACCACATGTTGCCAATAAAGGAAAAAACCAGAAAGTGCTGGACTCAGCACTTTTTTGTTCCTCCTATCACTCTGATTTCAATTTCATCTCTTACACTTTTCATATTTTTCTATTAATTGTAGATTAATGTCTGCTAACAATACGTTCCAAGATCTTAGTAGGCAGGTGAAATTGGAGATTGGTGATTTCACTTGTTGAGTCCTATGAGTCGATGGCTGCAAACCTATGCATGCTCATTTGGGATTGACATCCTGATGTACTTACTAGGGTTTACTTCTGTATTCATAGGACTACTTTGCAGTTCTTCTTTTACGCTGTACCCTTTGGATTTAGGGAAGTGAGCAATAGGTTAATAGCTGGCAACAGACATTTGAGTATAAGTAACCGATTACTCAAATGACATGTAAAATGAAGGTTATCTGTGTTAAATCTTAGGGTCTCCCACACAAAGAATCTTCTGTTCTCATCTTAATATATTCTAATGAGAAGTTATTATAGAAATCAAGAAAAAGCAGTGACTGTGTTAATTCCACAGGAGGCCTCCCAGGAGTGTGTGTGTGTGTGTGTGTGTGTGTATTAGGGGGGAGCTATGTGACTTAAAATGTTGAAGAGCATCAGTCCTGGTATTAGGCTATCATTTAGAAAATGTCACTAAAGCAGACATTCTCCAGTTTGCTGAAGCCCCACATGCAGTGCCAGAATCAAAAAGGGTGGATTTTTTTAGAACTTTAGTTCAGTTGTAGCATATAACCTTGGGAAAAAACAAATAATGTATCATTCACTTTTGAGCCCTCTGATGGAAAAGTAGAAATGAAGATGTCCTTAAAGCATCCCATTTTATTCTTTCTAAGCCTCGAATGAAAAAGCATTCAGGGCATAGCCTAAACAATGAGGCAGAACTGAAAAGGAATTTTGGTTTCCTTCCTTCCTTCCTTCCTTCCTTCCTTCCTTCCTTCCTTCCTTCCTTCCTTCCTTCCTTCCTTCCTTCCTTCCTTCTCAACAGAGGATCTGCAATCTAGGTGGGTGAGCTGTTGGCTCAAGCCAGCAGGGATTCTTAAATTCTTAATTTGGCACTTCTTTAAAATTTCAAAGTCACAGTGTTCACATTGGGTGCTATCCAGAAAAAAAAATTAATTACAGTTAAGCACTTTTAAATGCAGTTGTGATTTGGGCCTTCTAAAACTCTCCCTTTTCAAAATCAGTGTCAAAATTAGCAGACTTGACAAAATATTGAATGTGCAAAACACCTGTGCCGCTCTGATGACAATTGATGTTCTTTTTTCTCTGCCTGCTGCTTCTTTACCACCCCATTTCTCTCTTCTTTTGCCCCCCTCTTTCAGTTCTGAACAGCAACATGAGCTATGCTGGCCATTTATGGGGGGGGGGAGAGGGAGATAGAGAGAGAGAAAGAGAGCAGACACATTGCCAAGGAGGCAGCTAGAGATTGGCATAAAATGTGCATGTGCATATGCAAATGTAAAAATAATTACTATAATTTAAATAGAAATGCAGTATCTCTCAGCAAAGTGGGGAAGATTGTAGCCTGCTAAGTGTGGTGCCCAGCTGCTAACCACTGACAGTCACCTTTAAGGCCCCAGCTGTAGTCTCTGTTTATAGTTTTTTTTTTAATCTTTAAACCAGATTGGATTGCAGAGCCCTTGAAATGAAGACACTCCAGGAAGAGGCTTGTAGCCTGGTAGAATTTCAGAGAGAATTGTCCTCTGTAAACTAGCATCTGTGGCAACTCTGGGTCCATGAAATCGTTGCAGTTGGTTGCCACTGTCAGTTGTGCTTAGACGAATGCTGTGCCCTCAATTTCTCAAACTTTTCTTCCCCAGTGAAAGCAGCTTCTGTTTTGTTTTGTTTGTTTTGTTTACCGGATTGTTGGAATGCTTGACCATTTCTTTCCAATTTCTCCTGTTGACGGTTTTACACTGACTTGATTGCTGGAGATGGCAAAAAGTGTTCCTATCACTGGCATCGTCATCTGTCATAGGTGTTTGCAAGGGGGGTAGGGGTAGGGGGCAACAACTGGTGAAATATGTATTGTGATGTTAAGATGCAACCTCAGTGACTTACAAACTTGAGTCCGATGTTGGGGTGCAAGTCCAAAAAATCTGGGATTTGCATCAAGATCCCAGTTATGTTTCTAGCTTCAAGTCAGTGCATCAGTTTTTAGCATATCTCTATAATTTGGCCCTCTCTCTCTTTCTCTTTAGCTTGACAACATCATCATGCAGTTACTGCATTCATACAACCCACTCAACCTGGTTACTGAATTAACCCATTTTCAGAGTTCACATAATATGTAAATGAAATAAAGCAGATGGTTTTGCATAGTGTGTTAAGGGGTCCCTTGAAAGAGATAGGAAATAGATTTGATTAGTACCTTTTTTCCCTTAAGAAAATTTCTGTTGGTTAGGATGTGTGTTGTTTCTCTTGTTTACTTTGCAAAAAGAAGTTTACTGTTTTGTTTTTGGTAGCAGTGCAAATATATTTTAGTGGACTTGGTTAATCAGTTTTAGCTAGTTGAATGAAAAATGTTTCAACTTCTGATACATATGGATGAAATACTTTCTGAGTGTTCAAAAGCTCCTCATTTGTGAATCAGAGCCATTTCACCAATGTTGTAAAGTTGATACTGAAATTGTCTGTAGCTTGAATCATGTCAACTGGATTTCTATTTTCTCAGTGGAAACGTTTCGCTCCTTATCCAAGGAGCTTCTTCAGTCTGAGCAAAGTTGGTAAGGGAATCCTAAATATGTTTCTAGGTAGCTGTGTGACCTTACACCTGGGGCTAGGTCATGGTTATATTGAGATGTTATTTTTAAGTCCTTTTATCATCTAAAGGAGGATCGTTAAGATCACCATGCTGCTGTTGAGCTTGTGAAATGGTCTTAATCTTCCTAGGCACAGAAGACAAAGCAGGGAGGAAGATGGGGGAGAGATTGTGCCTGAGGCCCCCACCTCTATTCATGGAAGGATTTTCCAAGTTGGCATAAATGGATTCCTTGACCCCTCTCTCAAACAACCTATCTTCTCTGTCTAAAATGTGAACATTAATGTCCTCAAATGAGTGTCCTTTTTCCTTTAGATGAAGATAAACTGCTGACTCTGGTCCTGTGGTGTTACTTCTCCAATGTAGAGTTCAGAGCCTCACTGCTCTGAACTCTACATTGGAGAAACCAAACAACTTTTGTACAGGAGGCCCAACACAGGAGAAGTAACACCACAGGACCAGAGTCAGCAGTTTATCTTCATCTAGCCCCAGGTGTAAGGTCACACAGCTACCTAGAAACATATTTAGGATTCCCTTACCAATTTTGCTCAGACTGAAGAAGCTCCTTGGATAAGGAGCGAAACGTTTCCACTGAGAAAATAGAAATCCAGTTGACATGATTCAAGCTACAGACAATTCCACCTGGATGACTGAGAACCTTCATAGACTTGATACTGAAATGGTCAGAATTTCTCTTGCTGCTTTCATATGAATATTATATAAATACTTTTATCCACCACTTCTCAGACATTTGATCATATACATTGTTTACCAAGTGTATAATACATTTGGCTAATTAGCTACAGTATACTGATTTATTGTATTGGAGTATCTAAGTAATATGGTAGTATTATTACTCCTCTCCTGTTGCTGATGAAGAGCAAACCTGAGTAATCTGAGTAAATCTTGCAAGGGCCAAACGTTTATGTTAATGGCAGAGGTGGGACTTGAACTTGTGAGCAACAGGCTAGGTGCACCCATCACATCAAGCCATAATATGGCTTGCTTGGATTTGGTTTAGCATGTTGTATGCTTAAAGCTTAGCTCAGTTAATTGTGGTTTATTCAGTAAGCTGTGGTTAAGCATACATTGGCTAAGTATGCTATGTGAGCTAGGATTATGCAAATATCCAAATATTTGATTTCAAGATGATTTGATTGAATCATCTCTTTGAATCTTCAAAATGAATCTTCAAATCAGTTTGATGTGTTGAATGGAACTGGGTGCCTTCAAAACTGATTCTAAAACTTGATCAGTGTTTGAAAACATACCAATTCTCCTTTTCTAAACTGATTCTGAAGTCTGAATTGATTCAGCAATTTGAACAGCAAATCTGAATAGAATAGACTACATTTTAAAAATTCAATTGCAAGTCCAAATTGAATCCACCATGGTCAAAACATGATCACATTTCCCCCCCCTCTTGCAATATTTTTCCCTCCATCAAATGAAACTCATATTCTTTGAGGAATCCATGATTTCTCCCTAGATGGTATAATATTGCCTGAACAGAAAACAAATATATAGGAGCTGTACAATTGGGGTGGGCAAACCTTTGGTGGCTGGGACTGGACAGGACCACAGGGGTAAGAAGTTGATGCAGAGTGGGTGGTCTTATATCGTATCTGTAGACTTAATCAAGGATTTCTGTATTTTCCAGGGTTTGTGGATTCCTTTGCTTTTTTAAAGAAATGGTTTTAAGACTCACACTTCAGGGTTTGTGTGCGTCTGTGTCTCTGTGTATTTCTTGATTCAAAATGGTGGGAAATTTCACCACTGATCATTGGTAATTGTTATAATAAGGAGCTTCAGGGTGCAAAAAAAAAAAAAAAAAAGCTGGGGGAATTAGAAATGTTGCTTTGGGGCCTTGGGCTGCTCACCCTTCCAGACAGAGAAGCATTTTGGCCTCTGCAACTCGAGGAACAGAATAGTAAGTGAGGGTTTCTTTTTTCTTGTCAATGTCTTGGTCAGTTGGTCTCTTAGAAACCAAAGCTGCTGTTCCTATAGAAGCTTAGTTCCTTTCACCTTGGGCCTGGCTTAAGCACCACTTTCCCCCATTCATATCTGGGCTCCTTAACACCAGTTGAGATGGCAGCCATTTGAAAAGAAGGCCCAGCCTTCAATTGCAGAGCCTTGGGGCATTCTAATTGGTCTTGGTTCAAGGGGCTACTGGATTTGTGAAAAGCCCTAAGGAACCTTTCCCACGCCAGACTTCACTTCTTCAAATTGGGATGGGGGATGGGGACGGAGAAGGCTGGAAGGTGGTTGAAAGGGTTGGGGAAGAAATAGCCAAGAAAATGATGGTTTGGAAATTGAGCCTGGGGTAACCAACAGCCCCACAAGGGGCAAATTTATGCTTAATAAAGTGGATTAACCTATTTATTACATTTTTTTTTCCTCTAGGGTCTTGAGGCAGTGTATATGAAGGGCTGGGTTTCCACACCATGCTAAATTGCAAAGGAAGCGAGCCATATCTGGGCTCCTCAGGATGCATGATGTGGCCAGCTGTGTCTTATTAAGCAAACTCTGGTTAAGTGAACTAGGGCATAAGGTAATGTGTGAACCCATTCATACGCTTTCCTGTTCTAGAGCCTGTGAAGCTGAACTGGCTTGTAAACAGGGCTGAAAGAGACCCCATGAATTCACTGGCTGAGTGAACATTTGAATCCCTACCTCCAGTTGGTATCTGATACTTCAACAAATATATCAACCTGAACAGGAGGCATACCTGACTATGTTCAGATATATTTTTAAAAATCCTTATACCTTTTTCTCATATAATTGCTGCTGATGGAACAACTTTGATTTGCATTAGCTTGCTTTTCATTCTGCAAGTTGTGGATTGTGATCTTTATTTTTTTTCAGAGTAAGCACACGCACAGGGCTTCTATTAGAATCCAGCAATGATACATTTCCTGAATTGGGTGGTTGTCTGGGATGGGGGTAGGAAATGAAATGTTGAATATTTTCCCCCTTTCACTATGTGCACCAAAACATGAAAAAGGCAAGGTTGCAACCTGTCTGCCCTCCAAGATACACAGACTATTGGATGGCTAGAATTCTATTTATTGAGATATTGCAAGTTTGCCTGCATTTTCCCTTCCCTCCCTCTTATACCCCAGGGGCTGGGGCTGGGGAGTCAGTCTGAGTCTCTTTCTAATACTTTCTCACCCCACTGGGCTTAACACATGCTTCTAGATGCCTTCTCCAAGGTCATTTCCATGACTCCCTACACAACCTTTCTTGCTGATACGTCTTGAAAGAGAACAATGCAAAGAAGCTTGATAAAGTGTCTAAGTTGGTTATTTTATTGGCTAGTCATTTACAGATTGCTAGGGTGGCGAGGTGATAGATTGGGAGATCTAACTCATCACATACGTGTTGTGACCTGGTCATCTGAACATCAGCACTGATGATGGCAAAGTAGTACTGTATTCTCTGTCTCTAACAACATTAGGAAGATTTGTTGATTACCTTCTTTCTGTGCATTTGAATGGCTGCTTGCCAAAAGTGCTTATTTATGGGTGCTTTAACAACAACAGCTGAAAACAGGTGTCTGGGCATCTATTTGTTAACTATGGGCATATGCAATGTCTTAGTTAATGCTGTAATTATTCAGATAAAACATTTTAGATTTGCAAGTAGAATCCACCATGAATGTTGATGTTATGGAATCCTGCTGTTCAAGATTTCGCCTGCCTTGTTCCTTTCCTGGTTTTCAGCTTTGCTAGGGAAAAATTGGTCAACCCTTTGTGTTTATGAAGAACTCTCAGTCCTTACTGGTCAGTTTTAAGAGAGCCTTCAAAATACATTGACTGGATTTGCACATTGCACTAAACTACAATGTCTTTAACTTGATTTCTTGAAAGGCCTTTTGGATTATTGGTTGAATAAAACATTTGGTTTGTGGATCTGGTATGATTTTTTTTTAGAAGAGTAGAGTCAGGAAACTAGGTTCATTGAGGGTGCAAGGATGGTGGCTGGTTGTATCTAGCAAGAATGTAGTTTGCTTGGTGATTCTGCTGCTATTTCCTCTTCTGGCTTTGGGGGTGACTGCAGTGCTGGTTAGATGGTCCATCCAGGTCCTCCACACTTTGCAAACAATCTGAGCAGAAAGTAACAGGCAAGGTCTCTCTAGGAATATGTTAGCAGTGGTTGCTAAACTATAAGCCATGGCTTAGTGACTACAAAATCCAGGCCTGCCTCTTGACTTAGTATGTGCTGAGAAATGGACTACCACCTTAGGCCATAAAATTGTTTGTTTGCTTTGGCTTTTATGTGGACCCTGGTTCCTGGCTGGGTTGTGCAAACATAACCTAAATCTCCCTCTCCCTCTCCCTACCCCCTCCCCATTCCTTTTTTATTTTGTCACTCTTTTATTTTTTCTTGAAATTTCTTAGATTAGTGTGGTTAGGTTTTCTTAATGGATTTGATTAAAGTGTCCTTGAAAGGAAGGAGACATTATTCAGTGGGTTTAGGCTCACAAAGAGGAAGGCTGAGATATTTTCCTTACTGAGAGCCACCTGTTTGTTGGCTTCAGGTTACACCTGATCTTTGGGGACAAAGGAAAAGGCTGTTCCTCCCTCATCTCTAACACCACCACCACCACCAAAAAAAGCCAACAAGCAACCTAACTTGTGCAGGGTTATGAATAAACAAGTCCCATTTATCCAAAATAAGTTGACATAGCTGGCTTTTCCAACTTGGTGCTCTTTGGTTATTTAAATTACAAATTCTGGGACTCCCAGCTAGATTACAAAAATATAGAATGTCTACAATTTTGGACAAACAGTTCAGCCAGGTGGTCATACTGAACTTTAATCTACCATGCTAGTCCAGAGTGAGTTAGATAGATGTTTTTCAACTTCCTAGTCTCCGGCTGAGAGGTAATGACTAGCTGGCTTCCATGCCTAAGGAAGGATTAGATGACCTCCCTACTCCTAGTCCAGCAACTTAATCACTACACTACACCACACTGACGTGTGTGTGTGTGTGTGTGTGTGTGTGTGTTCATTTTAAGTGGATAGCAACTCTGAGGACTCTTATTATAGAGCTGAAGATAAATTTATCATATTAGAGTGAATATCAGTGGGGACTGAAAGAGAAATAAATGAAGCCTATGGTTACTCAATGGAGCAATTAATACTCTGTGGATTTTTTTTGTATTTTTTTGCTTAGGAAAAATGTATAAATATCTCATCAGGATGTTGGTTAAGCCCTCTTCCTTGCTTGACAATTGCTCCTAGCATTTGGCCACAAGGAACACAGATTGCGCCACTTGAGTGTTCTGTACTTTGGCAGAATGATTCTTACTTTAGATCATACGTGGGATGTGAGCCTTTGTGTGTGTAACCTGATCCTTCTTCTGGGTTGCTTAACATTCAAAAAAGCTGGTTGTGCAGTCAGTTGGGAGTCAGATTTGAAATTCATCTCTCTCTCTCTCTCTCTCTCTCTCTCTCTCTATATATATATATATATATATATATATATATATATATATATTATATACACACAATGTGTGCATTTCAAACAGAAACATTACTGTGAATGTTTGAAGCTGGTGAATGTCAACACATTCCTCTGTTTGTGAATGTCTGGAAAAAGATACATCACTTGTGAGTGGCTGGGTTCAATGCAACATGCCAACCTATCCTGGGATTCCTTTGGTTTGGGCACAGCATGTTGCAGAAACCCAGCCAATGTGGTTTGTAAACTGTGGTTTATGGCTTAGCAGGTTCTGTGCACCCAGCTATTTCTGATTTATTCAATAAGCCCTGGATAAACAATGTACAATATGCAAAGCCAGTCTGTATGTCAATGTCCACTTGTATATGTTTAGGATATCTATATGGCTGTGTAGTGCTTTGGATTTGAAGATATAAAGGCATTTCATTTTTTAAAAATAAAATTTATTAGAAGTTTCACAAAGAACATAAAAACTAACACAAACCACTAAAAAGTAGATACAAAGGGATTTCAGAGTATGGGAGGATATGATCAGAACCTCTGTCTGCAATTCCTTAAATCAAAAACATATTTTCCAGGACAGGTGCATGATCCTGGGAAAGCATGTGGTGCATTACAGAGTTGCAGCAAAGATGCCATTTGTATTGCGCATGTTTCAAAACATAATGTCTTCAATTCCAAAGTGATGCACCACTGTAATATCTATTTTGGGTCATTCTCAATTTTATCTGGATCATCAGCATTCCTGAGAATCTGCCAGCAGCCCCCAAATTTTGGAACACAAGCCTAAGGAAAGGTTTTGAGGATTGTGGGCAAGAGAGCCAAGAATTATCATGTCTAGCCTCCAACCTTTTTTTGGGGGGTGTTGTTCTCTGTCGCTAAGAATCAAATATAAAAGCTGTGGTTTCTAGTACTGGGAAGAAACTCAGTAAGCTGTTTTTCACCCATTCATTTAGCTTGGTAGTGTCAACACTGGCTGGCAGAAATTCTCCAGAGTTCCAAACAGAGGTTTTTTCATGCCCTTTCTGGAAAAGCCTGGGATGGGCCTTCTGCATGTGAAATGGACGCTATAGCGCTCTCTCAGTACAGTAAAACATTCAATGGACTTGGGAAGCAACAGACAAAACCTGACTTTCAACTTTGCCCCCAATTAACTGAAAAGTCGTTCATCGTTAGGTGAATCAGTGTGGAACATTAACGTAATGTTCCATAATATTTACATAAAGTGTAAATGAATTACTTAATTACATGTTGTTGTTGTTGTTGTTGTTCAGTCGTTTAATTACATACATGTACATAAATTATGTAAATTTTACATGCATGTCATAGATCCTCCTTGGATGGACATTTGGCTTTATCACACACCCCTTCCCCCAACTGGACCCTTAATTCAAGGCATTACTGTATTTGAGCATGGTGACTTGGCATTTTTAAAGAAGAAACGAAGGCATGAGTCAGGAGGCTGAGCCTTGCAAACCACACAGTTATACAGTTGCTTGCTTCTGATACACAATGCCTAGCCCAAATCCCATTGTCTAGCAACAAGGGAGCCCCTATGGGATGCCTTGCATTCCAACAGAAGTGTAGAATATTGGGGTTGGGATTGTTGGGTACCTGCCAAAGCACCCACCCTAAGAGAGAGCCAGTCCTGTCTGTCCACCAGCCTCCTGCTTTTGTTCTTGTCCATTCTGCATATCTGCTGACAGATTCTACTCCACTGGTCTAAAAGGGAAGCCCTGACAAGTAATGCTGTATGAAAATTGGTCCTGTAATTTCTCAAAAGATCCCCATCTTCTCCCAGATATGTTTCTATTGTCCTACTTTACTTGAAAAGAGCTCGAGAAGTTATTTCCAATTGTTCTTGGAGACCCCTTTGAGCTTGCTTTCTTGCTGGAACTGGAGGGAGCTATTGTTGGTAGTATTTTCGGTGAAAGCTTCTTTCCATCTTCTATTTATTTTTATATATATATATTTCAAACACACATTTCAAAGTCTATAGAAATACAGTATATGGTATAGACCAGGGGTCGGCAAACCGCGGCTCGCGAGCCACATGCGGCTCTTTGGCCCCTTGAGTGCGGCTCTTCCCCAGGCAGGCGTGGCGGGCGTGGCGGGGGCAGGCGCGGCAGCGGCATGGTGTGCGTGGCGGCGGGCATGGCAGCAGCAGGCCCTAAGTGTGCGTGATTGGCTCCCGCCCGCAAACCCCGCTCCTGCGCTGGATTCCCCACCAGCTTTACTTTGCCTGGACTGGGGGCGTGAGCGGCTCCGGAAGAGAAGCGACTGGAGCAGTCGAGTCTCTCTTTCCCTTCTCCTTCTTCCAAACCTCCCCTGCCCCCTTCCACGCGATTGGCTCCTGCCTGCAAACCCCGCCCCCTTCCACTCAATTGGCTCCCACCCTCAAACCCCGCCCCCTGGCCCTCGAGTGATATTATAAATTTTATAAATGTCAAAATGGCTCCTGGCATAAAAAAGTTTGCCGACCCCTGGTATAGACAATAAAAAAAAATGAAACCCAGTATAAACAGTAAAATACTGGTGGATAACCAACGAATCTCGGATAACAACAAACCTAAGATATCATATGGCTAATGTATTTTAATACACAATTAAGAACTTAAAATACAGTAAGACGTTTTCTGCCCATCTTATCAAGCTTCTTTGACTTCCACCAATTTAAAAATCCCCATGTGAGGAGATATTTCCTGATGTCTTCCCTTGGGATTTAACAGAAGCAAGGGAAGGCCAGGAGACTGCAGATAGATACAATGCAAATCAGGACATTCAAACACTCCCACCCTTAACCACAGCTGTCTTGTTAAGAAGAGCAGGAGGATTTCAGTTGACTTTTTAATTTGGTGAAAATTTGAAAGCACTTTCTCTTTCATCAAACTGAGAACTGTCAAAAAATGTAGGAGAACGTTTTGGCATGAGCCTTGCCAGCAATCAGTAGGAGAAAGAACAGGAGGTGCCTCTACCTGGTCAGTCTCTGTCAGCCTTACCAGGTGGACCAGACAGGAAACACGACCAGATGAGCTACTTCTACTTTATTGTAAGGCTACATTAAAAGAGTCTTGCAAGTCTGAAAGTACAATTCTCCCCCTGTCTCCTTTACACCCCAAGAAATTAGGGAGGGTCCCTTCAGAGTCTCTTGCCCCACCCACTATCCAGCTGCAGGCTATGCTGTCCCTTATCTGATTGTTCCCTAGGCAGCATCTCTGAGCCCAGTCTCCCAAGGCCATTCCCACATACCATTACAGTCTCCTGCCCTTTTTCTGGGGGCAGCACTGGAGGGACCTGCCAATAGATAGAGCAAGTGGACAACTGGATGGAAGGAGAGAGAGGCCCGTTGAAGAAATTTTGTCATCCTTTCAAAATTCAGAAGCTATACATCCTTGCTTGAGCAAGATATTGTTGTATCATCTGAATGCATTAGATATACTGTACGTAGACATATTTTGTAATATTTACCAGTGGACGATTGAAAACCTGTTGCTTAAATAGAAGAAGAAAGATGATACTGGCACCATCTTTAATCCAGCAATAATACCAGGCGAGCTGTGATTTGCAAAATGTGAAACATCTTCGTTGACTTGACCAAAAACAGCTCTAATATCTTTCTTGCCTTCAGCTCAAACAGCAGTGCAACACATATCCAGATTTTCATCTGATATGGAAAAGGCATGCAATTGGGTGTGATTGGTGTTCTTGTATCTCATTAGCAAGGTCTTTTTTTGCATACAGTGACAAGGAAAACCCCTTTGTAAGCTAAAGAAGAATATCATTTTATTGCTGGTCTCTATTTCTCTCCTTTCTACCCTTCCCCCCCTCCATTCTCCAGGGTATCCATCAAAGATTTATCTTTGCTTTCCAAAGCTGTTCCTTTCTTTGATTTGAGAGGTGTTGAAATGCTTATTCTGATGTACAGTACATCCACAGATAAAAGAGACACCAATTTAGTTCCAACTGGACTTTTCATCCATTTGAAGGGTATACAGATTATTTTTTTGCATATACACACAATACACACATACAATGGGATGATGCAGATGGATTTTTATGAACACTTGAATGGCTGGTGATGCAAAAATCCAGGTGTTATACTGAAGGAAAATCCATGTTTCAACTTCCATGTTAATTTTTACTCTAAATCCTTATTCAGATTTCCCATTCTCTCCTCATACCTCTCCAGTAAGGCTGTCTTCTGATTTAAAGAATGTTTACTTCACCAATTGCCACTTAACTGATTAAAATAGATGCATTATTAAAACACAGTGCAAAGGATTTTTTAAAAGATTTTGAAGATTGAAGCAATTTAATCATTTAACACCACCACAACAAATATCTACTACTCTGTGCCATAATTAGTGTTTTCTCTATACAGAGACACAGTAGATCCAAAATAGTGACTAGAAATTAAACAGGCACACCTTGCCTTCTCAGTAATTACAACTTCCTATGATCAATTAATCAACTTGAGTTTTAGTTGATTAATTAGTTGATTAAAAGCTTCCAGATTAACTGACCGCTAACTGAATAGCTCAGCTGTGTTCAAACATCACAGTGATTTTGGAGACATGTAGGTGTGCCTCTCAGTTGTCCAGGTAAAAGGAGTTATCCATTGGGCATGTGATTGCCCTTGTTCCCATTACCTGTATGCAATAGCAATACAATAAAAATATTGCATAAGAAGTGTGTGTGTGCGTGCGTGTGCAATATCTGTCTAAGATGCAGACAATAAATGTCTGTTCTCACCTTGTGTTCTGTTAATGAGACAGAGACAGGTAAGCATCACACATCCCAGCTTCCTTGCCTTCAGCTACATCAAGGAAACAGTGACAAACTATTAATGGTAAGTGATGGTCCTAGTGCTAATTAGTACTTTTCTCTCTCTCCCTCTCACCTCCCCCCAACTGTACCCACCCTTATGTGCCACGTTCTTTATCACAGCCTTTCCCCTGAGTTGGTCACCTTTTGTTTTCAAATATATAAGGCAGATAAGTAGAGGTATTTTTAAAATGTCTGAACTGGGCCTGCTCAGAAAGCGACCCTCACTGATTTTAGCTAGGCTTAGCTTTACGTATATATGGGATGGAATTGCAGCAACTGCCTTATTGAAACTGCCATGCTGGACCAAATGAAAGTTCTATATGGTCAGATTGCACCTGGGAAGCTTCAAAACCTTCCAATATACTGTAGGTGGGTCTTCTTTGACATAAATCTCTTAATTTGGAGGTATATTGCTGTAGACAATAGAAGTTTTATCTGTCTGTCAAAGCTCAGAGCCTTTGGTAGTACTATTCTCTCTGAATCTGGAGGAATACCTGAAAAACAACAACAACCATGAACTTGCACAAGAGAAGAAAGAGAAGACAGTAATAGAGGCAAAACTGGTTTTGTGGAACAGTTCCTCCTCTTCCTATTCTGATAGAACATAAGTTGATGGTGATTATCAAGAATGGGATCTTAGGATGACAGTGTATAAAATAGTATCTGGTTTATTGCTGCTGGTTCTATGCAGACTCCACACTGGGGAATGTTAGAGAAAAGTTTGACACTCTAATGACTAACAGCAGAATGACTTTGCAAACAAACAAACAAACAAACAAACAAGTGTGCTCCAAACATGAAGTGCTATGTACAATTCAAATCACTGCACCTCAGTCTGGGGATAGTTCTCAGATCTTGTGTTTTAGCTGCCCAGGAGCAATTGTTAGGGACAGAATGCTAAACTAGATGCTGTGGTCTGATCCAGCACAACCCTACCTTCCTATGTCTAAAAGAGTGATAAAAACAAATGCATCAATAGCTCTTGTCTTTTCTTGTTGTGATCAGTTCCAGAGGCTTAATTATGTCTAGTACAGCGTGCTATCCCTTGTCACTGGATTGAATAGACTAAAAAGCCAGTGCCTCTTAAAGGAATGTATCTGTAGAACTATAACAATCTTGGCAGGGAAAATCTTCTGACATCATTCCATCAAAATGGCTTCTTTGGTGGGAATATAAGAAACAGCCTGTTCTGTGGTGGGACATTATTCATGGGATTTCATGGGCTTCAGTTTTAATGTGTCGAATCAGGTCGGTTTGAATTTCAGAATAATCAATCTATTTGGAACATTAATCCAGAGGTTCACTTCTAAGAGTGAAATAAGGCCTCCATGTGGCTTCACTTTACTGGCTCACTTGCTTCCTTCAGCCACTGCAATACTCAGAAGAGGCCTCTCTTTTTCCAGACTTGGAGGAAGCTACAATGAAGGTACAATGAAGCACCTTGCTGGGCAGAACATGCTGCCTCTTGACCTCAACAAGGCAAATCAAGGTAATCTCAAGCACTCCTATTATCTTCTGCCATGAATGACTTTTCTAGTCCTATCTGGAGTCACAAGGGCCAAACTAGGGACCTTTAACCGTTATTAAAAAGCTTTAAAAACAAAACGGTGGTCCTGTTCTAAGAGATTGAGGCCAGGTTTCTCTTCTCCTGGAGGGTTGCTTCATTCCTGGTTGTATGGAACTTTTTTCCAAGAGAAATTTTGCCTGTTTCCTGTAATTAAAAAACAATAGTTTGAGTTTCTTTGAAAACTGAAGTTGATTGCTGATTCAATGCTTCTGTAACTATCTTACTATGCTATCTTACTCAGTCAAAAGCTTTTTTGGGTTCTCATTTAAATTTGTGAAACTCTGTGATTCTAAGGTTTATAAATCTTGGGACCTGTGGTACATAAATGCATTTAAAATCAAATGCATGCATTTGACTAGAACATGCTTCATAGGCAGAGGGCTCCAAGCTGTTGAAGCTTCCAAATGAGATTTTTATTGTGCAATCGCCTTGTCTTAGTCTCTGAATTTTATGAGGGCATGTAGCTGACCTTGTCTTCCACTTGTCATTTGCCTATTTTCTTTTTACTAAAAAAAGTAAAAAAAGTAAAAGTAAAAGTAAGTAAAAAAAAGTAAAAGTAAAAAAAAGAAAAAGAAAAAGAGAATGAAAAATGGAATAGCTGAAGAGCTGGACAATGGTAATCACAAGGGGAACTTCCTTACAAAGCCCTCTATGTTTCTCTCCCATTCAGAATGGTAGTTCAAAGTAGGAGGCTGTAATTAAAAACAGTTTAAAGATTTCAATGTTAATGTTGCCTTGCAATTTCTCAAAAGTTTATTTCCTCTTTGAAAGTGGCTTCTCTATTTTTCCATCTTATTCTCCAAGTGTAAGGTATTTCTTTTGAATTTCTCTTGGTGGTCCTTTTGGGCTTCTTTGCTAGCTGGAATTAGCAGGGGATAATTTAAGGTGGCTTTCTTGAACAGGTCTTTCCTTTCTTCTGCAACGTCTCTTGCTGTCCATGTCCCCCAATTTGACAATGCCCCAGATGAGGAGTTCCTTCCTGGTGTCTTCCTTTGGGATTAAATAGAAGTCTGAGAAGCCAGAGAGGCTGTAGATCATTAGAGACATGATTAAACAGGGAAAGATGGGACTCACATATGGGACATGAATTCAGACTGCTCAGCAACCTTCTAATTAAATAAGCACAAGAATGTAACAAACTCCAGCCAGGAGAATTCCACTGAAGTTTTCTTCTTCTTTGAAGTAAATTTTGAAAGCAAATTTTCTTTCAGAAAATTGAATAAAAGCTGGTAAGTAAGAAAATGCAAGATATTTTTCTGCACAGCACTAATTAACGTTCCCTTTCAAGTTGAACAACGTACCTACATTGCCTCTTTACTGTAATTTCTCTGAATGGAGGGGTGTTTTTCTTTAGCAAAACAAATTGGTATAAATATTCAGGTAGAAAACATGCAGGTATACAAATGCTGAACACAGCCCAGATGACTGTTTTCCAGCATGTATACACATCTGCCTTAAAATATGCTTTCTGCCCGTTCATATTTTTTGCCATGGGGAAATGTTGAAACATTTGAGAGCAAGTCAAAGATACTGATACAATGCTACAGGCAGGCAGTGAAGATACTTGACCAGGCATCCCAAAGAAATGGCTTGCTGAGATTTGCATGGTTACTCATTAATTTTCATGACTGAACGGTGGGTGTCAGGTCTGTCTTCTTTGTCAATCTCTCCCAACCCCCTAAAAACCCTCGGTAGGTGTGGGAGTATGCATGTGTGCATGCACGAACACTGCCAATTGCTTTGCAAGCTTTCCAAATGCCAAGGGTGATTTTGTTTGTTTTCATATGGGTGCTGGAGGCCAAGGATCCTTGGCTGTATAGGGCACATTGAAAGTGACCAGGGTGTGCATGGAGCGATTCACATATGCAGTGTTTTTAAACCTGATGCATGAAGGCTGATGGCATGCTAAGAAACCATATGCTGCTTCTCCCATACATAAATCCCAGGAATGGGGGCGGGGGGGGCTTCTGTACCTTGGACCACAGTTTGCGCAACCCTCTCTCTCCCACTTCTTCATATGTGGAAGGTTTTCTAGTGCCAGGGACATATGATAATTCTCATGGGAGAGAGAAACAGAGAGGGGATAAAAAAAATGCCTCTAGTCTTTGTGTCTGTTTAATTCAGTGCAAGTCTCTGGCCCTGGACTTTATGAATAGTGGCTTTGTATGGCCCTTTCCTAAGCCTCAACTGCTAGCACTTCTCTCATCCCTCCACCTTCTCTGCTCTGTGGTGTCTCCCTTGTTTCCCACCATTGGATGCCTATTAACAAACTAAATTATTTTTTCTCCCCTCCTGATGATCTTTTCCCACTTTGCCCACATTGATGGAAACAAAACAAATTCTTGCAGGGGTACAAACTCAGCTGGAGAAAAGGGAGGGGGTGGGAATGCAAGGTTGTTGTTGTTGTTATTATAGTTGATTGCACAGTCAGCCAGATTTTTAGGCTGGATTTGGCATTTTTGTCCACCTATCAAGTCCTTCCCAATGACCTGGGATAGGCAGATGTTGTTGTTTAATAATATTAAAGGTATTGTCGCAGGATGTAAGCTGTTCCAAGTAAAGCTGCCTTTTGCAATTGACTGATGGTGATTTTGTCAATGCAGGTGGTGTTCAAGGGGTGCTGCAGATGTTTTGGGATTGCACCCAGGGCGCCTATTACTATTGGTACTATCTTTGCTTTCTTTTGCCACAGTCATTCTACTTCTATTTGCAGGTCTTTATATTTTGTGATTTTCTCCAGTTCTTTCTCTTCTATTCTGCTGTCTCCAAGTATTGCAATGTCCACTTTTTTGTCTTTCTTATCAACAACTATTAAGTCTAGGGTGTTGTGTGGCAGATGCTTGTCTGTTTGAATTCTAAAGTCCCAGAGCACTTCAGCTTCTTCATTTTCTATTACTTTGTCTGTTTTGTGGTCCCACCAGTTTGTGCTTGCAGGCAAGTGGTATTTCTTGCAGATATTCCAATGCACCATTGTTGCTACTTTGTCATACCATTGTTTGTAATCAGTTTGTGTGATCTTCTTGCAGCAGCTAACTAGGTGGTCCACTGTTCCTTCAGCTTCTTTGCAGAGATGGTATTTTCTGTCTGCTGCTGTCTTCTCAATTCTGGCTTTATATGCATTTGTTCTTAAGGCTTGGTCTTGTGCAGCCAGAATTAGCCCCTCTGTCTCTTTCTTCAGCTTTCCTGCTCTTAGCCATTGCCAGGTCTTGTTGTTATCTACTTTGCCTGCTAGTTTTTTTTTATGTACTGGCCATGTAATACTTTGCCTTGCCATGTTTCTTTTCTATTCTTCATTTGGTCTTTCTTATAGGCCAGTTTGGTCTCTTTGGTATTCAGTAAGCCTTCATGGTGTACTAGCTTCAGTGCATCTTCTTCACTGTCCTTCAGATATTCTTCCAATGCCCTTTTTTCTTTTTCAACTGGTGTACTTTCAACATTCCACACCTACCTATGCTCCTTGGTAAATAGAGTCTGTCATGTCATCTGAAGGGCATGATTCATTGTCATTATTTTTCTGGTCTTCCTATCCAGGGATTCTAGTTCAGCTTGAGTCTAGTCCACTATTCTAGCTGTATATCTAATGACTGGAATTGCCCAGGTGTTAATTGCCTTGATGATATTTCCACCACTGAGTTTGGATTTTAAGATCTTCCTTACTCTTCTGATGCATTCACTACTAACCTTCTTCTTGACTTCAGTGTGCTTGATGCTGCCAGCCTGAAGGATGCCCAGGTATTTGTAGTGATCTTCTTCATCCAGACTCTTGATGTTATTTCCATAGGGCATCTTGATTCCTTCAGTTTTCACTATTTTCTCCCTGTTGATGGTAAGGGTGGCACATTTGTCCAGTCCAAACTCCATTGCAATATCTTGGCTGTATAGTCGGACAGTGTCGAGTAGAGATTCCAGTTCAGATGGTGTTTTTCCATTCAGCTTCAGATTGTCCATGTAAAGGAGGTGGAATAGTCTAGCAGATGTTTTTGATGTTTGATAGCCATGGCCTGACTTGTTCAGTATTGTTGACAGAGGAATCAAAGCAGTGACAAACAGGAGTGGTGATAGTGAATCTCCTTGAAATATTCATCTTTTGATGTTAACCACTCCCAGTCTATCACCATTGACCAGCAACTGTATCTTCCATTGTGCCATTGATCTATGGACAAAATTTCTGATGACTCCTGTTATTTCTAGGCATTTGATTATCCAGTCATGTGGCAGGGAGTTGAATGCCTTCTTGTAATCAATCCAAGCTATATTCAAGTTGGTCTTCCTTCTCTTACAGTTTTCCAAAATCATCTTGTCAATTAGGAGCTGATCTTTTGTCCCTCTGCTGTTTGGGCAGTTTCCTTTCTGCCCAGATGGAAAGAACTTGTTTTCAACTAAATAAGAAGCTCTCATCTTCCTCAGAGCACACAAACCCCACAACCATGTCAAGGTAGTGCCTCACTGGGTGATGATGATGATTGATGATGATGATGATGATTTTGCTGCATGTACTTGGGGAATACAAAGGGTCCAACTCAGAAAATGGTCATTTTTAAAGGCTTTTTTTCCTTTTCTTTTTTTCTTCCTCCTTAACATTCTTCTTAATTTATGTGTATGGTAAGCTAGAAGGTCGAGATACTGGTTTGCTATTTGCAACATGCAGGGGTGTGGGTGTGTGGGCGTGTGCAGAAGACTTTCACTTCCCACCTGTTATCCAGAACTGAATTATGTCAGCTCACAGAAAGATCACCTTTTAAGATAAGTTTCTATAGCCAAAAGAAACTCTGGACTCTTTCTGTAATACTAGACTGTAGATTGGATGAGGAGATAGCCCCTTCCTATTTTAAAGATCCCACAAAAGCTCCAATATACTTGCATGCAACATCATGAAACAAGTATAAAAGATTGGAACTGATGTTGTGACACAACACATTTTTAGTGTCATTATGATTAGTGATAGACACCTACGCTTTGCTCTTCTCCATGATGGTGTCTGGCTTCTGTGGTTCTTGTTCAATACCCCATTCTTAAAAGAAAGGGTGATTTACGTGGCAAGATACAAAAATGCTGCCCCCTGTCTAGGTCTCATAATGGCCAAAGCTAGACTCAATTTTGTTTTGATAGGGTGAATGGGGCAATGATGGGCAGAGCCAGGATCAGCTGTTTTCCCTCCCTGCATTTGGGGATTCCCCCTTATCTTTTTAAACAATCTTAGACATAATGCTGTGCTTATGTAATTTGGAGGGCTTTTTTGTTTTGTTTCCCATCGAAAATGTTGTTCTGAGACTTCAGGTTGCCCAGCTCAATCTAAACAAAGGGTTTCAATTCTCCATTACTTCCTGCACATGTCATCCAATGCTATTTTTCTTTTATTCCCATTTGTGGATAAAATACACAAATCACCCATCCAGATATGTGAGAGCTTCTCTGAGATTTTGAGTTTAAATTTTAACTTTCTCAGCCCAAGTGGCCTCATGGGATTGTTTTCAAGGAAAAAGGAAATAGAAAAATCCACCTATACTGTTTTGAGCTTCTGGAAGGGAAAATGTAATAAATGCATGAGAACCGGTACAGAATTGAGGAAAACATACTCCTTCTTTCTCAAAAAATGAAAGAGAAATATTGGATTAATAGATGAGACAATACTGTGAGCAGGTAAAAATGATGAGGGAAAAATGTACATATAGCAGTGTTTTATTCTGACTTAGATCACTCCCATCTTATCTTTGGCACTGGCCTGGTTTACACATTGTGCTAAAGCATAACATGACTTGTTTGGTTTTGTTACATCATGATGTACGAACCCAGCCATTATGGTTTGAAAATCATAGTTTTTTGCCTGGTGGTGTGAGTAAACTAGAACATTATATCTTATTTAAGGCTAATATAAGCCATGATGTGAATCCAGCCACAGACTTCTTCCTAGCTTTGTTGAGACCTTTTAAAAGCTTAAGCTGGGAATCAGACTTCTTGCCAACAAGAAGTTACTAATTACATTTGTTAAATATTAGAAGACTTGCTGATTTTCCAGTGTGTGCTATTTTTCAAAATGTATAGATCTCTTTTCAATTTCTGTGTGGATATACAGTATAAGGCATCCAATTTTTGCATGTATAAAAATGTATAAAAATGTATATATAAGAGCCAGTTTGGTGTGGTTAAGGTGCTGGGCTAGAAACCAGGAGACTGAGAGTTCTAGTCCCGCCTCAGGCATGAAAGCTGGCTGGGTGACCTTGGGCCAGTCCCTGTCTCTCAGCCCTAGGAAGGAGCCAATGGCAAACCAGGAGACTGAGAGTTCTAGTCCCGCCTTAGGCATGAAAGCCGGCTGGGTGACCTTGGGCCAGTCACTCTCTCTCAGGTCTAGGAAGGAGCCAATGGCAAACAAGGAGACTGAGAGTTCTAGTCCCGCCTTAGGCATGAAAGCCGGCTGGGTAACCTTGGGCCAGTCACTCTCAATAAGCCCAACTCACCTCACAGGGTTGTTGTGGGGAAAATAGGAGGAGGAAGGAGTATTAGGTATGTTCACTGCCTTGAGTTTTTTATAAAAATAATAAAGGTGGGATAAAAATCAAATAAATAAATAAAATATATAAAGTCTGCAAGGCTATTACTTGCGTATCCTTGGATTAGCATGGGGCATCAATGACACTATTTTGGCACTTTTTACTGAATGTTCACAAGTTTGCCATTGTATTGCCATGCCTCCATCCCCCAAAGTCTGCTTTTACTGTCTTTTCTACTATGCATTTAAATAGTGTGGTACAAATGGGGTCCTCTGATCAACAACATTGGGAGTGGGAGTGCTGATGTTTGGTTCCTATTGAATTCAGTAAGATAGGTAGCAAAGGTTAATTCTCACCCAATTAGTGAGCTGTGAATAGCTAGGAACAAAGTGCCAATTATCTTGGTGGCAGATGGGTTTACGCTTCAACTCATAGCTGATGGTAGACTTGCTATCTCAAGGATGTGACCAAATTCTTTAAAAAAAAAACTTCTAAGGGCAAGCAAGTTGTCTAACCTATTCTGACCAAGCTGGGTTTCTTGGCAAGGGCCAGGGAAAGCTTATCCATAATAGACTTCTACATTCAAAACAGCAGAAAGCAAGTTTCCCAGTTTGCTAGTCAGCATGGGAGGCTTCAGCACCTGGGAGAGTTCCCAGAGAAAAATAGTTGT
Source organism: Charina bottae (assembly GCA_023362775.1). Lineage (NCBI taxonomy): Eukaryota > Metazoa > Chordata > Lepidosauria > Squamata > Charinaidae > Charina > Charina bottae. The sequence continues at coordinate 11,894,299 of JALMGJ010000010.1, forward strand.
TGCCCTGAACTTTCCAAAACCTGATTTTTGCAAGCAGACACGGGAAGGGCCAGAATCACCTATGTTTATAAAATAAATGTCTCACCTTTTGTTTATTGATTGGCTCTTTCTTGTTGAGCAGTTGAGTTGTGACGCTGATATACGTACCTAAAAAAAAATCAAATAAAATAGGAGGGAAAATATCTCTCCTTTTCTCCTCTCATGTAAAACTAGAACCTTCCCTGTTTCCCCCAAACAGAGTAACTGTTTAGTACAGTGCAAGAGAGCAAAGTGGATACATCAGTTCATAGGGATTATCTCTCTGGTGGGCTTTTTTTTTTTTGTCTTCTTGCATGTAACCATGGCATTATGCCTATGTATCGTACTGTGAGTAATGAAGCTCTGCCTTATTGTCTCCTGCACAGAGGCTGTGTGACATTCTGCTGCTGTGATAAGAAAATGTGCTATTCGGCAGGAGCAGCAACAACAATGGATGGAGGGCTATGGCTTGTATCTCTGGCTTAATTCCCTTGCCCTACTTCTTCCTCCTCAGTGTGCCTCTCCCCTCCTCGAACCTCATCAGTGCTGTGTGGTACCCTCAGAGAACAAGCACAGAAGGAGGCAATGTGCATGAAGGAGGCAAGGGCGGGGGGAAGGGAGCAAGGAAGAAGGACCACTCCTCCCTGGAAAGACCTCAACTCCTCCAGTTCATCCCATTTGATGCCAGGAAGCCATTTTGATGGAGTCACATGCCGTTTGTAAGATGGCCGCATTGACATGAGGTAGGTTGCCACGGCGGCTGAATTTGTTACCATGCAACTTCCTCTGAGTCTGCCCTCTTTTTTTTCCCATCTTGCTAATTAACAACCCAAAGGCAGAACAATAGGGCCAAGCTAGCACATCCCACTTCTGCTTGTGCACCTCCTCCTTTCAGGCAGAAAAAACCATGCCTGTTCATGCTATTAATTGCGCAAGACATGCTTTCCAGCTCATACTTGCTTTTGTGTGATGCGTGCGCGACCCATCCTGTTATCCAAATTGGGGGTGTGGAGAGAATATTTTTTGGGGGGGAGGGGGAGGAAGAGAAGAAATGGATGGCTATGTTGGAGTGGAGCAGAAACAAATGCCTTTTGTTTGCCTGAATGCAAACAGCAACGACAATGACAACGACAGAACCCAAACCCTTAATCATATTTAAATAAAGGGGGTCAGTGGGAGTGATATACATCCCACAAACAAAATCCGTCAGAGAGATGGCAACATAAGCTTTGTAATATTTGGCAGGATAAACTAACAATCTTGTAACAGTAGCATTTCTTTTTTCTTTTTGGCAATCTGAAATAATGATTATCACACTCCCTACCCCAATGATGCATGTGCCCACACACACACACACACACACACACACATGAAATGCAATCTCTGTATTAAATGTATTAAATACACTATTGGATATTACTCTCTTCACAAGGCTGTATGGGCAATGCAGAAATCCACCTGTTTCTTTGTTAGGCTTTTACAAGTGCCCACCCTATTTATATTTTATTTATTTATCATTTCCATCCTAATCCTTCTCCACATTAAGATATTCAAGGTGGCAAGCAGCAAAAAACAAATAAACACTACAGAATATCACTGGATCAGAAAAAAGCCAATATAGCAGCTCATTACTTCAGCGTGAATTAAAATTGCATCGCTATTGTTCCAAATGCTTCATTTTTTTTCTTCCTAAAGAGAAGGAACTCTCTTGATGACAAAGGATAATTATTTGTTTTGCCTTTCAACCATAGAAAAGTCCATTTTCAGCTTGATTTCTTCCTGTGATGGATACCTTAAAATCAATAACCGAAGACAGAAAAACTGCTAAAAATCCCAGACTTACTGGGAATTGGGAGGGGATGTCTCAAATTACTTAGTACAGAGGGAACATATATAAGGAAGTGGGTGGGAAATCCAGTCATTTAAAAAAAAGTTTTCACCCCATTATTTTTGGAAGCAATACTTGGCCTCTTAGCATTATTGAAAAATACCCTGAAATGTGAGTACACTGTCTGATATGCAAACTAATCAACACTGTCTTTAATTATAAAAATATGCTCTGTATTTGTTCCCATTTTATAAAGATAATTAGAAATGCAGTTTTAGTAAGATTTTAAACTCATCTGGTGCTGCAGAACATCTAACACCATTAATAAAAGGTAAACAATGCCATGATTGTAGTGGGTCACTTTTAGATGCTGTTCTATTCAAACTGAGTTCTGTGGGGAAGGACAGGAGGTGTTTTAGGGGAGACGGTGATTATGGTGCTTTAGGGTGAGCATTGCACTGCTCAGGCATGTTTATTTCTCAGGAGCATTTTTATTCCTAACCAGCTGGCCAGATTTTCATACAAAGCCTGTTTGGACCTAAAATCATTGGTGTTTTAAACTGTACTTGATCAAGGCGGAGAAGGGAGTGTTTAGAGCAATTCACCAAGTGACTGTTATCCTAAACCAATAGGTCTATTCAGATCATTTGGGGATTTAAAGAACCATTTTATAGCGATTATGAACTCCACCCCCCCAAAAAAAGTGACAGTTTTTTAAAAGGCACTAGAGGATTGGGTTTGGTTTTTTGCTTTTTGTTTTGCATTTAATTGTTTTTCCTTGTGGTGTGGCATTCAAAGGAAATCACTCTTAATAAGATCAATGTTCCAAATTTGGAAAGTCATGCCACGTGCTACTGAGCTATAGCACCTACAGTAGTACCATTCAGCATTTGCCTTTCGAGTGGGGGTTTCTAAGAATTGAAAGGTAGCAATAGCTGGAAGGTTGTAGCTTGCCTGCCTTAATGCACTGGTGCAGAGAGCAATGGTCAGTGCTGAGCGATGACAGGAGGTACCGTTTGGCAAGATCTGGCAGGGACAAGTTCCCTATCCATGGGTTGGAGCACTGAATTCTCCAACAGCCATGTGAACTGCCAGTTAAGGAGAACGTTGCTCAGTACAGTTGGAAAACACAACTGGAGAGCTGTAGGTCCACTCTATCTTTTTTTTTAAGGGTTTAGAGAGGAGAGTAAATTATTTAAAAAACAATAGAAATAGTATTAAAGAATAGGATTTGCGTGCCCAAGTAAAGTTTTCTTGGTCCCATGGACTCCAGTGATGACAATTGATCTGGCCAACATCTTAGGCTGAACCACAGCCAGTTCAATCACCTTTTAGCCCACGAGACCATGCAAACCCAACCCCTGTATTTAGTTTATGGCTGTATATGTTGACCAAACCTAAGAGATGAGTAAATTCCATAAACCGTGGTTAAGTTAACCCTAGGTACATGTGTTATGTAAATGCAGTCTATGATCAAAAGACTTTGAGGCTATTTTGGGAAGAATATTTACAGAGAGGTTAAGGAGGGGTAAGGAGAGCACGAGATTGGCCAAGCTGCAACATGGCTCTAAATGGATCACTGAGCTTTCTGGAGACTTCATGCAAACAACAGCTCTAAATGCTCCAAGTGGCCATCTTAAATTAAACTGCTGCTGAGAGTTTCCCTCTGGCTCTGTAGTCTGGACTGTCCATCTGAAATCCATGTTTTGATTCTCTCTCTCTCTCTTTTGGCAAGATCAGTGTCACATATAACTAGATGAAAAAATGGGTTGGCATTATAATTTGGTGAGCTGCCCCAATAAGCTGTTTTATGGGCTGGGTGTAAAATTGTGAGTAAATAAATGCAGTATAAATAGTGTTGGGTTGGTTTTTTGGGGGTAGAGTGGGGTGGAAATGCATTTCAGTGAGGCCTCTATCCTCTTAGCCAGAGCTGCCAGTGTAATGGAGCTGGCTGTTGGCAGATTTGGCAGCTCTTTTACTGATCAATCTGCGTTTGCAATGATGCTTTTCAACACAATAGATGTCTATCTGCCTTTGCTGTTCCCTTTCCTTTCTCCTTATTTCCTGTGCTCCCTTCTGTTTCTTGAGGTATGTTATGGATTAAAAACCACATTATTGGTACTCAGGGGGACTTTGGAGGGTGCTGATGGGTGGCAGTGGGTGGTGGGGGGGATAGAATGGGAATTTGCCTGGCCTGCAGCCCAAGCATGCCATCAGAACAGTATTGTGTCAGAAGCAGAGTGTGTCCAGATGGTGCTAAAGCATTTCCAAATCCTTATCTCAGGAATACTTCTCTCTTGAACATTACCAGAGACCTTGGTGCAATGAATTTTCATGATCCCACCTAATCTCTGTTGTATTGGATAAAAATATATCCTTCCAAGCAGAAACTGTTGTAGCCTCCCCTGCATTCACTCCCTGAATATGAGAGCTGGGATCTCAGAAAGCTATACAGAGATAGCAGATGTAAATTCAGTTGCATTATAATGCTCAAAAAAGAAAAGGACTCTATTTACTTGCGATCCAGCATATGCACAATAGATTTACTGAGGAAATATATATTCAAAGTGGGGCAGGAATTCAAAGAAAGCTGGAGACCTTGGCTCCCAGTTACCTTTGTCTTGGATGCCTCAGAGAATTGCATTGAAGCAAAATGGGGAAAACCCATTCACGTCACCCTGAAAAGATAAGAAAGAAAGAGGGAAAATGCACAAAGGTGAAATCATTTTTCCTTTCTTTGAAACAAAAGATTAAGAAAACGTGAATTTTGCGAAAACTACATGAGAATTTCTGGAGTGGCATAGCTGTGTTAGTCTGTTGCAGCAAACACAACCAAGAATCTTATGGCATTTTCAGGTCTGACACAGTTCTTACAAATGATGCTTTTATAGACTAGATGTGTGAACCTTAAGTTGGTAAGCACCAAGCATGGGGGCAGAAAATGTAAGCAGTGAGGGTGGTGAAATGAAAAGAAGTTAACATGTGATAGGGGGTATGTGTCCGTGTATGTATAGCCATTAGGCTTTTGAGCGTCTCTCCTCGTGAAACCTATGCAGTAAACCTGGATTCATAGAGAGATTGGGACAAAATTTAATTTACTAATAAATATTATAATTGTATCCTTGCTACTTCCACTTGCACTGTTTGTTCAGCTGAGCCTCCTCCTACTCAGGATGCTCCATGTATCAGGGAACAATACAACTGGCACTATGTAATATTTAAGATATTATGATCTCCCATAATCTCAACAGAGTTTCTGAAAGCACAAAGAATTGTGCTCAAAAAGTGTAGGACCTAGGAGATGCCTTGTTTGAACTGCTATGTACAGGAAAGGTTGTAGACAATGTGTTTCATGCACATTTGTCATCATCCTTGTAACATTTCAATATTATCTCCCACTTGCTTCGTGATCATGTGCATTGAGAGGACATGCTGAACTAGTGGAATTGGCCCTGTTTAGTATTTCTATTAGCAGGGTGGGGTGGGGGAATAACAAAAGTAAAGATGGGAGTCGTGACCATGCAATTGAAGCCCCACCCTTTTTTTAAGGCATGGCATGTGTCCCATCTTAACTTTTTAAACTCCCCACGGATACCTCTGTAAGGATTCCTGGATTTAGAAAAGATTCAGAATTTCTTTCTCCCAGTAGCTTGTCCCATATCTGGGCCTGGGTGTAGGTCTGCACTAGACGTTTCAGGTTGGGATCCAATAATGCTAGACCGAAAGAAGTGAGAAAAGCTGTTAACCATTGGGATGTGGCACTGCATTTTTAAAATATCATTTACTTTACAGATTTGTCTAATGTTTTTGCTCTGTAATGACAAAGGAGAAGGGAAACAAAAGAGACAGGGGAGACAAGGCATCAGGGCAAGCCGTGGTGGCCGCATCTCCTTCATGCTCGGTTTCAATGAATTTGGGATGCAGATTGTGTTCTATATGGGGCTGGGATGTAGCTGTTTAAACCTGGGACATATGGCTACCATCAGGCCAGGCTTGGTACGGCTTTGTCTGACGAACGAAAGCAGTGAAAGTGACCCAAATTGGACAATATTCTGTTCTCGCGTGGACAGGCAGGGACATGGGGGCTGGCTCTCTGCCAACCCCGGCTTCAGCAGGCTTTTGTTTCCTGCTTGTAGACCATGCTTGCCAATCCATGATTTAGGATTTAGCTTTCAGGGTTTGTTTCTCCGTCTCCCTGTGTTTCCTCGATTTTGCGTTTTGAAAAAGGACAGGTTTTGCTTTGGCGTGATGCCAGCCTGGATTTTCCTGGGTGCTCTGATGCATGCCTGTGACTGCTGGGGCTGTCCAGCAAATGACAAAAGCAAAATGAGAGGCCCAGGAGCACAGGCTTAGGCACGTGCGTGAGGACCTACTGGGGAGAGGTGCCAAGATGTACTGTAAATGGCTGGTGATGGACACCGATCTCGTGCATGAGAATTTGCTGGGCAGCCAGATCAGTCATGAGTGCATGGATCTTGACTGGCAGAAGCAGCTAGTGGAAAACTCACCATGAATTCCCTATCCAAATCCAGCCTTTCTCCTTCATTCACTCCTAATAAGATGGGAATATTACCACAGCACTGAGCTATAATAGCCTTCCCATTCAGGAGTCTTTCTTTGTGTCTGTATCCCAGGCTTCATCTTCAGGGCTAAGAATCAAAAGGAACAGATGAAGATACTCTATATCTGGCCAAACCAGTTGATGATCCAGCTCAGTATTTGGGCTGGGGTTCACATTGCATTAAGCCATAATCTGGTTTTGACTTAGTGTGATTTGAAAATGTAGCAATTAAAGCATGTAAATAATAGTCTGTAGGTGAGCCTGCGATGACTCCAGCCAACTGTGGCTTACCTTACTTAACAAACAAAGGTTTAGCATGGTAGGTGAACATAGATATCATGGTTTACAGATTATGAATGGATTGAGCCACCATGGCTTGTTAAGATGGTTAAAGTAAACCATGGCTTATCTGAGTGACTACACTGACTTAGTGCTGGAAAATGCTTGAGCCTATTTAATTTGTTGAGGTGCAGGAGGCCAGAACTTTGTAAGCATAGTACATGGTGAGAGAATGTTCTTCTCCTCACTGTGAGATCCTGCAAGGGCTGCCAAAAATTCTATTTTACAGAGCACATAATATATGGAATGCATTCTACAAAATGTGAGGATGGTTGCTGTTGATTAATATAAACAAGGATCTTAATTTTTTATTGTATACCTTTATCCATAGCTTTTGCTCATAAGGACAAAATGGAATTCGTGCATCTACTTTTAGTTGGCTCATTATGGAAAATCTCTGGGCAAATTACCAAAATAAAAATGAGACTTCCATGGTTCAGGGTAGTGCATCTCTGAATACAATTGTTAAGGCAACAGATGAGCTAATGGCTGTTTAGCCCTCAATTCTGCTGGAACTTTAAAGCATCTTACTGGCTGGTTTTGGGTAAGGATGCTGAACTAAAAAAACATTTGATTCGGCATGGCTCTGCTTAAATAATCATACCCCCTTTCTGTTTCTCTTTCTCCGAATTGCCAGGGAACATGTAGAAGGTTAGCATAATTCAGGGAACAGGTTTGCCTTGACTGATAAATTATTGCGCATGAGGCTGTTCATGCTCTTCAAACTGGCATTTCCACTTCCCAATGTCTGCCCCAAGGCAGGGGAGAATATTTTTGGCACACTGTATCCTCCAGCCTTGGGAATCAAGTCACCCACTGGAAGAGGAGAACAGCCATTTGATGAGCAGCTGCTGTAAGCCTGCCCAATGAACAGAACAGCCATTATGGTTTCCCATCCTGGGTTAGTTTTATAAAGTAAGTTTGATCAAGGCTCGTTATATTTTGCATGTCTGTAGCTGAACAAGCAAAGGATTTTTAAAATTAATTTAGGAGCACAGCACCTGATTGCCCCTGTCTTTATCCCTTTAAAATATGTTTTTAAGTCACCTGGAAAAGTGGAGTTGAAAATTCACAATCTGTGGAAGTCTTAGAAAATAAGTAGGCTGAACAAGACAGAATTTCCGGTGTTGAATGACTAAACCATCATTTTTTAGTCTGGCTCCTTTTTTATAGAGAATGGAGATACTGCTCTGGTGGCTCAGATAAATCTCCTCCTCCTCCTCCTCCTCCTCCTCCTCCTCCTCCTCCTCCTCCTCCTCCTCGCCTTTGAGTCACTGTTGACTCCTGGCAACTGCCTGGACTGGTCACTGCAGTTTTATTGGCAACATTTTCAGAAGTGGCTTGCCCTTGCCTGCTTCCTAGGGCTGAGAGAGAATGACTAGCCCAAAGTCACCCAGCTGGCTTGGTGCCTAAGGTGGGACTAGAACTCACAGTCTCCTGGTTTCTAGCCTGTTGCCTTAACCACTACACCAACCAGATTGATACTGTGACAAAATCTGCCTTGCAGTTTCTTAATCTTCTTCCTCTTCAGGAGAAGCTTCTGTTTTCTACTTTATTTTCAGGGTGCTTGAGAATTTCTTCAGAATTTTTCTAAGTCAAGGTTTGTTTTATTTTTGAAAGTGGACGATGCTACTCCTGGTGGCGGTGGTGTTTTCTATTTCCCTGCAGCCTTCCTGACTGTCCACATTTCCCAGTCTGGAAAAAGTTCATGAGAAAATTTCTCCCTTGATACCTTCCCTTGCAGGCTTGAGAGATGATTGTGCAAAGCATGGCGGGAGATTCAAATTCATCCTTGGCCTCCTGATTGCTAAATACATTGAAGAAGAGCTATACGTCATCCATTTTCACCCAAACATTCTTCCCCTTTGAAAGAAAAACTAAATTCTTTTTCATCAAATGGAAAGAGTGTTGGGAGGAAAATAATAATTCAGGAACAATTTTTCTGTCATGGTACTAAATCAGATGCTTCTCAAGTGTTTCTTAGGAGAACAGGACCAAAGGATCATTCTTATCATCCTACCCAGCTTCTGTCAACACTGGATGAGCTGCAACAGCCTTTCCCAACCTGTTGATGTCTAGATACATTGGGATACAACTCCCCTCATCCCCACCCAGTATAGTAATTGGATGGGAAGATATGAGATTAGAGGAAGACTACAATCCTACTTCCCTTAGGATTTTACTGTAATGATGCAAAATTGAGCAGCCCACATTTACATTTTCAGGGGGCCCATATGGATGGACAGTGATGATATCAACAAGACAGATTACACCCAAGCCTGGGCTCTCTTTTTCATCCTTCCCCCATTCCCAGATGATGATGATGATGATGATGATGATGATGATCCTCAGGATTTGAAGATTTCCCCTGCTTGCTGCAGTTGAAATGAAAGGGGAAACAGCATAGATTTTTAGACATGTCAGATGTGATCAGTAGCCATGTGGGAAGATGGTAGCAAGTAGTTAGGAAAAGCAGGTGATTTGACCTGCCAGAGTTAATTCCTCTGGACGGATGATAGGAATCTGACTGAATTTTCTATATTTTTTCTGATAAGGTCAAAAACCACTAGTTCATCACTCCAGAAAAGGTCTGAGTAAAGCTCTCTTTTAGCAATAGCAATAGCAGCTGCTATTGTTTTATACAGGCTCAGACTGCGTTCAAAGATAATGCTCAAACCTAGGTTGATTATCTCTGGATTACTAAATGAACCACAATTTTCTCAAGTCACGCATCACCCTGAATCATCAGCCATGGCTGGAGAACACCAGGTTAAGGACAGCTATCAAAGATAAATCTCTTTTTTCTTTTGTATTTTGAGACTTCTTATGGCTGAGTTTTTTAAGTGATTCTGAATCAAAGTTCTGCCTTATATATAACACACAAATCACTTGGGTACAAGGATATGTTGAGAGAAGGAAGGAAGGAAGGAAGGAAGGAAGGAAGGAAGGAAGGAAGGAAGGAAGGAAGGAAGGAAGGAAGGAAGGAAGATATTGAGCCTGAAGCCAGATTGCTATGGCTCTCTCTTATCTGTATGAAGCTTGTTCAAAGGTGGAGAGAATTTAAAAAATATGATTTCACAGATATTTATTTTTCATTCTAATTATTCTGTCTGTCTGGTGACTCTATAATAGCTCCTACAAGAGAAGCTGACAGAAGGAAAACAGAAGTTTAACTATGAAGTTTCTGATGTCTATATATTACTACACATCCATTCTATATGTAAATATTACAGAATGTAATTGGGGTTTTTGTACAAATATGTAATTAAGGGAGACACATTTTGTAAGCATGATGACATAGTTCCATAGCATGTACCTGTTAACATATGCATACAGTGTTATTCATTGGGAATATTATCATTTTTGGATGTTCCTGGCCCATGTCTCCATTCTTGCTGTTGATGTTTGTTTGTACGCCTAGTTCTGCCTTCTACTCTAAAGGAGTGGAATTTTCAGGCAGAGTTTAAGTAGATAACAATCAGAAAAAGAACAACTCAGATGCACAGTTTTGTTTTCTGCTTGCTGAATTATTTCTTAGGATGAGGAGAGGGAAATTCACTGTATTTCAAGGGACCCTGTTATTCATTGGTAGGTTATTAGGAACTCTTCAAAGAGAGGATAAGAAAAAGAAAATAAGATGGCTTACTGTACATCATGTTGTTGGGCTCATCCATTTAACTCACCAATGACAACTGTAAGTGGCAGAGTTTCTTTAAAGTCTCAGTCAAAAATCTTCTATATTATTCTTCCCTGATCCTTTGGACTTAGGAGTGAACAGCTACAAGGCACTTTAAAAAAAAAAGTGGCTGAGGATTACTGTGGATAGTCCAAAACACAGTGAATTGACTGGGTTCCATTTGTTTGGTTTGTGTGTGTTTGTGTATGTGTGTATGCACATGTGCATATTTCCCACCCTTTCTTCCCTTTGCTTTTAGTGGAAAAATCATCTGGCCTGTGGGTGGTGACTAGTGAACCTTGTTTTAACTGGAGATTGAACTGCAAGGTCTTCTGCATGGAAAGCATTTGCTTTAGCACTGATCCCCCACCACCGCCAATCTTCTTCCAGTGTAGTATACAGCTGAAAATACATTGGCTATATTTAAAGGAGAATTCTAAGTCACCTTTTGTGTGAATTCTGGATTCATTTCAATTCCTTTGTAGGTTGCCTTGCTAAAAAGATGAAAAATGCCTCACCCAAGAAGAAGAAAAAGAGCCAGGATTTGCATTATTTCTTATGCTAATTTATAATTCAGATTTAATTATAATTACTGCATACAAAACTACCCATATCATGTAGTAGAGAAAATGAATCTGGCACCTATGTGCCTGCTCAGCCTTTAATCCGAGAGCAAACTGTTGGGCAACTTTAGATTTCCAACTACACCACCTTCTTATGATCCTTTTTCTTTACATTAGACACAAATTGGACAGCCCTTAAAACTGATCTTATATACACAGTGAATGAGTTTTATTTTTGGTTCCTCACCTTCAGATTCCCTGGGTTCCAAATTAGAGGTAAATTATGGTCAGATTTGACTCCAAGTGACTTCCATGTAGTGTTCTTGATGATAGTATGGAAGGTCTTAGCCACTGTCTTTTTCTGAATTTTGTGTTACATCCCAGTCTAGCCTACAGCCCTGGGATTTCATGGAGGTCTCCCATCCAAACACTAACCAAGCCTGACCCTGCTTAGCTTCCCAGCCTTGTGGGGGGTGGGGATCGGCCAAGTCCTCCCACCTGCTGAGGTGCAAATATTGACTTTGGGATAAACTGGTCTTTTGCATTTGAAACATGGAAGCAACTTGTTCTTGGGTTTGAATTGAATCAGGAATATAATTTTAGTTCCCATTTTATTCATCATAATTAATATTAACATGCTCAAGTGACGGTCTAGACACTGAATTGTCTGGTCAGTTTTGCATTTCAAAACTGGAATACCAGCCCTTTGAACAACAATAATGATGGGGGGGATATTTTGCAAACCGTGTGCAGATTGATTTTTGCAGCCTCTTCTCTTTGCAAACAGCATCAAGGTGAAATGGATGTTTTTAAGTTTTAAAAATCATTTGGCATGATGGGGTATTTTGGGTGACCACCCAAAATAAGAACTTATCTTAATAAATAAATTGTTACTTCCATAAAAGCAAATAGAGTTACATTAGAGCCACTACTGTAAAAACCCTATAAGAGAAATTATCTTCCAGTCTCTTCCCTTGGGATTTAAGGGAGAGCTGGGAAGCCAGGGATTTTGCAAATGGCTTGAGAGATGATTTGCAATTAAAGGCAGGATATTCAAACAATAATAATAAAAAAGCAAGAATACCACCTTCCCTCTATGAGAACTTCACTGAAATCCTCTTTTCCATTAAGAATTTTGAAAGCAAATTCTCTTTCATCAAATGGAGTGTAAACCAGTAGGAAGAGAAAGCATGAGAAATTCTCTAGGATATTATATACAATACAAGCACCCCTAGTGATAATAGTTATTTGTTTCTCTTTATGTGTATTATTGGCCTTTCAGTGGGAAAAAATCTGGTCCAGATTAAACTCTGAGGAACTATGTCCAAACAACTGCAAACAGTTAAAAAATGAGCATAGGTTATTTTGAAATAAATAGAATTTAAAAGCAGAGGGAATTATTTCTGGGAATATCAGTGAGGAAACTGACCCATAGATATCACACAGACAAAAGAGAATATAGTTTTGTGGCTGGATGCAACCGAGACTGAAGCCAGTAACATTTTCCTGTCTAATATTCAGAGTGACAAGGATTATTATACATTAAGTGAATAAACGTTTCTTGTTAGGATACAGTTGGTGGTCTGATGACCTTAAGTATCTTAAAAAGACCTTCTTCAGGAGGAAGAACAGTATAAAATGATGATGATGATGATGATGATGATGGTGATGATGGTGATGATGATGATGGGCATTGAATGACCCATATCTTTGTACCCAAAGTGCCAACTTGAAGATGTAATAAAAGTATATTTTAAACAAAACCATAAAGTCTCTAGACTACTTCTCCCTCCCAACACTCAAATGCTTGGAACTTCAGTATTTGCCATGTTCTAGAGCAGATTTTCCCCAACCTGATTTCCCCCTCCACATTTAAAATTCATTGGAATATAGCTTGTATGTTCTTTCATTTACCTAGTAACTCAGATGGTTGCATTTTTGAAATCTGCCATAGAGCCCTTGCAGGATTCCACTGACATCTCGAGCTGTCCAAATAATCTTCCTTGGGCAGCTTGGTTCTAGATGGTCTAAGGCAGGGGTCCCCAACCTGTGGGCTGCGGCCTCTTAGGAACTGGGACACGGGGCTCCCGCCCACAAACCCTGCCCCCTTCAGCGCGATTGGTTCCCACACGCAAACCCCGCCCCCGGTGCGTGCGATTGGCTCGCGCCCGCAAACCCCGCCCCCGGTCCATGGAAATCCCAGAAACCCCACCCCCCGGTCCACGGAAAAATCATCTTTTGAAACCGGTCCCTGGTGCCAAAAGGTTGGGGACCCCTGCTAAGGACTCCCTTTGCTAAGGCAGCAAGAAATAGGAAAGACTTTTACTGGGAATGACATGAATAAAAATAATTAAATAAGGGCTGGGTATAGCTACATTCTGATTCTCTTTGGTGGTAGAAATTTCTCCTTGCACTACATTCACTGTGCCCATGCACAGTTTGGAGAGTGTGACGGATAAAATGCAATAAAAATCGGGTCCATCAAGACCCAGATGAGTGAGTAATTCAGCAGTTTGGCGGCTTAGGAGAGAACCATAACACACCATTTTTGGTGATCTGTTCCTTCTCCCCCTCCCCATTCCTTTCTACAGAAGCTCTTTGTCTGTGTGAACCTATGTCTGGGACACTGAAATTTGCATGCTGAGAAAACTTTATCCTTCTGCTTAGACAGGGCGGAGACATCCTCCATCCAAGATTTCCCCAGCAACGGCTGGTCTGCGAGCCAGGTGTAGCTGGGCCCACTGTACTGTGTGAGGCCCATCTGCTCTATATTTTATGGGCATGTTCCTTCCATGGGGAAAGTGGGGTAGCTTTATTCTCACAGTCTCCCCAGAATCTGCCCTGTAATTTATTAGCTTAAAAGGGGAATAAATAAAAACCATGAAGGCAGCTCAACATCTTTTTTCCTCTCTCTCTCCCCCACCCCCCTGCCCCAGAAGAAAAGCCTGCAGCTCTAGATAAGTCATACATCAGCCTTGCTTTTCTTTTTTCTTCTGTCTGAGCAGAATCCAGGAGATTTCCCCCCAAGGCGAACTGCCCTCATTTGCTTTGCAAGGCTGAGATTTAAGCAAATGTTATTTTAGCTGTGGAATGCCAGATAGACCAGGCCTAGAGCTTTTGTTAACTATGGCGTCTTCTCCAATCTCTGTTGATCACTCTTCTTCATTGTGCAATTGAAAATCCCAGGTTTTAGTTTTATTTGTTATCTTCTTTTTTTCAATGCTCAGTAATTTATAGCAGCCTAATGTCTGGTAAATAGGAATATGCAAAACCTTCAAAGCTTGAAATGTTTGACTGTTTCAAAATTTCCAAATTCAGGGTTAAAAAAAATATCCATATTTCAGTGGTTTTTTCCCCAAGCTCCAGGTAAAATGAGGGGCTTCAGTTTACATCATTTCAAGTTTTCCACCATAAGGAGAAATAGGAAGTTGAAAGGGGCCCTTGATCCATCCTTTTTTTTTAGCCAAAGCCACATCGATCAGTAGACCGACCAGGCTGAGTGGTACCAAAAAAAAAAAAAAAGTTAATGATAAAAATACATAAAAATTCCCAACAATAGAAACAATAGCCATTTGCAACATGTTGCCTTTTTCAGTGTTTTTTTTAAGAAGGGAAATTATCCACTTGACCATTTTTTGGGGTAGAATGGGTGGTAGGTAGCAGCAGATACTACCATTTTTACTTTTCTGAACCTAGGATGAAAAAGACAAGAGGAAGGGCTTCTATGATTTCCCATTGTTTTCTGTGGGCAAATGCTCAAACTATTTCAAATGAGGCTGTTTTGTTCCAAATTTAAAGCAGATTAATTTTTGTTCATAAGGCCAATTTATTCATACCAATAAGTACCAGACAGCAGGTTGCTAATGATTACACACACACACATGTGGGGGAGGGTGTGGCAGAGGAAAAATGTTCTGCTTGCATTTTTTTTCTGTACTCTCTCCTCTCTCTCCACCCTTGCCCCCAAGGTTCACTTTTCTAGATTTGCTACATCTCCGCCACCCTTGGGATACCATTCTAGCAACTTCATTCTTTGGATCCTGGGCCCATCTTTTGACATCCTCCTTTCCTCTGAGACCAAACATGGCTTCCCTTCCCATCTGGATTCCCCTGTGTGCCTTAAAAGTGGGCCTGTTAATAAATACTTCAATGTGATTCTTCCTGTTCAGGCTGTCTGGGGAGACTGCAGACAGCTGCAAGGGGTTGTGTTAGTAAATATTTCCTCCAGTTCTCATTTGCTCACCTCTCTTCTCTCATTCTCTCCCCCACTGCCCCCAATGTTCCTCTCCACATTTTCTCCATGGCTGTTTTTTGAGGGGGGGGGAGTAGCTTTTCTATTTGGCACAGACAATGCAGTCATTGAGAAGGGCTAATTTGAAGGGGGAGGTGGATTCCTATGGGCCTGTTCTCAGCACTATGGAGGAGAATGGGGTGAGACGGGATGGAAAACCCTCTTGGGCCCGCCATGAATCATTGGCTCAGACTTAGGTGCATAAATTAGCAAGAAAGCTTTTCCCATGTTCTTCCCGCCAATCTAACCACTGCTTATGCTTTTGGCCTACACCTACATACGTGTGCACATGTGTGTCAGTGGGTGTAGAAAGAGAGACAGAGAGAGTGGGAGATAGGCAGCAGCTTGTGCATTTCTTCCTCTTAATTAGTTCTGCATGGAAGGCTGATATGCTGCCCATGGATATGTGGGTTCCTTGGCAAAGGCGGTTTTAATGGTGGAGGGGAGGGAACAGTACGAGGGGGTGGCAAGTCTTTAGAGGGTATAGAGACTGCGTGTGGATAGAATACAGCTGTGCCACTTTGATAATTCACCCCCCAAAAATAAATAGAAGATGGGGGGTGTTTAAAAGTGAATCTCCCCCCCTCTTAAAAAAAAAAGCTAAATGTAAACTGCCATTTAGAGACTGTGCTTTGTAGGAATAATATTTTAGATTGGATTAGGAGACTATGATTGTGTGTGTTTGTGTGTGATATTATAAATGAATAACTATTTATATGTGCTATATGTTTCCTTATCATAATTCTAATTTTGGAGAGTGGGAAGGGTTGAGGAAATGGAGGGAAGGCTCCGTTACCATTTTGTTTCCTTCATCTTTTGTACCCACACACACAATTTTTTTCATGCAATACTTCAAAGAAAATAGAAAAGAGAAGCTGATTTTTAAAAAGGACCTTTAAATTAAATTGTAATAAGGGGATACCTAAAGTCTATTGTGTGTGGTAATGTGCGTAAGAGTCACAGAATAGAAGAGACTGAAGGCGGTGGTTGTAGTGGTAATGGTGACAATGTTGACTGTATGAAAGGTATTTGGGGCTTCACATTTCAGTCATTATTGGTTTTATTTAACTTCGTCCTTCTGTAAGCAGATCAGCAGTGTATTGTATCTAGCTGGGGCTTCCCTGCCCACATTTATTCTCCCAATAAAAGATAAAATCTCAGTCAAGCTGAGCTGGTCTCTTAATCTTTCCATGTACACATCCGTATAGTTTCCTTGGCAGCAAGTGGTTGGTCTTCTGGGATTGATTTGTTTGTTTAGGTCTATAACTTCGGGCTTTCCTAGTGGTTTCTCATCCAAGTACCAGGTTAAACTCTGCAGAACTTTTTGAGATTAGCCGGGCTAGATGTGGCCTGAGGTAGTATTCTAATAGTCTCATGAAATATTTAGATGTTGGTTACTGCAGATGAGTAGAGCCTTAACCCAGGTCCTTCACAACCCAAGTAGGACATTCCCCTTGATTTTCATGCTACAGACTCATTAAAACCCTGTAGACAGAAATGAACCACCAAGTAATGAGAAATAAAATGACTGAAAGCAGCTTAGCAGCTTCCTTAAACTGGACATTTTCCAGATGTATTGACCAACTCCCAGAATTCTCAGTAATGACCATATTGGTAAGAGAATTCTGGGAGTTGAAGGCCACATCTGGAGGGTACCTAACTGAAGAAGGCTGCTGTAAAGTATAATGGACAGTGAGTTCTATACCTGGCCCATTCAAAACTCAGTCTGGATTCAGAATGTATCCTAGGGCCATGCTTACCTCAGTGCCATTTCAGACAACTGGTAGACCACAGAGAATAAGGTACCAAGCTCTAAGTCTGTTCAGAAGTAAATCTCATTTTGAGAGGATTACTGCCAAGTAAATGGGCATACTACTGCTACTTCAGAATCTGAATGGTGGTTTAGACAATGCCACAGCTTCCAGCCAGAACACAGCCTTAAGGGGACAGTATTACTTCAGCCTTCCATCTGCAAGAGAATGCAGGTCAACCATTCTAAACTGGCATAAGGGTTTCCTAGCCATGAATGCAGGAGGCTTTGAATAATCCAAAGCTTTTCCATGAATACGAGTCAGAAAGAGCCCCAGTCACCTACAAACTCAACAGGCATGCCTTTGCAGTCATGGACAGCTTGGCAGACAGACTATGGGAGTGGGCTGGTTAACCGAAGAGAAGAGGCAGGAGATCACATTCAACAAACAGCAGCAACAGAGATCACCTTGCTTGTACACTAGCTAGTGAGCGCCCTGGGAGCCAAGAATAGGGGACCATGGAATTTGGAGAACACTGAATGCCACCCAGCCAGCAGCCTGCCCTCCCTCCCTCCCTCCCTCCCTCCTTCCTTCCTTCCTTCCTTCCTTCCTTCCTTCCTTCCTTCCCTCCCTCCCTCCCTCCCTCCCTCCCTCCCTCCCTTCTTCCTCCCTTCCTTCCTTCCTTCCTTCCTTCCTTCCTTCCTTCCTTCCTTCCTTCCTTCCTTCCTTCCCCTTTCTTTCTTTCTTTCTTTCTTTCTTTCTTTCTTTCTTTCTTTCTTTCTTTCTTCTTTCTTTTTCTTTCCATATTGGTACGCTGCCCACTTGGTGAGATAAATGAACATCCAGAACAATGTGTGCACCGAGCAAAGACAAGCTGGCATAAAAACAATGAGCCTAGCTAAGGGGAGGTAACATTAACAAAATCTCCCCCTCTTGGATCTCTGAAAGTTTGATCAATTGTCAAGGTTTGGTAACTACAAAAGGGTTTGCCATTTTTTCTAGCTGTGATAGTGAAATTATAGTTCCCTGTGTACAGAAGTAGTAGACATCTGACAAGCAGATGCAGAGTACAGCAATTATGGGATGTATATGACCACCATACCCTGTTTGCAAGCTTCAGTGAACTTCTGGCTGCATTTTCTATGAGGTGGACATTTACACTGATCCTGAAAAACAGTTCCTATCTACTGGTTGAGAAAAACCATGAAGCCCCCCAGCTGAGTCTTGTCATATTTGCAAAATTCATAAGCATGTTGTCAATTTTTTTTTGCATTGTGTTATTATCTGTATCTCTGCTATACAAATAGCTAATACTCCCAATTCATTGTGTTATCACCCAAGGAGTTTTCTGTCAGCATAATGATATGTAAATGATCACTCCTGTGTACTAAATTTCTGATTATCTGAGCATTTTGGATATCCCCTGGCCATTTTGGAGAGATGAGATTGTACTTTATTGCAAAATGCTAGAGCAGTATTTATTAATTGGCCATTTGTAATGCTGCAATTCATATTCTCTTTGGCAACGATCCCATAGATCTTAAATTTTCCACTTGCAATGGTTAATTCACAATTCATTATTTCAGTATTCATTATTTTCATATTTAAATAAGTAGAGATTTTAGCTATGCCCTTCAAAGCTTTATTTCACATGCACATTAGTGAAATTGTACTTTCAACTGCAGTTATGAAGATCAAGAATATGATTTAAAGTATAATTTTAAACAAAGAGCCTGACAACAACAAATCTTTCCTAGCCTACAGTCTTCCCTATGTGTAGGGATTGCAGCTCCCAGAATTGCCAGTCAGATACCCAATTGGAGGAGGCTGAACTGAATTATGCTGATCAGTTTCATGTATGTTTAATGCTCTTGACTTATATCTCAATTGGTCTTCAGTTCAATGGGTCTTGCTTCTAAAAAAAACCATGTTTTAAATCTGGCATTAATTAAAATGAGAATCAGATATATATCCATACATATCTATAGCCACCTCGAGTTTTTTCCCCTTTAAGCCAGCGTATATCCCATCAGTGTCCTTGATTCTAGTCCAACACCTGAACTACTGTGAAAAGCTCTATTTCACTTTAAAATGTCCTGTTGCCATATGAGATTTTCTCTATTCAAGTTTACTTATCAGAGCAAATGTGTTTTAGAGGATTAAAATAATATTTTTAACACATCCGGCAAAGCAGCCCCTAAGTACCACGGACAGAGCTATACTGGTCTTACATAGTTAATTTACAGTAACTTTCATTCCCAGAAGGTATCTTGCATACCTCTTTCCCCTTTTTTTAAATAGTAATTTTATTAAAAATTACAATTACAACAATAAAAGACCAATACAAACTAAAAGAAAAAGGGAAATAGAAGGTGCAGAAAAGAAAATAGAAAAGAAAGAAAAATTAGAATATAGGAAAGAAAAAAGGAAAGAAATATACAATATAAATAAATGACTTCCCCCTTCATCACAACAAGTATAAACAATTTTAGTAACTTATCACCTTCTCTTAAAATACAACAAATGATCTCTTTTTCCCATATCCCATCTCTTATCTAGAAACAAATCCTTAAATACATCATTTCAGTCCTGATCAGCAAAAGTCCATTAAGGATTACCAGAGATAACAACATATCTATTTTAACCTTGATCAAATAAACCAACTTTATATTCCTTCCTTTTACTTTTAACAATCTTGATCTTTAGTCCCTTCAAATAATGTCCTAAAACTTTATTTCTTTTCATTTTTTCTTTGTCCCTTCCCACAAAATTCTTGAAAGATTTAACAAGCCTCTTTTCATCATTCAGACATCAGCCAGTTTTCTTTTGTATGTCCAGTGTAGCATCTTTTTCCATATTACTCTCATAGCCTGTCATTCTTAAGTCCACTTTCAGATCAGTCTTGTCCGGTAAAACTTGTTCCATAACATCTTTTAGACACAGTCTATTTATAGAGGCAGACACTCTTAAAATTAACTTCTGGATCCATTGTTCAAAAATATTCTTCAATATGTCCAATGTTAAAATATATTGCTCTATTCTGTATTAGTGTTGAACCTTCAAAGTCCCATCCTATCATGTTTTTTTCAAAAGAAATCAAAACAAAAGTATTTTCCCATGGGACAAATTCTTATAATTAATTCCAAAATCTTATTTCAAATTTATCTTAGTCTACTTGTAACTTTATAAAACCAAAGTTCTAATCACCCCTTTGCTATTTATTCCAGAAAAAACAAGTCCTTAAACTTGTATTTAAAACTTCTTTCACCAAGGATTGAAGGAAACTCACCCAGTGCTGTAAAACTTGTCAATCCAAAGGTTCCTAGTAGTTGAAAAGCAGTTAACAAGCAATTTCCAAAAGTGATTAGAAAAGGAAGTATGAGAACCCAGTGTCCTTACAGACGCCAACTGTGGGTTGGTTGAGCAAGATAGCTATTCTCTCATCTTCCAGAGCTCTAAACCTGCCAGAGACCACTGTCTTGCGGTCTCCTCACAAGGAGCAACTGTCTGGAGCACTTGTGGGTGATCTCAAGTTCTCTCTTTGTCCGGAGAGAAATTATGAAGAGGTGGTCTACTCGCCAGCTCTTCATTCTGCCGTGGTCGTCAGCTCCGCTTTTAGCGGAGCTGTATTCAGTTCGCCATTTCTTCCCTGGAAGTGTGCATACCTCTCTCCCAATAGAAGGGTATATATGTAGCTCAGAGTTGAACTATGGAGACCTTGGTGCTCTCTGAGCTTGGTTGTTTGCTTGCAGATGTTTCATTACCCAACTAGGTAACATCATTACTCACACTGATGATGTTATCTTGTTGGGTAATGAAACATCTGCAAGCAAGCAACGAAGCTCAGAGAGCACCAAGGACTCCATACCTCTATCCCCTTTTTGTCCCTACTGCAAAGAAGGAAGGGAAGGTCTTTTATGACATGCTTTGTAGTAATTGACCAAACACTCTGCTAAAGCATTAGGGCTACGTGGAAATGTGATTCAAAGGTAATTCAACAACTAGATTCAAATTTCTGGATCAAATCATCAAGGTTATTTGAAATGCCAAATCAAATTAGCCATTTCCAAATCAATTTGGAGTGAACAACTCCTATTTACAGATTTGATAGGCTTTGGTGCATGTACAAATGCACATTGGGCTCCAGATCAAATCAATTTGATTTTCTGAATCCATTCAAAAGACTGGCTTGAACTGATTAGATTTTTCCCCCAATTGATTTGGAAATCCAATCCTTCTATAAAATACAGGATTGTATGGGTGAATGCAGTCTTAAATTCTGTGTATATATTGCTTTTCTCTTGTTCCTGGGACTCGGCAAAGCAGCATACACAGACATTTCCAGGATGGGTATTGGGAGGTGGCTCATACCTTCACCTCTGAAAGAATGGGAAAAAGAGAGAGTGGTTGAGTATTTATGTCAAGGTTGCACAACTTCATTCAAGCTGTTGTTTTATTTATTTATTTATTTATTTATTTATTTATTTATTTATTTATAGTGATATTTATACCCCGCCTATCCCCTCCCTAATGGAGGAGTCTAGGCGGCTTACATTCATATATATACAATTCAAATTATACAATTCACCAAATTCAATTATACAAATCACTGCGCGTGAAGGGAGGGGGGTGAGGGAACCGACTCTACTAGGCTCCGGACTACAATTCCCAGGATGCCTTGAGCCAGCTGCTGACGTCCTGTAGCTGTCACATCCGGGTCCGTCGTCACCACTGCCATTTGATCTTCCTCCGATCCTCTCCTCCGGTGGAGCCGACTTCCCGACAGGACGCCAGCAAATAAGCCCACTTAAGGTGGTACCCATTTTATCTACTTGCTAGGCTTTCGAACTGCTGGGTTGACAGGACAAAGTAGTAAAAGTAGTAGTAGTTTTAGTAGTAAGCCAGAGTCTACATTCCAAAATGTAGGTAGGACCAGGACAAAGATGTGGCTAGTATAAAGACAAAATTAGATTTCATTACATTTACTGTACATTTAATCTAAATCAAGCAAGTCCAATTAATTAATTAATTAATTAATTAAATAAATAAATAAATTTATCCCCACCCATCTCCCTGAATAGGGAATTATTCCCCACTTATTTAATCATGTGCCACTTTTCTTGAAGGGAAAATTAGAATTTGGTGGCAACTTTTGGAAAGGATCTTGAGGGGGTACAACTTAGACTTTGGAAGACCTTTTGACCTCAGATTGTGGACCTCTGGTTTATGCATTGGAACCAGGTAGTGTTTCTCAGAGGCATACAGTACCTCTTTCAAACCATGGATGGTGTGTTTTGCAACTGCACCTCTTCTGTTGTCAGTGAGGATTAAAAGTTTACACTCCTCCATATAAAAATAAAATACACAAGCATAGAAAACTAAAAGTTGCAGAGGAAGTTTCATCCTGGCCTTCTTCTCAACCTGCTAGCTTTCGATTTGCAAGGACTTATTATGTTGTATGGAGCTACATTTAGCTATGTGAATCTGCATTGGAGAAGACTTCAACCCATACTGTATTATCTGATTTTTGTAACAAGAAATCTTGACTTCCGAAGAAGCCTGTGGCTATGTGGTTGCATCGGTGCCATTTTTCATTTTACTCAGGAGATAATAGAATTCTGGCTTGCGTTACTTGAGTGTCCAAGGGCTATATCTTTAAGCATTCCTGCATATAGTAAATTCACATGTCAAATTGAGGACTGTAGCTATTTTGCTAGATGGAAGGAGTTTTGTATCTTTTTTATGCAGAGAAATATTCAGAAATATTCAGATGTTTTGCAAGATGAGATAGTAGGCTCTCTGTTTCTACTGTCTCCTGCATAAATTGTAAAAAGCCAGAGCAAATATGATTCTAAATAACTGACATGACTGATTTATAACTATCCTTTATTTATTTATTTATTTATTTATTTATTTATTTTCTATCCCACCTTTATTATTTTTATAAATAACTCAAGGTGGCGAACATACCTAATACTCCTTCCTCCTCCTATTTTCCCCACAACAACAACCCTGTGAGGTGAGTTGGGTTGAGAGAGAGTGACTGGCCCAAGGTCACCCAGCTGGCTTTCATGCCTAAGGCAGGACTAGAACTCACAGACTCCTGGTTTGCCATTGGCTCCTTCCTAGGGCTGAAAGAGAGTGACTGGCCCAAGGTCACCCAGCTGGTTTTCATGCCTCAGGCAGGACTCGAACTCACAGTCTCCTGGTTTCTAGCCCGATGCCTTAACCACTAGACCAAACTGGCCCTCCTTTGCTAGTTCTCTCTAGTTCTCAGCACCTACAGCAAATTGAAGTTCCTGGCATTTTGTGAGACAGCTTAAATTTGCTTTCTCAATCTGGGGCTCCCCAAATATTGTGGGACTCAGTCATTCCAAACTGCCCTAGTTAACTTGGACAAAGGTCAGAGATTATGCAACTTTTAATGCAAAATACCTGAAGGCCCCTAATTCGGGAAGACAGTCCTACACAGTTAAACTGATTTAAGAGGATTTATTTTTATAGAATAAATATGATGGAAGTGGTGGGTAGATGAGTGAAAAGATAAAATGTAACAAAAACATTCAGAGGAAGAAGACCAGATGTTTTAGATAGGTTCTCTTTTTGCTTTTGTTCTATCTCCCCCACGTAGTTACTTACACATTTACATGTTGGCTTTTACAGATACCACATCTAAAATTAGCTGCTTCATGAAAAGTATCACTCTTTGCTTGGAGTGACTCACTGGTGTTTTTAAGTATGCCACCTCTGTTAATATATATAGGCTGTGTCCACAAAATACATTTAACCACTCAGGTATCAACTTGGTGGCTGCATTGGTAGATGTTAAGCTTGGCTAGTATTAACCTTGATTAGTTGTTTGTTTGTGGGTAAGAGTTAGGTAAGGTTGCCTCCTTATCTCACACTTCCTAGTGATTTCATCCCATAGTTTCCATGAACAAGACCTCCTGTAGGGTAGGAGTCATTATTGCAGGAAAGGTCCCTTTACATAGTAGATGTCTGTCTTCTCCTAGACAGAGGAGGGACCAAGGTGGTCCCGCAGATGTTCCTGAACTACGACTCCCAGCGTCCCACATGATCGGTCATGGAACTAGTGGAAATCGTAGTTTGGCAACATGTGCAGAGATTAAAAGTTCTTTGCTTCTATAATAGTGTATCCAGAGTAGTTATCCAAATGCTGATGGGTAGCTCTGAATAAGCAGTTGTATGATCTGTACTAGGTAACTGAGAGATGCCTGCAATGTTATTTTCCCCCAGTGTTTGAGAAATGTTATCAGTGTCACTGTGGTTAATCAAAATGCTAGGTAATTATCAGCTGCAGCCATCCAATGCTTCCTAAAGATAGTGAGTCTGTCTTAAACTGCATGCAGGTATACACATTTGATCAACTCCATTGTCCATCTTAATTCTCTAATGAGGGGGAGAAAAGCCTGTTCACCATTCCCTTATGTGTGCCCATCTTCCATTGATTTGTATGGCTGAATGATGACCTGCATGGGTGAATTGGCCCTCACTGATTTTTCACAATGAAATATTTGGTGTTGCCAAATCCAGTTGAGTTAAAAAGTGTTGGGTATATGAAAGCCGGACCAAGCTGATTGGACCAAACATCTCCAATGATTATGAAGTTTCTTCAAGGCGAGAAGATAAAATACATTGAATTCCCCACAAAAACAGACAACAAGATCAAACACCAGGCAGAAAATCAGACAAAGATTGCCTTGCTGGACTGATACCTGATGATGGATTTTATAGTTGCGATATAATTGGTCCTTTTTTCTTCATGTGAGCAAAGCTGCTTAATGAATCCATAGCAGTAGAAGTGAGTCCCATCACCAAAGGAGCTGTACCAGTAAATGAAGAGGTTAAATGAAAGCATAACTTAAGCCATGTTCAGGGAGTATATCGTAGATGTTCCCCTTTGGAGGTTCATGTGTTCTCATCCTTTATATTTGCTTCTTTCTTCTGGCTGTTTCCCATTTTTTCCAGCGTTGCCTTTTTGCTATGCCTCTTGAGCAGAGATGTATTTTAGTGAGAAAAACATGTTTCCAAGCAAGAATCTGAGGTCCATCCTTTAATTGACTGATTTATTAGTTTTTCATCATTTACAAAAATAAAGAAGTATGTGATACAATAATATAATTTTAAAAAACAGTCATAAAAATATTTAAAATGATCTAATCTGGAACACATAGACAACTCTTAAGGTGTAATCTCTGGAAGAGCTCCATTTTCAGCTGCTTCTGAATGCCAAAGGGTCCTTCATATTCCAGTTATATTCAAATTTAAATGGCAAAAAAGCAAAAGAGATGTGTCTTCTATGCATTGCAATGCAGGTTTTTCCCCAACCCCACAGTCAGCCAAAATATACAGTAGACAGATCAGCTATTGAGAGAAGTCTACTTGGAGTTGAGTGCAACTCTCATTATTATCCATCCAGTAATCAAGGCAGATTGCAACAGCCAAGAAAATACCAAATGTAAATAAAGCAGCCTTATAGTGAAAGCTGGATTTAGCAAACCTTGTTGCAATGGATGTCAGATGCAATAGATATAGTTCCCCTTGCATTTACTGTATATCATTTCTTGCCATTTACATAATGATACAATTATGAAAATTACATAAGTGATGCATCATTTGCATAAGGACACATCACCACAGATAATGTACCCTCTGATTTAACGGACATTCAGGAATAATGGACACCTCCCTCCCTCCAATGGGCCTATTAAAACACGGCTTCATTGTAGATACATTTAAAATCAGAGTCGAAATCAAACATTAAAATGAATAAAAACAATTAAAAGCTAAGTTTTTACTGAATTTCTAAATATTGAGGGAGTGGGGGCCAAGCCCATCTCCCTAAGGAATGAATCTGGGCTAGACAGAGTCAGATCCTAAGTCATTTAAGGCTTTTATAGATCAATACCAGCGCCTTGCATTGTGCCCAACAGATAATGGGCAGCCAGTGCAGAATTTCGATGATATGATTGCTATACCCGGTAGCAGTCAGCAGCCAAGCTACCACATTTTGCCCCAATTCCAATTTCTAAAAATCAACTGTGTCCATTGTTCTCTGCTTCCTTTTGTTCCTTTGCTTCACAAGTTAAATGGTCAAGTGGGAAGGAGGGGTGTGTGTGCAATTGCACTTGCAGGAGTGATTGTTTAAAAGAGATTTGGTTTCTCCCCCACCCACCCACACACCCACCCAGTCTCCTGGCCCATGTGATCAGCATCAGCTGCAGTGCTTTCTTTCTTAATCTGGAGATAAGCGTGATGATCCAAGGAAGAGCTGCTCTGAGCCCTTGCAATGGTAACTGGGGGAGCTTTCCAGTTGCACTTTGCTGGCAGAGCGGAGCTTAAAGCCAGGGAATCAGATTCTGAGCGTGGCTTTGCATCTCCCCGCTTGCTGGGAACATAAGCACAGAGCAAGGAAAGGAGTGGGGCTGGGTGCCTTATGAGGACTTTGCTTACAAGGTGGAAAAAGAAGGGGGAAGTGGGGAGAGGGGATAGTTAGGGGGTGGGGAGAGGAAGACTTGCTCAATTTTTGCAGGGAAGGCAGATGGGAGGCCTGCCAGCAGCAATCCATCCCTTTGAGGCCGTGGGAAGGTCCAATGATTTGCTGTGCTGATTTCCAATAGTGATTTATCCAGAAAGAGAACAGTCCTCAGTTTAGGAAGATTTACCCCTTCCTCCCCCATCAAAAAAAAGAAAAAAAAGATAGAAAAATGTGCCAGCTTCTATCACCATATTTTACAGTAAATCTTCTTTTCAGGTAAATATTGTGTTTCTCTGGGGGCCACAAATATAATGTCCTTTGGATTCTTCCCTTGCTTCCTCCCAAGCTTTATGACCTGATTTTAAAATAAATTTGATGTGTTAAATTTAAAGCAGAGTTAAGTGATTTTTGCACGGGTGAAGGCCACACTTAGCCCTTTTTGTGAGCTGAAGGTCTCCAGCATATGGGCCAGGCTTGATTTTTTTTCCCCTGGTTATTTTTGGGAAGTGGAGTTTTTTTTTTTTTTTTTCCCCTTAAAACTGGGTAATGTCTATGTTGGAGTTGACATGAAAGTTTTATTGCATTTGCTGCCTCAGAATGTCAAGATACCGTGCGTTGATTTTTAGCAATTGCACAGGGGGCTTGAGGGAGTACAAAAAGAAAAAGAAGAGTACCACATGTGGTTGTGGGTCTCAGGTTACTCACCTTGATTTAAAATAAAATGAAAGAGGACACTGCAAAGAAAAATGGCAACCTCTAGGATGATCTTTATTTCCATGAATGCCTTGTAGGAAATAATGGGGAATTTAAAATAGCAGATGGTGGCAGTTCAGTGGCTCTTTTGCAAGGTATTCCCCACATTGTCAGAAGAAAAATATAAAGGTATGCTAAAGAGATGGGGGGGGGGGACATGATGGCTCAGTGGTTAAGATGCCAGGCTTGTTGATCGGAAGATTGCAAGTTCGGAGGTTCGTATCCCTAGCCCCGCGTGACGGAGTGAGCTCTCGCACTCGCCCCAGCTCTTGCCAACCTAGCAATTCGAAAGCATGCAAATGCAAGTAGATGAATAGGTACCACTTCGGTGGGTAGATAACAGCGTTCTGCGAGCGTCATGCGGCCACATGACCGCGGAAGCATCTTCGGACAACGCTGGCTCTTCGGCTAACAAACGGAGATGAGCACCGCCCCCTAGAGTCGGACATGACTGTGCAGGGGAAAACCTTTACCTTTACTTAAAGAGATGGACATAAACTTTGTAGTAGAATAGAAAGACAGAAAACGGTGTCCTTTTTCTTGTGTCTCCTGGTAAATGTGTGGTCACACTCACCATGACAGCCCTTTGGGGGGAGCCTCTTCAATAAGCCTTCAACATTCCAAATGTGCCAACTGTCCACAAAATTTGGGGACCCCGTTTCTTCCCGATTCCATCCTTCTTTCCAATGAAATCAAAATGGCATCAAAACAGCAGGCCAACTTTCTTTCCTCTAGCTCCAGAAAGATGTTCTTAGGTTCTTAATAGGTTCACAATCCCTCAACTCTATCTCAGCACTTAAAGACTAGTCTTCTCTATAAGGCTGTTGTGAAAAATAAGATGCCAGAAAAGCCAACCAAAGTCCCTAGAGGACTAGAAAGAGTTCCCTTACGGGGAAAGAAAAGAAATAGGGTTATGGTGACAAAGGCTATGGTAGCATGAATTGATGAGAGTTGAATTCTTGGTTCTTTGGAAGCTGGGCAACAGTAATGCATACCAAAGGGAATGCTGTTCCAAATGAATTCTGGTTTTGTAAATGGCATTTTAAAAATGATTTTTGTTGTTGTTGTTGTTTCCAATCTTATGGACTGTTGGAAGAAAATTATCTAAAGGGGGTCAGGACTTTTCTCTGTTGGTCATCAGGATAACTCTCTGAAAACTCAACAGAACAGGGTCAAATTCGGATGGGGGGGGAGAGAAGAAGGGGATGAAAGAAAAATTGAGTTTGAAAATGGGATGGATCCAGCTGGGGCTGCCAAGAAAAAAAAGTCTAGGAAAAAAAACCCCAACACATCCGTATGGGAGAAGCCGTTGGACAGCACCTTAGAATGCTGCTGAGCACTCCATTCTTAAGCCCGCCTCCTTCCTGGTCATGTGACTCAAAATGGTGGGGGCATTAAAGGCTTGGAAAGAATTCCAGAAGTCATGCTCTGCAGGTTTTCCCTACCTAATTTGGTCCAAGATGATGAGCTATTATTGCTGATGCACACATACATCCTACTTTTCCAGGTAACATCTC
Source organism: Charina bottae (assembly GCA_023362775.1). Lineage (NCBI taxonomy): Eukaryota > Metazoa > Chordata > Lepidosauria > Squamata > Charinaidae > Charina > Charina bottae. The sequence continues at coordinate 11,923,095 of JALMGJ010000010.1, forward strand.
ATATGTGAAGTCTTCAAACCCTTTTTTTGTAAACCCGCCTCCCATCCCAAGACTAAAAAATCAGCAGTGAGTTTTCCAACCATCCTGAGCTGCAAAACAAATTGCAAATTAAGTACCTATCCCTAAAATAAACACAATGTGATTATAAAAATAATCTCATTGATTATAAAAATAAAGGGGGAGAAAGCCAGCTCTCTTTCTCCACCTACAAAAAGAGAAAAAATAGAAAATTCTAGCCTTGCTTATATGTAATATGAGCATTTTGCATCAGTGCTTGGCTCCAAGTCTCTGCCAAACCCAGACCCTTAATATTAAAAGGTTCTCACTCAGGTCTAGTGTCATGCAGCACACGAGGGGTGATGTCACTGCACAGTGTATTTTCATCTTCTGGTAAGGCAGTGGGGAAATGCATAGTGTAATAGCATCACTCATAAGATGCGTGTAAAATGGAAGTTGCAGGAACGTGGTAGAAGAGAGAGATCTGTAGCACAGCATCTCCATGTATTTTTAAACCATGGTTGTTTATGGTACAATAGCATATCTCTATCTATCTCTATCTCTATCTCTATCTCTATCTCTATCTCTATCTATCTCTATCTCTATCTCTATCTCTATCTCTATCTCTATCATCTCTATCTCTATCTCTATCTATCTCTGCTGTTGCACTCATGATTGGGAAAATCAATAAAAAAGAAACAGAGGAGCCACAATAAGTCACAGGGTGTTGTATCTGCAAATACAAAGAAACTTAAGGTGTGTGTTTTTCTATTATTCAAAACCAGGCAGCCTTGCCAAGAAAAAGCAGTTGTTCTGTACTAATCAGCCAAAAGCAACAGGGGAAAAGAGGTTGCTTTCTTTAATTCAAAGCACATGCTGCCAATTTGAGCTTCATCCTCTAATCTTCCAAACTGGAATTTGGCCAGTGGATTTGCATCAGGTGAATGCCCTGGTGGGGGGACTTGCCCTTCCATGCCTCGAAAAGCAGGCATGCAATGATTCCAAATGATCAGGCAAATGGATCAGAATGGACTCTGTGGGTTGGGCCCCTCCTCCCCACTCCTTTCTGGCAGAGCCACAAACACAGCCTTTGTGGCTGAACAGCCCTTGCTCTCCAAAAGGATTCTCAAGAAGATTCTAGCCCAGCCTGCCAGCAACCTTCATTATTTATGAATGTGGGCCTCCCCCGCCTTACAAAAGCAAGCAAAGGTGCTTGCATAAAATTGACAATGGTATAAAATAAAGATGGGGAGGGTAGAAATGCAAGTTGAAAACAAAACAAAAACAGCCATCTGAAAATGAGCCGGGGTTTTTAAAAGCAACTGAATTGCACAATAAAGGGATTGGGGGCTGGGGAATTGTATGTGTCTTCCCTCCTGGAGCTCAACGTTCTCCTTCCAACCATAATCAAGTAATCTCATTCATTACACAAGATGTTCAGTGAGGAAGCCAAGTTTAGTAGGATTATGGGAGAAACGAAGAATGGCTTAGCTCGATGAAACCAAAGCTTGTCTCTTGTCTGGCACTGTTCCAATAGTGGCTATTCAGATGCCTCTAACAAGCTCCCATCTCTGTAGAATGCATTCTTTGGGTTTTGTCCCCATTCAGAGGGAACCAGCCACTGAAAATGGAAGCTTAATTGAGCAACCAGGTCTGGCCAGCAGCTTGTTAGCCCTATCACCCGTTAAAACATCTAATCATAACATGCCTGAACAATAGCATTTAATGCCTGGCCGCAGAACGTGTGAATGGACTGTGGGAAAGCATTGTGTTAAAGAGAATTCAAAAGTCCTGTTGGGTTGTGTTTGGGCCTGTGTGAGGCTCCAATGCAATCTGCATCTGGCGGTGTAATTGTCACATGGTGCTTCTGTAGGTGTGAAAAAGCTTTATATCTGGCTCTGATCCAATGCTTCTATTAACCTTCCCTTGCATCCAACTGTTTTAAGTTTTCTGCTCCCTGCAGGATTTCCTCTACCTACTTCTCAACCATCTCATGCCCTTTTTGCCTTTCCTCCAAATGGCTGCTCAGGAATTACACCATTTAAAATTGGCTGCTATGTTTTCTCCTTCCTACGAACAAATTCCCATCCTCTCTTTGCTCTCTCCATTTCTGCCCAAAGTGGTCCCGCTCCTGCTGGCATGCAGCTTAGCAGACTTTGCCTGCCTAGCTACTGGTAGTTTGTCCACGGTACAAGGACTTGGCCCACATGGGGCCAATGCTCTCCTTTGGATTTTGCCCTGAGCTCCAAGCCTCAGCTGCCACTTCTTCCTCCATTCCTTTCTGCAAAGCGGCTGGGTTGAGTGGTTGCTAGGGAGCTGGGAAGTGAAATGGAGACTTGCAAGGGAACAGCCCGCCCTGTCAATGTGTCTCAGATAAACCATAGGCCTAGGATCTGTACAGCTGGGTGCAGGCTTGTCTCACTTCTTGTCTGGAGCCTGGGAATAGTCCAGGTCTTTGAGGTTCAAGGGCAAACTTGCTATTCATTAGTCAGAGTCCTTGACATTCCTACTCTGCCTCTCTTCTCCTCCTCCCTAGGTTGTGTGCAGTAATCCTCCTTTGGACACATTCCTGGGTGCCTCCGCTGAAACCACTCCCTCTTCTTTGCAACCCCCCTACCCCAAGCATAACCCGCCCAGAAGACGGTGAAGTGGGAGAGTAGATGAACAATGACCCAAGTGAAGGCTATTCAGACGAGGAGGCCCAGACAGACTGCTTGTCTCCTGCCTCTAGCTGCAACTTGAGGTTATTCTTCATGCTTCCCCTTTCTGCACTTGCAGGCTCTCATTTGAACCCTCTTTTCTCCAACCCTTGTTTCCAAAAGCATCTCTGCTGGAAAGAGATTAGGGGCTCATTTAACATCAGATTGTTGATTTCCTTACTGTTTGGATATTTGTGGGAAATTGTAATTTAAGATAGGAAAATGTCAGCTGCCTTTCCCTCCTCGGTCTCTGAGGGTTCTTGAAGCAGAGAAAGAAACTTGCTCCTGAGAAGAAATGTAAATGATTGCTTTACAACTGCCTTAACTCTGGACCAGAGAAACAGCTACAGTAATAAAAATCTTGCCTGCCTGTGTGGACACATATACAGCTCCTGGTCATAACTATTCCAGACCCCTTGTTTTCCCTCAGAATACAATATTTCATAGTTTTTCGTAGGATTTGGGGTGCTTTATACTTATTGTAAGACAAACACCATGTCTAAGGTTTAAGGCATTATTATAATATCTATCCATCCAACCATCCATCCATCTATGAATGATTTCCTTTTCCCCCATCCTAGGCCCCAGGAGCAAAGGAGATATAATTGTGCTGAGTTAGAGGAGAGAGAATGCAGCTTTTGCACACATTTGAGTTGGAAGTCTGGAGCAACAGAAAAGGGGATGAAAAGCCCTGATTTGCATAAATAGCATGTGTCTCCACATTAAAAAAAAAAAAGAGGGGAGTTGCAGAGGAAAGAGGAAGAAAGATATCAGGGGCTAGCAAAATTAAACTGAGGCTGGAGAGAAAATAATGGGAGCAGGGATAGAGAGAGAAAGCAGAGGAAAGGTGGAAAAAATTGTCAGTGTGAAAGAGGGTTTTGCTAAGTAACACCCTGGCGAGATTAAATTGTCCAGAAAGTTTCTCCCTGTGTGTCAATGAAATGGTTGATGGGGTGAGGCAAAGGAGGAGGGAAACAGTCCCTCCTACTAGAGACCATGAATAGAAAATGGGCAAAGGGAAAAGAATCCGATTAAGCAGAAAAAAAACTGACATTTTACTTTATTATTGAAGGGAGTTGTCAGGGGAAGCACCTTTCGATCAGAACTCACTATGTCCACCACACGTTGATACATTTCCATTCCAAAGCATTGTAAGCTTTAGCCTACGGAATAACAATGATAATAATAACCCTGGTGCTCTGTGAGGCTGTAGATGAGAGGCAATAGACAATTAACTTCAATTATTTACCCTACTTTTTAAAAATAGAAATGTCATATAAATCCTAGTTCCATCTATCCCACCTCAGGGAGATTATTCGGTAGAAGGGAGTCTGCCTAGCTGGGTTTGGGCAATAGGGATGCTAGAGTAAAGTAAAGTTGGATAGTCTGTGGTTCAATATCATGATTTAAGCCTAACATGGGAAGTTGAAAAATATCTTAAAAGAAGGCTGTGTCAAGCCATTGCCGTATTGTTGCCAAAGGAAATTACAGGGACATGTTCAGGAAGTAATGATGAGTTAGGCTAGACCTAAAGGAGATTTATAGGGGGCATGGTGGCTCAGCGGGTAAGATGCCAGGCGTGTCGATCGCAAGTTCAGAGGTTCGAATCCCTAGCCCTGCGTACGGAGTGAATTCCCGCACTAGTTCCAGCTCTTGCCAACCTAGCAATTCGAAAGCATGCAAATGCAAGTAGATTAATAGGTACCACTTCGGTGGGTGGGTAACAGCGTTCCACGCGCATCATGCCAGCCACATGACCATGGAAGTATCTTCAGACAACGCTGGCTCTTCGGCTAACAAACGGAGATGAGCACCGGCCCCTAGAGTCAGACACGACTGCACAAATGTGCGGGGGGAACCTTTACCTTTACTAAAGGAGATTTTACTGCTACCATTTTAGTTTGTGGTTCACTTGTGAGAACCACTCCATTCCATTATGCCATAACATTGTTTATTGCTTGTGCATAACATGTTATGCAAACCCAGAAGTGGTCTTTTCTTAATCTGGCCATTGAATTTAGCATGTTGTGTGTATCCAACTTTTTATACTGCTGCGAAATTTCAGAAACGTCTAATTCAATCATGTGAATAATTACTATTTTTTGTTTGTTTTATTTTTGTTATAGATTTGCACGATGGGGAAGTCCAAGAACTTGGAAATTATGATGTCTCAGCCCAATTTGCTACAGATGAAAGCACATTTCCTTTTTTCCCCCCACGTGGACCTGTGGTTGATTTTAAGTAATCTGTCTTCAAGATGGCCTATGTAGAAAGTGTTTTGAGACAGTGGGCCATGCATTTTCTGTTTTGCCTACTAGAAGTTGGGACTGGCTGGAGAAACCAATCTCTGGCTGAGTAAAGAAAATTGTTCATTCTTCATCTTTTTCCATGTCTGTCCACCTCTCTTCTTTTGGATCATCATGAAAACTGGAAGTTTTCCTAGAACTCTGTCTACAGCTGATGTGGAGGAGAAGCCAGAGGAGGAGGAAATGAGAACTCTTGTTAATTGTTCTTGAAATTGTCATAGGTTGTGCTTCTTTACATATTGTGTTAAACTGCTCTGTGGTTATTTTGTGAGATTGTGTGAGACCAGCCACTGTAGTCTGTATCCAACAAGGATTCATATGGCAAGGGGCAAGTCAAAGTGTGGAACAGATCCTAGTTGTTGAGAAGTAGCTTTTGAAATTTATAATTGGCAACGATCTGTCACCCATGAATTCTTTCAAAACAACATTGCTCAGGAATTAGATTACCAAGCAGAAAATTGGTACTTTTAGTATTGTTTGAGCTGAAGCTACTACGAACTCTTAATGTATTGTGCCTTACAGTCCTGATATTGTCAATAAGCTACTAATGACTTCAGAAACAATATATTGCTGCTTCACATTTTTAATTTTAAAAAAAAATCTATATAATTGGGCATGCATTTTAAGCCTGTATGGCAGACATTGATAATTCTATATTATTATTCAAAAGTAAGCCACTTTGGCTGGGTTCATACATTGGAGCAAGCAATAATAAGTTTGGTCTGCTTTAGCATGTTGGGTATACCCAGTCAACTATATTTAATGGAATTTACTAAGGTTTTTTTTTCCCTGAGAGTTGTCTTTTAATAATTTTGAATGGCAAGGGTTACTCCTTATTCTGTTAGAGTCTGCATTATCCCTAATGGAATTATGAAATTTTGCCTTTGCAACAGTGGGCAACAGCTGCCAATTTTGATGAGTTTTAATGGAGGATTAGACAAATATCATGGAGAATAATAATCACGAATTATTTGATCGTTATGGTTTCCATAAGGTCTGCGCAAGTCAGGTTAAATCCAATACGAATCGTCAATTCAAGAAATTAATCCAATTTGGACACTCAAACTGAATCCTCAAATGGGTTAATTCAATGTGGAAAAACCATTTCTACACATGTGCAATAGTGTCTGACTCATCTGGATCCATTTGGAGCATCAAATTCAATTTGACCATTCAAATCTCCTGACTGAGTAGTGTATGGGCTTAATTTCTATGGCCATTTTTGTTTATGGCCAACCCCAGAAGAGAGAAACCTAACACCTTATGGCACCTTAAAGATTGCCATATTTATGATGCCACAGGCTGTAGTCTGGGAAAGCATATGATCATTTTGGTCATGACGACTATATGACCTCTGCAGAATGAGAGGCAAACTGCCCCTAAATAATGTTCATTGGGAACCACAAGTGGGACAATGTTCTTGCAGTTATGTCCTGGTTGTGTGCTTCTCTGAGAGCTCACCTGGAAATAAGGGATGGTTGTGCACCAATCCAGCAGAACTCTTACATGATGCTAAACTGCTCTGTTCCACGGGTGGGATGTTTCACTCCATTTGCTGTTGGACTCCAACTATTAACAGCTCAGGTAGCATGACCAGTGTTTAGGGAAGAATAGAGCTCTGCCTTGCTATTGTTTTTCTTATTCTGTGGATCCAGTATGTTGCCCTTATAATGTTCTAGTTTTAAAATAATGTAATTTAGGATAGCAGTGGTATCAAGATCTATGTTGTACACAACATATGATTATGGTGTCAATGAAAAATAGACAATAATGTTTCATAGAAAAGAAATACATATAAAGGCTGTTACTATCTGGAGGATCCACAGGTTTGTTCCAAGGCTTATGTCCAAATGAATGGATGTGAAGCATTTCTAGTATTCTAAACTGCTCCAGGAATACTAAGCTGCAATATTATATCCACTTATCAGGGAGAAATCTCCACTGAATCTAATATGATGTACAGTATATCTAAGTACACATAGGATTTGAAGGCCTTTTGCTTTCAACAAGGTTTTGGGATACCTGGATTACTACTTTAACTTGGTTCCCTGTAGATTATGGCTTCATTGCTGTCTTTGTTGTGTATTTGTTTTAAAATAAAAATTACTGTTAGATTTGATATCATTTTCTCGCTGTCATTTGCTTCTTTGGGTACCTCCATTTTGGAATGAGAAAGTAGACTTATTCTATTGATCAGAAGCACTGATACTTTATTCTTCAGTTTAAAAAGTTGCTAAAAGAACTTACCAATCAATAAAACCAAAATCTCTTTCCTTGGGCTTATTAATTAAAAAGGCAGTCTATAAAAGGGTGGGAGTGGAAATAGGAAAACAAGAAAACTCATACAATTCTTAATGCTAAAGTCAACTGTATGTTGCATTCCTCTATAATCTATAGCATTTTGCCCTGCCACTCTTCAATGCTTCCAGATAAGACCAAACCAAACATTTTAAGGAAGCAACATATACAAAGTAATTCCATTGGAATCAACTAATATTTGTTGCAAGGAATCAAAACTGTCTTCATGATTTTAAAATGTCTATGGATACTAAGAAATATATTTGTTTGGATGAAGATGATGACGATGACGGTGATAATATTTTAATAATAAATCCTTTTCCTCTTTTTGCAATCTTTGCTGTTCATTTTAGTCTGTGATTGGTCAATGAGACAGATGAAGATAAGAGTATTTGGGTTTTGGTTTTGTTTCTTTGGCTACATTTTTGGTTCCCACCAAGGAAATGTGCCACCAGAGCAGGTCCAGATCCTATTCAGCAAAATGAGCAAGTGGTCAGCTAAACAGAGCAATGCTGGCTTTATGCCACTTTTAAATAAGATGTTACCACTTGAGGTGCTGATGGACATACAACTATGAAATGAGGAGCCTAAAATTACAAAACTGCATGGTGGCCTTCAGACTTGCTTCTCTCCTAAATTGTAGGACAAATGCAGAAGACTCTAGACTGTTTTGCATTTGCACCAGGCTATGGAAGCATTCCGTGTTGGGCTGAGAGATTCCTGCAGCTTCAAGCTGAGTGAGCAATTAGATCAATTCTACTTCCTCTGTTCTTGCATGTGGGAGAAATGCATTCAGTTTATACTGGACATGCAGAAACAGGCTATTTCCCGAGACTGGTATATTGTGACTGCTGACAATCTGGCAACTGTGTTTGTGGACCACAATGTCTAGCTGTCTCTCTGTGATGTCAGCCTGTATACATTGGCAGGTTAATGTGAGTTGAATGGCGAATGTGCATAAATACTGACCCATTGTCTGCATTCACCACAAGGGATGGGGAATCTGCACATATTAGCAGCATGAATAGAAGAAGCTGTGTACATTGTCTGGTCAATATGCAAGTGAGGCTGGAGGAGGGTTTTCAGACACTGACTAGGAAAGGGGCATTCTGGGACTAATAAGTATAGGAAATATCCATTCTACAGGACACATTTGTTCATTGTATTCTGTCATGCTCACTACCATATCATCAAGTAATATTATGCATACATATGCTGGTTGAGATGTAAAATGAATGCTGGTGACGTGTAGAAAAGAGAATCAGTGTGCTTGCATGGTTAAGGACCTAAGATAAGGACATGGGAAATTCAGGTTTGAGTCCTACTCAGCCATGAAGCTTGCAGTGTCTTGCGTGTCTTGCAAGATGGTTAGGACCCTCACTTTTTCTCAGCCCAACCATTCCCCCAGCTGCTGGGAGAATATAATGGTAGAGGGAATTCTCTGCCTGTGTTCAAACAACATTCCAGGGCAAACCTAGTGAATGCATTCACACAGCATGCTAAGCTTGGAAATTTTAAACTTTTTTTAAACAGCTGAACCTAGTTTATTTAGTTAGTTTGTGGTTAACTATTGTCAGGATTTAGAGTGAAGAACCACGCGGAGACAAGATAGTGTTTATTGGTCTACTCTATTTGACAGAATCCTGCTAAACTGAACTAAACCAGCAAACACTAAGGTAAAAACTTCAGAACACTAAGGCGGCTCCTTTCTGATCTTCTTGGGTGGGAGCCCAAGGGATTCTGCACTGCGCGTGCGCTTTCCCCCCTGGAGGGGGCCCCCTCCTTCACCAGCAGCAATCTCCATAACACCTACTGTATATTGCCTCTGTATACTGCCATAAACTCCTGGAAGAAATGTGGGGGAAAAATACAACAAATAGAGAGATGGCCTGTGTTTATATGAATTTCCTCTGCTCAACTCCAGTTAACTACAGTGAGGAATTCACATGTTAATCATCCAAAAGTGGAATGGGATGGTCAAAAAAACATATGAGGTTGGGTCTTTTGTCTAGTTGTACTTGGAGCTGAACCACTGATATCTTAGGTTAGCCATAATTGATGCAGCCCATTGCAGATCCTCCTTGGAGTAAAATTAGATGGATATCCAGGACCATAAATCTATGGTTGTGGTCACAAAGCTTTTGACTTCACAAGAGAATAGAGCACTTATGTGGTTAAGTTTTCTCCTCTCACCCACCATATAATGGAGGCGGGATATAGGGAAGAAGGGGTCTTTCACATCCAGAAATCTACAGATGAACAAAGACAATGGAAGGACTAAAGAAAGCTCATATTGTTCTCTTGAAAATAAGTGCCCAAGGATTCCCCCATGGCCAAGTTCAAGGCAAGTGTTGAAAGATAGGGATGGTGGCTGGGCTAGATGGTGGGAACCTCATGCTAATTTCAACTGTGCAAAGGTACAAGGCTAGGAAATCTGCATGGAATGATTATTCATTGCCCACCCAGCCTTAGACAGTGGTTCTGTCCCCTCCTCCGCCTCCCACCCAAGAGCACATTAAACAGAAACAATGAGGTTTGATTGCCATCTGCTCAAAGGGGGGATGGATGAAAAGAAGGGGAAGGTGTTTCCCCCTTACCCATCCCAGCAAGATAAAAATGACAGATTTTATGGCAAGATAGACAGAGATCTGCTGTATAATACATCTGTCTATCAGAGAGCAGACAAAGATGGTTGATCATAAATCATATCAGCCTAACTGTGGTCATTGCAGCTCTCAGTCACATATTGCTTATCAGTTCTTAGTATCCATCACTGAATCTGCAGCATCTCCCCAATTTATGTTATTCAATAACTTTAGGGCATTCTGAAGCACATAGAGTCCTTTTGCAGCACCTCTGGAGTACCACAAGATTAAGTTTGGCCAAGTCACTCTTTTTTATTTTTTGTAGGTCAGCTGGGGAGATTCAGAAACTCAGCTGTAATAGACTTAAACAAATATTTATAGGGTGCGCTCTCTCTCTCTCTCTCTCTCTCTCTCTCTCTCTCTCTGTTTTTTGACTTTATAAAAACATCTCAGCCTTTTTCCAGCACCAGCTGGAGTGAGGATGATCTTTGTGTGAAATAAACAACAACAACACATAAGTCAAACTGTACCTCGTGTAGACCATTCAAACAGAGATAAAGCTATAGATACAGATATAACAATATAAAAGCCTGCTGAAAGGAGTGAGCTTTAACTTGCCACCTCTATTCCCAAGAGCTGTGGTCTGATTTAAATAGGCCAATCAATGTATACATTTCAGAGATTTATATGCCATCTTAATATCCTCCTAAGGCAGCTTTCATCCCATTCACAGGCATCTGCAAGAGGGTGAAAATTGGCAAGATGGCAGACATCACAATGCAAATCCAACCCCTTTTTAATGTGCATGCAATGTCAGTGCACATACAAAAGAGGTGGGGTTTGAATCACAATGCTACATCCACCATCTTGCCAATGTTGATGTCCTCCTATGGATGCTGCTGATCCAATTAATGCGAACAAACAAGAATATTTTTCCAAGTTGCTACCTTCCAGATATATCGGAAGGCAATGTATAAATTAAGGAAACTGGAATCTAACATATCTGGAGAAATACCAGGCTGAGGCAAAGTGATGTAAAGAACCATCAAAACTGATTAAGACACCATCTAAAGTGAAATGTCACAGAGCATCATATTTTAAAACAGCAGAAAAGTCAGAAAATATAGGGCACATATAATTTTCTGGAAATGAAGTTCCACAAACATGCAGCCACCAAAATAGCACATTTCTTCTGACTATAGGTTGAATAGAATTCAATGATGTGCTTAGGAAAAGGACTTCTGGTAGTGCTCTCAGTTCAGTGGACAAATTTCCACCTATTTTAGGGATTGTTTTCCCTCAGAAACAATGCTGTCATGACTTTACCAATGTTCTGACCAAACTGAATCTACTCCATGAAAATTATTGTTAGAACAAAACAAACAAACAAACAAACAAAAGACAGCGCAAGAGACTCCAGCCTATTTTTCCCCTTTAAAATACTAGTGTTCTAGGCAGGACTTAGCAGATCTTCGCTGAACTTAAAAAGCTAAGCAAGGTTGGGCCTTGTTAGTACACGGATGGGAGACCAACAGGAATTCCCAAGCTGTAAGTTAGACTGGGAAGGGGGGGAAAATCCTGTAAGTAGGCAGAAGAACCAACTTCCATATTGTTGCCAAGGAAACCAAATGGAAGTGGCCATGAAATCACCAGGAGCTGAGCTTCACTCAAAGGATGCTTTATCTTCCAGGTGCAGGGATTTTTAATATAATTATGTATAAGGTTTTTTTTTAAAATGAAGGGATATTCATTCACTTGACCTGTAATCTGAAATGTCAAAATCCAAACAAAAGTCTGCTGTTTTCTAAGTGAGAGATCTAAATTCTGAAGCTGGAAGCAGGAACCAATTTCTCACTGCTTATTATCTTTTCTGGGCTTGGAATCTAAGCAGTGTTGGGCCTAGATACTGCTTGTATGGGATACCTCTAAGGAGCCCCACAGATGTCGACTGGACTAGGAGGCTGAAAAGACTTTCCAGAAGATGGCAATGGCAAAACCACTTCCATAGTGTTGCCAAGGAAACCAAACAGACATGTCCACTATCCTTAGCTTAACCCAAGTTAAGACTAAATTGGCTCTGGAGCTGTCCCTTAACCCAGTGCTGAAAGAATTACTGGAGGAAAAATATCTCATCATATTCTGGTGGAGATTAATACATTTATTATGCCACATGCCACAATAAATTAGAGTCCACTTCATCAGATGCATGAGAACCAACATAATCACACATGGGTTAATCCTTAAAACACTACAGAATCTCTGCTGTTCCCCTCTCTCTCTCTCTCTTTCTTTCTTCAATCAACTAACAAGACTATCCCCAAAATTGTATTAGTTAAAAATAATAATATGATAGCAGTAGTACCCTGGCAAGTCCTCCCCACCCTCCCAGTGTCTGGTGATCTGTCATCTTTGACTCTGGATGGGGCTGAACTTCCCCAGACTGCACTGGTGTGCAATTTGGGGTCCTCCTGGACTCACAGCTCCTGCTTGATGAGGAAGTGGCACCTGTGGCTAGGGGGCCCTTTGCACAGATTTGTCTTGTGCACCAATTGCACCCTTTCCTCGACCAGGAGGCTTTGCTCATGGTCATTCACACCTTAGTCACTTCCCCTTTGGATTATTGCCATGTGCTTTACATTGGGCTGCTCTTGAAGCCCACTCGGAAGCTACAACTGGTTTAGAATGCAGCAGTGAGCTTAGTATTGGGTGTTTCTAGGTTACTTTGGCCACCTAATGTGAAGAGAGGACTCACTGGAAAAGACCCTGATGCTGGGAAAGATTGAAGGCAAAAGGAGAAGGGGACGGCAGAGGATGAGATGGTTAGATAGCATCACCGATGTAATGAACATGAATTTAAGTAAACTCCGGGAGACAGTGGAGGACAGGAAGGCCTGGCGTGCTATGGTCCATGGGGTCACGAAGAGTCGGGCACGACTAAACGACTGAACAACAAAAAGGTTTATCCACATTATGCCTCTGTTGGCCGAGCTGCACTGGCTCCCAGTTTCCTTCCAGGTGCAATTAAGGATGCTGGTTATCACCTTTAAAGCCCTACATGGCACAGGTCATTTGTGGGACCGCCTCTCCGAGAGTATCTGCACATCCTACCAGATTGGATATGGTAGGCTTGCTCCAGGTCCCTAAGTGGCATTTGTCTTCTACAACCATCATCAATATTTGGTCACCCCCACTTTTTTAAAAAAAATATATTCTGTTTTAATCACCCAGATATCCTTAAACATGATAGCTTTAACCTTCTCAGGTTAAAGGCAGAGTAAACATCCTTCCAACTTCCCCCCAATACCTCATTGATTACTAAAGCTGTAATGCAACCAGCCTTGACTCCACATCTACCTTTGGGTCCATCCTGGAACACGGGTCTCAATGTCATTATTATCTGTATATAATTTTCTTTCGCCTTCTCTTCTTTGGATACTAAGAAGAAGCAGTGGCATTTTTGCCAGAGTAAAAAAGACCAGTTACAATTATATGGAACAGCCATTCCTAATCTGGTGTTCTCCGAATGTGTTGAATGTATCTCCTAGTGATTATATTGGGTAATACAGTAATAACATAATCATCATTAACCAGACTAGTTCCTGGTAGTTCAGGGGGGAAAAACCTTTGCATTAAGAAATATAGATTATGCAAGCAAATACAAAGAAAGGTATCTCATTAATTACTATGATCTGTAATGCAGCAAGCCTTGACTCACAACACAGTCAGATCTCAAAACCAGGCTTCTCAAATGCCTTGATCAATAAACATGGTTTATACATGGTCTAAAACTGGGCAATATGTAGACAACTCTGCTTCCTCCCAGGATAGAAATCATGATCATTATGAAACTACTATACTAAGAAAGTTCTCATCCCAAATCATTACAGTCACACTAAAGCTCTTGCTCTCTATGGCAATGTCTGCCTTCCTTCCTCTGTAAATTTTATTTTTACTTCTTAAGAAATGTATTTATATCTTGTATTTTTAATGAAAAGACTGGTGATAGAACCAGAACACACATGTGAAAACCCTATTGCTAATAACAGTGTTAATAATAAAAAAATGCAAGCTAGAAACAAACTGAACAGCCAGGAAGGAATTTCAAAGCAGCTGTAGAAAAGGCTCAATTCTGGCATCACAGTTAGTCATCACTTGGCTCAGCTCTTCCTGGGCCATGATAAGGAGGAATTCAGTGGGAGGTGGCTGGCTTATCTAGGTGAAACAAAGCCAATATGGCTTCACTTGCTTCAGCTCAGAACAAGTTCTATTATTTCTTTTCTCTAGGTTGGATTGAGTTGATAGATATAAAATACAGAACCTATTACCTTAAAACCCTGGTTTTGCAGTCAAGCCTGGGGCCTTTATGGTGTGTTTGAGTCCATTTCTTGGTTATGTTAACTAGGATGATTATTAGTTCTTGTATGCTGGTCAATGACCATAATAAAGATTTGATTTGATTAGTGTTGTTGTGGGTTGGTTTCTCAGTTTCTGTTTGTTATTGATGTTATTTATAACTTTGTTGATTGTTTTTATTCTGTTTTCAATTGTTATTCACCAGAATGATGTACTTGAGATGGGCTGCCATATAAATTTAATAAATAAATAAATAAAGCTTTCCATGGCTGTAAGTTCAAATACAAATAAAATAGATATTTTAGATTTTATTTTAACTTGTTTATTGTGAACCGCCCAGAGTTCCCCATGGGGGGAGATGGGCGGTCATATAAAATAAATAAATAAATAAATAAATAAATAAATAAATACATACATACATACATACATACATACATACATACATACATACAGTATGTACATACATACATACATACATACAGTATGTACATACATACATACATACATACAGTACGTACATACCTTCCAGTCTCAATGTTCAAAAAGTGGCTCCTATTCTGTTGCTCCTCAAGATGCATCATATCCTGGGATTTCACAGAGAAGGACAAGGGAGGAGTACTTTCTACTGAGGCGCTGGGACTCTGGAACAGTGCATGCAGAAAACTCTGCATGGACCTTCCCAGCCATTCATTCTGATGTTATTTTAAAATATAGCTGGAATAATGTTTAAATACAGCTTTGATTGGCATCATTCTGTTTCCATTTTCCTTCCTCTTATTGTGCCAGATTTTGGGGCTTATATGATTCGCTGGAAAACCTACCCAGTGGAGACTTGTCAGACCTCTCATTTGGTATCTTTTAGACAAACACATACGCACAGAGGTTTATTTCAGCACAATAATTTAATTTCTATGTTTTAATTTCTATGTTCCACTGCTATGTGAGAATGAGTCCAGCAGCAAATGCATTGCATTATTTGTGTTACATTATTTTAACTATCTGCAATTATATTGTTTCTTCATTGTCTCTCCGGAAGCTCTTGAGCTGGGCCTTTGGGGATGAGCTGATCATAATGATTTTAGCTCTCTCGCTCTCTGTGTGTAAAGATTTCTGGCCACCTTAAGTATTGAAAGGGTGGAAAGGCAGGACACAAAGCAAGGTAACAAACAGACCAGTGTTTGGGGTGGGAAGAGATATTTTATTTTGTTGGTCTGCAAATAAATGAAATAACTTAAAAAAAAAAAAGCCCAATGGGGCAATCACATTAAACTGAATGGAGCTGACTTTTGGATAGAAACCGATCAACGCGGCACTGTAAACTTGGGGGGAGGGCAAGACGGAGGTCTTTGTGTGCCTTTCACAACACCTGCCCCCCCTTCTAAAATCTTTTCTTCCCAATCCCGGGCAGTTCACTGTCTCACTTCGGACCGTTTAGCTCTTTTTCCTAGTATTGATAGCCCAAACCGCCTTCCCTCCCAGCGTTTTTCCTTTCGTGTAGTTGTAGACCTGCCCCAGACTGGCCTGTTTCTCTTCTTTCGCGGGTCCTAATTTATTTCTCTCCCCCCCTTCCTTTATGGGCGAGATGGGGCTGGGGGCGGGGAGGGGAGGAAAGTAAACCACTACCTTGCTTCCCTCCTCTCTCCATGCCTGGCTGGGGGAGTTTGTTGAGAGAAAGAGAGAGCGAGAGAGACCCGTGGAACTTTATTTGGGGGCGGGCGGAGGGGGCAGGGAGCGCAGAGCCCATAGAAGGCGCTGCACAATGGGGGTTTATTCAAATTTGTTTAGAGTCGAAGGGATTTGCATGAAAAATGTGTGAGAAACGCCGGCGCCACTGACCTCATCGCCAGCTGCCATTGACGTTCAATTACAGGCTGAATAGCTGGAGCGGTAGAAGAGACAGGGACGTGCCGAGAATCCAGCCAGGCCCCGCGGAGGGTGAGAAAGGCCTCCGTTACCCCCCTCCGCCCCCTTCCCCTGAAGGAATGTGGGCAGGGGTCCTGAGCGCTCGGCGATCCGCTCCGAATCGCTCCCCAGCCTGCCTCCCCAACGCCAGCTCCAGTGGGCCTGTGGGGAGGACAGCGGAGAAGAGAAACGCCTCCCTATGCCTTCCTCTCTCTTCCTCCCTCCCAGAAATCCGAAAAGATGTTTTTCGGAGTTAAATAAGGAGATAAATGTACCGCTAGATATATACCGGTTCCTTAGGGAGGGAAGGAAGGAAGGAAGGAAGATAGATCTTGGCTTTCCCACCCCAGGGAATAATGTCTAACCCTAACCACATCCTATTTATGTGCTCACAAGGTAGTTGGGGGGGGGGGGGCAGGATTTATTTATTTAATTTCTATCCTGCCTTTATTATTTTTATAAATAACTCAAGGCAGCGAACATACCTAATACTCCTTCCTCCTCCTATTTTCCCCACCACAACAACCCTGTGAGGTGAGTTGGGCTGAGAGTGTGTGACTGGCCCAAGGTCACCCAACCGGCTTTCATGCCTAAAGCGGGACTAGAACTCTGTCTCCTGGTTTGCCATTGAAGCTACGTTCCGTGTAGCTTAAAAACATGGGCTCCAGAGGTAAAGCCGCCTGATTCTTAGACTTGCAAAGGAGTTATTCTGTATGGAAATGAGTTCAGCAGGATTTCCTTCCAAGCGGCTGTGCTCCTACAACAGGTTTAGCGGGCTGAGTTAAAAGCTTAGCGTCCAGCTTCCTAATCTTGGTAAGTTGTGATTTTAGTTTGCTAGGTGGCTTACCACATAGTAAAACGCAGGGGTGTTGGTAAGTTTATTGTCCAGCATAATGTGCAAACCCAAAACTATTTGAGTTATCTCTGCCCTGTGAACACAACTAGTGGGTGTGTTCAGATAGGATCTCTCGTGTAGACACGTTGGGAGAAAAGAGGTTCAGCTGCTATCAGCTGGAAGCAAAGCAAGAGTTGGTGATAGAAGCATCAACTTGGTGCAGAAAAGGTCCTTCAAAACTGTACAAGCAGAACTGTCCTATTGGGTCCTTGATGTTCTCTGAGCTTGCGTCTCTTCTTCTGGATGTTTCATTACCAGGCTAGGAAACACCATGAGTGCCAAAGGTCCTACCTAGCTTTGGAAGGAACCAAGTCTTCAGATGAATGTTTTCAGCATCCAAAGACTTCTGTTCTTTTTGTATGAAAGCCCGACCATTCTGGCTCGTTCAATAAACCATGCTTAAGCAATTGGGAGCTTCAGATCATGGGCGAACTCAGTCTTACCATAAGAAGGAGAGGTTCTTTATTGGCTTCCAGCTAATAAGAACTGCGCCCGCCTTTTTCCAACTCGTCTACATGCAGAGGTCCTATCTGAGCAAAGTTGGAAAAAGGAAGTTAGGAGAAGCAAATAATTGAAAGCAGCATTCAAACCAATACCTTTCCAAAGTAAAATGCATTAAGACGTTTTCAAAATCTTATCGAGACCCATTTCAGAAATTTGCCACCTTCTCTTAGGGATGGAATCAGGACCTTTCCCCAAAGCTGTAAAAAGCCAGGGAGCAAAACATTCATGTCATCTTTTCACTATATTCCACATCAATTTATTTCCCTTTCCTTGCGGGGCGGGGTGGGGTGGGGGGCGGTTTGAAGTCAACGGTGCAGGAAACAATCTTGTGGGCTTCAGGGCAAATCTCAGCCCCCATCCAAAGGACCTGGATGGGAGAAGGATTTTAAGCGCACCCCCTCCCTCCAAATGCGCGGATAACGCCCACCGCTTTTGCAGTGGGAAATTAAAATTGAACCGGGTGTGGTGGGGATATAGGAAGTAGGAGACGAGCAAATCCTGGCTCTGCACGTGCTTCTAAATGCCACTCTCCCCCGTCCCGGAGGGGGGGAAAAAAGCGGCCTCAGCCATTTCTCTAAGGTTCCCTTTCATTTTCTTTAGCTAGTTATTCAGCCTTTATTTTCCTACCCCCCGTTTTTAGCAGGGGGGCGTATTCTACGGGAATAAATAATTAGAGCCGTGCATGAGAAAAGTGAGCTTTCATTGTATCTCGGAAGAAAGGGGTGGGGATGGGTTTGAATAAATAAGAGGTTTAATTGCAATACCGCTGGAGGGAGGGGCGCTGGAGGTTGTGCCCCCGGCTCAGTTAACTGTACTTTAAGGGGAAAAAAGACGCTGCCTCCCCAACCCGAAGGGGTGGAATTGCATCAGTGTTTGGGTGTGCGCGGCTCCCCTTCTCCCCACCAACTCTGCTTGGGGGAAACAGAGGTTGCAGGCCCCCCCTTTTCTTGAGCAGCCTGGGCCAGCCTCATTTGGCATTCCGTGCAGGAACAAGGGCCTGAGAAAAACAGGGACCCCCCCTTCTCTTCCCAGACTCAGACAGGCCGCCCCGAGGTGCCCCTTAAGATTCTCAGCACCAAAGTTTCCCCAAGTTCAAGTTCAGCTGACGGGGCGGACGGGCGCTCCGCCACGGGACTCGCCTGGCCGGCGGGGCCTTTTGTTCCTCCCTTGACAATCGCTCTTTATCCCGTCCGAACCACCGGCGCCCCGCCACCCCCCTCGCCGCCTTCCCAGTTAGCCACCGCCCCCCTTCCCCCAGCCCGGCTCCTCTTTTCTTTCCTTGGCACCGTTCAGACGCTGGGGCTGCAAAGGCTTCGCAGCTCCGGTTTGTTGGTTCTCTAAGCACTCCAATTATCTCCTTTTCTCTTTCTACACATATTCGGTATATCTCCAAATATCCCTTGCCTGCCCGGGTATCTGGTTCCCTTCACTCTGGAGCTTCACAGGGCGGAGAATGCGCGGGGCAGCGCCCGTTCTCCGGCTTCAGTGTCGGGGAGGCTTTGCACATAGAGGGGGTCTTCCCAGGTTCTCCCTCCCGCCCTAAAAAGAGAGAGAGAAAGAGACGTTTCCAAACCACAAAAGGCAACTCTCTCTCTCTTAAAGGCATAACTTTTTAAAAGGCCCAGAGAATTATGAGAAAGAGAGAAAGACCAGGTTGGGGTTTCCCTAAGAGGACTGCGCTCAGGTAAGAAGGAAAAAAAAATACTTTCTTTTACTTGATTGGTTGGGTGTTTTTCACTTTTGCCCTACAAGGTTTTGGGCTTGGGGAAAGAGCACGCCTTATCTTCGTCCCCCTCCTATATGCCTCCCCCTGCATCAATTCAATCCGCAGGATCAGCAAACTGCTATGGCCTGAGCTTAAGACAGGCCACCGTTTTGACCTTGGGCAAAATACCCTGGAGGTGGGCTCGTGAGCTGCGACTTTGGGAATTCAAATCTCTTTGGTACACAATGAGGACTGGTACCATGAAACAAAACATTTTTTAAAAAACTGATCTGGTCAGGCTTATCTGCTCACTGATTGAGGTGTGACCTTACAAACAACTGGTATTACTCTTTCATTTTTGTGTTAACAATATGTGTAGGGGGGGGAGGAATGGGGGGGGACTCCTATTGTTTCCCGGGTGAAAGATCAAGGAAAGGTCTTGCGACATCTTTCTTTGCATCACCAACTTGTCAACCACATTTTAGCTTACAGAGACCCAGCCCATGGGGTTAGTCTGTGTTTTGCTGTGTTGTGTAAATGTAGAGGACTGGGTTAATTAAGTGAACGGCAGGTAAATAAATGAAGTGTTAGTGTGTTATGGAAGGGTGGGAGATGTGGATGAGGGGTGGGGAAAATGAATCTCTGCACACTTAACACACACGGGTGTATATTTACTTTTCTTTCTCTGGGTTTGGCTTCTTTTATTTCTTCAACTCTTCCATGACTTTGGGAAAACATTTATGATGTCCCTCCCCACCCACCCACCCCTGCTTTCTTTTGCAATGGGGTTCTGCCTCTCTTTCCCCACTTCCATCTCCTATTTCATACATGAAAGCAGCAGGCCAGGCATCATCTCAGAGGCCACATCTTAGACCTTAGGATCTGGAAACACAGCAATTAATCAGAAAGAAAGTAGAAAGGACGGGCTAGAGGAAAACGTTGGATTCACGCATAACAGCATAACACTAAGGCATCGCCCCATTTTATTATGAAGTAGTGTGCTGGTTGAACCCAGATGTTGCAGCTTGTAAATCATGGTTTATGAGCTGAAGTTACAAGCAAAACCAGCCAGTTGTAACTTGTTAGCAAGCCAGGGCTCTGCATGATGAGAGACCAGCTAAACCCCTAGAAGATACGGAGACAAAGGCGATGAATGAAGAAGGGTAAAGTCACCCTGTTAATCCCCCTTTCCTTTGACCATAATACAAATTTTGTAAAAGGTGTGGGTTACGGCTTAAAATTAGGGGAGGATTTAATTTAACTTCAAATTAAATAGCCGGCAGAATGTGGTAAGGCCGTGTAAATGCTTGTAGCCTTTTGCAGCATATTGTTTTATTTTTCCTTTAAAATGAGGGTGCCCTGCAGGATCATAAGCCAGGCCTGATTTTCTCAGCATCTGCAAATGGAAATTCCAGCTGAACCCCATAACTGTCACTGCTCCCTCACTGGCTAGTGGCCTTTATGCTTTAAGAATGCCACCACAATCCACCTTTCATCCCTAGTCGGCACAGCCTCGCAAATTAAATACCAGATCTTTCTCCCTGCCCACAAAAGAAAGCCACAAAACCACATATCTCTGAAAGGCACTTCAATGACAAAATCACCCCAAACACCAGCAGTGAAAATGGGCACAAAGCAAATGAGAAAATGATCTCTACAAAGGGGGAGAAATCAGGAGTAAGAAAGGAATCTGATATGTTGGAAGTAACATTAGTTATGCCTTAAGCTGGGTGAACATTCAAGAAGAGGTCTCTTTTCAAGGAGAGAGTTGAGACCCTGGATACTACCAATAGCATCTTCTCAAAGTGTCTATGAAGGTTCTCAGTCATCCAGGTGGAATTGTCTGTAGCTTGAATCATGTCAACTGGATTTCTATTTTCTCAGTGGAAACGCACTGAGAAAATAGAAATCAAGTTGACATGATTCAAACTACAGACATCTTCTCAAAGGCATTTGAGAATTTTGTGTACAGGTCAAAGTTAAAGCCAGCTATCCTCACAAACTGGAGGGAGGGGGGATCAATGTAGAAGAATAAGATAAGACTATAAGGGTGGTTAGGGGCTTTGTGGCTCAGCGGGTAAGATGCCAGGCTTGTCGATCGCCGGAGGTTCGAATCCCTAGCCCCGTGTGACGGAGTGAGCTCCCGCACTAGCTCCAGCTCTTGCCAACCTAGCAATTTGAAAGCATGCAAATGCAAGTAGATGAATAGGGACCACTTCGGTGGGTAGGTAACAGCGTTCCGCTAACAAACGGAGATGAGCACCGGCCCCTAGAGTCGGACAGGAGATGAGCCAGGAGATGAGCACCGGCCCCTAGAGTCGGACACGACTGCACAAATGTGCGGGGGGAACCTTTACCTTTTTTATAAGGGTGGTTAGAGGGTGGTTAGAAGACCTTCTTTCAATGGGAAAGATTCTGGATCCCACCTCCAAGAAGGGCTGGAAATGGTACTAGCCTACATCGAATGTTTGGGCAGAAGTAGGTCAACCTGGTGGTGCCCACTAAAAGTTGTGGGCCACAGCTCTCCCAACCCTTCACATCAATCAATGTGGGCTGAGGCTGATAGGAGCTGAAGTCCAAACTGGCTGGAGCACATCTAGTGGTGAGCACTAAACTATAGATCAGGACCTATTGCAGAAGGCACAACTTTTCCCAGGATACATTTGGCTTCTGAGTGAAGTCCAAGACATTGGACACTAAAAAGGCTCAAAAATGGCCAAGTCAAAACCTACATTTGACCTCATTTTCTTTACCTGAAAATACAAATTAAAAATAGCTTAATTACTGTCCAGTGAGAGATATACATTTTTGCTTCTATCACATAAATGTTACCATTTGGTAACTCAATTTGGAGTTGCAGAGGGGTGTACTTAGGGGTGGGAGGGGGCATGCAGTCCTGGATGCTCAGTTTGTGCACCCCCACTTTACTAGTAGGCACTGAGAAGATTTATAATTGATATGCAAGGGTTCCTGTGTCTTGGTTGTTTAAGAATAAAAGTTGCCCCATTGTTTGGGGGTTGTGAATATTTGATGGATTCAGAGTCTCATGGAATCTCTGAATTAAATTGACTTTCCAAATCAGATCAATTTGATCTGGACCAAATCAGACAAGTTTTGAACAACTGTTCTTTGTGATCCAAATCAATTAATTTGGATTAATATGACCATTTGAATTGGAGTAATTCACACACCCCTAAAATTCTCTTCCACAACCTTAATATGTTGCCATTAAAAACAACAACACTGGGAGAAGGAAAACAAAGATCTGGTTAGTATCCAGAAGCATTGTCTGATTTCATACAACATGCTAAACTCAAGGTTCTTAATCTAAGCATGTGCTCCCACCACCTACTAACAAGCCAAGGGTACAGTCTCCAGAAATCTCAGACCAAGTTGGCCTCTTCTTGCTGGGATCTTCTTCTAGTGGTTCTTGGGCACCTGGATGATAGATTCAGTAGAATGTGCCTGCATTCACACATCACAGTGAGTCCTACTGTCATTTATTAGGTTTTGGTTTAACAGATTGTATAATCCAACCTCTGCAGTTTGTAAAGCATGGTTTATAGCTTTGCACATTGTATGAGCTCAGCTAATTGCAATGTATTCAATAAACCATAGTTAAATAGATATTGATTTACCATATTGTACAAACCCCATGTGCACTAAACAAATTATATGATGGCTTTATTAATGTGAACAGGGCCACTCTGGGCAACTTCATTCTAAGTGTAGAAGTTCTATGTATTATTAGTGTATATCTTTAGCACTTGGCAAAATCAGTGGTGTCTTTAGGTCAGGATTTTATTGCAGAAATCCAGCTCTTCATCAAAGGACAGGAGGGGGCCCACAAAACCATGGAAGCTGTTTCTGAAATGAAATAATACACTTTTCTCTCTAAAACAGTGGAAGGAAGACAGGACCATTAAGAACAAGCATCTAGTTTACTCAACTGCACCAATGGATTAGCCAGGAGAGCTGGTTTGGTATAGTGGTTAAGGCACCAAGCTAGAAATGGGGAGGGCCTGACTTCTAGTCCCGCCTTAGGCAGGAAGCTGGCTGGGTGACCTTGGGCCAGTCCCTCTCTCTCAGCCCTAAGAAGGAGGCAATAGCAAACCACTTCCGAAATCTTGCCAAGAAAACTGCAGGGACTTGTCCAGGCAGTCACCAGGAGTCAACACTGACTTGAATGCACCCCCCCCCCAAAAACCCCAATGGATTAAAACATTCCAAATTGCAAAACAAACTGGAATTCTGCCCAGGGGGGGTCAATATTTGCCCTCACTCTATGCAGCTTCTTATAACTGGGCAAGGTGGCAGAGGACACCTGCTGGTGGGCTTTACATCTTGTACGAGCAAAAGACACTGGTTGGTTTCTCTCCTACCCCAACTTCTGTTTGACCTACCTACCCTACTGGATTTAAAGGGGGAAACTCAAAATCACTCCACGACGCAGAGCTTCTGAGTTCCGCAAAACTCTTCATCAGACTAAGGTTGATTTTGGGTTGACCGAAATAAAGGTATTGCCCTAATATAAATTTGAGGATTTTTTCTGGCAGCCAACACAGCTGCCTTTCCTTACTGGCTGGATTCATGTGATACACCAAACTATAATGTGCTTTATTCAATAACTTAACAATTAAGCAAACCCTGGGATATCATCACGATTCAACTCATCCTTTTCTGGTCTGCAGTTTTTCATGGAATCTCTCCGTCTATTATTCGACAAGATTCATTTGATTTTAAGGCCGCTTCAAAACCATTTCTTCCGCTTCCTTTTTCGTTTGTATCCCACCTTTCTACACAAAGCTTTCTCCCTCCTGTCAATGTTGGCTAAGCAGGTTAGAATGCAGAAGTGAATTGAAATGGTGCCATGTAGGGGCATAATTAATTGCATTTGCTTTCTTTTTTTAATAGGGGTCCGAATTAAACATCTCGGAAAGCCCATTCCTTCTACTTTGGGGTGGGGAGTCGGTCTAATCTCGTTCACTTTCCATTTTGCCTGATAAAACTGGGATTTTCTATTCTGGTCTTACTGTGCAACGTTATAACAGTGCCTAAATCCATTCCTGTCCTGCAGGATCCTTTGTTTAACGGGATTCTTCGCCTTCCTCTTGCCTTTTGATTTTAATCTGTCAGATCTATCAAGCAGATATTATACCGCGGCCCAATATCCATCTGCCTTCGGTCTCCCCAGCCCCAATCCATTGAGCCAAGCTTTTTGGAGCATCATTGGCTGGCAGCATTAATTTGCAATGAGCGCCGGCATGCAACAAGGAAGGGGGGGGGCGGTAAATCTGCTGACCATTAACGACAAACTTCCTTGGCCACTTTCTCCACGTTTCTAGTCCGCAAGAAGCTGAATGCGAGAAAAAAGGCATGTACAGCCTAAGTGCTGTCTTGCTCCGAAGTAAAACTCAACCAGCCTCCTGAAAATGTCACTTCCGATTAAACGTTCATTTCCTCGCGAGGAGCGCTTACGGCGAAAACACATTGAAAGGAGGGGGAGGCTGGAGAGACAGAATCGACCTAGAATCAGCGGGTGGACCCTCAGCTAAAGAAAAGCGCCCCGACTGTTAGGATTTCGCTTTTCTGTGGAGAGGACAGCCATCTAATTTAGATGAAATTAGAAATAAAGCAGCGACGCCCATACTCCTAAATCCACTGACTACGGCAGAAGTATGCAACGTTGTCTTACACAAAACGGGCATGTTTTACTCTAGCCAGTGGATCGGGTACAACCGGATATGAAACTCTAGCAGACTCTTTACGCCGCGACATTTCAGATTCAAGGTGGGCGTTAAACTGTTGGGAAGTTCCGCTAATCACCTCTCTCTCTCTCTCACTTACATACACTCGCGTCCTTCGTTCTGTATGTAGAAAGCTAACATGTCAGGAAAATAAGGTTGTATGAGATCCTCACCTTGATGTGCTACTTTACTAAATGCAAGGGATTTTCTTGTTGTTATACGTGGGAAGAACATGTGTTAAAATATGGCATTTTTTTCCACCGTCATCTGAAGTGGCAGAGGGCAAAAAGTTTACCTTGCATTTTTCTTAATGGGCAGATCTGTTTTTACATTCCGTGGAAACCGATTTGCAAACCATCGAAATATTGAGAGGTTGCAATACTATTCGTGGTTGGGATTGGCTTTTATGGCCAACTGTGTTTCAGAGAGAATACGATTCTTACACTCCTTCTCTAAAATAAAACAATTACAAATGGTAAGGATTAAATGTTAAATGTTCACTCTGTATATTTGAAAAAGCCTATAATAACACTTCCTTCTGGTGGGACTTTTGGGTAAGGAAAAAAAAAACCTTCCACAGGGAGATACACACACACACACACACGTGTCAAAGATTTCAGGACAACCTGTGATTATATGTGTCTTTACCTTTAGATAGCATGTCTTCTAAGCCCCTGTTGTACGGACAGATTAAACGCACGCATCTGTTACCTTACATGTGAGAAAGGATGTTTGCATACTGAATCGACGTGGAAGAAGCGAGCGAGATTATAGAGTAGACGTACAGTGTTTCCACATTTGTGAATGGGTGGGCTTTCAGCAGACATGCGTTTGAGAGATCTTTGGGTAACACATTCTGTGGGTGGTGGCATGATCTATTTAGCAATCGTGGGAGTTGAGGGGGAACCAAATCAGACGGACCATTGGGAGCAGGTGAAGTGTCTTCCCCTCTTCTCACTTTGGTATTTTTCTTCCCTTTATCCCCTGCCCAACGGGCAAACCGCCCAGAAGGGCCTTTGAGAAGTCTCCGATCTCCGAACAGGAGTTCCTCGGAAAGTGGCTTACTTGGCAGTCAGATTCACTGACTTCGATCAGCTTTACTCCCAAGGAAACGTTTTTCAGAATCAAGGGCCTTATTGTAAATGGATCGGGTCCGGTCGCCTTGAAAAGTGCATACTGGGCCTGCAAATTGGAAACTCCTAGAAGGCGGGGACCTGTTTAATTTCTTTTTCCTTTTGCGAATGAAGAGCTTTCCGAAGCAACATATATCTTAAGGTAATATTACAGTAACAGATGAATTATACCACGACAATTATAGTCATAGTAACATATGAATAAAAGCAGGTGCTTTTATATATGAAGTCTCATAAAATAACTCCCTTTCTGGATACAGCTTCTATTCTCACGTTTCTTACAAGAACATTATTCTCTTTTTCTGATTGCTTTCACGCAATTCTCCTTAACCCGATTAATGACTTAACCCATTTTCTGCATTTGCACCACGCATTAACCAAGCAGGTGGAGCTCATTCAACAGGCTACCCCCCCTCAAAACAAAAAAACCTTAACCATGAGTAAAACCCACCAAGCTTAGCATGTTGTGTGAATACAGCATCTGTACGAATGCTACAGATGTTTTATTTCTTTTTTATCCTCTCACTTGGATGACTTGTGTCCAAAATGTGAAAGGAAGGGTGGAAAGAAGGAAAGGCAGCTGTGTTGGCTGCCAGAAAAATCCTCAAATTTGTATTAAGGCAATACCTTTATTTCAGATTAGGAACTGTAGTCTTTAAGTGTCGTCCCCCCCCACTTTATTTCTCTTTTTTCTGTTAGCTTGCCTCCCTGCTAACTTCTTTCCTTCCTTCCTTTCACATTTTGAGCACAAGTCATCCAAGTAAGAGGATAAAAAAGAAGTAAAACAAAGAAATTTAGGTAAACGGAAATCTCTAGGATTTGGAAGAATCCTCACTGACCTCTTGAGATCTTCCAGATCTCAAAGACAGGTTAATTCCACTTACCTGGACTGTGGATTTAAGAAATCAAGGATCATTTTTGCTTTCCACCTGAGAGAGTCTGAGAATTGGATTCCTTGATTTTTCTGGAAAATATTGTCAAAAAGTCCAAGAATTCCCTGGAAATGGGGAAGGTGGTCTACAACACAGCTTCCCTAGAAAATGCTACACCATTTTATGGATTTGTAGAGGAGGAGAGGAATGGTAAGGTAGAGAGATTTAATCAATTAGATTAATATATTTCCATGCAATGGGGAGTGGATAATTGAGATCAGCCACTGTTACTAATTACAGCAGATGGCAGCCCCTAGCCAATCTTGGCTGATCTCAAAAAAAGCTAAGGAGTGCTGGTCTGGTTAGGTTTTGGATGGGAGACCACTAGGAAATCTCAAGGTGGTAGGCTAGATAAGGAAGTCAGGAAACACCCCGCAAGAAGCCAGTGCAGACAATTTCTGTATTATTGCCAAGTAAACTGCATGGACATATCCATCAAGTCACCACGAGCTGAGAGGGAGACTTTAACCTATAGATAATGAATTATAGTAAAGGTTTGATTTGTAAGAGAATACAGTAGACTCCTTCACACAAGGGCTGTGTTCTGGCAACAGACTAAACGAGGGTAAAATGGGTCTGAATGGCCGATCGCTGTATGTGCTGGGAATCCAACCATTGTTTTAGCAACTGCTTGCACCACACCTTCACCTTAAGCCAAAATACGATTCATCGTTTGGGCTTTGCCTTTTATGTGAACCCAGCAATTGCGTTAACTGGAGTTTAGGTTTGTGTGAACCCAATCAGTATTTAAATCAAGGGGAGGGGGCAACAGGGACTTGACTTCCTAACATTTTGTGATGAGCCTTTCTTTTTGGTTTGAGAAACTAAAAGAGAAGGCATTCAATTGCCTTCTTAATGGAATAACAACGCCCGTGCGCCTCTTTACGGAAGGTGGGAGCTTAAAATACATTTTCCGACTTCGTTTGTCCAGGCTTTCTAATTATCGGATTTTGTGTGTTTCTGAAAAGGGGGGAAAGGGGCCGGGAGGCGTTAGCCAGCTGACTTGGAATTCTGCAGATCGTAACGCCTGGAGGGCATCCGCTTGGGGGAAAAGCTGCAGTTAAGCATATGGGCACCGAATCCAGAGATTACTGCTTTGCTTCTGAAATTCGATAAGCACGTAAATCAATCTTGGGCACTTCGCTGAAAAAGCAAAGAACCCTGAAATCTTTTCTGAACTTTGAAGGGTTGGCTTATCGACATTTACCGAGGGCGTCATTCGACAGTAATGATGATTGCAATCGTCGTAATCAATAATGATTTGTTAACCGATCGCAACTGCGTTTTTCCTGTTCGCACTAAACTGTGACAGCTCTGGGAAGGAACAGGTGATGCTGCGGTAATCGAGCTGTTTAGATCTATTTTCTTCTGTTGGTATCAGGTCTCTTTCAAAAGGTTTGGCTGACGGTGGAGAAGAAAAGAGGCCGCTAGTTTGGATAGATTCGTAAAAGGGCGTCAGAAGATTTCCGGAAGGCTGATTCACGAGTAAAAGGTAACGGTAAAGGTTCCCCCCGCACATCTGTGCAGTCGTGTCCGACTCTAGGGGCCGGTGCTCATCTCCGTTTGTTAGCCGAAGAGCCAGCGTTGTCCGAAGACGCTTCCACGGTCATGTGGCCAGCATGACGCACACAGAACGCTGTTACCTACCCACCGAAGTGGTACCTCTATTCATCTACTTGCATTTGCATGCTTTAGAATTGCTAGGTTGGCAAGAGCTGGGGCGAGTGCGGGAGCTCACTCCGCACGCAGGGCTAGGGATTCGAACCTCCGAACTTCTGATCTTCCGATCGACAAGCCTGGCGTCTTACCCACTGAGCCACCATGTCACGAGTACGCTCGGCTAAATTCCGTGCAGAAAAATACAGTGGAGGACAAAATATACCAAAACTCACGGAGGGCCCGGGAGAGACGGAATACTGGGTGCTAATGGATGTTTGCTCTCTAAACCGATAAGACGGCCTTTCCTCCCCCGCAGACACATTTAAATCCGTTACAATAATCCTCTCCTCCCACCCCATGTGTGTGCAAAGCAGTGCAAATGGTACTTTCCGAGCTGTAATCTGATAGATTAAATCCCCAAATGCTATCGATGTGTGTGTGAAACCGTAGGAATTTTTCTGGGCAGATCTCCCCCTTTTATTTGCAAATGCAGGTAATCCTCTTTAGCCCACTTTCAAAGTGATTAGCAGAAAGAAACCAGCTCAATCTTCCCCCCCCCCCCCCCCCGCTTTCCCTTTCCCATGCACAAATAACATTTTAAAAAAAAGTTTTACACCAAAACCCAGAATAATCCAGCATATATTAAGCAGGGAGGTTAAAATCTAAAAATCTCAGTTTCCTTAAGCAATGACAAGGGAAGCAGGATTTCTGGACAGCTAACCCCAGAGTTATCCATGGCTGGTATATTTTGGTAGCAGGGCTCAATCGTGGCATGTTCCACCCCCAAGCAATAGGGCGAAGAAAAACAAATGTTCGGCAGCAAACTCTTTGGAGGGAGAGGGGAGCCCTGAGTCCCTGTATGCAAATCTATCCCTAAGGATCTTTTTTACCCCGATAGGAAGAAATCCGCTGATTCTCTGGATCCCATGGTGCTGCCAAGGATTGGGACTAAATTGAGAGTGAAATTTAGGACTCGCTCCCGGGGCGGGGGGGAATAGAACCGTGTGTAGCATCGGCATCTAGGCCGGCAAGTCAAGACTACCCGGAACTGAACGACTGCCTTCACCAAACGCCTTCCTGAGATTACCGAATTAACCCAATTTTGGGGGTTGGTGGGACGCGTTGGCCCCTAAACGAACCAGATCGTGGCTAACCAAGATGAGTCTGGTGAAAATTGATGTGCCAGCGCAGCCCCGCTGGTTCCTTGCCCTGCTGCCTCCTTCCCACAGCCGAAAACATGGGGGAGGGGGCATCTATATGGGCACAGTTACTATTATATCAGTGTACCGATAGATACGGATATAAATCCATGCGGATACCTCCCCCTTTCCCCGCAATGTTAAGTGAGCCGCGCGCTTTAGCACCGAAGTGAATGGGCCGGGGGGGGGGCAATTTACTCCCCGAACCCGAATGATGGGGAACCCTATATATTGGCGGGGGGGGGCACAATCCGGATCGGGCTCGGGATGAAGGTGGTGAGGAAGACGTGGTTTTTGCAGGCCGTGGTGAAGCAGTCGCGGGGCGCGTCTGTGGGTGTGATTTTTCCGCCGCGCCGCCCCCCCCCCCCGACAATCTCCGCGCTTCTGAGTTTCTTTTTTTTTTGCCATGGGAAAACCAGACTCAGCGCGGGGGGGGCTAACGTATTTCTTAGTGCGGGAGCGCGCGTTCTGTGGCTGTCGCCCCCCTCCCTTGGCCTTCTTCCTTCTAATTTTTGGCCTTCAGCCAAGGGGGGGGGAGGGAGAGCCAGAGCAGAATCCCGCCCCCTTCGCGGGCAGCCATTTTGTGGCAGGGGCCCGCCCGTTCTACCCAGCGCCACGGCAAAGGCTGTGGGCTCAGACGGCGCGTCCCGCAAACCTTGCCTGCCTTAACCTGCCCCCCCCCCACGTCATAAGGAGCCCCGGCCGTTTATGGAGGGCAGGGGGAGAGTGTGGAGGTGCGCCGGGGACGGGCACGACCAGCCCGGCTCTCGCGGGCCAAGGAGGCGATTGGCAGGTGGGCAGATGGGCAGATCGGACGGGCAGGCACAGTTCAGAGATGCAGCCAGGGCAAGGGGCGCGTCTTGCCGCAGTTCCAGAGATGATGATGATGATGATGATGATGATGATGATGGAGAGAGAGAGAGAGAGAGAGAGAGAGAGAGAGAGAGAGAGAGAGAGAGAGAGAGAGAGAGTGTGTGTGTGTGTGTGTGTGTTTGTTTGTTTGTGTGTTGGCCCCTGTCCCCGAAGAACCAAAGATCATATGGAAGAAAATGGCAGTCTAAACACTATCTTGCAGAATATTTGAGTATCCATCCCTTTGAG
This sequence comes from Charina bottae, assembly GCA_023362775.1. Taxonomy (NCBI): domain Eukaryota; kingdom Metazoa; phylum Chordata; class Lepidosauria; order Squamata; family Charinaidae; genus Charina; species Charina bottae. The sequence continues at coordinate 11,954,110 of JALMGJ010000010.1, forward strand.
ACTTTCAGAGAAGTTGTAGGTGCAGGACAGAGAGAATGAAAATGTTTCTGCAGGGACAGGCTGATCTGAACAGATAAGAAAACTTGCGGTCCGATTTCAGATCTCTCCATCTAAAGAAGCACTTGTCTGATGGCAGGAAAATCTTGCATCAGCTCAGCCCAAACTTGGGAAGGTTTCTGACCACTTTGCTTACTTGTGACAGGTTAGCTATCTTTCCAACCAACCTGCCCTTCGGTATCTGGAAACACTGTTTAACTGTATTATTTTGCGGAATCTGCTCCTAGCAAGAAAAGGATATGGGAGAGCAGCAAGTGTTGTCAGATACACTTTGGGGCTTAATATGAGGGTCACGTGACATTCTGAAAGCTCACAGATAAGATGGGTCCACTGTTTTCTCACGGTTCCTTTCCATTTATTTAGAATACACTGCTTCTGTAATATGATTATTGACTTATATTATCCTTACCTCCATGAACTCAGTGTGATGAGTTTTTCTGTGCTTCCAAAATGGAAAAAAAAAATGGGGGGTTGGCTCATTGAAAAACAGGCAATGGACTTTCTGAATTGGTAGTGGTGAATCAGTGGGCCCTGTTATGTGCTCAAATTCCAATTCAGCTCTAACTGGACTAGATTAGCTTTGTCTTATGCAACACTTCATCTCCTAGCTTTCTGAAGCTGGAGGCATACAGTATCATATAAAATCATGCTGCAGTAACAGCCTTTGGAATCAGTTTCCCCAGCTGTAAATGATTTGGTTCAAGTTGACCCTACTGCAAGGAAACTTTTTTTATAATAAACACATTATTTCTCTCATCCCCTCCCAAGTCCTAGGAATTACATTTTTATCAATACATTTAAACTTTGGGAAAGTGAGACAAGTATGGACACTGAGCTCTCCAATTAACTAGTCTTGGGAACAGGTAAGAGAAATCTTGGAATGCTTCTTGGAAAGGAGTCCCCCAGATGAACCCATTAATCTCGTTCTTTCCACATGTTCAACTATGGGACAAGTGGAATGCAATTCAGATTTCTGTTTTCTTCGTAATGATGACTTGAGGAGTATATTTCTCTTCCTGGTCAATTCCATTATCTCTTTGATAACTGCAGTGTGCATTAGAATTTGCCTAGAGATGTCCCTTGTGGCCAGAGCAGATAGCCAACATTATTATCTTCTTGCATTTTTTGGTCATGTTCATAGAAAGGTAATGTGCTGATTGTGTGACTCAACCATTAACAAGATAAGGGTTTGTGAGTGTTTCTATCTCAGGGCCAAAGATGAATTAAGCACCTTCTTTTTGGTACCATGGCAGAAGACAATGAGTTTTGTTTACACTTTGGGTTAAACCAGAATGTGATTTCTGTGGTTCTGTTTTACCTGTTGTGTGAACTCAGCTGTAGCAGTTTGCAAACCATGATTTATTGCCTAGCTGTTGTGCAAAACCAGCAAGTTATGATTCACCCAATAAACCATGATTTATAAAAGTGGCTTAACACTAGGTGATGGAAACACATCCATTCCTTTATTTTCCCTTGTTCTTTGTCTCTCAAAGGCCAGTCTCAAGGTAAGGAGAGGAAAAGATCTGTGATTGGCATGAAGCAGTAATGGAGTGGGTGTGTTACCTGTCCAAGGTGCTGAAATAAGAATCCAAGGGATGGGTGCCTTGCCTTCAGCGAGTAACATCATGGAAATTTTAAGCCAAGTCAGAATTAAACAGAGCATGCATTTCAGAGAAAAGTTGTGGTCATTCTTTGAACCACAGCCTGCACCTTAAACACTCCACACATTTGTAACATTGGCAAAGCGCATTATTTAGGATTCACATAACTTGCTAGCTAGACTAAAATGGGGTTGGAAAATTGGTAATTTAGCATATTGTAGGAAATCCAGACATTATCCTAATGTGTTATGTGAACCAGGCCACAAAAGAGTTTATTTGAGGAGGCAGGCATAACATGTTCTCAGAACACAGAAATTGTATTGTAAGCTTACTTTCAAAGTTTTGCGTTTTATGTAAACCCAGCCACCTCTTTCCTTTGATAGATTTTCACTTCTTCAGCTTTGTTGCACCCTTTACACAATTACCTGGAGATGACCTTCTGAGTAGATAACTGTAGGCTCACCCTGTTAATATGTTTCAAACAACATAGCTGTGTAGGCTGAACCATTGGCTAAAGGTGTACTTTGTCATATGCTCATATGCAGCAGACTATCATAGATATCCTCAATAAAAGTGAGAGCTTTCGCCAACAATCTTGTTCATACATATTTCTGTGCACTTTAAGTCAGCAACCACATATACAACTGCACAGTTGCTGTATTAAATCTGAACTCCATTCAGCATATGAAAAGATTTTTACTAATGTGCACATTTCACACACATTTAATCAGTTTGACCATTCCTTATCAAGCGGGTGCTAGTCAAAGACACCAAGCCATTCTATCATAGCTAGCTGTTGTGGGCAACAGGTATGCTCATGAGAATGGTGGGATTGTAGTCCATTACATCTGGATGATGCCATTCAGGCAATTAATCAAATAATATTGTTTAGTTCTTATAGGCAGTATTATGCTCCCATGTAGACAACAGATAAATATGAACTATTCTCATCCTCATACCTCTATCTAAACCTTTTTTTAAAGGAGAATGTTTGGGGATAGATTATTTCCAATAGTGGCAGCCCATTTTGAGCTGCTTTAAGCAAATTGAGGCTGAGCTTGTATTAAGAACATTTTTCCCTTTCTCTCCAAGCTTTCATTGGGTGGTGGTGACTATGGTTTTGATTGGTAATTGCTGCTAAATTGCTAAATTTAAGCTGTTTCCTATTGGTACTGCTTTTGCACATTATATTTTGCTGTTTTTGTTGTTTATAGGATTGATTGATTTACTAAATGGCTTTGGATATTTCAAGAGAACTTAAAAATACAATTCAAGGGAATTGGTCAGGGGGAAAATGCAGACAAAATATTCAGCACAGCACTATTACAAATAACTTAGTGAAAGCAAAAATGAGGCCCTGGAGAGAAGGAATTAAAACTTTATTATAGAACAGACTGAGCAAGGATGACATTGTGAGTTTATTAGCAGTGCAACACTATGTACAGATACTTGGGAGTAAGCCCCATGGAACTCAGTGTGACTTTAATGTGAGTAAATATTTATTTATTTATTTATTTTCTATCCTGCCTTTATTATTTTTATAAATAACTCAAGGCGGCGAACATACCTAATACTCCTTCCTCCTCCTATTTTCCCCACAACAACAACCCTGTGAGGTGAGTTGGGCTGAGAGAGAGTGACTGGCCCAAGGTCACCCAGCCAGCTTTCATGCCTAAGGTGGGACTAGAACTCTCAGTCTCCTGGTTTGCCATTGGCTCCTTCCTAGGGCTGAGAGACAGGGACTGCCCCAAGGTCACCCAGCCAGCTTTCATGCCTAAGGCGGGCATAGAACTCTCAGTCTCCTGGTTTCTAGCCCAGCACCTTAACCACTAGACCAAACTGGCTCTCACAGAAATATACACAAGATTGTGCTCTAGTAGCCAGGTTTTCACAACACACTGTTCACTAGATCAGTTAGCATAGCATTTGTGCAACATATTAAAACTTGATTAGTTCTAAGTTTGCTTTGTGTGTGTGTGTGTGTGTATACTAATATGGGGTTTCATGTGGGCCCAGCCTCTTTGGTTAGATTTATGGGGCAGTGTGCTATGCAAATCCAGAAAATAAGGCAATTCGGATAGCAAATTAAATGTGTATTATCAACTTTAGCCAGTATGTCATTTGATTTGGGTTTACATTCTGCAATAATTTTTAAAACTTGCTTTGCAGGCAAAGGTTATACAAAGCAGGGCTAATTTTAAGAATGTCTGGTTAAGATGCATTGCATTTCGTCACCAGCAATTGCTTGGGGAAAAGGTGGGATACAAACTGAATGAATAAATGTAATTGACCATAGGGGGATAAGGACAAATTCTGCCAGACACCATCTCAGACTTGGCATCTTCAGTCCTTAATGTCAGCAATTCAGTCAAATGAATGAACTAATAGCAGCTGATAGAAAATATGGCCTCTATGTGAGGCCCCCAGAGCAGCAGATAAAGCAGCAGGGGCATCCTGGGCCTGTGGGTACATTTATAATATTGAGCATCTCTTGGGGGCCCTTTCATGAAAGGGCTCCTATGAGAAGCCCTTGTACATTCACAAAATGACTGCTGTGATTGGTATGGCCAACCACAAAACAGCCCTTCACTGCAAGCCAAACAAGCTGATCCTGCTAACTTGTCATTGTCTTCAGAACTGGGGTCTGGATTACTGGAGGAAAAACCTCCTTTGGCTGCAGATCTCCATGTCACCTACATTCCCTTGATGTGGCCTCTGACCCAAACTGCTGAAGGCACAGTTTCCTACAATTGGGGGGTGAGCAAAACCTGAAAACGGTGCTTTTTTTAGACTCAAAATAGATTGCACTACTTACCAAATGGCCACTTTGTGGCCTTTCTCCCAAGTGTTAGGTATGGTGTGTGGATATGCAAAGATCCCTATCCTGTTCACTACGAACATCACTGCAGGCATCAGAGGTTGCCAGTGTGCTGGAGGTTCACCAAATGGTAACTTAGATCTGAGCCTTTTCTATAGCTCCACTTGGTTTCCAGAATGTGCTCCTTAATGAATTAAAGAAGCTGATCTCCAGGGTGGCTTTTAAAAAAACACCTTTAAAAGGAATTTTGAATGAACATGTATTTATTTATTTAATTTTATTTATATTTCAAATTTCGTCACCGCCCATCTCCCTCAAAAGAGAGACATTTAAGCACAGATGGGTTAAACTTCTTTTTTATTTTTTAACATTTCATTGTAATTGTTGATGTTGTCTTCCTTCTTTATTGCTTTACAGCCCAAGACTGTAGTGTCGTTAATTCTTGTTTTATGTTTTTACTGAAAACTACATTGGTGGTATATAAAAAAGTGATGATAATGATAAGTCATTTCAAAACTAAATAAATGCAAGAATATCCTGCTGCATCGGTGACAATTTCGCCAATATTATCTTCTACTCTGAAGACATTTTGAAAGCAAATTCTCTTTCATCAGACAAAACAATAGTAGGAAAAAGAAGGAGAATCTGACAACTAAGCCCTAGTTTTGGAGCATGCTATAGCATTAGGAGAAATCTGTTCATAGAAGTACAGTAGAGGATAAATGCCCAAGCAGTGAGGAAGACTATCTTGCTCCAAGGGGAGAGACAAGATTTATTCACAGGTCAATTAACCCAGTCACCCTGGGTGTTGAAGTAGGGCACCAAATTTGGAGGAAAAAAATAGAAATACAAATAAAATAATAAAGATGTCGTTATTATTGGTTGGGCAGATAAGACAACCAAATAGATTTGCCTCTGTTTACAAAAATAGATTATGAAATATTAAATGGAAAATAGGAGCCATGTGTTTCCCAGGTTATCCAAAGCTCCAGCCTTGCTCTGCTTTTGGGATATGGGGATATGGGTGCCAATTACATGGTTCACCTAGGACATTAATTGATGACAGTTATTTAGAAATGCCACAGTCTAGGGCAGAGCTTTCCAAACTGTGTGTCGGGACACATTAGTGTGTCAGCTGCAGTGTCTGTGTGTGTCATGGCTGCTGCTGCCCCCCCCCCCCCAGCCAGCCCTGCCAGGATTCCGCGCAGGTTCTAGTGCCTGCCTTGTGCCCTGCTGTAAGAGTGTCGCGAAATGATGCATGTCTAAAAAGTGTGTCACCAACATGAAAAGTTTGGAAAGCTCTGGTCTAGGGCATGCACTCAGTAGATGAGGGCCCTGATGCACCCAAGTAACCTGAGAAGACAAATTTCAACATCCTCAGCCTTTTGAGATTGTGCAGATGGGGTAGAGTGATGGGCCTAACCTTACTGGTGAATGAAGCTGGGGAACTGATCTTCTCATGAAGGGAGTTTCTAAGAAATCCCATAGTCTGAAATCTTAGTTGTGCTGTATCCAGACAACTGGAAAAAAGAACAAGGAAGATCCTTCAAAAAAAGCACCGAGATCTACTGTAAACGGATCCTTGTTGCTTGTAATGGGAAGTAGGAATAACCTTGAGAAACAGGAGGAAGAGCTGTAACCAAGATACCAGTCAGATAAGAGGAACCTGAGTCCGGACCAGAACTGTAACCTGAGTAAATGTCTCAGACAAGACCCTCCCTAGTTCTCACAAAGATGGAGGGAGGGAGGGGGGAAGCGCATTCAGACTTGCAAGATTCTGTTGTTATAGCTTTCCAATAAAAGTAGTACTGACCTATGTGGCATTGGTTTCCTAGTCTGGTCTACCTTGAAGGGCTGGCGTTGCTGCAGCCATGCTCTGATTGCATGTAGCTGGGAGGGTGTTGCATGGGTCGGGCTGGGCTGATGACTTGTTTCCCTGGTTTTCTGCTTGTCTCCTATGGATGAATGGGACTCTCCCTTGTCAACAAAAAGCCAGACAATGTCTTGTTCTAAACTTGCCGGTGAAGGTTTTTTTTCCCTAAAAAAAGGGGGTGGTGGGGAGAGAGAGAGAGAGAGAGAGAGAGAGAGAGAGAGAGAGAGAGAGAGAGAGAGAGAGAGAGAGAGAGAAGAGTGCTGCTGCTAAGTATGCTTTGTAGTTCAATGGTTTTCCCTGAGCATTTCTGAAGGAGAAGCTGCCCACCAGTGGCCAAGGCAGAGGATTGTCTTCTGGCAGTGTAAAAACAAATCATGCCTTTTATGAGCCCCTCAGGGGTTTACCTGGTCCAAAAGACCCAGTGTGACGTCAAGGTTAAGAAGTTATACTAGGGGCAGAAAGATCCTGGTCCAAGTCCTCCCTGGGTGACTTTGGGCCAGTCATTCTCCCTCAGCCCAGCCTATCTCACAGGGCTGTGAGAAAATATTGGAGGAGAGAATCTCTGGGTATGCTGCCTGGAGCTCTAGGAGGAGATATGAATCTAAATAATAATAATAATAATAATAATAATAATAATAATAATAATAATAATAGCAGCAATTTAGGAGTACAGAGAAAGGATAAGTCCCTGCAAAGTTCACTGGGATGATCTTAGCTTAATGGGAAGTTAAATTGATGGTTGCAATTATTAATAGTATGACCACTGGCATCAATGTGTGGTGACAGCAGTGTTGTCAGGTCTCTTGGCTGTTGTATGCACCTGGTGTTCCACCCCTCTATTTCTTTTCACTCTACATCTTGGTGCTTCTTTCATCCTCCTTTTAAAAAGAGGTTGGATCCAGGGCAGAGCAAAGCTATAATTGCACTTGGCACCTTTACAAAGGGAGCAAGAAGGATACAACACATTTTCTGGAGTTATTTTTAAAATTATGCATGCCTCTGAATTGGGGGAGGGGGGGGTCTAGCCTGTGGAGCCTTAAATCAGTGCCTGATCAGCATCAAATGTATTGGTATCTTCCTTCTGATTCAGAATAGCCTGCTTTTAGCTCCTTAGTAATGAAAACAACTATAATAACAATCCGGGTGCTGAGTTATTAATGGGGTGGATCCCAATTTTGTTATACTTAAAGCAGACCCACTGATTTCAGAAAAAATAAATGGTAAAAAACTAACATTTGCAAGAGGGAGAAGAAAAGATGAGATTTATGCTGGTCTAAAGGTTAACAAATCCTCCTAAAGGTGGGCGGGAGGGGAGAATGTTCTGTATTGATTTATACACCGTTCTCATGCTTATACTGTAACTTACATGCTTTTTAAAGAAAAAAATATAAATAAACTGAAGGCCTATGATGATCAGAGTAGATCTGCATCCTTTTCCAACCAAGCAGGGAAATAAACAAAGTAGGAAAAGCAGTAGAAGCAAAGGAGAAAGGGAGAATCAAGCCAGAAGCTACAACATATAAAGAAAAAAGGAACATTTGTTGGAAAAGTGAAGTATAATCCACCCATCTACTTGCTCAAATAAATGTAAAGATATAAATCAATTAATGCTGTCCAGAAAAAAAGTTCTGCATTATTTCTGCCAGCAGTTTGATGAAAGAGCATTTGCTTTCAGATTTGCTTTCAAAGAATATGATTTGGGGCAGAGTTAAATGTTCTGGCCCTTCTGGAATTAGAAGGTGTTTAAGGCATGCGTATGGATGTCTTCTCATTATGCAATACTCTGCCAATTCTGCAGCCACACTTCAGGTGATAATTCGTCCCATAGGGATTTTTCATGGGAGCAGCTAAGAAGACCTCACAATGATGAAAAGAGGAATGTCAGAAAACAAACAAAACCATCCTCTGCCATCTTCAGCAAGAAAGCTCAAGACAATCCCCATTTGAAAGAATTCCCCAAGTCTCTGATAGTCAGCTAGAAAACCAGAAATTTATTTCGTATTGGAACAAAACTTCAGAAAATTAACAAGACTTGGAAACTTGCTGAACATACTTTTACAAAGCAGGTGGTCAGTTGGTGGTGTTCCAACAACTGGTCAAGTCTCAGGTTTGTTTCAAATGAGACAAAGGGCAATAATTTCTTTGTAAAGTCATAAGATCTTACTAATTAAGAATGTTAACAATGTCCGAAGGAAGGTGTCTATCTGCATTATTTCAAATCAAAGGAGCATCTTCAATATTATATAAAATTCTTATATCAAATATAACAGGCTCTATTGAATGTCTTTAAATGGTATGGGAAGAAAATTTGGGATCTGAACCTGACTCAGCTTTTCAGTACATTTCTGCAAGTCATCCAGAATTTACTGTAAAAATCGTTCATAATAGTATTACCCACCCTTACATTTGCACCATGTTAATCAAAGTCTTTCAAGATTTTGTTGGAAAGGTTGTAATATAATTGATATGACCATCTCTTGTGGCAATGATCATTTCGCTACTCATTTTTATTGAAAGGTTTTTATAAACTTGGAAAAATTCCACAATCAGCTTTAATAATTAATGCTGGTATGGCCTTTTTTTAAAACCATTTTTCCCCAGGACATAAAACATTGTGCAGTACAAGAAAGACATTCAATTCTTATTCTTTGCAGCTAGATTTACCATAAGAAAATATTGGAAATCTACATACATTTTCTATGGATGAGAAATACCACTGACTGCCCAAATTAATTAATAGCAGCAAAAAACCTGGGGAAAAATACTTTAAATGAAGAAGTGTTTGATCTTTATTCGATTTCCATCTTTCAGTTCCATCAACAAAGTCATTCCAGATAGATTACCCTTGTACAAATGTCTTCTCGATGTTTCCAATGGGGTACGCGTCCAGAAGGCTAAACATGCTCCTTATATACTTTCCCAAATTAGATGGGAATTTGATTTTTTATTGCCTTTCCCCCCTCTTTTTTGTTTGTTTTGCTTCTGCATGGTTTCTGTTTTCTGCTTTTTAAAAAAAAAATACTTTTTTTTTCTCTTATAGGGCTTTTTCTCTGCAAAGCGTACAGTCTGTTTCCCTCTTAAAACCCAATACGTTTTTTGCAAGACAGCTTTCCACCACCTGGCCTCTAAACCCAGAGCTTCCCCTCCCTTGCAGTCTGGGCACCAGATCCCGCTCAGTTCTCCCCCTGGGAAATGCTTAGCTGTCCTAAAAGTTACCTCTGCCAACCCCTTCGCTCCCAGCCTCTGTTTTCAAGTCTGATCTCCCAGCCTTGTTAGAACTGCCCTCTTTGAGGCTCTGGAAGGAACCACTTGGCAATTAGCTAGAGTACCGCTCTCGCCCTGTCCCCCAGATGATTGCCAAGGACTCCTTCCATTCCCTCTCTTAACATAAGAATGGAGGCAGGCCCTGTGAACTCCTATAACCTCCTGACCTTGATTCCTAGCAGTGAATAGCATCCCTTAATGCCCGTCCCTCTCTTTTGCTTTTCCAGCCACCTCCAGCCTTGCCTAAATTCCTAATCAGGGTAATTTAATATATCTTAAGTCCCTGGCTGCTTTATTTGCACTCCTTTTGGAGTTTGTTTTAGGCTTTACCCTGCCTTTCACTCCCTCCCACCCCCCACCCCAATAAGAGTGCCTTCTTTGCAAGCTGTAAGGCACTCTTATGAGAAGCGAGTCGCTTTTCATCTTCTAAATAAATTGTACTTCTCTGACATTTAGAATGGTATTCTCAGCTATTGAGGCCTTTCAGGTCAAGCCCCCTCCTCCAAGGAAAAAGGGGGAAAGAGTTGGGGGAAAGGCTGCTTCGCAGGGGAATAATCCACGTCCCAACTCTAAAGGATACAGCCACAGCCACCGACTCCTTCTGAGATGTCTGGACTTGGCACAGCAAGGATGATACGCGAAATAGTTCTGACATGGTGCCAGGGACCATGTCAGAAAAAAAGCGAACTGCTCCTCTCAGCCAAGCAGAAACCTTCAGGTTTTTGTTCAGAGTCCAACCACTAATTCTATTCATTTTCTCATTCCTCGATATGGGCACAATTTTCCACCAGGGCCAGCAAGGCCCAGCCAGGAGTCCAAGGTCAGCCTCAAGTGGCAGATTGTCCTTGGGATTGTCCTTGGGGGAGAAAATGGTTCAGTTGTGATGATTACGTCTTCAGCGCCGCGGGTTTCAACTTGGATGTAATGGCAAACTTATTCATTTGTTGGTTTGCATCACCTCTGCATTTTAAAATAGATTTTTCAGAAAAAGATGGCCTCAGTTATCCAGGCGGCAAATGGATGCATATGAAAATACAGATAAAATCTGCACAGGGTGACCACCAGCTTAACAGAGGCACTGCAGTTTTACATCACATCTGATTTAATGTGCAGTCATAGAGTTAGTGTTTAAGATAGATAGATAGATAGATAGATAGATGGATGGATGGATGGATGGATGGATGGATGGATGGATGGAAGGAAGGAAGGAAGGAAGGAAGGAAGGAAGGAAGGAAGGAAGGAAGGAAGGAAGGAAGGAAGGAAGGAAGGAAAGACATTCTAGAGCCTGGCCTGCTATGACATGCACAGTCATCATTGAAATGCCAAGGAACCCCTATTTTTGTTTGTGTACTTAGAGGAGTAAATATTTTTTGCCCTAACATGCAGATTCATGCAGAAGTTAATAGAATGCTTAGAATGTTCAGCAAGATATTCAATATTCAATTCATGGAAGTCATTTTGGTTGTGTAAGGTTGCACTGTGAATCATTGGACTGAGTCAGCAACAGACTCATCAGATCCATTGGGTATTATTTCTTTAAGCAGGTGACAAGCTGAAATCCTGAGTGCCAAAAATATTTTAGACAAATACAGATTATATATATATGCATATGCATATGCATATGCATATGCATATACATATACATATACATATACATATACACACAGTACATACATACACATACATATACAGGATATATTTTCTTCCTCACAGAGAATCACACAGACATCTCCAGTACCTATATTTCTCTCACCTGTACTGCAAACTTAGATATTATTTATACCAATTGAAGAGAATATATTATTTATATTCTTTTTTTACACTTATTGTAATTTTATTGTTGCATTCTAATTTTATTTCATAAACTGCTTCAAGGTGACTGCCTGTGAAGCAGAATAAAAATACATTAACTGGTTAAAATCATAAGCAGTACTTCAATTTTCAATTTTCCATATAATTTGCTTGTTTAAAACCTGATACTTAGATGAATGGGATTCATGAGTATTTTGGGGTAGGAGAGTAGCCAAACACCCATCCATGCACACAGGTACCCACCACTTGTCCACTTGGTCATGGAAGTCTGAGGTCTGCAGGGTGCCCTTTACACACAGCAGAAACATTGGATGCCTTTCTACATGTAAATGTAGAGAGCTGGATCTGGACCACAGAGTGATGCTCCCTAAAGACAGGATGATTGCTATAGTACCATGTACACTTACTGATGTGCAAACCTAATAGGGCATTGTACCCCAAACTTCTCTGGCACTTTTCTTGTAGTTTTCATTTCATTAGAAGATAACTTGGTTCCAAAATTCACTTACTGCAAAGGAGAAAATAATTTTGATGAAATCCTTTTGGGTGGATGGGGTCTTGTTGGCCAAATGGTGGGTATGAATGCCCTCTTCTCCACTGTGCAATCACTTGTGCAGCAATTGGCAATTCTCTGGCTGTGGAGTCCTTGGTGCTCTCTGAGCCTTGTTGTTTTCCTGCAGACGTTTCATTGCCAGACTAGGCAACATCTTCAGTGTGAAAAGGGAGTGGGACTTGCTCTCTGTTTATATACCATGGCTTGTCCTGCTTGTGTTGGTGGAGGTATTCTCTGGCTCCCCATGCTCTCCTTAAATCCCAAGAGATGGGAGCAAGAGATTTTCTCAGGAGCTTTATGCCAATTGAGAAATATGGGCAACCTGGGAGATTGATGGGGAATGTGTAAAGGGGAATGTGTACATCAGCGCCTGTTGTTGTTGTTGTTGTTGTTAAAATTTGTATACCACCCAATACCCAATGACTCTGGGTGGTTGGAAAAATAAAGCTCACACACACACCCCTACAAATTCTAAAGCCCCCTGAGCATGAACTAGAAAAAAAAAACCCTCTTTTGCAAGGGAAGAAAATTCAGAAAAAAATTAGAAACCAGATTTTGGCACAGCATTAAGTTAGCTCTTTCTCTTGCGTTGCTTCATGGCTCAGGACCTCCAAACGGAAGAACCCTTGCCCATGCCTTCCCTCAACATTTCAGACAATTGATTTTTTAAAATAATGCAATGGAAGTGGCTTTTCCAACGCTAATATTCATCAACATGCTTTCAGATTGCAAGGCAAAAATGCTAAATAACTTACTGATGCTCACTATTTTGCCCTTGTTCTTTCAGAGAGGCAAGTGAGCTTAAATGTGCTTTAATGCTCTTTTATTTTCTGAAACACACCCCACCCCAGAAATTATAGAGAGCCAGTTCGGTCTAGTGGTTAAGGCAACGGGCTAGAAACCAGGAGACTGAGAGTTCTAGCCTTAGGCGTGAAAGCCGGCTGGGTGACCTTGAGCCAGTCACTCTCTCTCAGCCCAACTCACCTCACAGGGTTGTTGTTGTGGGGAAAATAGGAGGAGGAAGGAGTATTAGGTATGTTCGCCGCCTTGAGTTATTTATAAAAATAATAAAGGCAGGATAAAAATTAAATAAATAAATATTCCTCTGTAGGGAAACCGCTGAGTCAGTCTTCAAGTGAAAGTAAACAGACACATGGAATATGCAGACATGATTCCTTCTCTCTCCCATTTACCCATTGCAAATTATGCAGGGCAGACAACAGAAGAGTAAAATTTACTCACACCTGCAGCACACTTGCATGCACACCAGGGCTTTCAGACTCATAGGACTTCAACTTCACTTAAAAATCCACTTTTTAATCCACCCGTCTAGTGAGGATTCCAGGGGATGAGATTAAACATGAAAAGAATATTTTCAATACATTATTAATACTTTCATTACCCACCCTTGGCTCTATGACTTGCAAAACTGAAAGGGAATGAAACTGCGTCTTTTCTCTTTCCTAGACTGTTTTAGATGCCTTGCCAATATAGGAATGTATTGTTGAACCTAAGCAGAAGCTGGCCTGGTCAGGGTTTGGATGGGAAATTACCATTAACTTATACTATGTGGAGTCCCAGTCTGGAAGAAAGGTAGAATATAAATGAAATATAATTTACACTAGTTAAGCCAATATTAAAATTTCCACTGAATTTAATTGACAACAGCTGTGATTCTTTGTAAGAATCCAGGGAATTATAAAATCTTGAAATATATTAATTTGAAACCAGTAATTGTTATACCCCACCCCGTAGAATCATAGTTGTGCTCCTATCCTCTCAGGGAAAAAAAGGCATTGATACAGATTTATGATTTGATCTCAGACTTGCGTCACTGAGGAAGAGTCAGCAGAGGGAGCAAAACACACCATGACTTTTCATATTCTGCAAGTACTTTTAAAACTGGCTTGTACAGACAGTTTGCCTGCTATATGTAGGCTATCGCGATCTTCAGATCAAAAGTGATTGAATTCAAGTGCACAGGTGCTTCCCATAGATAATTTTACTGCCCCCCAACCCTGTGGCTTGCATCAAATCTCAAAACCTAAGATCCAAGCAAAGTATTGAATAGCACTTGAAACTGGATATTCAGCAAATAGGAACATTTGCAGATATTGCCAATGGAGCCTCCAATTTGCTGGGGAGCATTTTGAAGGGAATTTATGGGAATCGATTCAATTAAGTTCTAGCATCATCAGGATGGGGGGGAGAGAGAGGGGGGGAGAGAGAGTGTCCCCCTCTTAGGCATTATGGCAAGAAGCTACATTGATACTATTATTTTTTCCCCTAGAAATGAAAAAAGTGACTGCTGCATGATTTTTAATGCCTTCGCTCTTCCTTCCCTCCCTCTTTTTTTAAAGGAAACAGCACTTCTTCTCCCAAACAATAGCACTCTGTCTGTACGACTGTTATAAAGATATGTCTTGGAATTCACGAGCCCAATGCAAATGTTATTCCCACGGTCCATTTATATGATGCTCATTACACTTCTAGCCTATTATTATTTTAAACAAAAAACAAGGCACTGACCTTGTCACATAGCTAACCGCTGAGATAATTCAAGGGATTTGATTTGCCTAATAACCTCAAATATTTCATCGTATCTTGCTCCTCGTATTTATTTACACTTGTTAGATTTGTATTCCTTCTTTTCTTCTTCCAGCTTTTCCCCTGAGCAACACCTCTCTAAACTAGGCTGGTCTGAGACATATGTACTAGCTCAATAAATAATAAATTAAATAAATAAATAAATAAATAAATAAATAAATAAATAAATAAATAAAAGGGACCCAGAGAGCTTGCATGGCCCAGGGTAGATTTAAACTGGGTCTTCACAGTCATAAGCTAATAGGACTGTTTGCAATATTAAATGGTTCTTATTCCCTTATCCCCTTTTTTGTTTTGTATGTAAATACTTTGGGTATGGGATGCACGCAGTGTGCTCCTTTGGGACATATTTTTCGGAACTGCCTAGAAGTTTCTGTTCATGCAAAATACAGCACCTTGGCTGCTATGCATTGCAGGACTATAGGATCACATTGTCCTCATATTGAAGGATCTGCACTAAGCGCTAATGGCATTCTGTACCCAAGTTTCAATCTTGAAAGTCCTCTCTATGAATGGTTTTAGCTTTGGGTTTAGCACAGTAGTAGTATTGTCTAACTAGAGATAATATAAAGCAATATATTTCAAGTAGACAAGAATGGAACAAAAAGAAGGAACAGTGAAGAGAAGGAAGGAAGGAAGGAAGGAAGGAAGGAAGGAAGGAAGGAAGGAAGGAAGGAAGGAAGGAAGGAAGGGATGTTGGCTTGTCGCCATTCATGCCACTGCTTTCTTCTTTATTATTCTCTGTGCAGAGTGTGAGCAAGGGGGCTTGCAGTGTGCGGATGCATATTTGTTGAGTGCATTTCTTTGTTAGCCGCCCGCCCCTCCACTCCGATGTGCAGAAGCCACCTGTTTAGAGTTGATAATGAGAGGAACCAGCAGGCTTTTTTGCCCTGCCAAGTGATTGGCATGTTGCACCACTCAGAAGCTTCTTTCCTTAGCCAGCACCTCCTAACATGATTGCATTTGATCCCCCTCCCTCCTGGGTTTCACAAGGGGTGTGCTCAGCCCCCTAAGGGAGATAAAGCTGAATCAGGCCGGCATGGAGAGCCTGAGGTTAGGCCGGCATAATTTCGGGCTTCCTAGACCCCCAGCTGGATTAGACAAACACATCATCTTTGATTCCTACAGAAAATTGTTTTCAGCCAACCAACCACCCCTGTCATCCAAAGAAAAGAGAAGGTGTCTCGACTCATCCAAGAAGAAAGACTCATCCCTCCTCTGCTGTAGTAGATGCTCCCCCTTTGCATCGCAGTCTGTTGGCTTTTCCTTAAGAAATCCTGAGCGCCGCAGTTGCAGAAGGGTGCTGAAAATGTCCCCCATCATAAAACCCCTGCGAGGTTTGCTCCCGTGTGCGGAGAAAGAGCATTAATCCATTTGCAGAGGATCATAGGTGCCTCGTCCAACCTAATGTGCTCGGAGCAGATTGCTTCCTATGCAAATGCCTTGCTGCATATGCAGAATTCCATGAAAACCCTAGGTTGACTCCCAGACAAACTCTTGGCTACCAGTTAGAGTTTGCGATACCAACTTAAATGGGGGAGAGTCTGGCCTGGTAGAAGGCAGCATCCCATCTTGTTGCAGCTTACTGGGAATGAAATACACAATATTCTCTTGCAAGAGGATCTGGAATAGAGGACACTCCTTACTTCCCTCCCGCAAGCCATCACTCGTTAAAGCAGATAAGCGTTCCTCCAGCTGTAGGCGAGAAGGGGGCGATTGGAGGGTTGTATCACTGTCAGTATCCCCCGTTTTTTACACATAAGGAGGGTGAGATAGGTTATGTGGGAACCCTTCTCTCTAATGGGCTAACCCAATGCGAACTTTTAAACCCCATAAGAGTTCCTCGGAGCGAATTATAAATAAGGCTCTCATGCTCCCCTCACCTGCCAGCTGCGGTGGTGCAGTCCAGAACGCTTCCCCCCCCCCCCCCGCCACCTCCGCTTCGGAGTTTCTCGGGCCTCTTTCTTGCGCGGAAGGACTCTACCAGCCCCAAATAAACCGGTGGGGGGGGGGCGAGAAGAGATCACGGCCTTTCAGCCCTTTTTCACTGGGGGCCCTGACTGTAAATAACCCAGCTGAACTACTTTCAATAATCTTGAAGATGTAGTTCCCAACATTCATTGGCTGCGTTCACACAACATGTTGAACCAGGGTCAGTTCCAAACCTTATAAACACACAACCTGCTAAGCTTGATTTTTTAAAACAACCTTCCTGGAGCCCATAAGTCCTCTTAGTTTAGGATTCCGTTTTTTCCTGCAAATCCAGAAAACGGGCTTATTCAGAAGCCAGTTCCGCCGTCTTAGGAGAGGGCGGCTTGCGGCTATTACTGATCTAAACGCCCACCTCGTTTCGTTAAAAAGGGTCGGAATTAAGCGAAAGCAACGCCAGGCTTAAAAAATACAGACCCCGCTTTTCCAACCTGGCTTCCCCTGGACTACACATCCCATCATGCCTGACTCTTAAGTTAGAACGGGAAAGGCACCCACGATGGGGAAGGCTGTCCAGCCACACAAAGACGCTCACCTACTTCGACCCACAACAGGACCAGTTTAAGCTTGCTATAGCTAAGGCTGTTTAGCCCTCCTTGGGCATCTCACTCTGCCGCCACCGGGCATTAAATAAGCCCTCGCACACCCTCTCTCTGCCCGGGAGTCAGTTCCATCATGAGTAGGCTGTTAACAAGTAGAGCTGCCCTGGGCAAACCAATAAAAGAAACAGTCGGGTTCGCACAAAGCGCTAAACTAAGACAACAGCTGGGTTCCCACAACACCCTGGGTTCCCACAACACCCTGGGTTCCCACAACACCCTGGGTTCCCACAACAACTACCCAACAGCACAAGCGAATAGGATGTACATATGCACATATTCCTCCCTCCCTCCTCCTCCTCCTCCCCTCTCTCTTCCTTCCTTCCTTCCTTTCCCTCCCTCCCTTCCTCATTGAAGTTAATAACCCAGGAATAGAGAAACTCAAGCTACTGAAATAACTTCGGGAATATTTTCACCTCCCTCTTTCCCGCCTCGAATGGGACCTTTCGATCCGTTGCTAGAAACTGTAAACCATATTCAGGGTGGGGTCTCCTCTTCCAATTGGCCTCAGTGCCCCCCCGCCCCCCCCGCTCTTCGTGCTTGGCTTGTCCCGCCCAAAGTAGTCTGAAAGGGCGGAAGGAGGGGACCATACATCGACAACGCCCGTTTCCCCAAATCCCCGACGACTCCTGAGCTCCCTAAGCCGGTTGTCTTCCAAGGCGGCTGCCTTCGAAAAATAGATCGCCCCTCGGCTCCGCGACTAGGCGCCCCTCTACCCAACGCGCAGAGACATCTATAAACAAAATGTTAATTCCAATGAAGGCAGAACAAGTCGCCCAGGCGGAAAATTAAAGCTGACATTGAGTTTAATTAAATAAAAACAACTAGACGAGGAGGAAGGAAGGAAGGAAGGAAGGAAGGAAGGAAGGAAGGAAGGAAGGAAGGAAGGAAGGAAGGAAGGAAGGAAGGAAGGAAGGAAGGAAGGAATCCTGCTTTCAGCTACTCAGTAGGAGTAGAATATTAGTTGTAAAGGGTCTGTCCCCACCTCAATAAAGTTCACTCTTCCACACCACTCCTTGTGCCCCCCCCCCCCCCCCGCAGCTTCAAACAGACAGGCTGGTGCAACGATTTCCAGAAGCGCACACACAGAGCCTCCCCTTTCAGTACCCATGGGTTTCTCCTGAAAATTAGAAAGGACTTTTGCTTCAGCAATTTCTTTAGGCAGAGATGATGGATTGTACTGTTGTGTGACTTTTACTAATAACCCCCAAAACACACCCATACATGCACACCCACACATACACACATCAAAGGATCTCACCTGTTCAGGTGAGTTTCCTAGTTTGTTGCACCTCCAAAGCCCCTAAATACGAATGAAATTGACAAGAGAGACTTTAGCAGTGCAGATGGGCATCTAGCAAGGTGGTTTATTAATCCAGTTAGGTTCCAATACACAATGTACTAGTTAATCAGTAGTCTGTCCTTAGCTGCACACCTCTGAACATTATGGACAGTCTTCTGGCCTTCCATAAAATATTCCAGCTCTTGTATTGACTGTAGTGCAAAATGTCTGGCACTGGAAACAACTGGGTGTGAAGCTGGTGGGAGAGCCATTCCTATGGGTTCCATCTAAAGTCAAACATTTTTCTATCCCATTGAGGTAAATGGCAAAGAATTCCGGCACTGCCTATAATTAAATAAAGGATAATTTCAAGGTCCTACCTTAAATGGATGGTAAACTATTCCTCAGCTTACAAAGCTAATGAGATATATCCAAGCTTGTTTTATTTCATCCATCAGAGTCTGCAGAAGGGTCTCAGCTACAAAATAAACAATGTCAGGGCTGTTTTATAAATATACACGATGGTCTGAATTGAACAGAGCAAGGACAACAAGAAAAATGTGAACTTTCACATCATTCCAAAGGAAGTTGTTCTTCTCCCAGTGTGATTAGGCACCCACATGCCAACCAAATATCAATAAATGAAGATATATCCATGTACATATGGCCTAACATTTTGATTCAACTCCTTGTGTGCCCTGTCAATCAATATATGGATGTAGACAAGCTGCTTCTAGAGTGTACAAGGCCATTATAACAGGCAACACTATTTTTCAATCTATGGCATGCTGAATATTTTCTGCACATGAATACCAAAATGAGGATGTCTACCTACTTAAGTGTTTTACATTGCAAAAGACCTTCATGCATATATGAAAAGCAGGCTCAAATTAAATGGCAGCCTTTAAAAAAAATGATATGAACATTACATAGAATGGAAAGGAAAGGAGCAAACAACCTTCCTGGATCAGCCCAATCATTTTTCAAGTCCATCATTCTTTTTCCATCAAAAGCCAACTGGATGGCTCTGAAAGTTTACAGTAGGGAACCAAGGGAGCAACAATTTCCAGCTGTCTGTTTCCCACTCCTACACTTCAGCTTCCTTAAAACATTAACATCCATTTAATTGCTACAGATAGACTTCTTGTCATTATGCTCTTGGCCATTCTGCATCTTGTGGCAGATGATTCCATAAGTGAGTGATTATGCGGAGTGTTCCCCTCCCTGAAGAAATACCACTGCATGATCATGATGCTATTTTGTAATAATAACAGGGAACATCATTCCCCACCTCTTCTGTATTTTATAATCCTCCACTGCATCCTCTTTCAAATGTTGTGTCCAGAATTAAAGTTTTATAGTATTGGGGGGGGGGGTCCCTTATAATGAGTCAAAGTACAGTAGTGGCTTTTATCCCATTCAGTGATTTTTAATATCCTTTGGTAGCATCTATTGCCGATGCCTGCCTAGCTTTAAAGAAATGAATTTTGAATGCTAGTTGCCGTATAATCAAAGAAACTTTCAATTCTGTCTTGAAAGTTCCTAACAAAATAGTCTACATATAATAGAACGGGCTTGCGTATGAACAGTGAAGTGAAAAGGCATCTGGTAGGAGCTTCGTGGCTTGATTTTCAGCAGGACAGATTCCTAGGGAGGTGGCCCTCGCTCCATGTAATAAAACGGAACAGAGAAGTTAAAATCCCACTCTAGAGCAGCTTTTTTCAACTGGCAGGCATCCAGATACTCTGGACTAAAATCCCCACCATCCCCATGGAAACTATAGTTCCACGTATCTAGAGACTGAAAGTTAAGAAAAGTTGCATGAGAAACATGTCAGGAAGGATCTCTAAATCGAGGGAAGCATTCGGTTCTGCGCTGTTTTGTACCAGGAAGTAGTTCAACAGATACAGCTCTGGCGAAGTAGGGACCCGAACAACGTTTCCTTCCAATTCCTTTCTCTTATGCAGTTGCTCAGTTCTGAGTCCCCATTAAGCAAGGTAAAAAGGTGATGTTAGTGAATGAAGAAGGGTTAGCTGAATTTCTTACTAAGTATTTAAAAACAGTTGTGTGCCTCATCTAGGTGTGCGAAGACACAGTCTCACAGAAACACACACAAATTGAGAACGGGAAGGAAGTAACACAAGTAATTTGAATTATTTGACTGTATCCAAAACCTGATTTTGCCGTGGAGTTTGAAAGTTAGATTAACTAAATTCGCCTTCAATTGATTAAGCCTGTTGGTCCAGTTTGAATCGGAGAGAGAGAAGCTTTTCTAATAAGGCTGCGGTCCTGAAGTCGTGTTTTACGGTGGCAGATGAATCACAAATGTAGCCAAAATATTAAAAGCGATCCTTTTTTTTGGCTTAATCATCCCGAGAGCACCTCGCAAAGGGTCCTGTTTGCATTCCTTCATTATTTCAAAAAGTTCCCCGCTTGAAGATGGAGAAAGTCACTTGTTTTAATCCACGGGTGCGAAACGATATGGCAAATCCTTTAGATGGTCAGCCCGCCCTAGAACAACAGACGGTAACCTGATGCTCTAACGTATTAAAAGAAACAAATGCCAAAAAAAAACAAACACCGGAGGGACAGACCGACGAAGAGGCAGAGAGACCAAAACAGGATGCAAAACTAGGGATATTCACACACACGTTTAATCTGGCTCCTAAACTAACTCTTTTGTCTGGACTGGCACAATATCTAGAACCGTAAACTAATCAAACGGTCCGGAGTCTCCCAACCTGCTGAAACACCGACTCGTAAAACCGAACAGATGCACACGAGCCGGGCATCACGTTTTACCTGATTTGTACACGGATGTTGCCCAAGCCCAGCCACTGAGCCGTCAGGCTGCGAAGACTCTCATTAGCTCCTCTGCTTCCCATATTTCTATATCGCGCTTTCTACTGGCTTGTTTCTACATTCCCTTGAGCTGATGCTTTACCTTAAACCCAGTAGTGTACAAGGTCTCAGCTGCTGCCCCGATGAACTTACAATCCTGCTCAGTTCGGAAAAGCTGAGCATGGAATGAGAAGGGAATCAGGCAACAAGTGATCCACACCCCGGATAAATTTTATAATGAATGCTTATATATTAACAGAACAGCAAGGATACTGATTTGCGAGGAAGACTAGTTAAAAAGAACACACACACACCGGAAACGGGGGGGGGGGGAGATGATTCCGACCAATATTTCCAAATTCGTTCTTAAAGCACGTGCTTTTGGGAAGTAAGACGCCTACACAGCGAGCGAGAATATGGTCGCTTTCGTTAACTCTGCGTTTCTAGAAATTACAACTAGTTGGAAACAGCTACATTTCCCTACCAAGGACAAAGTAAACTAACAGCAGTGAACAAATCAACAGTTGTTATTTTTCAGTGATAAACATATATATTATGTAGGAGGAAAAATCTAATTTTAGCGTGAAAACACATATGGCCTTGAAAAGATTTAAAAAATTTTTCTACAATTAAAGAAAAGGAAATACATTTAAGTACAATCTAGAAAGGAATAATGGATTTGATTATTACTAGCAGAACCAGCTTAGAGTGGCTTGAATGAATGAATGAATGAATGAATGAATGAATATATATATATATATATATATATATATATATATATATCACACACATCACACATATAGAGACACAAAGTGACGGATTTTACTGCAAGCCTTCTTTTAAAAACTCCATTATATCTTAGGACAATAAATCTGTTTTGACAAAAGAAGTAAAGCTGATGAAATTAAAATAAAAATTAGTTTTAATTTGAATTTCAATAACAACAGCAACAACTGCACAGTTTGTACTCTATATGATGTAGTTCAGGAATATGTCTGGATAGCATAATAATAATTGAACAAAAAGTGCACAATGAAATATTTTAACAGCATAATTCTATACATGTCTCCTGCGATGTAAGTCCCTTTGAGGGCAATAGGGTACTCTAAGGTAAATGGGGATAGGGTCCTAACCTAAATTCCATTGGTTTCTATTGGAGAATTAAGCATGTGCTTAAACCTCTCCTATTTGAGTCAATGTGTTCCTTTTCTTTTAACAATTCTGAACTTTCACTGAAACTTGTCCCCTCATGGATATCTAAAGTTAAATGTAAATTAGAAGAGAGACAACTAACTACGTTGGCTATTTTTTTTAAAAACCAATCTCTATCATTTAAGCCATGCTTTTATCATGGCATAAATGATAAAACCAGAATATTACAATATATCCCAAAATATATTGTGTAAGTTTTGAGGTGTTCTGAAGTCAAGAAAGTTAAAAAAAAACAAGTGGAAAACGAGAAATAACTCTAGCCATGTGTACGTGTGTGCATGTGTTTGGGTGAGTGTATGTATATATGTGTATGTATGAGCACAAACACACACATAGGTTTTTACTCTGTAGTAATGGGAAAGAGGCTCCCATTTTGCTACTAAATTGTCAAAGCTAGAGAAGCCACAGCTGATTGATTTTCCTTTGAAGTTAACAATTCGCTGTCCAAAATTCATGGTGCTGAATTCCAAAAGAGCTGAGGTCAATGATTAGAAGTTACACCTCTTTTTGTCCTAATTCTGGGCCTAGGTTTGGGGGATAATGTCTCTTTATGTTAAGGTGGGGAAGAGAGAAATGAGATAGAAAAAGAAATAATTTTACAGCCTGATCATGAATACTTTAAACCATATAGTACAGAGCAGGGAGGCACCATTCAATCCCAAGGATGTGTGCATTTGTAGCTCAGGCAGTTAAATCAATTTGAAATTAAACTCAATTATGTGTAACAGAATTTACCACCAGTAAGTATGCACAGGATTTGTGGTCCACAAAACTAGAAGGAAAACATAGTAGGAGTAACTATTAGTATGTTTACTGCAAAGGAAATTTACTACATTATAGAGTCCAAACTGTGCAGTTATTTATTTATTTATTATTATTATTATTATTATTCACAATGTGAAATCACAGCTGCCAGTTCTTTAGCTGGTGTTGGCCTTTATTCACATCGAGTTCTTCCCAAGAACCTCGGATGTCGGAATGTATCAGTGTAGTGTGTGGATCCAAGCAGTGTGGCCTTTTGTAATTGACAGATGGAAATTTTGTCAATGTGCAGATTTTCTAAGTGCCGTCCAAGGCTTTTTGGTATGGCACCCAATGTGCCGATAACCACTGGGACCACCACGGCTGGTTTATGTCATAATCTTTCAACTCTGAATTTCAGATCTTGATACTTTGTGATCTTCTCCAATTTTTTGTCCTCTATTCTACTATCCCCTGGTATTGCCACATCAGTTATCCACACTTTCTTCTTTTCAACCACTGTTAAATCTGGTGTGTTATGCACCAAGACTTTATCAGTTTGTATTCAGAAATCCCACAATATTTTAACCTGCTCATTTTTGACTACTTTTTCGACTATATGTTCCCACCAATTTTTCATTACTGGCAAATGATAATTTTTCCAGATGTTCCAGTGAACCATTTTGGTGACTGTGTGATGTCATTGTTTATAGTCAGTTTGTGCAATCTTCTTGCATGAGCTGAGCATATGATCTACGTACATCATTATTATTATTATTATTATTATTATTATTATTATTATTATTGCTTCTCTTCCATAGCATTAATGCATTAAATCATCATCATCATCATCATCATCATCATCATCATCATCATCTCTCTTCTAGAACAAACTGATGGGGTTGACCATTTCTACAGTATGAGTGAGTGAGTGAGGAGCCATTCCAATAGCAGTCAGATTTGGAGTCTTATGGGTAATATGGGTTAAGTTATGGGTGATATGCCCAAAATACTTCCTGTAAATAGTTTTTTACTTGATGAAGGAATTCTTTCTTCTTGGGAGAATTCAGTGACCTCTTATATTGGACAATCCTCTTAGTGATACATTAAAGCTAGTAAATATCAGGAAGTTTGGTGGGGGAAGAGACTTTAGGGAACCCTTCCCCATATGGCTTTCTCCCAGATGGACTACAACCTCCATCACACCTCAGCTGCACACTGGCTGGGAATAATGGATGTTGTGTGTCTAATCCCTCTGGAGAGGTGCCCAGTTGGGGGATGTTGTTTGAGGAGGTCATGGGTAGGGGTAAAATCAGAATAGGAATACAGAAAAAGGTTATGTGCTGTGAAAAAAGGGGAAGTTATACTTCCATCTTTCTACTTTGTACAAACTGAAGTACTTTGGCCACATAAGGAGAAGACAGGATACCCTGGAGAAGATGCTGATGCTGGGGAAAGTGGAAGGCCAAAGGAAGAGGGGCCAACCAAGGGCAAGATGGATGGATGATATTCTGGAGGTGACAGACTCGACCGTGGGGGAGCTGGGGGTGGCGACGGCCAACAGGAAGCTCTGGCGAGGGCTGGTCCATGAAGTCACGAAGTCGGAAGCGACTGAACGAATAAACAACAACAATACTTACATCTCTGTAATGTGTGTGTGCGCGCACATGTGTGTGTATACATATTAATAATTCTGTCCCCCACTAAGAATCCCATCCACAACTTAGTCCTCCCTGTGCTATTTACAAGTGCAATAGCTATGCTAGCGGTGAAGATTGAAGTTCAACTCTACTGGAAGGCAACAAGTGGAGGAAGTCTGCTGGGACTTAACCTTCCTCCCCTGTTCATGTATTCTTCATCCTTACAGTCTTTTCATTGTAAAAGTTTTTATATGACCCTTCCATCTCAGAAGATCTGTCAGCTGTATCTTTAAGGGTAGCAGCTCTGTTCCTACAGCAGAGGTGTAGAGGTGAAATGAGAGGTCCATAATCTACAGCACTCCAGAGACTGCTGAATTACAAATATCCAGTCAGTATGGCCAGTGGTGAAAACTATGAGGAGTTGTAGTTCAGCACATCTTGACAGTCAGATTGCCTTAGACAATAAACCATACTCTAAAAACACATTGGCAGGGTTCACACAATATGCTAAACCCCAAAAGTGCAAGCCCCATCCTGGCTTAAGGTATTGTATGAACCCAGTCAGTTATTTCACTACATAGTGTAGGAAATTAAAGCTATCCCACCCTGATGTATGCTTTGTTGATGGCTCATGGGTGGGAAAGGCAATCTGGCAACCTCCAAGATGTCTTAGATTACATCTCCCATAAATCTCAGCCAACATGGGCAGTTTTTAGAAGATATAACAGTTGTGATCCCAAACATCTAGAATGCAGCAAGTTGCCAGGATCCCATAGACAAATTTGGAGATAACATCTATCTATCTATCTATCTATCTATCTATCTATCTATCTATCTATCTATCCATCCATCCATCCATCCATCCATCCATCCATCCATCCATCCATCCATCCATCAGCAGGTAAAGGAGGTTCCTTCTCTGGCATGATTACTGGAAAATAAACTGGAATGCTGTAAATAATCTGGTAGACACACCAACAGTGTGATGCATTAATAGGCCTTTAAGATGAGCTGGAGTGATAGAAGTCTGGTCACTTTAAGTTCCTTTCCTTTTTTGCCATTTACACTTGTACTAGGATCCCATTTTTTAGGTCTAGAGCAATGAGAGAACATTTGGAAATGAAATGAAATGAAATGAAATGAAAAATGACTGTTTATTCAGTCAATGACCAGCAAAATTTGAAAAAATACAACACAAAAGTAAAATCAAATAGATGGGATAAAATACTAGCATAGCAAAGATAAAATAACAAATAAAAATGTAACATACATACATTTCATTTGGAAACAGCTCAGACAGACACCTCCCTAATTCACTGGAGTATAAGAAGAAGAGGAGATCCAGCACAATCAGACTCGCAAGATTCTATTATTAGAGCCAGTCTCAATAAAAATAGTTTTAGCCTCCCTGTGGAGCTGGTTTCCTGATCGGTTCTACCTAGTGGGGCTGACAAATCCCTTCCTAAGGTCTAATGGGAAGCCAAGAAGGTTGAAGATTGCTGAAGAGAGGACAAGGAAGATGGGACATTCACATAGATCGCTTGGCCATGCTGATCTGAAATTCTCTTCTCATTTAAAAGAAACTTTAAAAGCTTTAAAAGAAAAGAAACTTTAAAAATCAACCGAATGAGAACAGGTAGAAAAAATGCAGGACAATTTCTTGGCCTGGCTCAGGTTTTGGCTAAGACATTTCATGATGTTTTCCAAGTTTTTTTTTCTTCTTAGATAACCTAAGTTGCAAGGGAATTTTTTCTGCAGCCACAAGTTTTTATTATCTCCCCAAAGATTTTTATTTTCAGAGTGGATTTTGGGAGACGGGAGGTTAACCTTATAAAAGCATCTGCACAGGGGCTAATCATGCAGCTTTCAACAGAGAGAGAGGAGGGAGAGAGGGAGATTCAGAAGGTGGCCATGTTGCAGAGAAAAACAGAGAGAGAGTTTGAATGCTACCCATTAACATCAGCTAGAAAGCGTTCAATTCACTGTAAAGGAAGGAGGACTGGATTTATTGTAGGCTTTTGTGAAGAGAGGAAGAGGGGGAAAAATGTGCCAGTATGGGAGGAAATGCTGCAGATGAAAGGAACAAATTGTTGGTGTGTATACGCATGTGTGCTACACTTAAGAATTATTCTTTGAATGAGAAAAGCAGGTTACAAAAGCAGCCCCATCTCACATATTTTATCAACAAACAACACTATTTGTAAATCATAATATTTGCTCCTCCAAATTCTCCCATAAACATCAGATTTAGTCACCGACTCCTGGTCTTCATATTTAATACTGAGATTTGCTAACGACTGTTAGCTCTATTTACAAAGACATTCAGAGTACCATTATTATATTGGTGCATATATAACCCTTATTATATTAATGTACTGTATACTGTATGTTGCCATGTTGTTCGAATGCCTGACCATTGTCTTCCAAAGCAGCTACTTTACTCCCAACTTAAGAATGGAAAACGGAATATTGGTGGACAGCAAAAGAGATTCAAAGACACTCTCAGAGCTAATTTTAAAAAATGTAATATCAGCATTGAGAACTGGGAAGCCCTAACTCATGAGCGTTTCAATTGGAGGTCAGCCTTTATTAAAGGCGCTATGGACTTTGAAGAAGCACAAGTACAGGGCGAAAAGGAGAAAAGAGCTAAAAGGAAGGCACGTCAAGCAAACCCTCATCATGACCGTCTCCCACCCGGAAACCTATGCCCTCATTGTGGGAGGTTGTGCAGATCCAGAATTGGCCTTTACAGCCACTTACGGATCCACTGTTAAAATTTTACCCTTGGAAGACAATCTTACTCGGCTACGAGTGATCGCCAATGAATACTGTATGTTCCAGTGGCCTCCAAGAAATTCCAAGCAGCCATGCATAGCTTTTTTTCTACCTCTCTATGCAGTCATCACAACAAGCCCATAGGGGAGCCTTTCCCAACCTGGCAGTCTACAGATATGTTGGACTGTAGAGCCCATCATCCACAAACAACATTTAGAAAGTTAAGGATAGGATAGATAAAATGGAATGGCAGAGGCTGGCCTTGTTTGACCTATAAACTTCATAGCTGAACCTGTCTCCATGCTCCCTGTTCTTCACTTGACTGACTACAGAAGAGAAAGCTTGAAGCTGGAGGAAAACATATAGACATAGGATGATTGAGAAAAAAGTTGGGAGGGAGGGAAGAGGTACTCAAATGAACATTCTTCTTCTAAGTATCTTTAAAATGCCGTGGTTCTACAGGATCAGCAGAAATAGCAGAAAGGAAAGTTAGAAGGTCATGCTCTAGAAGGAACCCCCCCATTCTACCATTCCCACATTCGCCAAGACAAATAAAAATTATGCTAGAATGGGTGGGATCTGCAGATGTTGCTTCGTGTCTGAGAGGTACGGTAAGCAATTTGCTGAGAAACTCATTTCGGGAGATCTGTTCAAAGTTAATTAAAGATGGCTGGCTTGGGGTCATTGCCTTGGTAACAATTAAGGATGGAAGGATGCTTCATTAGGGACTATATATATATATATATATAACGTTCCTCCTGCAAAAAGATTTTTTTGTTTTTGCTTCTCCCCACTATCTTTCTTAATTATATGGGATAACTTCATTGTTATAAAGAAGAAAACGTAAGAATAGAAATTGGAGTAAAATGAGAGAGTGAAATAATTTGAACAGCAAGAATAGAGCTGGTTTATGGTTAATAACACTGAATATTTATGGAGGGGCAGTAGAGAGGAAGACAGACCCAAGTATTTTGATTTCAGTGGCTTGGTATGTGTTGCAACTTTAGAAGAGAGATCAATAAAACTGGAACTGAAAAACACACCCCTTATGTAGCACATCAAAGGTAGAGTTGAGAGTCAGTTTAAGAGAGAAGGAAGAAAGCTTGGAAGGAAACCTTATTATTTCACAATATACTTTCTCAGACTTGTAGATTTACTCTCATCAGGATTTGAAGCATACAGTAGGTATACCCATCAGTGTGAGGATTTGAACCCTCAGCTGGTTGTGCACCGAAAGCAAGAAAATGGTAGGTTAAAATACTGTTTGAAATAGCAAGAAACTCAATTTCCTGCAGGGAACTAGGAGGGTTACTCACTCTTTGTGCCCTATTTTAAGAGAAATTGTTTTCTTTTCCAACCTGTCCTTATCTGTTGACAGAGTAGTCATTTCCTTTTCCTGCCCCTGCTTCAGGATCTCAAAGAATGGCTCTCTCAGACTGCTATTTCTCCCCTAACAACAGAGGACATCTTGTGGACAGAATATCCCTTTCTCCCAGGAGGAAAATCAGCCATTGACAGGGCCACCAGTGTGAGGAAGTTGGCAGTAATAACAATGGGCCAGAAAGTGTTTCATTTTATGAACTCCAGAAGGAAAAGCTCATCTGGGCATGCTAATTTTGTCCTACTAAGCTTACAATGGAAAATATCCACACATTTCCACCCAGGTTTCAGCGTCTGCCAGAAAGCTATTTTGCAGAGTCCTTCGGAGGAAAGGCAGACCTTGTCGTTGCTTAGCAACTGCCAGGCTCGAGTACATCCAGGTCATTCCAAAGGGCTTGATGTCTATATTGTAACGATTGCTGGGGCAACCTCCATCATGTTCTCCCCTGCTTCTTGGCCAAACGGCTGCCATTTGTGTGGAACCACAAACAAGGCAGGCTTTTGACATCTAGTTCTGCTGCACTGAGAGGAAAGGATTGTGAAGGAGGAACATGGACTCAAAGGAATACATGGAAGCCGAGAACTAGTGCCAAGTGGAAAAATTCCCTTGCATTCTTTCCCCACCAGCTCTCATACTGTTTAATGAAAGAGAATTTGCTTTAGAAATCCCTTTCAAAGAGAAGCTGTGGTTGAAATGTCCATGGGAGGAGTGTGGTAGCTCTTTCTCCAGAGGTGTGTAAAAACATGTCCTATATTTTGTGGTAAAATCCTCTCCAGTGCTCTACAGCTTCACTGGTTTCGTATCCTTCCAATAAATCATTAAGACATGATGGTGGAGAAACTCCTATGCTTTGTTGTCCCAGTTGGGAAGGCTTCAGATGTGGAAAGATGTGGAAGCCCAGCAAACTTTCAAGGACTCCAAAAATCAGGTGGAGAATGAGAAGCCCCATTCATAGGGGAAGAATATTTTTGAGAGTCCAAGGCAGATT
This sequence comes from Charina bottae, assembly GCA_023362775.1. NCBI lineage: Eukaryota > Metazoa > Chordata > Lepidosauria > Squamata > Charinaidae > Charina > Charina bottae. Next base: position 11,984,143 of record JALMGJ010000010.1, read on the forward strand.
TTGGCATCTCTTTGGCCAATCTTGTTTGGTGGACTTAGGGCTCCTAGCTAGCTAATGTGTCTACTTTGATACTCTTGGTTAAATAAAAGATTGACCAAAATCCCTCCTCAGTGGAAAGACATGGATCAGATGCCCAATGTTCCTTGACTATAAGAAATGGTATTTGTGTGAAACATTATTTTGGGGTGTCTTTTGGGCCTACAACAGAGGATTAGCTATCTGAAGCACTAGCACTGCATATTGTAGTAGAAAGCTTGGTAATATATTTTGTGCAGAAACCAAATTTCAAGGCTTATAGTTAAGAGTTACTAAACAGCCTGTCCTAACCTCTTAAGGATGACACTTGCCACCAACTGCAATGGAGGACCTTATCCCATAGCTAGAGAAGAAGTATGATTTGACTACCATGCTCTTCGTCTTCTGTACATGGCACAGAGAGGGCCTTTGCTTGTCCAGAGGGGAATATCCTGTGGTCCATAGGGCTGCATGCCCACTATATGCTCCCCCCCGCAAAGTTGACATGCAAATTATAACTTTTAGGTTGTTGTCATTCAATGCACTTAACCTGGGAACTGAAATGATCCATCACCAATGTTCACACGTTATAGTGAACTAACCAAACAGGTTGGGTTCACTCAACTTGTTAAGCCACAAAGAAAAAACAAAAGCTAACCAGTGTTTATGCTACTCACTGCTAGGTTGTGTAAGTAACCTGGTTAAGCAAGTTGTGTGAATACAACCTTAATGGGATAGAAGGGGGAAATGGTTGAGTACTTGACTGGAGAGCAACTATATTTACTTTTAATTAAATGTAATTGTCAAATCAAATTAAACCAACGTTATTTTTTGTCCTGCCACTACCTGTTATATTTTGGAGCATGGTCTTCAGCACATAACGTAAAGTGCAGCCCTTGGATCAGAAAAAGCTGTGTCCCCCTGATCTTGTCCCTGGCCTCTAGCACAACATGTTTTGGACCCACCTGCTCTGTCTTATCTAGAATGAGCTAAGGGACTCCTGCGTGCCCTTTCCTTCACAAAACCACTGAGATCTTTTATGAACTGACCCCATGGCAGAAGGAGGAGAGGCAGAGAACAAGGGTGGAAGGCTGATCAGTTTGTTCATCCTACAATGGAGCCCTTGACCAAGCACAATTTAGTCCCCTTGTCCCCCTTAGGAGAGATGACCTTACTGGGTTTGCTTTCATTGTGGGCACTTCATAAAGCTGCTGTGAGTTGGGAACATAAAGGAGAGGGGGGGCAATTGAAAACCAATTACGAAGCGGTAAACTGCTCTGGCCCTTACTGTTCATTAAGCAAACACAAAGCAACTTTAGTTTGGAGGTTGGAGGGTTGGTGGGGTTTTTTCCCCCCTCGAAAGTGGATTTGATGGGGCTGGAGAGAAACTTTTAAAAGGTGCCATTGGTTTGGAAAGCCTGGAGCATTAAAAGGGAATGCAGAAGTAAAGAAAACAACTGCTTCACTCAGGCCAAATACTGCTGCCCCCCAATTTATCTATTTATTTTAGTCTCAGAGAGATGTTCTTATGCATATTTTCCAGGCCAGCCTGTTGCATGACTTTCCTTTTACAACAGAGAAGCCTCTTTCTTACTAACTACTGGACTAAGGAATGGGAAATTCCTCTGTCTCTTCACTCCAAAAGAACAGACCAGCATTTAGGACTTCCAAAGGCTGTGCAAAGTGTTAATTAAACATAATGTGCTCTCTCTGTCTGTCTGGAATGATGTTTTAAAGAAAGAAATAGGCTCAGCTTTGAAAAAAGAACAGTATAGCTTATCCAGGAAAAAAAACTTGGGAAAATGTACTACAATTTCATAGACCAGGGGTCCCCAACCCCCAGGCCACGGACCAGTACCGGTCCGTGGCCTGTTAGAAACTGGGCCACACAGCAGGAGGTGAGCGGTGGGTGAGCGAGCAAAGCTTCATCTGTATTTACAGCCGCTCCCTGTCGCTCGCATTACCGCCTGAGCTCCGCCTCCTGTCAGATCAGCGGCAGCATCAGATTCTCATAGGAGCACGGACCCTACTGTAAACTGAGCATGCGAGGGATCTAGGTTGCGCGCTCCTTATGAGGAGTCAGAATCCGACACTTATTTTAGTCCGCACGTGGTCCGCCCATTATTTTATTTACCACTTCCAATGGTTTCATCCCGAAACCATCCCCCCCCCAGGTCCGTGGAAAAATTGTCGTCCACGAAACCGGTCCCTGGTGCCAAAAAGGTTGCGGACCGCTGTAAGACAACTCTTGGAGCCAGACTGAGAACCTTTTCTGCATTCTTCTCCCCTACCAATTCTTCTTAGTTGAATGAAAAAGAGCAACTTGCTTTCAGAATATTTTCAAATGAGAATTCTGTATGAAATTCTCATGGTTGAGATAGTAACAAGATCTTGCTTAGTCTTCTCTCTGGCTGCCTGTAACCTTCCAGCTTCCTACACTTTTCTTCAGGGTTGGGAGGAAATTCCACCTATAGGATTCCTTTGATAACTCAGGAGAAATCATGATCTTGGGAAATTGTTGGAGAAGTTCTCCTTTCCCTGCAGAAGACATTTGGAGAAAGTCTCCAGCCCATTTCTCTGCCCGCAAATTTAGCAGAGGATTTCAGAAGGCTATTGTGGTCACTTCTAATATTGCCCAATAAGATCAACTGAGGTTTTTTTCCAGCATTTGCTCCCATGGTAGACAAGCAAAAGCATATGCAGACCTCTGCTGGATTTGCTTCTAGAGGTAATGTATTGCCATCATGACTAGTAGCTATGGATAATCTTATTATCCATTGAGCTACCTAATCCCTTTTCCAAGCCATCCAGGTTGGCATATCTAACATACAATTTGGGATAACCCATGGCCTGGCTTAATTCTACTCAGGGTGCAGAAATACTTCCTTTCATCTCTTTGGAATCTCCCATTATTCTACATTTTTTTTTGCCATTAATGGGTCACAGAAGGCATGATTGATGCAGTGGCATTACCAGAGAGCATGGGGCTGAAAGCTTGGGGGCGATGTTTGCTTGTTAATTTCTTCAAAATAGATGAGGTAAACCATACAGAGGTGTTATGCTTCTATTTTGGAACTTACACTGTTTTTAAAGGGTAAATAAAAAATGTACTATTGAAAATTACCATCTGGTTGCTGATTTTTGGAAAGTCTGGGGGGCTCTTGTGCCACAAATTTAGGAATGAGCTTAAATTTAACTGTGCCCTAGATGTAAAGCAGACTCTATCAAGATTGAACTTTTTCTGAGGTTCTTCTTTACCTTTATGCATTATTCAGTGGTTATATTTTAAGCTATCATTTTTATTGGCACTTGACCCCTGACTTTGCTATGCTTACAACATAGGTGAAGTTGCCAAATGTGATGCCCAAGTCTTTTTTGATGGGCATGGTGGGGAAAAAACTCACGTGTTAAATTGCTATACGTGTCATGCTGCCAGTAGACTCACAAACACATGTATGCACACACACGGAGACAATCCCATAAAAATGCTGTGATTAGATTGAAGCCCATTCAGCAGTCTGTTAGAACTACTGAAATGGAGCAGAGCTGCAAAGTTCATGTACAGAAAAAGAATATTGTTTAAAAACAGAGCCCATGAGCATATTAGAGAGATCCAGGTTAATCTTACACCTTTAGCCCACCCAAGCATAAATAAACACGCGCTTAGACATGGCAGGTATGAAAAGTAAGTACAAAAGAGTCCTTACGTTTATTCATTGCAGGTACAGCATTTTTGGTAGATAAATGATGTTCCATTTCTTCTTTGTTTCCCTAAACTTAATACCTTGTGCCCTGCTTGCTGCAAGAGATGCGTGTAGAAAGGGGGGGGGGAATCTCCTAGGCCCATCCATGGCCTAGAATAGAGCAGCACACAGCCATGTGCTTGCTCCCGGTCCAAGGAGGAGAGAGAGAAAGAGGAAGTGGAAGTGGCCACAAACAGCTTCCTCAAAAGGATGGAGAGCTTGCATCCTAGAGCAGCCATCCATATGCTGATGAGGCATGCTGGATTTGCCAGGATCTCCAACATAGATGTCATTCTGGAGTACTTGTTAAAGAGAAAAAGGAAATGAAGGAACAGAATCAGCAGAGCAGTTACTATGTTTGACAATAGGAGATTGGCCCAAAATGTTTTCTATATATTTTTGAGAATTCAGTCCAAATGGCTGTGCCCTGAATCACCATCTGGGCAGAACAAATCCACTTAATAGCACATTAGATGTACTGTACAACAGTGGTAACTGTAACAGTATGTGTTCTAGCAATGCTGTCTTGGCAGCATCCTCACTCCTTATTCAGAAGAAGCTCTCTAAGAGTGGATGGCTTCTGCAGTCAATATTTTCCTTCATTTCTTCAATTTAATGTTTGAGGATTAGGATTCCATAGAGCAGTCACCTGGTGCAAATAACCAACAGAAATCCTTCAATACATGTTCTGAGCAGAAGTTTGGAGAAAAAACAGTTAGGTTAGAGTTTTCTATTTACATGGAAAGAATGTTTGATTAGGCAGGACCAGAATAAGGCAACATGGATTCATATTTAAAATGAAGCTGGAGTGAATATTCAATTTTGGGTTCAAAATTGAATATATCTCTTGTTTAGTTGGGGCGTTTAGTTAGATTTGCATCACCACTATCTCCAAAAATCAAAGCTTTGGGTTATGTGTGTATGTGTGTGTGTGTGTGTGTGTGCGTGCGCGCGCGCATGCGCCATTGATTTAAGTCTGAATTTGATAATCTCAAATAGTGGAAATGAATCACTTTTCCTATGTTTATGTAGTTCTAAATTTTACCATAATGTAATTCCCTAAGTATTTCCCTCCTTTTAAAGCAATGACACACAGAAATGACATTAGCTTTGCTACAGAGTTGTGAATAATCAAAATAAACCAAGCAGAGTATGTTGCTTTAAGTATACAGTATATCAGTTGATCAACACAGCCCTGTGTTACATTATCCATTGCATGTGCCTTATGATACAATCACTTCCTTAAATTTGAGAAGGAATTACCATAACTGACCACAGATCTCCAGTAATTTGAACGTGTGCAAAGTGCAATTATTTGTGCACTCTACATGCAAACGGCCTGCAATTCATACCAGCAATTCATGGAGCGAGAATTGCCAGATGTACAAGCTGTGTTTAGAAAAGGCAGAGGAACTAGAGACCAAATTGCCAATATCCGCTAGATAATGGAGAAAGCCAGGGAGTTTCAGAAAAACATCTATTTATGTTTTATTGACTATTCTAAAGCCTTTGACTCTGTGGATCATAACAAATTGTGGCAAGTTCTTGGTGGTATGGGGATACCAAGTCATCTTGTCTGCCTCCTGCGGAATCTGTATAACGACCAAGTAGCAACGGTAAGAAGAGATCATGGAACAACGGACTGGTTTAAGATTGGGAAAGGAGTATGGCAGGGTTGTATACTCTCACCCTACTGATTCAACCTGTATGCAGAACACATCATGTGATGTGCTGGGCTTGATGAATCCAAGACTGGAGTTAAAATCGCTGGAAGAAACATTAACAATCTCAGATATGCAGATGATACCACTTTGATGGCTGAAAGTGAGGAGGAGCTGAGGAGCCTTATGACAAAGGTGAAAGAGGAAAGTGCAAAAGCTGGGTTGCAGTTAAACCTCAAAAAAAACCAAGATTATAGCAACCAGCTTGATTGATAACTGGCAAATAGAGGGAGAAAAAGTGGAGGCAGTGACAGACTTTGTATTTCTAGGCACAAAGATTACTGCAGACACAGACTGCAGCCAGGAAATCAGAAGACGTCTACTTCTTGGGAGGAGAGCAATGACAAATCTCGATAAAATAGTTAAGAGCAGAGACATCACACTGACAACAAAGGTCCGCACAGTTAAAGCAATGGTTTTCCCTGTAGTAGCCTATGGCTGCGAGAGCTGGACCACAAGGAAGGCTGAGCGAAGGAAGATAGATGCTTTTGAACTGTGGTGTTGGAGGAAAATTCTGAGAGTGCCTTGGACTGCAAGAAGATCAAACCAGTCCATACTCCAGGAAATAAAGCCAGACTGCTCACTTGAGGGAATGATATTAAAGGCAAAACTGAAGTACTTTGGCCACATAATGAGAAGACAGGATACCCTGGAGAAGATGCTGATGCTAGGGAAAGTGGAAGGCAAAGGAAGAGGGGCCGATCAAAGGCAAGATGGGTGGATGATATTCTGGAGGTGACGGACTCGACTGTGGGGGAGCTGGGGGTGGCGACGGCTGACAGGAAGCTCTGGCGTGGGCTGGTCCATGAAGCCACGAAGAGTCGGAAGCGACTGAACGAATAAACAACAACAAAAACACATGCAAAGTATGACCAAGGAGTTTATTTTTCCCTAATAAACAGAGTTTGCTAAAAATAGAGAGAACATGCAAGATGTACTGAACACCCACAACATTGCAATAAATTCTTTCAACATCAGTCAAAATGTGCTTTTTGTCACTGATTTTTTTAAATGAAAAGGAAGGGGGAAAACAAGACAAAGAGAATATAAAATAAACTATCTCAGCAAGATACTAGTATCTTTTAATGCTCCAATTGATAATATTTTGACTGGTTGTTTTAAACATCTAATTTGCCTTTCACAAAATAAAACAAAACTCTAATAATGATGGATATATATATCTCCAATATATATCTTATAATATACGGTTTCTGCCTTTTCAGTCAGAAAGGGCTTTCAAACAACTGTCAAACCAGATTTCACAGACAGCAAAGTTAAGATGCAGGAAAATACACACCTAAGGGGCGGGGGAAATTCAAGAGTTTGCAGCGCTTGGTTCATTTCAGGATTAAAACAAATCAAAGGTGCATCTAAATCTTCAAGTGATGACTAAAGCTTCTTTAGAAAGATGATTTTTGATGGTGAAAAAGCTAGTCAATTGCAGAAAGACAAAACAGCATTATTAATAGTAGTGTAAACGCAGTTAATAGACAGCCAGTTTGGTGTAGTGGTTAAGTGACTTTGGGCCAGTCCTTCTCTCTGAGCCCTAGGAAGGAGGCAATGGCAACCTCTTCTGAAAAAGCTTGCCAAGAAAACTGCAGGGATTATCCCTGGTGGCCGCCAGGAGTCAAAACTGACTTGAAGGTGCACGCGCGCGTGCACACACACACACACACACAGTGAATGCAGAAGAGGAAGATGCCTTGGGGCCTCCATGCACAAGGGACTCCACCTGGTTCCCTTGCTGCCCCACATCTTGAACAACAAACCTGAACATGTAGCAGAGGCCATGGATAGGCCTCTAAACCAGCAGTCTCTACAGCAGCAATAGCACATGTTGGGAGCAGAGTCCTCAAAGCGAGTCCCAGTTGTCTACTCTCTTTCTCTTCCAGCTCTCCTCCTCCTTCCTCTTTCTGGAGGCATAAAAGGAGCAAGAATAGACATACCATTTCTGGTTGCAAAAATGTGGGTGACCACTAAGTGGCAGCAAAGAGAATTCAGAAATAGTCTAGCAGTCCTTTGGGATTTTTGCAGTCCAGATCTGGTATACCTAAGGAAAAGGGGTTTTGTGTTTGTGTTTGTGTGTAGAGTGTTTGTGTGTAGAGCTCTTCAGAGGGGAGGGGGCGTGAGTGCTATGCACACGTGTGACTATGGGGGAGACCAAGAGGGGAAGAAAAACTCTGGGTGATGTCTGAGTTGCTGAGAGGAGACCTTTAAGGGGCCCAGGCCTGGGACTGCAATGTGACTGTGGGTTCCTCCTCTTTCCGTCATTGTCCTTTGCTGCACTCTGGGAGAGGTTCTATGCCTTAGCTCTCTCTCCATTGAAGGCCATATTTGAGAGGTTTTCCTTGGGGCCCAGCAAGCTCTATTTTACAAGCCTATAGAGCAGAGCTTTCCAAACTTTTCATGTTGGTGACACACTTTTTAGACATGCATCATTTCACGACACACTCTTATAGCAGGGCATCATTTCGCGACACACTCTTACAGCAGGGCACAAGGCAGGCACTAGGACCTGCGCGGAATCACAGCAGGTTTGGAGGCAGCAAGGCACAAGGCAGGCACTAGGACCTGTGCAGAATCACAGCAGGTTTGGAAGCAGCGAGGCACAAGGCAGGCACTAGGACCTGCGTGGAATCCTGGCAGGGCTTGGAGGCAGCAGCTGCCAAGACACACCCAAACACTGCAGCCAACACACTAACGTGTCCAGACACACAGTTTGGAAAGCTCTGCTATAGAGAAAGCAGACATTTCCTGCTTTTCATTATTGCCAGTGTCTGTGTCTGTAGGTGTGGATATAAATAACATCTTTTAATTGGACAAGCACTGCACCTAAATGAAGAGACAGATATAAATCTACTTTTGTTAGATTCACGCATGTCCTCCAAAGAGCTGAAACTCATAATAGTGGCTGTTTTTCGCCATTTTTGTCACTTCGCTTTGGAAGTAGGTTAGGCTCAGAGTTGGTAGTTGGTCCAAAATCATCTGTAAGCTTTGAGGCTAATGGGAATCTCAATTCCAGTCCCTTCAGCTCTTAGCATAATATGTTAACCCAAGTGTGTGCAACATTTTCCCAACCAAGAACCAGGCCTCACCTCTGAGTGTGGCCAGGGCAGAAATTATATTTCCTTTCTTTTCATTGCCATTTACATGTCATTAACATCCAATACAATTAATATGATCCTCCACCAATCTTATTTACACTATGATTATTGACACATTAGCAGTTAGATTTGGGTGGCAATTTTTGGTAGTGCCTCCTCCTCCTCTTGTTCACTCCTGGTAAATAGATCCCATTTAACAAGATCTCCATATTGTGACTACTTCAAGACCCACAGAGTGTTTAACTCCTGAAATTTTTCCAGGTCTAATTGGAAAACCCACCTATGTCATCTCAGAATTTTAATCTGCCAGAATGCCTCTTACAGAAGAGAGAAGCTGCTCATTTCAGTTTCAAATCTGCCCATTTTTTATTTCTCTCAGATTCTCCTTTTTCCAGGCATAAATTCATTTCATCTCATTTCTGCATTGATTGAGATTTTGTTGAAGTTCACCGTGAGATTTCTAGGTATTGCGTATTGACATGCACATATCCATTTTGCACAATTTTTTGTACTCAGATTTCCATAATATAACCATTGCTTGTACATTACTTTCATGAATGTAGACCTGTTTGGGCAAACCTTCTTGTAATGCTCATGTTCAATTTGATTGGTGAACTGCATTGCAAGATTTGGAGAAAGGAATAACTCAATTTCAGTTATTGCTAGTTTGAAATTGCAAAGTAAACAAGTTCAGATTTTAATATGAACTAAGTAATTTCCTCTCTTATCCTGTGAAATTGTTCTTGTGCACCAAGTGAAAGCAATGGCTTCTGCTTTTGCTCAATTGTACAGCTCACAGATGAATTTTCCCTCCTGAGCTGCATGCACATAGTCTGGGGAGTGGATGATTTACTCAGGGTTGAACATGATTTTTAATTGCACAGAAATAACAAACCTATTCAAAACAGCAAAATCAATAAATAAAACCAAAGTAGGAACTGATTCTATAATGTACAATGGTCAGGTACTGTAATTGCTGATTATACAGTATCAGCCAAGCCAATATTTAGTAGCCAAGGGAAGTGAATAAACCTGTCCTTTCTCAACATAGATTGCTGAATTAAAATTTCATACAGTGCATACATGGCACTCTGAAGCAGTGAAGTTTGAAATAAGAGATGACCGTGGTGTTTTTTGGACTGATGAAGCTCTAGAAGAGAAATTGGTTGGAAGGGTTTATTTACTGCCATGGAGAAAAAATTCATACAATACAACAACAAGCACAACCAAATATTATAAAATATTAAAAGGGAAAATATATAGCTATTGCTTTATAACATGGAAAATAATATCAAATGTTATTGATAGCCAAAGTTTCCTTACAGCCATCATGACCAAGCAATATTTTGCAAGATTTTTTTCCCAATTAGATTTGTGTAGATTTATCTGCAAATAGAAGATGATGTTTAGAAAGAATTGTCATATGGCCAAGACTGTGTATAGAAGACACAGGAGTATAGAAGGAAAAAAGCAGTGGATGTATTATTTGAGATGGAAATGTTCCCTCCCTCCCTCCCTCCCTCCCTCCCTCCCTCCCTCCCTCCCTCCCTTCCTTCCTTCCTTCCTTCCTTCCTTCCTTCCTTCCTTCCTTCCTTCCTTCCACATTTCTAGTCATCATACTAGTCAAAATACACACAGAGGTTTGCTGAAATCTCAAAAGTGACTGAACCCACTAGCCAGGGTTACAGGATTTTAGTTTTATGTGCAGCTGGTGTGTCACTTTCTTCTAATCATCAATAACAGTTTGGAATGCTATAAAATGTGTTTTAGAAGACACCAAGCAGAAGTGACAATTTAAAACAAGAACCATCATAAAAGCCAATGTATTTACATAACATTCCAGAATGAATTAAATGTTTCACATTCTTCATCAAATTTATAGTCCTCACAATAGTCTTTGAGGCTAAGCAATCTTATTTCCATTTTGTTGTGGGGTAGCTGTGGGTGGGGGGTGGGTGAGTGGGAATGACTCTTCCAAAAACTCTTGGTGAATTCATAACAGAAGCAATAACTGAGTTGCCATCTCCTGGATATATGGTCAGTCTCAATCATCAAATATAATCAATCCATTTCAGGAAAAAAATGAATGGAACATTTGGTTTTATTTTTTATGTCACTTCTTCCAAAAAGGCTGAACAAGAGGCAGCACAGTTCATGGTGTAGAGCAAGGGTGGGAAATGTTGTCATCTTTCAGCCATAGCTGCATTCCAGTTCTGGATCCGCACAACCTCCACTTACGGATCCACTGTTAAAATTTTACCTTTGGAAGACAATCTTACTCGGCTACGAGTGATCGCCAATGAATGAATGAGCATTCCAGTAATGGTGACCTTGGTGACCTTGGGCCAGTCCCTGTCTCTCAGATCTAGGAAGAAGCCAATGGCAAACGAGGAGTCTGCGAGTTCTAGTCCCACCTTAGGCATGAAAGCTGGCTGGGTGACCTTGGGCCAGTCCCTGTCTCTCAGCCCTAGGAAGGAGCCAATGGCAGACCAGGAGACTGAGAGTTCTAGTCCCGCCTTAGGCATGAAAGCCGGCTGGGTGACCTTGGGCCAGTCACTCTCTCTCAGCCCAACTCACCTCACAGGGTTGTTGCTGTGGGGAAAACAGGAGGAGGAAGGAGTATTAGGTATGTTCGCCACCTTGAGTTATTTATAAAAATAATAAAGGCGGGATAGAAATAAAATAAATAAATAAAATAAAATAATTGTGGGAAAGAGAGAGAACATGACTTTCAAGAACAAGACTTACCCAGGACAGTTGGTTGCCTGAGATGCAGAACTCAACATTGACCTCTCAAAATCAAGTTCTAAGTTCTCCAGCCCAGAAGGTGAGACAAGAAATTCTGTAAGTGTAGTGCTCTCTGTCTGTCTTCCTCTGGCAATAAACACCCAGCAATAATAAAAAAGTTTATGCTGCCCATTCATGATATCTCGAATTAATTACCCAAGGCAGCCACTGATGGGAGGGCCAGCCATGGATAGCACAGATACCTATTCTGCAGAAGATGGACAATCCTGCTTGCTGATACCTCTTTTAGGACTTCTAAGCATACTTATATATCAGAATTAGAGGGGTATGGGAAGTTGAACCACATAATTGGTCTATCTAACTCAGCAATGAGGCACTTCTGATCTACCTAGTCTTGCTGAATGATGACTCCTGACGCTGCTCACCATTGACCATGCTGGCTGAGAGGTGGTGGGAATTATCATTCAGTAATGTCAGAAGAATCACTGCTTCTCCACCCCTTGATGGCAACTCCACAGGCTTTTAAAGCATAGTTTTTCCCACCCAAACCTGGAGAAGCTGGGAACAGAGCAGGAGCCTTTCTGCATGAAAAGCAGATGCTCTACGACTTGGTTATGGCTGTTTCCCAACCAGACCTTTTGAAACTGGATGCTTTGTCCCAGCCTTAGCATAAGAATGGTGTCTGAATCTGTGTAATCTGTCACATACACAGTAACAGCCAAACAGGTCCAGGCAAGCATGCCTCTTGGTTTGCCTTTGTATTAATTCCTTTTTTTAAAATAAGCGTTTTGCTATACCACCATCTAGTGGTGAACATTCAGCCTTGCTAAAGTCGTCTTACAGAAGTGGCTATAAAAGCCACTGTAGAGAAAAAGCTGGATTTGGATGAGTCTTGACTCAATGATGGAGCTCACTGGGTGAGTTTTGGCCTGTCACTCCCTCTCTGTCAACCCACTTTACAGGGATGACCCTCATATACATTTCCATGAGTTCTCAGAAAAGCAGAGTTTTAAATTCAGGTGATGATGATGAGTGGAAAGCCATTAGCGCCATCTCACCAGGTATCCTCCAGATAAATTGAACTTCATCTCTCTCATTTCCAGCCCACCTGATCAAGGATCACGAGAGAGTGGGTCTAATGAATTTGGAACACAAATAGTTGGGGAATGCAGCCTTATGCAATCCTTCACTGCAGCTACCCATTCTTATGCAAGCTCTGAGTCTCTTGAACCAGAATATCAGTCTATTGTTACATGTGTTGTAACCCACCAAACTGTGGCAAGTTCTAGGGGACACTTACCTGTGCTTGACCTCTCCTTAGGAATGAAGCCACAGGAGACATCTTGGCATGTTGCAGTATTTATATTTATTTACAAATGTACTGGTGGAGTAGACTTGGAGCTCAGAGCTCAGTGCTCCAAAGTCAGCCTCCACCCTAACTGCAAACCCATTTCCTCCTTCATCAATAGTTAGATTAATTATTAATCTATTAATTTACTAATATTCATTCATTACAACCAAGGGACGTTATATGGTTGGTACTATCCTTTCTCAAGGCAAGAGATGCTACGGTACATTATTTGTCTCTGTGTGTATATATACTCTCTCTCTCTCTCTCTCTCTGTGTGTATATATATAGCGCCTCCACCCTACTATCTTTCTTTCTTTCTTTCTTTCTTTCTTTCTTTCTTTCTTTCTTTCTTTCTTTCTTTCTTTCTTTCTTTCTTTCTTTCTTTCTTTCATAAGCCATATGGTTTTACTGAAATGGTTTTGTTATATCTTTATGTTTTTAATTTATTTTGTCCACCTTTTATGGAGTGTTATAAACCATTTGGAGATAAATTAAAAATGCTCCCGAGCTCAAACCTTACCCTCTCTCCTCCCTCAGAACTACCAGAGCTGTTTCTCCAGTATTTTGGCCAGTCTGAAACGGACTAGATACACTTTGGGGAAGCTATACTGATAGAAAATAGGAGATTCAAGAATCAGAAGGAATCTGGAAGCACCTTTCCCGATTAACAAATTTCATTAAAAGGCATAAACTCTGGTTTTGTTTTTTCTTTTTTGCCGCCAGAGATTAACACGGCTCTCCTCATACAAAGTCAAGAATCAGTGATTGAAAGAGATCTTGGAAGATCATCCAGCCACACCCACCAGACAACCTTCAAGCCCAGCCTGGGGAACTCTTTTCCACTGGTTCCCTCTTCTGCAACAAAGTTGGGTTTGGGTTGTTGTCATTTTGAAGTCTTTCCATCGGCTTATTTTGGTGGGGGAGGGGGGCACTGTTTGAATCTGAATCTTAACCTGCTGTTTTGATTTGCTTCCCCTTTTTCTTACTGTTACTTATCCTCCAACCCCAACTCCTCAGTTGAAAAGCACCCGTGATTATACGGTGAGCAGCCATAGAAAAGTGGGATAAACAATTTCAATGAATAATTCCGTAAAACAAACAGAGGTTTTTGTTGTTGTTGTTGTTGTTATGGTGCTTTCAAGTCAGTTTTTGAGTCCAGGCAACTACCTGAACAGGTCCCTGAAGTTTTCTTGGCAAGATTTTCAGAAGGGGTTTGCCATTACCTGCTTCCTAGGGCTGAGAGAGAGTGACTGGCCCAAGGTCACCCAGCTGGCTTTGTGCCTAAGGCGGGACTAGAACTCCCGGTCTCCCAGTTTTTGGGCTGATGCCTCTTCTTCTTGACTGGCTGAATAATACGAGATGCTTACATCTCGCCTTCCACCCCGCCCCACGCCACGCCAGCTTGGGAGCTTGTCAATCCATACATGAATATTCTCCGATACATTTCTATAAGAGGCAGAGAACCTTAAGGAAGAAAGAAGAGTTGAGTTGTGCCCAACCAAGGCAGCAATTTTTGGTCTGCAAAGCAGAGTGTAACCCAAGCACCCATGAGTCTCTGTTTGCCCCTCCGATGTTGGGGGTGGCTATGTTGCATGACAACCATTCACTGCTTTTCTTTTATTAAAAAAACAGAAGAAGAAGAAAAAAACCCACTCCCTTTGATGCTCGCCACTCCGTGCCATGTTACCAGCCTCATTTTTCTCATGCCGCGACAGGTCAGTGTGCGCCTATGTAGAGGTGCCAGCTGGTATATGCAACCATGATTATCATGGCTGGTGATTGCAAAGGTTTCCCTCTCTGGAGGGCCGGGAGAGTTGACACAGTGAGCTCTTTGTTTGTCCAGGCTGCCTGCCTGTCACAGTGCTAGTTGTTGGCGTTTCCTAGCCATCTTTCACAGAACAGAGGGACTTTGTCGGGAGCGGCCTCGGAATTTTAATGTGCTGGTTTTTGTGTTCTTTTCCTCCAATCTGGTGGCTCATGACCATGCACAGTTTGCGTCCCTTAATGCATGAGGTAAACAAATAAATGGAACAATCTTTTCTCAATGCAAAATAGAAAGAGGGAAGAGGAGGAGGAGGAGGGGAAAGCGCAGGAGCGCTCAATAAACAGAGGGGCTTTGTGTACCCAAATTCAAGTTTGTTTTTTAACAGGCTGCATGCCCCTTCATGCCAGAGAAAGGGAAGGCTCAGGGAGGGGGGCCGATCAGGAAGATAGAATCCACGAATGAGGCCCTTCTCCTAAAGAAGGAAAGTATTTTTGATAGATCTAGATCTCAGTTTCTAGAAAGAAAGAAAGAAAGAAAGAAAGAAAGAAAGAAAGAAAGAAAGAAAGAGAGAGAGAGAGAGAGAGAGAGAAAGAAAAAGAAAGAAAGAAAGAAAGAAAGAAAGAAAGAAAGGAAGGAAGGAAGGAAGGAAGAAAGAAAGAAAGAAAGAAAGAAAGAAAGAAGAGAAAGAAAGAAAGAAAGAAAGAAAGAAAGAAAGAAAGAAAGAAAGAAAGAAAGAAAGAAAGAAAGAAAGAAAGAGAAAGAACTGGGATAATTCTACTGCTAGGAGGCATCTGTCACACCCACACCCACACCCACACACCCCTTATCACATTGCTGTGTTTTTCATTTAGTGCTATGCCCCTTCTTCAGAATATCCAAGTCCCAAAATATCTAGGTACCCTGACGGGGATTAACCCTTCTTGAACTCAGAGGGCTTTTTAAAAAGAATTATGTGTTATCTCAAGGTCTCTCCCTAAAGTGTACTAGGAACCCCCTTCCCATTTTTTATCATCACAACAACCGGAGAGTACACTAGACTGAAGCTGGGTGGGGTTGTACTCTATGTCAGGCTAGCCCAGTGTTTCTCAACCTCCGCAAGTTTAAGATGTTTGGACTTCAACTCCCAGAGTTCCCCAGCCATCTTAAACTTGCTGAGGTTGAGAAACACTGGGCTAGCCGCTAGACTAACATGGAATTAGAGAGTTGGTGATTCAGTAAGTACTCAGCCATTATCCATCAGATTAAGACGTAATATGATTTATTGACTTGGGCTTCACATGCTCTGTGAACATAGTGATTGTGTTTTGTTTAGGGTTCAGCATGTTGTGTGAATGCAACCTGTGAAGGAGAGGTGGGCCCAAGGTCACAACTGATTAAAATACTCAAGAGTGGGGCTACAGTGCATCATATGGCAATGTTTTCTCTCTGCCTTCCTTTCCAACATTATACCCAACTTCACTGGCTCAGCTGGACCCTTCTGAGTTTTTCAATCCCTTCCCTTGAGGATGGAGTCATGGCCAGTTCAAGGCTTGTTGCCAAGCTGAAGCAGATTGATGTGGTGTACTTATGATTAATAAACGGAAAAAACTGATTAATCAAATATGTTTCGCTACAAATATTACATTTACTTATAATTGATCTATTTGGAGCATATAATGGTTTTATTTATTCATTAGACTTATATTTCACCTTTCTTCTAGAAGCTCAAGAACATACGCCCCGCTTCCACATCTTCTGCCACAACAACTCTATGAAGTAGGTGAGCTGAGAGAAAATTATTGGCCCAAAGTCATCCAGGGAGCTTTCAAGAGTGAGGTGGGACTTGACCCTGAATCTCTTGAACAACATCTTAACCACAACAGCATACCATTTGTTTGTTCATACAATAAATAATGCATACCATGAATGCCATATTTATTTACTCATTTTTCTTTTTTGTTTTGTTCTATCAGCAGTTGGCCTGAAGTTCTAAAACAGTAATAATATCATTTTTTAAAAAAAGAATAAAAGAGTTCTTGTATCACTTCTTCTTAGGACTTCTTCTTAGGAAAACCCTGAAGTAGTTTACAATAGAAATAAGATAAATAATAGAATAATAAGAACGCGATAATAAACTAAAACAATATGGAAGCACATTAAAACAAGAGCAAATAATTGAAAACAATGTCAATAAAAGAATATTAACGCCAAAAGAATATCTGCATCCTGCCTTTGAAGTTAAAAAAGAGCCCTAGTAAGAACATTCATATTCTGATTTTTGACCAGCATGGATTGGCAGAATACATGGTGCTCCCAATGGGGTATCTCATTCAGATCATAACTGGAAAATACCATGCTTCCATAGGGGAGTATTTTTGGCTGAGTAACAGAGCAAACACATTGCAGGTAGAAGATTCAAGGTCCAATCCTTTCTAAAATCTGTAGGGACTGCTGCTAGTTGCTACCAACAATATGGAGCAAGAGTTGATAAAAAGTAGCTTCCCATACTCCTTTAAACTGCCTCATTTCAGTGAGATAATGTTGCGATCCTGCTAACCCTTTTTAGAGCCATCAGACAGCTGTTGGTAGAACACAGCCTACTGAGTTCTATTTTCCCATCGACTCTCAGTGCATTTACATTGTTTCAGCCTTGTTTCGCCAAAATACTTCTAATTTTATAACAGCCATCCACAAGGACATAAAATCACAAATGCCCCAGCTCTTCCAAGTCTAGGATGTGCCCTCGGAAGTCCTTGACAAATTGTAACATTGAATGTGCCACACTGGAAAAAAAAAGGAATAGCAAATTGCTTCCACACTGTTGCCAGGAAAACGGCAAAGATGTGTCCCTGAATTCCCCAGGAGTTAAGCTCAGTTCAAAGGAGACTTTCTTTTTGTAATGTGCCAGAAGAGGAAGCTTATTCAGTACATGGGGAATACTCCTATTTGCTTTGTTTCATTAATTTAATTTAATTTAATTTAATTGTACTTATATTTTCATTAAGTGAAATCAGATGTAGCCCTTCTTGATACATTCACTTCTCTGTCCTGGCCCTACACACTTTTAGAGGACCGCTGCCTGAACCAAATCAAAGTCAAATTTGGCTTCTAACCGAAAAGTAGTGTGTGCATCCTTAGTATAGATTTCATAATTTTAAGTGTGTCCCCCAGACTTTCAATTAGTCGGTTGAAAATTGAATCTGATTGGTTTGAAATTCTGGGATGCATAATGTGCCTGGCTTTATTCCAATGAATGTTAATGTTTTTGTCATCCAAACCAAGAATTATTGTGAGATAAGGCATGCTTCCTGTGCATATATATTCTGCAAGACTTAGCAGACAATCTATATCATCTTTATACCAGCTCAGATGTTGATTGGTGTAACCCCTTGTTTTCCATACTGAATAGGAAAAATATATTGTTTTCAGTGTGAAAATGAATAGGAAACAAATATATTTGAGCCCTTTGGTTGTTCTTTGCAAGTTAAAAGTTTGCTATCAATCCCATTTTGGAAACAACCACATATGTTTGCCTCTACCTTGGACTCCATGTTGATCTAATATTGTAAACAAAGCTCATGTGCTAACAGCCAGTCAGAAAAGGCCCATGATGATATTCAGAGAAAGCATTTGAAAACAGTGGCTTTATATTTGCTATCGTCCCCAAATAATGCATGTTAGTGATGCATGGGCTCAAAAACCAAGCTCTAAGCAACTAAGACACTGCGATAAACTGAAAACCTTATATAATCTTTTTGTAATTCAGTGAGCAAATTAGGAATTAGGATTAGGTCAAATCAGTTAAATCAGATCACCCATCAGAAATAACAGAGCTTTTAATTTCAGGGTAAAATGTGCCTCAAAACATTATAGTAGAGTGGGATAGCAAAAAAGAAAGAAAGAAACAAAACAAAAACAAAAACAAAGAAACAGCAGGAAGATGATTCAAATCTTGACACTTACTCAGCCTGGCTTTTCCTTCTGTTAAGGAGCAATATGGGGATCTTTCAAAAACAGGTCAAAACTGCTTCTAAGAAATGTCTTGAGTCTATATCCACATTTGTGTATATAAAAGAATTTCAAGAACAGAGTTGGAAACATTGAAAGCCAGAGAAGACTGAGCTAAATGCTCTAATATAAGGGTTATTTTGGGGGGGGGGGGATCAGGAGGCAGGTATCACATTTCCTAGATCTGCTTTGCTTTTTATTAGAAGTCCAAGGTCCACAACTATAGCCAGATGTCAATTAGTCTGAATGTACAGTGTTTTCACACGTATGTACAAACACACACAAATTCACTCCTGGTTTTCTTCCCCAGCCATTACTAATTAGAGCATGCTAATTAGTTGTTGCTAGGGTTAAACAATTGGGAGAAACTAAGGAAACACAAAAGCTTGCATATCTACCATGAGTCCCACAGACATTTAGAGACAGATTCCAGTCCACCACCTGCCTTTCTGTCTTCTATTCCAAAATTTAAAGTAACTGTCTTCATAAAATGTCCATAATCAAAGGCTGAAAATTATGAGTATGAAAATATATACATATACATATACATATACATATACATATACATATACATATACATATACATATACATATACATACATACTGTATATACACACACACAAACACAGAGAGAGAGAGAGGTTTGACTTTAGGAATATATTAGCAGTAATATTTATTGTTATTTATTAGAATTTCACAAATCATTCATCACGTCAAATATTGAATAGATTTGGAATTAGGTTGTTGAAAGTCAAGGGCAAAAAAGAATCAGCCAAATGTTCAAATTTCTAAAATAGTTTTAAGTTTTTTAAAAAAGAGTATACTGTATTTAAGCCATTTCCCAGTTTTTCTAAGCTAAAACATAAATCTTGGTAATTCCTGAAATCTGGCTAAATGCTCTGTTGTTATTTATAGCTATTTGTCAAATTAATAATTCCCTATATCTTTTTTTTTAATCATCAGCTAGTGCTGCCCATTTCAAATTTTGAAAACCTCCACCAACCATCTATATTGCTGCAATACTGATTTCCTTTCTCTTCTTTTACTGGATTAATTTGTTGGAAGTTATCATGGATCAAAAGTAGTTAGATAGACCAATTGTAAAGTTATTTTTATCAAATGCCATCTCTATTTACATCTATTCAGCATTTCAGAATCAGGCAGGCTGGAGTTAACAGGCATCGTTCTCACAATACAAATTGGCTTCTCAACACCCCACCTTTCTATAGCCTACATTATATGAATGTCCCACTTCTCAGGATGCCTTGATTAGTGGGAAGATACTTGGACAGCCAAAAAGCAAACCAAGAGCCACTAAACAAAATAAAAATTTAGTTTAGGAAATAGCAGAAAACCTAATGTACTTTTTCCAGGTCAATGAAAAGGCAGCATAAAATAGCATTCTAACTAATTTATTAATTCTATCTGTATGCTAAGTTATAATCCCTATGCTATCATTTAGAAAGAATTCAGTACAATTACCTGAATGATATTTTATGCAGGTTTTTGGTGATACATGTAAAACTATGTTAATGGTTACAAACCGGCTCAATTTATACTGTAGAAAGCAAATGAAAATATGTGTTTCTCTTATTTTAGAGAGAGACAAAAAAAGGAAAGTTGCATTATACTCAGTTTAATTTTATATTTACCTTTTTTTTCAGTACTGGCATTTCAAAATCAGAGAATACTATTAAGAGGCTGACCCAAAAAGCTCATGGAAGAACTCTGGATTTAGACCTAGAAAACATCTCTTAAAATAAAGGGATTTAAATTGGTCCTGAATTACTTGAGTTTCTATTATTTTCAGTGTAATTCAAAGTGTGTGTTAGATGGACTTGTAATAATTACTAGCATCATACAATTTATCCAGTATAGTATTTCATAACAAAATATCAATTTAATTTAATTTAATATGCATTTTGATTCGTCTAAAATCAAATTAATGAAATACAGTTAATATGATTATCCCCCTCTACTTTTTGACTCAAGTACATTTACAATTTGGTAATAACTTTGAGAGGAGTTTTGAAGATCACCTCCAAGGCTTTAGGGATCTATATCTGGCTCTGTGCCCTCAAAGCAGGCACCTCTCATCGAGTAGCAATTCATATTTTTAAAAAATCAAAATGAAATGTGTGATAAGAAATATGATAACAGCAAAGACACGAGACTTGGAAGAATGAAAGAAATAATAAATCAGGTGCAAAAAAAGAAAACAAAACAAAACAAGGGAAGGGAAGGGAAGGCAGAATGGCAACTGAAGCAAAGAGGAAAGGAAAAAGAAAAAAAAATGCACATGAACCCCCACACACACCATGCACTGAACAAAAGGAAGAGGAGACCAGAAAAAGATAAAAGCAGTGATGGCTAAGTGAAGATGGGTGGGGGGAAGGATTAAAACAAGGAGCTAAAAATTTAATACGTCCTGCCTTTCAAGATAGGGAAGAGAGATCAGAACCAGACAGATTCTCCTAGGAGAGGAGATTGAAATAAATCAGCATCATGCTGTAAGAAGGGTGTGGCAACTCAGAACACCCCCTCCCTGATCTTGGAGGACTTGGCTTCCTAAAACCCCCCTCCAAAAGAAAAAGGGACAAATCAGTCTTGAGCAAATGAATTCAGTGACGGTGAAATGAGGCTGAAACCACAGAAGTCAGCTTACTGGGAGGGAGGGCTAACTGGAAAACCTTTCTTACTATTTTGTAACCCAAGTCTCCAGGAACATGGAGTACACGAGGTGTCTGTGGATGGAGAGGGGGAGGGCAAGTGATGTGATATGGGTCATGGTGTCATCACATATGAAGTTTCCCTGTTACATCTGTTGGGTCATGGTGGCCTCTACCAGACACCTGTGTCTGAGTTGAATTCTTAAACAAATGGAAATAGCTTCAGTGGCATTCCCCTGCATTTGGCAGCATGCAACTCAATAGCACGCAGTCATGATGAAGTTTACACATAGCACTAAGCCATAAATGAGATTTGTTTGGTTTTGACCTAGTATCTTCAGTGAACCCAGCCATTGGAGTCTGTAAATGTTAGCTGAAGGCTTAGTGTGATGGGTGAATCAGGTCAGTATGTTACAATAGGTATTGCACAGATTATGTATGTATGTACAGTATGTACAAATGCACAGTCTGAGAGAAAGCACAGGTAAGATTTGGATTAGCAAAGATGAACATTTGAAATTCCAGTTTGATAGAACCTGTGATTTTGTAGATATTTTTATTTTTTATTTATTTTTATTTTATTTATTTTCTACCTTTATTATTTTTATAAATAACTCAAGGCAAGGAACATGCCTATTACTCCTTCCTCCTCCTATTTTCCCCACAACAACAACCCTGTGAGATGAGTTGGGCTGAGAGAGAGTGACTGGCCCAAATTCACCCAGCCGGCTTTCATGCCTAAGGCGGGACTAGAACTCACAGTCTCCTGGTTTCTAGCCCATTGCCTTAACCACTAGGCCAAACTGGATCTTTTTTTGTACTCTTTTTCTGGGAGGCTGAAATTAGAACTGCAATTTTGATTTGTATATTCAACTAAACTTTACTAGATTAATTAGTGCAAGCAATTTTAATAAGGAAAAGAAGGCATTGTAATTATGCATGCATTATTATGGTCTATGCATTTATTTATTCATTTAAAATGTTGATTCTGCTATTCAGTGATAAAGAGTTATGGAGCTATTTTTGCTTAATTCTGAAGACACGTGGTCTGGCATATTGTTGTAATATGCCTGAGAACCTGTACTGATACTGTAAGGATATACGAACTCAACTCCAAAAGACACCTATGCAGAGCTTTTGGCTCCATTGTGTAAATTCCATTTCAATGCAATCATTTAATGAGCCAATTAAGTACTTCCAAAGCAACTGATTAATCAGCTACAAGCTCTTTAACTGGCTGACAGCCCAGATTGGGTCCAGTTTCTTCACTTGATGTTAGCCTCTCTAAAGAAGAAGAGAAAGTACAAGCAAGGAAAGTTAGCAACAATGTCCTGAACTCAGCACCTGGGTTTGCAGTTAATTTGCTGGGATGGGGTGAAAGAAAACAGATTTTGTTTTATTATGCAAAAGATACTCCCATCCCAGTAAAGAAGATACAACTAGGAGCTGATTTTTTAAAAAAAACAAAACAAGACAAGATCAGGCAGAAGAAGGTGAACTGGGACCAAATCACGCATGCTGCAACTTTCTAATTGTGGAGCTCTTGGTGCTCTCTGAGCTTGGTTCTTTGCTTGCAGACGTTTCATTACCCAACTAGGTAACGTCATCCCCACACTTATTCGCACTGATGATGTGCAACTAAGGACTCCACAGTTCAACCCTGAGCTACAAATATTCTTCCAAATTGGAAGTTCTAATTATCACTTAGGTGTCTCTCCTTGCAATTCACATTGCCATCATTCACATGTGATGCTCTTCTCCATTGAAACGTCACTGCATTCTTCTTCTCGGTATGGGAGAAGATTGTCCTCCTCCCTGGCCACTTGCAGCCATGCATCAGCACCCTTGCAGCTGAATGAGGTAGGGGGCCACTTGAACGTTATCTCTCAAACTTAGTAAAGTCACCTCTAAAAACAAAGATGTTTCCAAAATGTGTTGTGCATTAAGGATGGAAATGTGACGTGTCAAGTGGGTAGCTATTTGAATTTCCCATCATGTTTTTAAATATAGCCCATTCTAGATATTGTGGAAAAGCTACCACCACCCAGGTTCACTAGAGGAACAGAAGGGATTGGTTTGCACGGGCAGTGTGGTTTCCTTTTCCACTTGTGTGTCCCTACTTACTGTATATGTAATCGGCTGTTCCGTCAGTAATGATCTTAGCTGGACTTCACCACCCACTGGGTTCACTAGTAGAGCAGATATCCCCAAGCTCTTTGCTGGCAGCTACTCAAACTATTTCTGTTCATTTGCCCACTACATAGGCTGACCATACGTCCCATTTTGAATGGGCCAGTCCCGTTTTTTTTAGCATTTTTCAACTGGGGTGGCAGGGTTTGCAGGCGGGAGCCAATCGTGCAGACCGGGGGCGGGGTTTGCAGGCAGGAGCCAATTGCGTGGACCGGGGGGGCGGGGACTCCTGTCTTTTTCATGAATACAGAATATTACATAAGACCCCATCCCGTTTTGCTATCCTGAAATATGGTCAGCCTGCCACTACATCATGTCTTCCCCCATCTCCTGCTCACCACCACTGTGCCTAGGGAAGCCACTCGGGGATCACTTTCACAGATCAAGATATGTCCTCAGTATCCCTTTTGGCAAGACAAGCATTCTCATCACTTTCAGCTCCCTGGAGTGCCTGGTCAATTTCTCTTACTTTTTATTTCCTTAAAAAAGCAAGCAACCAACATCTGAAGTGTTCTGATTCCTTGGTGCTGCACCCAAGACGTTTTCAGTTGCAACCAAAAAAACCAATCTGTAACATCCCCAACATTAACCCTAAAGAACACAGAGGGGCAGGCGGAAGAATTTCTAGTTATACCACATGCATGGACAGGAAAAATACCTATCTTAGAATATGAAATGTTAATGGTCTCTCAGTCGCTGGGGGAAGTAGAGAAAGACAGTTATCCTGTGGGATCAACATTAATGCTCTTCCTGATTTTTATGCAGAACTGGCACTATTTTGGCACTCCCATCCCTTTCTGTTTGGCTATTACTCATATTAGCCCAAAACAGAAAATAGTTTCATTTAAGAACAGTCTAAATTCTTTCACTGTGTTTTTTCCCCTCTTTCTCTAGTTCCTGTTAATTTTATCATTATTAAGAGAGGGGGAAGGGAGCAAGAGGAGAGAGAGAGAGAGAGAGAGAGAGAGAGAATGAGAATTGCCATACTTGGGGAAGAATTAAATCAAACAACCAAAACATTGCCAGATACCTACAATTCTGTGGTAGCTGGGAGAAGCACCAAACATGCATTTGAAAATAGAACGCTGTTTTAAATTGGGAAGACACATTCCCCACATTACAGTGATGTTTAAATGTACTCCATTGCAAGAGTGTCAACTAATCCAAAATCCAGACACAAACATTTGGAAGCAAGGAGGAAGTATTTTCCTATTTAGTGTATGTTCACCAACAGCAAGAGGGAGGTTCAAAAGCATTTATAGTAGCAGGTCTTCATGAATGCTGGGGGACAGGTTGCAGGGGGATAAAACTGGATAACTGCCCCTCCTATCTGGGGCCACTTCCATTGAGAGCTACCCTGTTTTATCCAGCAAGCAACTGTGATGGCTAGGCTTCCCTGTGGAAGAGAAGGTGATGGTCAAGGACTGCTTCATTGGGTTTCTGAATCTCAATTACAAAATTCAAAATTCAGTCTCCCAAGGTGTCAGCCCTCCTAGGTAAACCAGACAGGAAACACGACCAGAGGAGCTACTTCTACTTTATTGTTAGGCTATATTAACAGAATCTTGCAAGTCCGAAAGTACAAATCTCCCACCGTCCCTATTTACTGCCTAACCTGTTAGGGCAGGTCCTTTCTAAGTTTCTTTCTCTGCCCATTACTCAGTTGTGGACTCCTCCATCTTTTATCAAATCATTCCTTAGTCAGCATCTCTCCCCCCCACCCCTGTCTTCCAGGGTTATTCTCACATTCCAGTACACAAAATATCCAGGACCTGGGAGAACGTCCAGAAACCATCTACTGTGTCCCTCTCTTGAAAAGGCATGCCTGGCGTGGAAGCATGCAAGAAAAATCATCCTGTTATTCAACAACAGTTGCCAAGTTATCACAAGTTGTTTGAGCTCCACAAAAACAAAATAATTGTACTGTATATTCTCACTGGAATAAGTCCCCCAGACATCTGGGGAGCTAAAGCCAGATGGGATGAGAAGAAACAACCATTAGAACAGAGCTTTCCAAACTGTGTGTCGGGACACGTTAGTGTGTCGGCTGCAGTGTCTGGGTGTGTCACAGCTGCTGCTGCTGCCTTCGAGCCCTGCCAGGATTCCGCGCAGGTCCTAGTGCCTGCCTTGTGCCTTGCTGCCTCCAAACCTGCTGTGATTCCACGCAGGTCCTAGTGCCTGCCTTCTGCCCTGCTGTAAGAGTGTGTCACAAAATGATTCCCTGCTGTAAGTGTGTCGCGAAATGATGCATGTCTAAAAAGTGTGTCACCAACATGAAAAGTTTGGAAAGCTCTGCATTAGAAGATGATAGGCATCTTCTATATAAGCACCTCATGGAGGGAAGATGTTTGAGATCATGCAAGAAAGCTTTCTTATAGCAACAAAAGCATGCAATACTAGACCAACCTTCACTATGAGAGACTTGATTAGAAACCTCATGGAGGCTGACATAGGCATGAATTTAGATGAGGAGCTCTCTGCTGGCGTAGGAGAGGAATGGATCATTTGCCAAGCCCTATATTGCCTTCATACTCAGGTGAATCAGTCAAGAGTGTCAGCATGGTCAAATGGGGACATTGAAACATGCACAACAGCAGAAAAGAATAGGAGTTGGCAAATAGACTCAAAGGGGAAAAAAAAGATCCCTCTGAAGAATCCTATGTTATATTTTGATCTTTCGCAGTGAGGTTGAACTCAGTGAGTTCACCGGAAGTTATTTTAGGGGAATAAAAGAAAGAGGAAAAACCACACTCAATAAATGCCATGTGCAATTAGTTGGCATCTCTCTGCTTCCTAAGCAAAGTGAGTCTCCAGGGCAGAAGGCTCAGGTCATTGCTTAATAAACATTCCAGTCCTTTCTAAACCTCTCTCTCCCCCCCCCCACCCCCCCCCTCTCTCAGTCTCTCTAGTGAGACCACAGAGATTTGGCAAACAGGGACTGGAGAAAGAGGGAACTCTCTGTCTTTCTGTTGAGCAGGAAGCTTTGAGGAAGGAGGGGGTGATTCCAGGCCTTTAGGATAGAGGACCAAAGATGACCCAAGAAAGACTTCATTGTGTTTACTGGCTTTGAGCCACCACAAACACACTGGCAAGAAAGAGTTTCTCACCCATCCCATCTCCCCCTTGGACTGCTTGTAACATTCTCAGCACCTGCCACAGGCACCGATTCTTGTAAGATTTCTGGCAACAAAGGCTTGGGTTTTTCCATACAGCCCTGGAACGGAAAGACCTATTTTATCTCCTGCCTCAGGACCACTACAGGATCAGAGTCGGACTGAACGTGGGAGAATAAATCCTCTTGAGGATGTGGGAGGAAAAGGCAGTGTTTTGTTTTGTGTGTGCATGTGTTTAAGTTCTGTTTTTGTCTCCTATGGTTTTTGGTCAATGTGAGCTGACTTGGCAATAGCATTTCTGCAAAGGGCTTTGGAATCGCCGTTGATCCGAATAGGAGTGAACCGTTTGGTGCAGCTGCAAAAACGGCAAATAAGCCACATCAAAATAATTTCCACATCTCAGAAAGAATTTGTTCCACTCCACACGGCCCCAATCAGACCAGTCCTCGAGACTTGCATTCAGTTGCTGCAATTGCTAAATAATGGGAAATTACTAAGCTACTGAACATCACTCAGGGATTTCCCAATAGACAGATCTACTTTCTTTCCATCAAATATCAAAGGAGTAATTGACATCAACAAACCGATGGCCAAATAGAAGCTTTTTATCGCTGGCCAGCTAGAATACCCCACTGAGACTCTGCTTTCCCAGAGATTGGAAGACTTCAAAGGGATGGTTACTTCTGTCAGCAGGTTGTCTTGGGAGTGGGTTGGGACCACAGGTTGCCAAAACTTCAATTCAGAGGTCCTTGACTAACAGGTGTGGCATTGGGCTTTGCATTGGCACCCAACCTTTCCAGCCAAACTGAACTGACTGGACCTTCTTTACCTAGTTTTGCAGTCGTTTCTGAGCTTCTGATCCAGATGTAGCCTGATATTAGGGCTACTGGATCTGGGCTGTAAAAGTCCAAACGGCTCACTAGATGGCAGGAATGAACCCGTTTTCTGCATCTCTCTGCTGCCATCTAATGGCCATGCAGATTTTTGCAGCCCAGCTTTGTTAGCCCCACCTGATATGGTATAGCTTATTTGTATTCAGAATATTATCCAGTTTGCACTGGTGACTGTGATGATCACGGCCAATGTGTATCCTTCAGGAATAACAGAGAAGAGCTCCCTGACTCTGTTTTTCATTTAGGAATCACTACAGTCTGCTTAGCCTATGAGTAAACAGTGCAGACCAGGACATCAGGACATACACCAGCATTTCTTTCATGGTCCCCAAGGCTTTTTCAAAGGGGTGGGGGCAACTTTTATCCCTTCTGGGGACTTGGCTGGTTAAAAAGAAAAAGGAGTGACTTAAGACTCACAGGCAGCTCTAAATAATTCCTGACCATCCAAAATATTTTGGAATGTGGCCCCTCATGTCCTGGAAAAAGCCTCATGAAGCCTTTCAGATAATGCAAGCTACGCACCCCAGTTGAACACCTTGATTTTACATTTTAAAGAGCTATTGAAGTGATCTCTTTCCCCAAGTAAGGACCAGAATAAACAACCCTTTAATTCTATTCTTGTTCCTTGTTGTCCCTCTAAATATCCTTCCTGATACAGCCAGATAAATGAGGACATTTTTCCAGCTTCTTCCATTTTGCCCCTCCAAACCATGTCAGAAATGTACTGTACGTGGGAGGAAAGGGAGCTGATCTGACAACCATTTAAAAAATGCTGCACCATTTGGCAGATTTAAGTACTGCTTTAAATATAGGCTGTGATAGAACATACAAAAATAGCACTGAAAAATACCTTGTCATGTTCCATATTGTGAAGAACAGAAAAGCTGACCAGCAGAAGGAAGGTTCCTTTTTTCCCCAAGGACACACATATAGAAAATGTCCTTTCAAATGCATATTATACACTTTTGTAGAAATCCTATTGTTTTTGCGATGTAATGTCTCTTTCTTTTGCCGTTCTGCACTTCTGCCCTGAGGTGTACTATTTCTGGGTGGGAAATTCTATGTATATGCCATCATTTGTTGAGATTTATTCTACTAGGTATTCAAAGACAAAATAATGAGCTAGGTGGAGAAAGACTTGATATGACCCCAACATGTCAATTTTCTCCAGAACATCTAGTTGGAAAATACAGAATTAGAGTGAGGATCACAGCTTCATCCTTCAATGCAGTCTCTCACCTCCTTTTTCCTCTGAGAATTCAAGATAGCACAAAGGGAAATTTATTTTATTTTATCCATACAACTAGGACCATATGAGGTAGGTTGATTTAGTTCAACTGTCACCCAATGATCTCCATGATCAAGTGGAGACTTGAACCTGGACCTCTCAGGACCCACTACTTCCCATTGGTAAATCTATCATTTCAATTTTTCTGGTATTTGTAACTTTCAAAGAAGAGAAGCCCACACTGAGACTCCAGAAATCTCCAAACGAGATTTATTGAAGCATCTCCAGATGACAGTGTGTTCAAGTATCCCAACCTGCATTCTACAATTCTCTCTCCACTGGTTTGCAACTTTCTTGGCTTCTCACATGTCCATTCAGTCCCAAGGGAAGATCTCATTAGAGAACTCTTCCCGAGGGCATTTTCTCAACTGTTACAAGGGAGCCCTGTCTTGTTAATTGACCATCTCATGTCTTTATTTGCAAACTGAGTGAAGGGTTTCAAAAGGCCAGTAGTGCTCAATTCCAACTTTAATCTGTATTTGCTAATGTTGTGGTTAAGCAGAAGCTGGACAGGAGGTCTTACAATGCCTTCTTCTGGGGGAAGACCTTGGAAAACACAACCACAACCACAACCTAACCTAGGCTTTCCAGGATCCATTCATATTGTGTATTAACTCCACTTCCCTGGGAATTTCAGTAAAAAAAAAAGTGCTGCTGACAGCTGCCATCAGAATAACCATGGTGAAAAACCAGGACAACCTCCTTTATATCATCACATTATATGTTATATATAGTCCACAAACCAAACCAACAGCTGCAACAGTCTTTCCTGTGCTGGTCAGCTGTGTCCAGAGACGCATCTACTATGTGCTCTAAGAAGGGCAAGGGGACTCTAGCTGATGCAGTGGTTAAGGCATTGGGCTGGGAGAGGGAATACAGGTTGAACTCCACGCTCAGCCATGGAAGCTCATGGAGCCAGACACTACGGTCTGGAAAACATAACATGCTAAGCCAAAATATAAGGTTTGGCAGTTTGCTTTAGTATGTACTGTGAACAAAACCATTATTGTTCAGTCAATGGTGTTTGAACAAGCCATGGCTTAGAATGTTGTGTAAACTAGTCAGTGACGTGATATTTGTGTTATTATTAATAACTTTGATCTTTATCTTGTTCCTATAGGCTCATATACACCGCTTTCCTGAAGATCACCTTCTCAAGAAGATCTTCCCTCCTTTTTGGTGACTACGAAGAAATATTCAGAAAAAGCAAGGAGTGGAAATTTGTCCCCAGTTGAATTTGCCCAAAAGAGGGCAATCTGCACTTTCCAAGGTCACCCACACATTGCATCTTTTCTCTCCATTTAGCAGTTGTTTTCTCTATTAATTGTAGCTTTTCATCTCCATAGTCAAACATGTTTGGGTAATTTAAGTTTTGGTATATTTAATTCTGATGAGGAATATCTGATGTAAAACCAAAGTCTCCTTTAAGTTATGCTTGACCCCTGGTAGGTAACAATATAGATATATTCATACGGTTTTCTTGCTCGTAGGGCAGAAGTTACTTATCATTGCTTTCTTCCAGGATTTTTCCTATTTCCCATTCTTGCTACAGTCCTGGGAATAACCTAATTGTCTCTCATCCAAGTACTAACAAGATCCAGCCCTGCTTAGCTTTTTGAGATCAGCCAAGGTTGGCTAGGGACTTCTGCTATATTGGGTTGTTCATCTATTTGGAGACTGGCAATCATTTGGATATAAGGGGTGTGGTGGCTCAGCGGGTAAGACACCAGGCTTGTCGATCAGAAGATCGCAAGTTCGGAGGTTTGAATCCCTAGCCCCGCCGTGACAGAGTGAGCTCCTGCACTCGCCCCAGCTCTTGCCAACCTAGCAATTCGAAAGCATGCAAATGCAAGTAGATAAATAGGGACCACTTCGGTGGGAAGGTAACAGCGTTCTGTGCGCGTCATGCCGGCCACATGACCGTGGAAGCGTCTTCGGACAACGCTGGCTCTTCGGCTAACAAAAGGAGATGAGCACCGGCCCCTAGAGTCGGACACGACTGCACAAATGTGCGGGGGGAACCTTTACCTTTCATCTTTTGGATGCCAGGTGATGTACATTTGAAAACAAAACGCAGTCCTGTTATGTAAATGAAGATGGAAATTCTTGATCAAGCGATTTATGCAACGCAGAAGGAGCATGCCTCTCCTTGCATCAAGCTGCATCTTAGCATGCACCATACAAGGTATATGCTCCTGTTGATGTAGCCTCTCAGTCAACATACTGTACAACTTGTGGATAAGGAATCTGGATCATGCTTGAGATAAGGTTGTCTCTCATCCTATTTTTTTTTTTTGAAAGCCACTAAAAACTGGCTTTTCCAGAGAGCTTTAGAAGAGATTGGGGATGAGGGGGACCTTCCTGTTATGAATTGGAGGGGTGCACTTGCTTTGTCTTCCTGGTTGATGGCTTCTATTTTTCATGTTGTTGGTGGTGGAGGTGTTGTAAGCCACTTTGAGCTTTGCTGCATTGAGTGGTATATACACTGCAGTAAGCAAGTAAACAAATAAATAAAACTCTGCCTATATGTACTTCACATCTGTGAAGGTAAGTGCCCTTAAAGACACTTTCAACATATTCTGGTGCCCTGAAAAAACTGTATATTTTCAAATTATGCAACCTGTGTTTAGAAGGGAGGAAGTTGTTTCGGCAAAGTATCTCTCATGAAGCTGGAAAACAGAACTGAATGAACCTGACATTTTATCTCCCATGTAGGGAACGGTGAATCGGTCTAATCTGGTTTCTTTCAACTTCTCAGTTTTACAGCCATATTAAGAACTTGCATTATTTTTCTAAAAAATGTTGGTCCTATTTTGTTACACATCTCCCAATGTATTCCTTTTTCTTTGCAATTTTGCCAATTATGCAATCGTTTTGCAAATAAATTCCTTGAATAGATTGCATTTTAGTATTCTGTTTTCATGAATATAGGTCTCTTTGTACAGGGACTTTATACACACATATGTGTGTGTGTGTGTTATTGGTGAACTCCACTGCAAATTGTAAAGACCTGGGAATTTTCAGGGATAACTCAGTTTGGCTTTGCATATTGGTTTGAAAATGCAAAATTGGATGCCTTGGAATTCTGATACACACTTCTTTCCCACCCTGCCCATGTGCCAATTTTTTACAATACGAAAATCACCAGCAACCTATATTCCTGCCCAAATAACCCGAAGTCCAAAGAAATCTTGGAATATTCAGGACCCAGTGAATGTTGGAAACCTTCTACTTTCTGTTCCTCCCAGACAACAGTGTTTTTTGAAAGTGGAAAAGGTATCTGTAAAGGCACATTTTAGTTTTCTTAGTAAAGAATTGGTTTTTCTATTTCAAATCATATTTCTGTGCTAGTAATAGAAATGTAACTATGTAAAAAAAAAGATACTACAAGGACCCAGGTACCCTTTGGCATGTAATTTAGTCTAGTGTGACCCTGAGGAAGGGAGCAGGAGCCAGATAATAAGGCATAAAAATGTCAGGCAAAGGATGGTGTAAAAAGGGGTCATTTTATAATATTCATAATAATGAAGGAATAGATTAGGGTAAGACTGTGGTGCCAACCTCAAGATTTGGATTTGGGTGATGACTTTATTGCTGAGATAAGGGCTTTTCCTGCTTATGCAAATATAATTAATTGTTCGTGATTGATAATAATTACCTATTATCCTTTGCAGATCTGTGTTTGGGGCTCTTGATCTGATTGGCTGGAGCCCAGTGATCACTATTTTAGGGTACCTCAGCAAAGAAACGTTGATTTGGATCTCCATTGCTTTGGTTCATATTATCGTGGATCGCCTTTTTTCCCCCTGAGACACAACACAGATTCCCCTTTGCATACATCACCTCTTTCCCCACTTCATTGTGACCAACTGCGAGGGCTGTTCAGCTGGCCCTTCTGCTATTTGTTAAATACCAAATTCATCAGGCAAGGAGGAGTGTGACACTCAGTTCCCGCAGCCCCATTGCCGTGTGGGTTTCCCCCTCCCTCCTCACTGATCCCCTTCTGCCCTCAGTTGCAATGCTTGAGTGGGGATTTCTCTATTTGCCAAACTAACAATGTACATTCCCAGGACCTGGGATTATGATGACATCACTGTAGTGATGGTGGAAAGGGAGGGGGAATGGGTGGAAGGAGAATGGGGGTAGGAGGAGAGGGGGGCATTGGAAATCACATAATGCAGAGGCAGGCGTGAGAAAGGAAAGCATCTGTGGGAGAAGTCCCTGCCAATTGCTTTCATTCTCTCTCAAAGCAATCCCAGGGAACTAGATAGGGAGGACAGCCTGAAGAGGCCATGTGGTGGAGGAGAAACGCCACCAATGTCCTCTCCCATGGAGACAGGGGAAGGGAGCAACCTTTTTTAGGCCAAGGCCACACTTGGCTTTGTGGCAGCAGGCTCAAAGACACACTCCCAAAAGTAGGCAGGGCCAACACAAAAACTGAATTTACTTTCACTTTGTGGAAATTGGATTGAATTAATCAAATGCAGCTAATATGGTGACTTCATCGAATCACAGAAGGCAAGGATGGGAAAGCTGCTTGGAGAGAAAGCCCAACGCAGTGCAGGAATCCACAGCTACGTTGTTGTTCAGTCGTTAAGTCATGTCCAACTCTTCATGACCTCATGGACCATAGCACGCCAGGCCTTCCTGTCCTCCACTGTCACCCAGAGTTTATTCAAATTCATGTTCATTACATCGGTGATGCTATCTAACCATCTCATCCTCTGCCATCCCCTTCTCCTTTCGCCTTCAGTCTTTCCCAGCATCAGGGTCTTTTCCAGTGAGTCCTCTCTTCGCATTAGGTGGCCAAAGTATTTGAGCTTCAGCTTCAACATCTGTCCTTCCAATGAGCAGTCAGGGTTGATTTCCTTTAGGATTGACTGATTTGACCTCCTTGCAGTCCAAGGGACTCTCAAGAGTCTTCTCAAGCACCACAGTTCGAAAGCATCAGTTCTTCGGTGCTCAGCCTTCCTTATGGTCCAACTCTCAGCTACGTACTTCCTGGCTTAATCAGGTCAGCAGAAGACCCAGCAGCTGCATGTGCACAGCATACTCTGCCAGTTTGATCTAGTGGTTAAGGTGCTGGGCTAGAAACGAGGAGTCTGTGAGTTCTAGTCCCGCCTTAGGCATGAAAGCCAGCTGGGTGACCTTGGGCCAGTCACTCTCTCTCAGCCCTAGGAAGGAGCCAATGGCAAACCAGGAGATGGAGAGTTCTAGTCCTGCCTTAGGCATGGAAGCCGGCTGGGTGACCTTGGGCCAGTCCCTCTCTGTCAGCCCAACTCACCTCACAGGGTTGCTGTCGTGGGGAAAATAGGAGGAGGGAGTATTAGGTGTGTTTGTCACCTTGAGTTATTTATAAAAAATAATAAAGGCAGGATAAAAATTAAATAAATAAATACTAAGCTTGGTTAGTGTAGCAAACATGAGAACCCAGAAGGTTACATTTAGTTATGGTTCAGTGCCCTGTACAACTCTTTCTTTCACTGACCAGGTTAAGCATGTTGCATGGTAGCTGCTTCTCTGCATTTAATCCTTAACTCTCTTCAAACCACATTAAAATTATAACTTGGGGGGAACTTGGGCAAAGTTTCTCAGGGCAAGACTCCAAGGTTTTGAGGATCCACATGTGCCAATTTGGAGCTCTAGTTTGTGCATCCCTGCACAACAGACCCATCACACCTGTTTTGGAGACCAAATATGCATCTGATGGGAAGGGTAGACATGAGATAAAGGTTCTGTAATAGGATTTAGAGCTGACCTTGGAGAAAGTACGAAAAAGCTGTTAAGAGGGAAAGGAAGGAATGAGCTGTTTAAGGAGGGGTTGGACCACAGATTATACAGTCTAGAGTTTGAAAGAAATTCCACCCCCCCCCCAAAAAAAAAAACTGCTATGATTTTGTTTAGTGTAAGATGGACAGAGAGAAACTTGAGCAGGCTTTCAAATTTTTTGTTCCACCTCAGTTCAATAAAGAGCATTCCTGGCATTCCTGCTGTGTCTGTTTCTTGACCTGGCCCACCTCAAAAGACTGGCATCAATCTTGAAATCCTCTCCAAGTTTCTCTCCTATTCTCTGCATTGCTTCTGGCACTCAGAGGTCATCTGTAGCCAAATATTGCATTGTAGATCTCCCTGCTGTTCAGGGTGCCAGCTGCATCCATCCATCCATCCATGCACACACAACACACACACACACTTCCACTCCACTTTCCTGGCTGGTCCTACCATTTAGAGAAATGAGGCATTTGGATGTCATGAAACTGATCATATAAATTGGTAGGCATAGAATTGGGCGATTAGATATTAGGGCTGTATGAACACTGAGTACTCAATATGAATCTCAGTATTGAAGATTCAATTTGAAATCAGTTCAACTGAACTACTGAACTGAACTCAATTTCTCAGTGAAATGGTTAAATCTAATTAAATGGCCTTAAATCTACTGTATGTAACAGTCTATGCACCAGCAATAAAAAATAAAACATTTCCCAAATGGAATCAGCAATCTGAATTGATCCAGTTCAGTGATTTAATAAGTCAGATCAAATAGCTTTTGTGCTTCAAAATGAATTGATCATTCCAATCAAATTGACTCTCTCTCTGCACATGCACCCAGACACTTAGGAGCAATGCTGCTGCTAGAGCAGGGTCCCAGAGCTCTGAGATCCCCAAATTCAACACCATACATGTTTCTCAGAAAAGGTCACTGGAGATCCTTTCCTGCTCCCTCTCTTGAGCTGGACTTATCTCCCTCCTTGCTGATTTTTCAGCCTTTGCAGGCCTATAATGTTCCAATGTCTGTGGATCATGCTCCCTCCTTACAGGACCAGCATTTACTAATTGCTCGCTTACCTTGATCCCAGCATGTGGCTGGAGCAGAGGGTCCCTGCTTCACCAGCAGCCCGAGGCTTGTACACCAGATGTTCGAAACTGAAAAGCCCCCTTGCTGTTCTAATAAGGTGTTAATCAGATCGCTAGCAGGGCTTTGAAAAGGTGCAACCCATGGGGCCCCCACCTGAGCTGATGGGGCTGAGAAAAGTACAAAAAATAATAATAATAACGACTACAATAGATCAGTAAGACATCTGCGGCAAATGCACTTCTCTAATGATTATGGATTGAACCCTGTTTCCATCCTGAGCTTCGGCTGACATTCAACTTTGAATGTGTACCTCAACTTGAACAGCATGGTCTGTACTCTTTGCTTTAGACAGTTCTCAGGAGCTGCCCAAGGGTGTGGTTGCCAGCAAGAAACATTAAAAAATCTGACAATTTATGCTAAGCCCAAAGAGGGGCTTCAGTGGTTACGCTAAGCGCAGAACGTTACCATTTAGCATGATGTAGGAACCAGGCCTTCATCTCATACCTGGAGGGAGAAGGAGGCATATACCTGCTTCATCTTCAAGCAAAGAGGGTAGATGATCAGGGAAAGATGTGAAATAGTCCTTGATCGTCGAAAAAAGAGAGAAAACCCCGCAGAACTCATTGAAAGAGTTGGCAAGCTGAATGTACATGTTTTGAGCCCTTAAAAAAACAAAAACAACCCTAACAGCTACCCAGATTTTGATAACTAAGAAATTTGCTATGGCTCAGGTATTTATGTCCTCATTCCTCTTTTCTCATCATTTGAACAGTTTCACTTTTAAAGAAGCCACCATTATGGTGCATTTAACTGGGATTAGCGAACAAGGCTCGTCATCAAAACATGGGTTGATCTGTTTTTAACCTAACTATAGTTAAATGATGGTTTCCTAAGGTTAGATGCAATAGAAAACTATGATTTATTAAAAAATGACAGCTTTCCATTTCTTCCTTTTATTCAGGATGGCAAAATTTGGGAAGTTTGAAGGCTCCAATCTCCTGTAGGCTCAACTTTCCACCACAAATCAGTTTCCTGTCATGCGATCAACTGTCCTGTATTTGAGAATACTGCTGTTTTCCTTAAGTGATCTTTTAGTTTTAAATCAGAAGAAAGCTCTTTTCTAAGTCTGTTCTTCCTGAAAAAGAAGAAGAAAAAAGAAGAAGAAATGTAAAGATTTGTTCAAGTCGATCTTGAATCCTGGTGACTACATGCAAATGTCATTTTCTTTTGCCTTCTGGCATTTTTTTTTAACTTTCTAATCTAGCCTACAGATTAAGGATTTTCTGGTGGTCTCTTATTCAAGGACTAAGTCAAGTCTACTTAGCAGTTTTTCAAGAGCAGCCAATTCAGCTAAGTGTTGCCCCCTAATCAATAATAACAATAACAATAATATGACCATTCACCTCTTTTTACGCTGACTGAAAACAGAAAGATTTCAGAAAATAAATATTTCGTTTTAGAAAGAAAGTATAAAATATATATCTAACTTGTCCTTTCCTCCGCCTCCTCTCCCCCGCCTCCCAGCATTTCAAAGATAACTAACTCTAGTCCTTCTATATCCTCCTTCTTGGGGAAAAGAGGAAAGAAAACACACACACAACCCCCAAACCCTGATAATAAAGTTCTTATTTCCAGCACATTTGCCTTTTCCTGGTCTAAATAAAGAGTGTCATAAGAGTGACAAGCTAAAAGCCACTGATTACTGTGGATTCTTGGCATTTATTCTCCCAGTTAAAAGAGCAAACATCAGAAATAATGTGGTCAGGCCTGCCTCAGAGTCTAACCCTGCAATTAATCAGCATTCATGTGAAGAAGGTGCAATATGCATCTGATACGTATGGAGAGGAGAAGAGAGAGAGAGAGGGGGGGGGGGGAGAGAGAGAGAGAGAGAGAGAGAGAGAGAGAGAGAGAGAGAGAGAGAGAGAGAGAGAGAGAGAGAGAGAGAGAGAGATTAAAGGCAGATGCTTTGGAGAAACCAAGGGAGAACTGGGGGAGGGGGCAGAGCATCTTTTAAACACACAGAGGGCTGAGATGTTCCAAAGGCAGATGTGTGGCTGTTTCAGTCAATCCTATCTCCTCCTAGCACAGCTATTCTGCAAATGTGGATCCTGAGGTGTCCAGAATGGCTCTGAATATGCACAAGGAGAAGATCCCTGCAGATTTGCCGGAAAGAGAATGGGGAGGACAAAAGCTTGCGCATTGATAGATGAATGAGTCTTTAAGGTGCCACCAGAGACTCCACCTCTTGCAAAGGAGTGGTGGAACCCGAAATTGTCCAATCAGGTTGGTACATGCTAATAGGCCACAGAATCTTGATGGGGAGGAGGAAAGAGAACAAAATGGAAAATCCTGGAAAATGGCAGGATTGATTGGCGGGCTAATGTCTCAACCGTTTTGTTGGATTTTCAAATATTACATTTCTCCCCCACCCCCTTTGAGCTTTTATTTCTTTGTTTACTTACTTCTTTGATTTTAGCCTGCTGAAATCCATTGACTCTTGGTGGGCAACAATCAAGAATTAATGCTAAAACATCCCCCATGCAATAATCAAACGTAAGCAATTATTTTAAAAAATTGGAACCACAAAATAGGTCCTTTTGGGTTTTCTAAGGTTGAAAACAAAACAAAACAGAACAGAACAGAACAGAACAAAAACCCTAACCCTTCATTGTCCTCCTTCCTGTTCTTCCTTTTCAATCTCCATGTACTAATTTCAGCTCAAGGACTACTCCCAAAGTTTCCGTGGAGCAAATCCCCCCCCCCCCACCAAGCATACAGAATGCTTGGGGTTGCAGAACGATCTACATGACAAACTAAGGTGCAATCAGGAAGTCTGGCCTCTGGTTTTATAGCACATTCTTCTCCCCCCACCCTGGCCAGTCCCCCTTCCCACCTTAAGAGAAACACGCTGTTTGTTTTGTCAAGTGAAGAAGACCATTTCAGAAAAGTGCCCTTTGATTCCGCTTTTGAATTGATTATTTGAACCCTGACACAGCTCAACAATGCCAAAAAGAGATGGGAGTGAGCATCTCAGGGGTAGAAATTGCTGCTTCATCCTCATCACGCTAGCCTTGACCTATTGCTGGCGCATTCTAGCTGCCCCAGAGAGTTCCATGGAGACCTTTAATCCACAGGGATCAGTAAATTAAGCCACTAAGGCGTGAAGGGCCTGGGCTGTGTTTAATCACCCTCTTTTGTGTATGGCAATGGCTAAATGACTGTACAAAGAGATAAATCCACAGTGAGGTCAAAGAGGGAGGCACTGGGCGATTAACCCGCATAACCTTTTACTTGCAAGGGCAAAGGGTCTGATCGGAACCCAAGTTATCAGCAGGCCTCTCAAGCAATGGCATGGAAGATAAATTGAGAAATAATAATAATAATAATAATAATAATAATAATAATGATGATGATGACGACGACGTAACAAGTCGTGAAATTGAGAATAAACTGCATCGCAGCGATGACAAAAAGCAGCATCTTAGCCACCAACGTATTCTGAGTGTGGATTTTTATGCAGCTGAAACAGCATCCTCACAGAAGGGAAACCCCAAGGTTAGAAGACAGAAATAATTCCCCATGCTCTCTTGTACACATATATGCATCTTAAAGAGGGGAGAAACCCCCCAAATGGACCAAGGAAAATTGATCCTGCTCTCTGGCCATGGAATTATAGCTCAATCATAAGAATAAGGGGCTGGGGACATTATGCTTGGTGGAATTTCAAACTGCAACATTCTACACTGGATCATTTGATGGCAGATCTCACCTTGAATCATCATCATCCTTCTGTTCACCCTGTCTTAGGTACCCAAGGGTATGACTTCTCATATATGTGTGTGTGATGTACTTCTATGATTGTATGAAGACACAGTTTCCTTAACCATGGTTTGTTGAATAAACTGCAGTTGTCTGACTTCAGACAACTTTCAGTTTAAACAATCTTTTGCGAATTACGCAGGCTGGGCTCATCGTGCAGTATGGAAAACCAATGGCAGGGTTCACACAACGTGTTAAGATAATGGCTAGGGCTTTCCATATCAGGCTTTCAGAGATCTCTCGGCTCTCTCCTTTAGCAAAGCAGAAATTGGCATGTTTGGCCAGCCCAGAGGGCAATTTGCCACATCCTCCTTTCCATTCTTTCTCTCCACACAGGGACAGAACAGAGCTCTCTTTTCTTCCTTATTCATGCAGAGCTGAGTTAGTCCATTGTCTGGCACAAGAGTCCTTCCTTGCAAACAGGTCAATAATGCCACCAATTCTCTCTTCCCATTTGGCTCTTTCTCCCTTGCAGCTTAGAACCAGGTGGCTCTGCCTAAAACTGATTTTGACCAAGAACACCTGGAGGAGCCCTGCTGGGTGTTGTCCACCAGTGTATTTATTTATTCATTTATTGAGATAATTTATTTGGCCACCCATCTTGAACAGGTAACTCTGGGTGGCTAACAAACAATACAAAACAAAACACCTCAATATTAAAAAACCCAAATAAAACAAAACGAAGGGCAAATAACAACAACAACAATCAAGGCACCACATAAATAACTCACAATACCAAAACACACATGTAAGACTCCACTAATATCCTGGCCCTAATGCCTGAACACAAAGCCAGATCATCATGGCCTTACAGAAAACCACTAGAGTTGGGTGAAAGGACAGGCAGACAGATAAAGAAAAATGTTCTGCTGAGCAACAGTAGGAAGAATATTGCCTGACTTGGCTAAATATCAGTGCCAGTCTTCGAGGAACCCCTGGCTGGCTGGCATGAAACATCCCTACCCTATATAGAATTGGGGATTGCAATCTACGTTCAATTTAATGTGCGCATTTTGGTAGGTTTGCTGTTACTTTAGCAAATGTAGGGTAGCCCAAGTATGGAATCATAGAAGATTACACAAATTGGGCAAGATCAGATTTAGTTAATTGATTTGATTCAGATTTGTGATCCCAATCTGTTTTTATACTTCTGGTTCGAATTGGCTATCTCCAGTCCTTGAATCCAATCAATTTGATTCAGATTTCCTAAGGTGTCCTGACAAATTCTGCCATCTGCAGAAGTCGCCCAAATCATTCAGACCAATCTGATGCAATGATTCAAATCAACTAGTCTATTTAAGAAATCTGATTTAAGGATTTGAATTGCCATCAAAGCTCCAGTTTAAGTCCTCACACAGCCCTAGAGTGACAGACCCGACAAAGTATCCTGTTTCTCTGTGTTTGATCTATGACTGTATATTTTAATAAACTAAACTTTGCATTTAGCCTGGGAAGGAAGGAAGGAAGGAAGGAAGGAAGGAAGGAAGGAAGGAAGGAAGGAAGGAAGGAAGGAAGGAAGGAAGGAAGGGAGGCAGGCCTATTCTTTTTGAGAAGCAACAGCATATATGTTAAGAAATAGAATGAGGACTCTAAAGGAAAATGAACTTCATCTGCTGGGATTTTGAAAGAGAAGAAGGGAAGAAACCACACAATTGAATTCCACTACGCCATCTCTATCTGCTTAGCAATTTTAAAGTCTTGGTTTTCTTTTCTTAATTTAGCATCGTTTTTCTTTCCCATGGCTGGCCATTGATTTTATCTGCCATTGCAATGAAAAAAATGAATGCATTTTTAAAAACCAGGGGGTGGGGAACAGGACGGTCTAAAAAGGGTAGCTTTATGCTCAGTCCCTAAATGTTAAGGAAAAGCTGCCATCTCCTGTTGATTGTTGGTAATTTAAGTTCACGGTTCTTTTTTCCCTGCTGGCTGCATCCATCCCACAATCTACAGTCAGTTCCAATCTGCTTCCTCATTAGCAGACTAGTCATGAAATTAATTCTCTTTGGTGGAGATTGATTCTGCCTCCCCATCTCATGATTGACCAATTTCACTCTTCACATTTTACCTTCTAATCCATGGCAAAAGCAGTGAAAATAGAATTCCGAAGGGAAAATCCACATTCAGTAGGGAATATTTTTACCAACAAGGAAACTCAAAGGAATGTGTCCTCACCTATGAATCTGTCTGTTCACTATGATAATGGGTATATTCACACATAATATCAAACCATCATGTTTTTAATCATGACTTGCTGAACAAGATATAATTATTATATTAATATTGGAGAGCCAGTTTGGTCTAGTGGTTAAGGTGCTGGGCTAGAAACCAGGAGTCTGTGAGTTCTAGTCCCGCCTTAGGCATGAAAGCTGGCTGGGTGACCTGGGCCCAGTCCCTGTCTCTCAGCCCTAGGAAGGAGCCAATAGGAACCCAGGAGACTAAGAGTTCTAGTCCCACCTTAGACGTGAAAGCCGGCTGGGTGATCTTGGGCCAGTCACTCTCTCTCAGCCCAACTCACCTCACAGGGTGGTTGTTGTGGGGAAAATAGGAGGAGGAAGGAGTATTAGGTATGTTCGCCACCTTGAGTTATTTATAACAAAAAAAAAATAAAGGCGGGATAAAAATTAAAATAAATAAATAAATAAGGAATGACTCAGGGTGCATATGACATCAATAAATCACTTTATTGGTTGTACTCCTAGACTTCACAGCAAACAGTGAGTTTGAACTGTATGGAGCTGGCCAGTATGGAATAGATTTTCACCCCATCCCTCTA
This sequence comes from Charina bottae, assembly GCA_023362775.1. Classification (NCBI taxonomy): domain Eukaryota; kingdom Metazoa; phylum Chordata; class Lepidosauria; order Squamata; family Charinaidae; genus Charina; species Charina bottae. Next base: position 12,026,181 of record JALMGJ010000010.1, read on the forward strand.
AGACTGGAGCTATGATTTGCCACAATATAGGAGAGTACCATCTCAACAACCATGCATAAGCATTGGAACTCCATACCCAAGGATACTTGCTTAGCTTTCTCTCTATCAACTGTTCACCTTCTCTGAAGATCTTCCATTTCTGGTAGGCCTTCAGCCTTTGCAGTGGATTATTATTATTATCATTATTATTTTAACACATTCCCAAAGAATGAATTTTCAGTGTAGTTTTGCCTTTGGTCTTTTCAATGAAATAGGTAAGTTATGCATACTTATGGCTGAAAATGGTATGAAATCTGCTTTTGTGGCAGACTAGTGTTTATGTTACATGATCATGTTTTCGGAAGAGTGAAGCTCATTAGGATAGAACACAGGTAAAAGATCCCAGTTTCAGGGTCTGGCATCTTCAAAAAGAGCTGTTGAAACTTTCTAAGCTACTATTCTTGATATAGTAGATTTCTGCATACAGAGGTATTCATCCATAAGGAATCATAAAGAATCTTTCAGAAGGAATCATTTAGAAAAAAATGATCCCACATCTAGGTTCTAATGAGATCTGACTCATTAGAAAGACATTCCTAACTTTTGAAAGTTCTTTTGAAGTGACCTGTTTTAAAAGTGATGTCCATTTTTAAACAGAAAAGCTATAAAACAAAATAATGCATTTTAATAATGGGAGAACTATGCAGTTTTCAGTTAAAAGGGCTAGCATTCACCTTTAAAGTCTTCAGTAGCTCAGAAGCAGATTGACTGAAAGGGCCTCAAACCATGCATTCCTGCTCTAACCTTGAAGTCACTGTCCTTTTTCAGAAGATACAGAAGCCACAATTTGCCAGAATTCAGGCTAGCCAATGAACAAGCCACATACTGCTCCATCCTGTGCCAGGTGTGTCTTCTCCTGTGATTGGGCATGGCTAACAAACCATAGACAGCTTTAGTTTGTTTGCACACTTGGTGTTTTGTCTTCTGGTTTGTTCCTAGAGGTTTTGCCAGAGTCCCCAGACTGGAGAACATACTAAACAAACCAAGGATGAATCTGTCCATGGTTGGTTAGCCGCACCCACTCACATGAGGGCTTGACAGGGACAACCCAATCAGTCTGTTCTAGCACATAAGAATTTGCCCAGATTGTGGCTTGCCGTGTTGTTCAACCACACCTGCTATCAGAAATGGCACACCGTAACAATAGGGAGTTGCATATGAGAGATGGTGCTTTTCTGTGAAAACACTACAGTTGGAAAATGAACAAAGATTGCCTAGGGTACACGCGAAGTATTATTTTAGGTTTTTGTACTCCCAGAATATCTACAAGTCTTTACAAGTTCTTTTTTAAAATAGATTTTGAATTTTAGGTTGCAAGTGTTTTAAAAATGTATTTATGTACATTATCCAGCATACTTCCATTATGGGGAGAAGCGCAAGACATCTCAAATGAGTCTGTGAATGAACATACACCAAATTTATAGGCTTGAATATTTAGCTAGCTTCTTGTAACAGGTGCATCAGATGTGAGTTTATGATAAAGGGTTCCAAATCGTAGCAGATTAAAATGCACCCTTCAGATTTCTGCTTACATACCTGAAACACCACTAGCTCATCCCTCTGGATCCCTCCTTTCCCCCCTTCTTCTCCTTCTTCAATTTCTTTCGAAGGAGAATAACCTGTGGTATTTTCCCCCCTTTTTCAAGAAACTAATGGACTCCTTAAATAGCAAAAATTGCACCCTGTAATTAAGATCTTGCTTTTTAAATGATTAATCATTCTAACCCCTTTGAGCAGCATCCCACTTACTTCTTCTCTCACATTGAAATGCAGATCAGAGAAGTGGGGAGGGGGGAGAATGGTTGCTAGAGACTGGGTGAGCACTTAAATCCCTCACAGCTGTCCTTCTGTTTGGTGATCTCTCCAGCTGCCCAGCTATCACAAGGCTTGATGGATGTGAGTATCCCAACAGAGCTATATCTCATCTGAGCTTCTGCTAAAAGAAAAGTATGATCCACCAATGAGGCCTCATTTTCCTTCCTGTGATGGTTTATTATACAGGTACATTACAAACAGCAAGAGGAAAGGGGAGAAAACATAGGAATGTTTGCCTTGCTAAGACCATTCAATATTTTCCCCCGTTTCCTGTTACCACAAAATAGGAGAAGGCAATATGTTGTCTGTGGACACCTCAGTTGACATCTGTCAAGCTTCTTGCCCCCCGACATTATTTTAATTAAAAGAGTCTTTTAATTAAAAATAATAATAATTGGGAAGCTGGCAAAACGCCAATTTCTAGCATCATCTTTATTTACCCGATTATCTCTGGGTTTCACACAGGCCTGATTGGCATATTTAGAACATTAAAATGGAGGGTGGGTGCTTTGTTTGGAAGTGGGTCCAGCTGCCTCCTCCCCACCCCCCAAAAAACAGGGAGCATCCTGGGAGCTAGAGAGAGCAATCTTCTGGAGAAAGGACAGGCCTAGGTGACCATTTGCTCCAAACAACTCCATTTATTCATCCCTGCTCAAGAGGAGGCACCTAAAGTTTTTGAAAGAGGGATTTGACTCAATGTTAGGAGGCATTTTTCCTGCTTGTGTGTTAACCAGATGCACAATATTGGGCTCTTGACCCTTGGATAGTTATGTAGAAAAAGGCATTTCAGATGGTCTGGATATTTTTATCCCATGTGGAAGAGTTATTTGCTGGCATGTCAACTTGATGACTCACCAAGTCTGCAGTGGCTGGCTTCACAGACTTTGTTAAACCCTGATGTGCACTAATATCAACCCTTAATATCTATGTCATTGATCTAGTATTTATCATTTGCATCTATTTCATTAGTGTCTGCTCTCAACATCTATTTTCCATTTCTCTTCTCCATTACTTGTTTTTGTTTCAAAGATCAAGCACAACATAAAACCTCTTCTCCAAATGCATTCTTTTGAGGAGATCACATTTGACTTGCCACAGGAGATATAAAATGGAGAGAGGTGCTGGACTATGATACCCATTCTGACTTTGATTTTCTTTTTCTTCTTCCATTGGCAGCCAGTCAACCTATCTGTGGGAATCCTTTCCCAGTGGTGGAATTTTAGACTGGAATCCTGTTGTCTTTCTTTTTTCTTTCTAGCTAGTGTCCATGCCTTTCAGTTCCATTGTGACTTGACCAAAGGTGACAGGGCTGGTTCCCCACCCCCCACCCCTTGTGTAGTCATAATGGTGATTCTTATGGGATGTGGGAAGAAAGGGGAGGCTACGTCTTTCTCTCCAACACTGACAAGCAACATAGATGTCCTTTTCTATTTGGGTTCTTCACACGGCTCAAGTCCCAGACAACACACACCCTGATCTAGACTGAATCAATGCCAAATCAGTATGCAGAGGTGGAATCCACTTGGCAGTGGATTAGCATAAACACTCTAGGAGGCAAATAGAGATACAAACAGCCACTGTGTGCCTTGTGGGGATGCCTCTTTGTTACTCCCCCCCTTTTTTTTTTAAAGTACAGACAAAGTTGCAGACGTCTGTTAAATGTCAATTATGGCTGAAAAAAAGATGTCTGCTTAAGGCTTAGTTATGGGCTTCTTTTTTGCCACAGAGATCTTTTTTAAAAAAATGAGCGAGAGACTTAGGCTAGCCAACAATGCATCAGGCAACCGAATGTGGAGGTTGTAACTCTATAAACAAGCCACAGCCTTAATGGAGGCTGGCGGGAATGCAAATGAATAAGGGTAGAGGCTTTCAGACAGGCTACCCATCTTGTCTTTTAGAACTTGGGAAGAGTGTAAAGAAAGAAAAAATAAAAGGAAGTGCAAGAGAAAATTATGCCTGCTTCAAAGGTGAAAGACAATTGCTTACACATTGGGATGTTTTTACTGATACTTGCCTTCATGGCTTGGAAATCTAGGTGGCATTAGAATATTTGGGTATCAGCATTATGTTCTTGATACTGTTGAATTAGAAGTCCAAGCGGACATTAATTGAGACCCCAAGATGGTCCAGTGAAAAGACAAGCTTTGAGCAACAATTCTTAACCACATATCCCATTTGAAACTAGAAACCAACACAGTTCCTTCAATCGAAGAGAATTTTTCTTCAATCGAAGAGAATCACAGTTCCTTCATGCCTGGTGGGGGTTTCCTCTGATCAGAATTATTCAGAAGGTTTTCATGTGATTTTAGGAAAAAACAAAACAGGCACAATATATATGACCAGTGGCAATCTTGTTCTGAGATTGAAAAGACAGTTGTCTGTTAGTGATATATTAGACACAAACCAAATTCACTCGTTGGAGACTAGATCATGCTTTACCCTGGTGATGTTTGAGATGATTATCCTTAGATTAATTCCATAACTTTCTACTGACTTTTGCATTTAGGAAACATGCAGGTGAGACACTGTACCTTCCTACCTGAATTTCAGTGGAGGATCCAGGTCACTCATATGATTTCTGAATCAAAATGCGATCAAACAAACATATATTAATATAGTCATGCCACAAAAAAGAGGGGTGGAGGGAATATCTCATCCTATCTAGTGCCCTACTGAAAACTTCTCCTGCACTTTTTGAAACTAGTTCTCATTTAATTTGACAGAAGAGAATTTGCTTTCAAAATTTATTTCAAAGGAGAATTTTTATGAAATCACACACACACACACCACGCTGGTGGTATGTAGTAACCTTGCACTTAGTGATAGTGGTGGATGTATATCCTATATTTCACTGCACAATCCAATCTTAGCGGTGCCTGCAGCAAACTGTGATGATGTCTGAATGACAAGTGCATGGTGATGTCATCACATCCAGTATATGCTGCAGTTATAAACTTGTATCCTGATACACAAGAACCTAAGTCACAGCATTTGTGTGATGAGACAAGTTTCATCACTTGCCTCCACCCAGTGGACATGCATACCCTGTCTCTTTAATGTTTATTCCATTAAATCTCAAGGGAAGAAATCAGAATGGAATTGCTTCCTGTTGGCTTTTCAAATTCATTCATTCATTCATTCATTCATTCATTCATTCATTCATTCATTCATCCATCCATCCATCCATCCATCCATCCATCCATCCATTCATTTTATATCCTGCCACCATCAAAAACTGATTCCCAGTTTTTGAATACCCACAGTAGAAGATTGGATTATAAAATTGACAGAGTTTGCGGAAATGGCAAAGCTGACCAGTTTGGTCAAGGAAAAAATAAAAAAGACTTTTTTAAAAAAAAGACTGGACTTTCTGTTGAAAGAAGAAATGACTGAATTGATGATTTATGGATTTGGAGATTAAAAAGGGTTAAGGAGGGATGGAAAAGAGTAAAATGGCAAATACTCACTAGAAAGAAGGGCGGAAGTCATAATTCTATGTTTCTTTTTTCACTTCTTTTCTCTTCTTTTCTATCTTCTTTTTTTTCTTTAATTTTTATACTTTTATTGTATTGAAAAATTCTAATAAAAATAGATTCCCAGTTTGATAGAAAGATGTGTAGCACTCTGGGAATAAGATGGAGAAGGAGAGACCTATTTTGCAGAGGAAGAAAACTCTGACATTGCAGTGGAGATTTTTGCAATACAGCAGGCTTGAGCCCTATCCAAGTCCTCACCCATTTTGTTTCTTCAGGCATTACAACCCTCCATTGCACATAAAATGTTAAATGTAGCTCTTGTCTTCCAAAGGTTCCCCAGAGCTCACCTTGTCATACATTTTCAATCTGAATTGTCACTTCAATATGGTTTGCAGTACTAATCTGCGTTTTATTTCCAAAGGAAGGATTCATGGAGAAAGATGGATGGTGTTCAAACTGCTCACTTATCCATAATTAGCCAAGAATATGCAAAACACCTTAATCCAGGTCAATTTTACTAAATGGTGTCAAGTTAGGGAAAGCCTGATTTATTTGTTGTCCTCATTTTTAGTCTTATCCTCTGTGAACTGTGAATCTTTGAAAGGGGATAGACAGGGGAAATGAATTTAAGGTGATACATACATACACAAAAATGGGACATTTTGTTGTGTTTTGATCTGATTTGCTAGTTCTGAATTATATTAATATTAATAATTTTTTTCCCGCCTTTTATACAGTATATTTTGGTCAACTCAAGGTGGTGAACATACCTAATACTCCTGCCTCCTTATTTATGCCATTCAAATGACCCTGGTGTCTTTAAAAAGAGTAAGAAAAGCATTTGCTTCTCATTATTCATTACTAATCACTTATTTTTTCCTAAATAAGAAACTGTCATAATTCAAAGCAGTTTTTTCCCCTTACCTTAAAAGAAAAATCTTCTCTTTAATTGTTATTTCCAGGAACTTGCTAAGGTTTGAAATACTCTTGAGAGATAGGGAAATAGTTGCATTTTTACAACTGTGCATGTGATATTTGAAACTCTGTGAAAATGTTTCAACAGAGATGTTTCAGGCCTTTCCTCATTATTGCCCATACTGAAGGTCTATAACAATACTCTGAGTTGTTATGCAGTGGGAAACACCATGTTTGTTTGAATGGGACAGGACAAAACAGGTGTCCTGTAGTGGAACATTTATCACTGAATCCAGCAAAACTGTGAGACAGACCAGCCAGCATGTTTTATGACCACTGGTGAAAGAGAAGTGAAAGGATCTATCCTTGTCTCCCTATGCAAATCCTTGCATCCCTTTCCACACCCCACAACTCAGAGAAGCTCCAAGGAAGGAGTTGCAATTATTTGGGTTGGAATTCAAGATGAGATGTTATCTGCCAATCAAATGCCATTGAAGGAGGAGAAGGGAAAAAAGCACCCTATAAAACAAGTTGTTTGGTTTGACTCTCCTTATCCTGTTAACCTGAGGCCGGCCAGTCTAGGCCCTGGCCTCCGAGTGTGGGCCTCACGCCACTTTGCCTAGCAACAAGGCAAAGAACAGTGCAGAAGAAAAGGCCCATTCTTGTCTGTGAAAGATTCATCATTTGGGGCTGAAAGTGGTCCCTCCCCTCTTTCAAATACTTGTCAGCAGGAAGAATACAGCTTAGATACGAAGCTGATCAGATCATAGCTAAGCTGTACTCCATTGCCACTAAAACTGCCAGCAGACTTTCAAACAGCTTCACAGAGTGTGTCTGCGTATGTTATGTCTGGAAGGGTGGTGGAGAGAGGCGCAGAAGACAATAATGTCTGCTGGATACATGTTCCAATTCTTATTTATTCCCCTCGGTGTCTGCATTTCCAGATTGCTGGACTCTGGGTGAAAGAGAGTGGTGCAACTGGGTAATTTGACACCCTGGACATAATGATCTGATGAGGATGACCTCTGGATATATAGAGCATTGGAGAGGTGAAGCAAACAACTCATTTGGACATAAACAGCATTTTGTCATAGAATACACACACACACACACACACACACACACACACACATACAGCGAGCATCCATAACTACATCTGTGTCAAGTGAGCCAATCAGATTCAATATGTTTTTCAAAAAAAAAAGTTAGAAAAAGGAAAGATGCTGCAAGCAGCTTGCTAGAAGTTTTTGCAGCGGCCTTCCACATCTGCCATTCCCAGGTCTTTTTGGAGAAATTGACCCTAAGGAATCTTAACCACCACAGTATAAGTTAGCTAACTAGATACCATCAAGAATATATCTGACCTGCTTTAGAAATCACCGTTGATAAAATTCCATTCTACATCCTATTTTAAATAAAATTTGGAGACAACGTTGTAGCACTATAGCCTCATCTGTAGTGACACTCAAAGCAGCCGATTATGAACTTAATATGGGATGTAGCTGCAAAAATGACAAATGTAATTTTAGACTGCACCAACAGTAGCATCGTTTCTAAATCACAGCATTGGTCAGGCCCCATTTTGATGTTGTATGAAGAAATCCAGTAGAAGCCAACTTGGTCTTGCAAATAAATGCACATTTTTTTCTAACTCTCCACTGATTTTTACTAGCCTGTCTCTAAACGAAACAGAATATGTGGCAGTCTATAAGCTGATGATATAAACAAAATGCAAGTAACTGTGCATGAGTCTAAGAGTAATTGCTAGGGTCTGCAGTAAAAATGTTATTTTTTAAAAAAAAAAAGCAAATACAGATTTGCTTGTTTGTTTAGGGATTTAAATCTCTGTACTCAGGGTTCCTAACATTTCATAGTGTATAAATCCAGCCATAGAGAAGGATGTCTCATGAGTTATTATGGCATTGAGAGCTGAATCAAGAAATCATGTGGAAAATTGGCCAATAGACATATATGTCAACTCAGCTGAATAGCAGAACATTGAAACTTCTCTTGAGGCTGCAGTTTGTGATACACGTTTTACTCCAAGCAGAAAGAAAACCCATGAATGTAACAGGCTACAAAGAATTTTGGTACTGTAACCGAAAAAATATTTCATGACCTTTCCAAGAAGAGAGCTGTGCCTGACCCATTTGTGCTCATAGCCACAAGTAAACAAGTGAGTAATCATGCCATTAGGGCTCATGCCACTGAAGATGACATTTGCCAAGCCATGCTAAATGTTACTCTAGTGTCATTCCTGCCATTCGCTTGAGCCAAGCAGAACCATGGACAGCACATGGTGGAATTGTGTAGGACTTGTTTGCATGCTGGCTGAGGAATTCTGGGAATGGAAGGCCACACATCTTAACGTTGCTGAGGTTGAGAAACACTGCGGTAGGAGAATTCTGTCTCTCCCAAATAGACAAGCTGGGACATTGCTCTAGCAAGGATGTGGAGATGAGTGGATAAGCTCAGTTTCCCTGACTTTGCATCCTTTAGATTTAGACACGAAGCCCAAACACCTCCAGCTCATATAAAACCATAGTCTCTTTCTGTAGAAGGCAGCTTCTATCTTTACCTTGTGGGAGGATTGCCTCTGGAAAACAATTAAAAATAACTAAATAACTAAAATGCTGCCTGTGCTATAGGAAAGAAAAAACAAACAAACCCTCACAACTCCTTTGGCTGAGTTTTTGCAGCAAAGCAACTTCACAACTCCTCCAAAGACCAGCCACATCCCCAGACCTGAGAAGGCCAGGCTTCTCCTATATTACCACATGAATAAGGCGAGTTGGGAGAAGAATGGACAAACCCCAGTGTCCACTCAAGCAGACAATTTGGCTAGTAAACTGACATAATTACAAGGGACAGAGAGGAGAAAAAAGCAGGCCTCTCTTGCTTGTGCTTCAGAGGGCTTGACCCCTGCCGGGTTACTTAGACTCTTTGTGAGACTCAGGGCTAGGCGCTGATTAGAAACCGTATGTCCTTTTCAAGAGCTCAAAGTGATTGGCCGCCTTAATCTGATTACAATTTTTTTCCAGAGTTCTTTCAGAAGACCCTGGAGAGCTTCACACATGCATTGATGGAGATCGGCAAGCACACACCCAGACACGGTGACAGGTATGGTGGCTAATGTGTACATAGGGACGGACTTGGCTACTGAATGTACAGTACTGCACCTTCAAGCATGAATACAAAGCAACTCTAACCCATGCAGGGCACATAACCTAAGCACATGAAAATACAATTATGCAAACATATGCACTTCCTGACAGTAACATGCACAGACATACACCATCTCAAGTATGTAGCCATGCGCCTAAAGCGGCATCAAGTGTGTTGCAGAAATGCAGGCAGGGAATTACAATCAACATTTCATGGGAAGATCATTGTATACATCAAAGCTGTTATTGTGTAGAATCACATTTGTGAGGGAACATACAGAAATGCATAGGTGCTAATGTGGCCTAGGCTAAATATAGCCTGTACATCTATCACAAATGTACAGACAGGCAGGCAGGCAGATGTATAAAAAAAACCCATAGACACAGTGAAGCAAATATGAAACAAAGTGCATTGAAATACATCTGTAGGCAGCATCAAAGAGTGAAAGGAATACAAATAAAGTAATGATAGGCTCATATTTGGATTAAAGGACCTTAGTACATTTTACATGGGTTGGCCTTTAAAGTTGGATGCCCCAGTTGCTTGTGGCAGCAAAGCAATTGGAATAATGGATTATCCATTCCTTTTCAGTTGAATTTTTGGACCCAGACTAAACTGTGGGTGTGTCATATCTTTACAAAAGACTCATCCTTAGAAGATGAGGAAGAGACAGGAAATGCCATGAAGCCAATAAATTCACACTGCATGGAAAACATGCAAACATGCAAACTGTCAATGTGGAGTCTGTGGATTCTTTGGAACCAACTTCAAGCCTGTGAGAACCATTGCACTGACAGACTGAGGAAATGCAAATCTTTTGGGGGGAACTGGTGAATGATATAGGAGCTACTGTTGCTGTCAAGAAGTCCCTGAATTCTGAATTCAGAGTGAGCCATATGTAATCAGTCAGTTGTGGCTGTTGTGGTCTCCAGCACCTGTGAGAAACAACAGCCTCATTTGACCTAATGCTAGGGCCAGGCGTAGCCTTGGAGGCAGTGAGACTTAGTTCTGGGCAGACCCGTGTAGGATTGTATATACGTATATAATCCTACAGGTTCCAAAGCAGGTTAGCAGATTCCAAAAGCAAGATGCAACCAAGAACAGATGAATCCTACAGTATCTGATTTTCTACCCTCTACCACCACTTCTGCACCACCCTTGATAAGGAACCTGGGAGAGAAAAACTAGCTGCTGACCAGGACTTCTGGCCCTTGTTCCTGCGCTCGCTCTCTCTCTCTCTCTCTCTCTCTCTCTCTCTCTCTCTCTCTCTCTCTCTCTCTCTCTCTCTCTCTCTCTCTCCTCTTCTTCAAATCAAAGTGATTGCGGATCAAGCCAAGCCAAATCCTCACTTATCTTGACAGATGGATCTCCTTCATCCCACCTCCCCATGCCACGCAGAGGGGAAACTCATAGCTTTCCACTCCATCCTCATTTCCACAATGCCAACAGTCCAATTAGAACAGTGTCTCATGTGCTTCCATCTTTGCCGACAGTTAATTAAGATGCTGCTGCTGGCAGCTGCTGACAAATTCCAGGAACATGTGATAAAGAGAGACAGGTTTGGGGCGGGGGTGCATGGGCCCCTCTTTCTCCAGCATAGAAAATGAGGGTGTTGTATCCCAAGGGGGCACAAATGGCTTACATCCAACTCGCTCCTCGGGTGTGAGAATATAAGCAGACACAGTTGAGGGCAGCCCCTCCTTTAAAAAAAAAAAAAAAAGGAAATGGGAGCTTCTCTTCTCTCTCCCCTTGCTTCGATACCCAGTCCTTTCAAAATGTGCAAGCAGACCCCAATAGGGGAGAAAATTGGTGCCCTTCCTCGGGAAAGTTTGTGCGATTCAGAAACGTTAAGCCACGAGCATCCCTTGGCATGTTAATGTTGGGATTGCTGAAAGCGGGCTTTGCAAAGGATGGTGGCTGGGTTCAGACCCTGTGCTAAGCGAACCATTACAGTCCATAAATTGCAGCATTTCATTTCCCACAATACATACAAACCAAAACAAGCTTCTTTATTACACAGCACAGCGTCTGTATCCCATTGTTAAGTTACGTACAGTGGCCACTGTCCAATGAAGAAGCAGAAGATAAAGGATCAGTCTCTGCAGAGGATGAAATGTGGCAAACGTCGGTCGCTTTTTGTAAAAACCCCTTTACTTACAACATTTACAGATTCAGGACAGCAGCGTAGCATGTTGTACATACAGTATGCAGCCCCAAGGTCTTTAACTGGTTTGGTGTGCCGTTGGGACAAGGCATTCATCAGACTGTGAACAACCACCCCAAGATCTGTTGCAAGACTTAGATGGATATTCTCCCATGCGGATGAAAGGGAATCTTTTTTGGGAGCCCTTTTAGGGTTTGTTGACCTTTTCCCCCTCGGAATAATCTGGAATCATCTGCAAGTTCAGCCCCTTTGCTGCTCTTCACTGCTCACTGCGAGGTCATTTTGGAACCACTTTATTAAAAAGCCCCCAATTTCCATACAGACCTTGGGGATAACCGCATTTCTGGCATCCCTCTTTTGCAAAACTCTCATTGTATTCCTCCTCTCTTTCTCAGTCTTGCCAGTTACACATCTATAAAAGGAATGCTCTTATCCTTTGATTGCTAGGTTTATTCAGGATTCCTTGATGAAGGTGTTGGATAAAAGCATCCAGGTAAAAGACGGATCAGGTTGACTCCTTAAAGAACTCTGAAAAATTTCATCATGCTTTCTGCCAATTTACCTAGAATGGATGTTAATGCAGAGGAAGCTGTAATTTCTAGATTCCTTTGCCTCCCTCTCCCAACTATTATTTTTGTGTAGAAAACTAGTATCCAGTCCTTTAAAGAAGCAGCCAATTTTAGGGAAAGTTATGTGCTTTTGCTAATAGTTCAGCAACTTCAGTTTTTTTTTTTAAAGAGCTCTGGTGGGGAATGCCTTGCCCTGTTAACTTTATTCATTTTTTTATTTATCAAAAAGCTCTAAAACTTTGTGGCTTGTCACTTCTGTAGAACTCATTTTTTTTCAAAACTCGTTATGGTTTTAGCAACCTGCCCCTCAATCCAGGGATGCCCCCTCCTCAACTTCCTCATTATTAGTTTGCATTTCTTTTGCCAGAGTTCATGTTTTAAAAATCTCTTCGTTTGAATGATAATGCTTTTGCCTTTTTCAGTTTCCTTGATTCTGCTGGTTAACCATGTTCTTGAAATGCCTGTATGTACATGTCTATGAAGGTTCTCAGTCATCCAGGTGGAATTGTCTGTAGCTTGAATCATGTCAACTGGATTTCTATTTTCTCAGTGGAAACGTTTCGCTCCTTATCCAAGGAGCTTCTTCAGTCTGAGCAAAGTTGGTAAGGGAATCCTAAATATGTTCCTAGGTAGCTGTGTGACCTTACACCTGGGGCTAGGTCATGGTTATTTTGAGATGTTATTTTTAAGTCCTTTTATCATCTAAAGGAGGATCGTTAAGATCACCATGCTGCTGTTGAGCTTGTGAAATGGTCTTAATCTTCCTAGGCACAGAAGACAAAGCAGGGAGGAAGATGGGGGAGAGGTTGTGCCTGAGGCCCCCACCTCTATTCAAGGAAGGATTTTCCAAGTTGGCATAAATGGATTCCTTGACCCCTCTCTCAAACCACCCATCTTCTCTGTCTAAAATGTGAACATTTATGTCCTCAAATTTGAGGTACAATCTTTCCCCCATCTAACTTTGCTCAGACTGAAGAAGCTCCTTGGATAAGGAGCGAAACGTTTCCACTGAGAAAATAGAAATCCAGTTGACATGATTCAAGCTACAGACAATTCCACCTGGATGACTGAGAACCTTCATAGACAAGTTTCTATTGTGGTTTAAAATAACCTGAAAATGTCATGGAGAAGACCAACTTTCAACACTGCCTTTCAACTCGCTTTGAACTGATTCCCTCATTCTTTAGAAATTGGCCGTCCCTGGCAGATTTATGTTTATAATTTACAGAAATGTAAGTGTTTATATTTTATTGACTACTTCATTATCAATAAATTGGCTATTTCTGATCAGTCCAGTAACACAACTCCCTGGACTATATTTAGGATCACATCCAGCACTGTCTCTGTCTCATCTGACCAAATGTTGTTAAATGACTTAAGATATCTAACATTTCAAGTATTTGGTGTGATTGGAACATGTGAATGTAATTACTACAACAGTTTCTCTTTGGAGGCCTCCCTAATTCCATTCTCCAATTTATGAACCACTGCAATGAGAAAATAAAAGCCTACGTATTTTGATGCTCTCAAAATATCAAGACATCCCAGATGGTCCCTCTGTTGGCCCAGAAGACACGTAGTAATTGCCAAGTTGTTTTAGACCCTCATTGATTATTCAAAAAGGGATCCAGAAGTTATAATATAGGGACAAAATATGTGTTATAGCCCACAATAGATTAAAATAGTGTTGTTACAGATTATATCCTTAGACCTGTTTGCTTTTTAATCTAGCCAACATTAAGTTCTTTAAAGAGTCACTGATTTCAGTGAGGTCAATTAAAGTGCATCTTTTAGTGTTCATGCTGCATATCACAGATCTTTCAGCATGCTACACACATATTGCCATTCTCAGTTTTTTACCATTCACAATTTGGGGCATAATGGTATTCCTTCCCAGGTTGGCCCTAAACTGATATATCTTCGTGTTGGTTTGGGAATGGCAATTTCCAAACAACTTCTTTCAGTGCAGAAAATTGAGATTCCCCCACCCCCATCTAAAGTGTTTGGCATTATTGAATGCACCCTTCAGACCTATGTGTCTCCTAAGTCTCTAGCCATAATATTGCAACCCAGAATGTCTAGGAGACAAAGATGGGATGAAGGTCCTTTCCCCTCTTTAGTTGGAAAAACATCTCATAAGAGAAGAAGGGAAATTTGGGGTTATGGTTGGGGAGGTGCTGGGGCAGGCAAGAGAAACCAAGCATTCTTTAGGAAGACGTTTTAATGCAAGACAGCAAGGAAGCCTGCAGCTTTTCCGGGGATCCTTATAAGCACCAAAGCTTGAATTTTGGCTTGAGAAACCTTCGCTCGCCTCTTTTACCATGCTGTAATTTAAATGGTCTGTGGTCCTGGGTGCACTAAGGCGAATGCTTCAAAGGAGCAGGAGATGGGGGGAAAGGGGAACAAAACCATGGAAAGCTCCCCTTTAAAGAAGTCTTTGCATCCAAGTGAAGGATGATATCACTGTTGCATTTGCCCCAAAACTTGGAACCTCTCTTTAGGAAGACCCAGAGCATGCTAAAAAGGCAGGGGAAAACACAGTAAAAAATAAAAACCAAGGGAATCCCAAATGCAGAGGTTGGTTGCCCTACAAGAGAAAGAGAGAAATCCCATTACTAAATGTGTCACCTGAAAATATATGTTATTGGCTTAGAGGACCCTTCCTCAGCCTGGGACCTGACAGGCATTTTGTATTCTATAACCCCTAGCCAGCCATTCTCATGGCCAAAGTGGGTTGTTCTTGCACTCCTTCAGCAGTGAGGTCACCAAAGAGAGCATGCAAATGTCTTCCTTTATATAATCATCTCTCTACCATGCTGCAGATTCCCTGACCCAGAGCTTTCCAAACTTTTCATGTTGGTGACACACTTTTTAGACATGATCATTTCACGACACACTCTTACAGCAGGGCACAAGGCAGGCACTAGGACCTGCGCGGAATCCTGCAAGGGCAGGTTTGGAGGCAGCAGCGGCCGCGACACACCCAGACACTGCAGCCCACACACTAACGTGTCCCGACACACAGTTTGGAAAGCTCTGCCCTGACCTCCTACACTTCCACCCAATGCAGAGAGAAGGCATTATAAGGAGATGCCTCCTATGGGGATTTTCCAGATTGGGAAGTGTGGGCAGCCAGGAAGGTTGCAGAGGGATGGGAAACATTGGAATGCCCTCTGAGAATAAGGCAGAAAAACAGAAGCCTTTTTCACAGGAATAGGACTGTGACATTGCAAGCTGGATTTTGGCATTATGAAAAACAGCCGGCAACAAAAGAATATAAAGAAGGATGCTCGGAGCCTGTCTTAGAAATAAACAGCTCCCTTCCATTGAAAGCATATAAAAACCAGAACTTAGGCCCGGTCTGGAGAAGTGGTGCAAAACGTTTGTGCACTGGTTTCACCTGGGCTTTAATGCCATTGGAAAACCTGATCAGGTCTGAGCCGTACTGTAAAGTTATAAAAGAAATAAACTTGCATATAAAAGGGTCGGCTGTCTTACCCTTCATCTGTTGATGTCATGGGTTAAGGGTCAGTCCCAGGCTTAGCATTCGAGTCATGCATGCAGTAAAAGGTGTTCTCTTCATCGCCAGGCACCTTTAGAAGGATGACACAATGCAGTGTAAGTCAGGATCACCTCCTTTTCTATGCCTCTTCCTGCATCAATTCCCTTTATGCATCTGAACGCAGGGCCCTGTCAAGATATATTGGACTACAGTTTCCATGACACACAGCTAGGTAGCTGAGAATGATGGCAGTTATAATCCAACACACCTGGAGGGCATCTATGTTGGGGAAGGCTGGTAAGCAGCCAGCTTGTCATATGGCAGGCAACAGTGCCACCTAGTGGCAGAGTATCTATCCTTATACAGTCTATCAGTTGATGAGAGAGACAGAGACAGAGACAGAGACAGAGAGACAGATGATAGATAGGCAGACAGGCAGACACATACATACAAACATACAAGGAGATTTCTCTCTTTCTGTCTGTCTTTCTCTCCCTGTGTATATGGAATATATAATATATGCTGTATAACTGCACATCCAGAATAATAAAATTCAAGCACTTTGAAACACTAGGATATGAGTTCTGTTCCAAAAAGTTCATAAAATGCACAATTAGAAAGTTGGGTTTGGCCATATTGATCTCAAGCAGTCAATAAATCATATACATACATACATACATACATACATACATACGGCGAACTCCAATACATTTGGCATTAAAATACAAGCGGGGGTATTCTTGTAGTATGTCCATGAGGGGTGGTTTTCAGGTTAACATATCAAAAATATTCCTCAACCTGAACTAAGGGTCACAATTGCTTTTGATTTCATTTTTAGAAATTTGGCCTGGATTTTGCCTTTCTTACTATTCTGAAAGAGAGCCAATGTGGCGCAGAGGTGAAGCTGTTGGACAAGGAGTGAGAAGACCCAGGTTCTAGTCTAGCCATGAAGCTCCCCGGGGGATTTGGGGCCAGTTGTGATCTCTCAGCCCAACCCACTTCACAGAGTTGTTGCTGTGGGAAACTAGGAGGAGGAAGTCTAGGTATGCCACACTGAGGTCCTGAATGAAACATGTGAAAGGTCCTCTGTGCAAGCACCGAGTCAATACTGACCCTTTGGAAGGACGCCGCTTTCGCTGACGTTTTCTTGGCAGACTATAGAGCGGGGTGGTTTGCCATTGCCTTCCCCCGTTGTGATTACCTTTTCCCCAGCTTAGCTGGGTACTCATTTTACCGACCTCGGAAGGATGGAAAGCTGAGTCGACCCCAGCCGGCTACCTGAGAAACCAGCTTCCACTGGGATTGAACTCAGGTCGTGGGGAGAGTTTCGGTTGCAGTACTGCCACCTACCACTCTCCACCACACGAGGCTACAATGAAACACGGGGTATAACAATAATGAATAATGAAAATATCAAAGAATGACCTTCTCAGTCAGAGAGTATCCAAGCTAAAGACCCTGGAAGCAGTATTGCACTCCAGAACTGCTTCATGCTTACTGAGATACATATTCCTTTGCATTCAGTCAGACCTACTTCCAGGACCATGGAATAAATCGCAGAGGGAGCTTCTCCCACAATCTTGATTAATTTAATTAATCAAGGTCTAATCCACTTACTTCCCAGTAGACATTATCTTCAAAGCAGTTTTCATCTGTAGGGTCACCAAAGAAGGGCAGTTTCAAAATGCCACCTTTGGGAAAGAAAATCAAGTGCTAAATTCACTTACAGTGCTTTGGTGGCATTTTAAATTTTCTCCTCTTTCAACTGAGATTTGTTTCGACTAACTGTGGCTCAAAACTAACAACAGGTCTCTGAATTTGTGCCCAGGTTCACAAAACCAAAAATGGCTTGTTTAATTGACTGGTCTGATTAACGGAACAACCCACAATCAGTTCTTGCAAGGTGCTAAGTAAACCCCATTAGAATGGTTGGATTTACACATTGTAGGAGGAGAACCATGTTAGTCTATGGTGGCAAAAAAATCAGGAGTCTCTTAGCACCTTTTCCAATGAAACAGTTTTATTAAAAGACATAATCTTTCATGAGCTGCAGCTCACTTCATAGGATGCACAGAGTGAAGTTGCAGCTCATGAAAACTTCTGCCTTTCAATAAAAATTTGTTTGTCAGAAAAGGTGCTACCAAATTCTGGATTCACACATGAAGCAAAACTGAAACCAAAACTACTACATTATGGCTTAAGGTGACACATGAAGCCCCATAGAAGAAAAGGCTGTTATTGTTCTAAAATGGTAGTGGAAAAAGTTCATTCTCCTCCTTTCATAAATGAAGAAGAGGGGCTTCTAATGTATACAGATTTGAGGTTTTCTATGAGGTTTTCTAAACCACAAACCATGGTTTAGACAACCTGTGGCCACAAGCCCACATGCAGATCTAGGTTTAATTCATGAGGTCCTTGGCCTGATGTCAAAGGCCTTGTCAACCTCTATATTCCATTTCCAGCCAGTGGGACCTGGGATTCTCCTTCATAGGAGTTAAAAGAAGAGAGATAAGGAAATACAAGAGGAGGAGGAGGAGGAGGAGGGGGAGGAGGAGGGGGAGGGGGAGGGGGAGGGGGAGGGGGAGGAGGAGGAGGAGGGGGAGGGGGAGGGGGAGGAGGAGGAGGAAAGAAGGCCTGCTTTGACCCAGAAGAACTATTTGGCTCTTAGAGAGGAAAAGAAGAATCCCCCAAGTGGTATTCATGAGGGGTCATAACAGGCAAGATGTTCATCATGGCACAGAGAAAAGGGATGAGCTTGTGTCATGATGCCACATCTGGCCTTTGGCCTGTCTTGACTCCCCCCTGCAGATGCCACTGGGGTCCCCTTCTGTAGTTTAGATGGTTGTCCATAGGTGGCCATAAGTAGTCATGATATGATATGATATGATATGATATGATATGATATGATATGATATTAATTATATAAATAATAAAGGCGGGATTGAAAATAAATAAATAAAATATAATGTGCCTCATACATCATCATTTGTGCAATGACACTATGACAATCGTTGTTGTTGTTTCAAATTTATTATAGCTGCCCAACTTCAATGGACATCACTTGACTCTTTGCCCCCCATTGGATGTCCATGGGTCTGTCTGAACCAGTATTAAGAATACCTCTCTTGTTATGTTCACACAATATAAGCAAACTAATATTTAGTTAACTATGGTGAAAGTACAATTGTCTAGGTTTGTACAACACACTACACCAAAAACAAGGAAACTACAACATGGCTTCCTGTGTAGTTATAAACCTAACTATATCTTCTGTTTATCACAAGCTAATTGCAGATTTAGACCTAGATCCACAAATACAGAGAGACCTTCTCAATTTAGCCTGCAGTCTTTTGAGAAAATGTTCAGCTATCCTCCTGTTAGTCCTTGAACTGAACCAGATACAGTTCCAGGGTCTCTCTCCTTAATGGGTCATGAATTCAGCACAACACACATTTTTTAAAATTCTTTTGTAAATGAAGTCCTGTCCTTCCCTTGTAGTTTTTTCTTCCTTTTCAATTTTGCTTTTTCCCCTAGGAAAGGGAGAGAGAGACTGAAGTGTGGTGCAAAGAATAGGTATGGAAGATGGGAATGGAGAGACATTTGTTTAGTGTGCATTTTGGAATCAAAGCACATGAAGCAAAATGTAGGCACCCTACAAATTTTGCAGTTTTCTGAATTTTGCAATGCAGTTTGTGGATCTTAATAGTAATACTGCAACTTAATATGGGGGGGGAGTCTGTATGAGAATGCATATATTAATGCAATTAATGTACAAAATATCAGTGGGAATGGTTTGAAAACACTCTGTACTAAGCCAAAAATCACAAAAGGAAATGTTTATGTTTGGAGAAACTTCCATCAAGATACACATGAGAACTAAAAAAAAACGCCTCTTAAGTTTGACATCCGAAACTTGGAAGAGCTGCAGAACTGAGAACATGAAAGAAACACTTCCATATAATCCCAAGAAAACTGCATGGATGTTTCCATGTAAGTCTACAAAAGCTGAACTCAGATGGAAGGTGACTTTACTTTTCTATATTGAATAAAAGGAATGTCACCAACAATCTTTTTTACTAAAGCTTGCCAGAAGAGGGCAGCAGGGAAACGTCAGAGGCAAGAAGACCACAGGCACTTGGGTGGGTCATGGAGAACTGGAGACAGATGAATAGGCAGAGTTTCCACCTCTATCTGGACACACTAAGAGAGAGGACTTTGTTAAGAAAAACAGCTGTTCTGCATCTGCATGAGGATCCTCCACTTACCTACAACAGCTCCCCCCACCAAGGCCATGGCCAGGGATACTCCAATGCCAGCTGCTTGGAATCCCCCTTGGATGCTGGGTGTCCGATATATGTATTCTCCGGTGAAGTCAAATGTGTTGATGAGCCTGCAAGAAGGAAGCGAAATGGGAAAAAAGACCAACGTGAGGATTTTCCTCCATTCCAAGAAAAAATGTCATCCCAAGTTCCTCTTGATTCATCACCATCTGCCTCTCTTTCCCTCAAAGTGTGAGTTGCTAGCTGGCATTTCAAAGTTCTCATAAATGAGTGCAGACGCATCTGCAGATGAAAGCAAAACTCCTGGGGCTTAGCCAACGTATAAACCGGGCAGTCCATGGTTCCATCTACTGCGGTTGTCCCTTTCTCTCCAAAGAAAAGGAAACCAAGCCAAATGCATGGCACCCTCCATAGATGCCCCAGAGCACCTCACCCTTTCTTCCCATATACTCCTTCTGTAGCAGCGGAAGCAGTGATGGCTCCCACAATGCCTCCGATTAAACCTGGCATTCCGTGAAGGTTGTGGATGCCACAGGTGTCTTGGATATGCAGCTTGGCATCTAGGAAAGGCTAGAAGGAAGGAAGGAAGGAAGGAAGGAAGGAAGGAAGGAAGGAAGGAAGGAAGGAAGGAAGGAAGGAAGGAAGGAAGGAAGGACAAAACACATCTGATGAATACTATAAAGAGGAATTTGCCACAGTGTATTGCAATGTAAAGAAACAGAATTTCCACTTTCGCACTGTTTGGTCATACCATCAAGGCTCGGGAAAGCTGTGGTGCAAAGCCTTCAGAAATACTCTTACTGTGATGTAGACGTATCCGATGGTTGTCACAATGCCACAGATAAAGCCCACAATGAGGGCACCATACGGGGTCAGCATCATTTCAGCAGATGTTCCTACGGCCACACCCCCGGCCAGGGTGGCATTTTGAATGTGGACCTGTGCAAAGACACAGCTCTTTTAATTCCTGATTTTTACTTTATGTATTTATTTTTGCTTAAGGGCCATTTCCACATCTAACAGTCATTCCTGGATACAATGCAACAACAGTCTTTTCAAACTGCAATCTCACTATGACTAGCACGATGGGCTTTTGAGGGGGAGGAGGGGGGGAGGAGGAGGAGGAGGGAGGGAGGAGCGGGAGGAGGAAGAGGAGGGGGAGGAGGGGGAGGGGTGTGGAGGGGGAGGGGAGGAGGAGGAGGAGGAGGGGATAATAGAAATAATAGAAATAATTCTCTCACAATCTTTGGAGGGCACCTTAGTGGTGAGAGTAACACCATGACTAAAAAGGCCCAACAGGAAGAGTTTTTTTCTGATGTATTTCCTTGGGATTTAACTGAAGCATAGGAAGCCAGGGAGGCTGAAGATGGTTGGAAAGGTGATTGTGCAATAATAAACAGAACATTTGCACACATACCTGGGTTCCTGTGCACACAAATAAGCACAAGAACATCATAGTCCACATATTAAGATTTCATTGATATTCTCTTTTCCTTTAAGAGAAATTTCAAAAGCTATTTTTTTTATCAAATTAAATTAGAACTGGGGGGGCAGGGAAGCAGAAATTAGCTGCCCAACTCTTACTGAAACACTATGGACAACTAAAAATTCTTAGACAACAATTTAGCAATCTCAACGCTCCAGAATTCTGGAAACCTTCATTTCAAATTATGCATTTCCCTGACATTCCTCCAAAATGTTACTTGCTGGAAGCAAGCACATAGATCAGCACTGAGCAACTTCAAACCACAGGGTAACATGTGACCTGCCTCAAGACTTGGATGTGTGCTTCTGTAGCTTCCTAAAAATTGCCAAATTGAAATTTGTAATGTAAGAAAAGTTATTTAAATTTATTAAATCCATGACTGGTGAATACTTGCTGACTATATCTAATTCCAATGAACTGTAAATGTAAATGAAATAAAATCCAACTTAGTTTTTGTCCTGTCATCTCCAGAACAGTTGGGAGCTCTTCCTTCCAGCACTGTGTTTGAGGGCTGAGTGTAGCCCAGGAAAAGTTTTCTCTTCCAGATGTGGGTGATGATGTAAAACTAGACTGTGCTGTGCAGCTCCCAAAATCTCCCAGAACACTTCTGGGGTGGCATTCACTGGACTCCAGAAATTAAAAAACAACAGCAACCAAAAGCCTCAGCAGTCATGAGATATCAGTATCTTTGCCTGAAATCTTATATAATTTCAGCATTTTGCCTGAAAATATTTCAGTATTCTCTCCTGAAATTTCTCAAGATTTCAGTGTCCTGGCCTGAACCTTTGTGAGAGATGTGTTCTGATATTTTATGATATTTTGGCCAGGAAAGTGCTGAAATCTCATAAAATATGGTGATCTTAAAGACTGTGGCTGTTTTTTAATGATTGATTGATTGATTGATTGATAGGCAGGCAGGCAGGCAGGCAGGCAGGCAGGCAGGCAGGCAGGCAGGCAGGCAGGCAGGCAGACACCTGTGGTAGGCGCTCCATGAAGCTTCGTAAAAGATAAGACAAAGGCACGACACCATTGCTTGAATTTACTCACCATATTCAACTTTCCTTTCTTTTGCAAGAGACTAGAGAAGGCCACAGAAGTAAGGACACAAGCAGCAAGGGAACAGTAAGTGTTGATGGCAGCTCGGAGCTGTGCATCCCCATGATTGGAAATGGCTGAGTTAAAGCTGGGCCAGTACATCCACAGAAACAAGGTGCCTGCAATGGTAGTTAAGAATTGGCTTGCTTTAAGGACAGACCAGGAGTTGCAGACTGTTCACTCTTCTGGATAAAGGATGAGGGATGGAAGTAAGCCCCTGAGATGCTCTCCAGCCCAAGTGGAGACAGGGCCGGAAAAATAACTTATCAAGCAACCAGTCCCTGTAATAGCGTATCTACTGGTGTCTTCTACAGAAATAGTTATGGGTATGTCTGTATGCATCTTAAAATCATTCACTTTAGGACCTCAAGGTTGTTATAGCAAAACCAGAAAACCAAGCTCCATAACCATAATGAGATTGAAATGTTTGTGCATCAATAAATGGATAGTTTAGAGCAGGGGTGGGCAACATCAGGCCCAGGGGCTTTATAAGGCCCCCGGGGCTCCCGCCTAAGGCCCGCAGGGCTCCCACCCACAAACCCCACCCCTTCCACGCGATTGGCTCCCGCCCACAAACCCCACCCCCCAGTACTTGTGATTGGCTCCCGCCCTCAAACTCCGGCCCCCGGTCCGCGGAAATCCCAGAAACCCCGCCCCCCACACCCCCGGTCCCCGGTTATAAATATCCAAATGGCCCTTGGCAGAAAAAAGGTTCCCCACCCCTGGTTTAGAGTCAGATTAGCAGGAAACTTCTACATTCCTTTCAGTTTGATCATAAGGATCAAAAGATGTTTCAGGATTCTGAGACAATGACATGCCAAGCATATCTTTTCCTGCTTTCTGAGATGTGATGAACATACAGTTATGCGCAATATAGAGTAAAGGCTCAAAGTCCGTGATAGTTCACCTTCACAGCATTTTCTCCTAAGTATATCACTTGGGCTACCTTGAACAAAATTAAAGGTAGAGAAAAGGACCAGCCTTTTCACCAATAGTAGCCCGAGCCTCTTTTCACTAATCCCGTCCACTATCTCAGGAAGTGAAGTCCCTCCCCTTTAACAGGGAGAGGAAGCACAACTCACCAATCATGGCGAAAAGATCTGAATGGTAAACAGATTCCTGCTTGTCTTTGGTCTGCTCAAGGTTGGGCCGGTACAAAATAGAGGTCACGGTTAGGCCAAAGTAAGCACCAAATGTATGAATAGTCATGGATCCACCAGCATCTTTCACCTACAGTGACAGGTATGAAAGAGGTTGAAGCCTACTCAGAAATGGTTGGTTTTTCTCTGCAGAGAATCAGAACACAAATGAAACCTGAACTCAGCTGCTTAACAATCTAAGTAGAACATTTGTGCTTTTGGGCATCTGAAAATTGTGCTTCTGGACCTTCAGCCACACGATATCTCTAACTTAACCTTCCTTTATCTGTGCCCTGGAAATGTACTGGACTACAACTCCCATCACTGCTACCCATATTGGCTGAGAATGTAAGAAACTGGAGTCTTGAAAAAGAACTAGTAGCAGACTTCTATATTTTGCTTTGTTGCAACTGTATGACTTGCACAACCTGTAGCAAAGAGTGTAGTGGAGTCCTTGGTGCTCTCTGAGCTTGGTTGTTTGCTTGCAGACGTTTCATTACCCAACTAGGAAACATCATCAGTGCTAGTGAGTGTGGGGTTGGCTCCATGTTTATATACAGTGGCTTGCCCTGCCAGTTTTGGTGGGGGTGTGGTTTTCTCCTTGGTAGTTCCTTGATTAGGGTATTGTTTTCTGCTTGATTGTTTGTCTGGTGTTAATCCCTGCTTATCTGGGTGTTGGCTGCTGGAGAGGATGTGTTCTGGTCTTTTTGTTTCCTTCTTAGCTTTTTTTTTTTAGCACT
Source organism: Charina bottae (assembly GCA_023362775.1). Lineage (NCBI taxonomy): Eukaryota > Metazoa > Chordata > Lepidosauria > Squamata > Charinaidae > Charina > Charina bottae. The sequence goes on from JALMGJ010000010.1 coordinate 12,050,566, forward strand.
GATGGTGTTACCTATTTGGGTTAGTTAGTTAGTTAGTTAGTTATCAAATTTATTCCCCGCCCATCTCCCATGCAAGGGACTCTGGGCGGGTTACAACAAATGAATGAATCGTCTGCAAGCAAACAACCAAGCTCAGAGAGCACCAAGGACTCCACAGTTCAACCGTGAGCTACAGATATTCTGTCCTATTGGAAAGACTGTAGTACCTGCTCTTGTGCTGGCCTTCCTCCCTCCTACTTCCTTTCCCTTTGATGGGATGTCTTTTAAATTGTAAGCCAGCAGGCAAGGACTATCTTATCTGAAAGCAACCCTGGGAGTCTTTCTGGCTGAACAATGAGATAAAAAAAATATTTTAAACAAATACATAAATGAAGAGTTGAAAAAAACTTATGCAACTGCTACTTCCTAGAATGGAGTTGTATCTACTTTGGCCCTCAGAATGGCCCTGTTACTTTTGGTTTTACTACAATGGGTGGGAGAATAGTTTTTGGATGTCATATTTATTCAACTTCTGTTTTCTCTTCAGCCTTACTGAGAGTAGAGAATGAACGGTATGGATTTAGCAAAAGAGATGCCCTTTTGCTTGCAAAAAGGGCATTTTGAGCTGAAGTCAAGGAGGTATCCCTGTGTTCCACAAGCCTGGTAAAATTATTTTAAACCTGCTTTTCCATTCAAACCCTCAAGTCACAATCTTATTCAATCCCCTTATCTGACGGTCAAGAGAACCTCTTCCTCATAGGGGCTTTTATACATTCAATCAAAGTGTGCCCTACTTGTACAACCACATTCCAACCCCCCAGGGTTGAGTCCTGCCTCTTGTGGTCTGGGCAAGATAGCAGCAGTGGGCTCTGCTCCCTCCCTAATATGGCTCTCCTTTCACTTACAAATGAGGGGGGACTGTAATGTAATGCTCCCCCATTAAGTGCTATCTTGACCAGCAACATGTTGTTCACCTCTGTTCTGGGCATTAAACAAGATAACTTATTATCTAGGGCAGGGTTTCTCCACCAGGGTTCCGTGGCACCCTAGGGTTCCATGAGAGATCACTAGGGGTTCCCTGGGAGACCACAATTTATTAAAAAAATTATTTCAAATTCGGGCAACTTCACATTAAAGAGGTAAGTTTCATTCTTTATTTTTCGTTTAAGAACACTGCTAATGCATCCAGACAAGGGGCGTGGTGGCTCAGCGGGTAAGACGCCAGGCTTGTCGACTGGAAGATTGCAAGTTCGGAGGTTCGAATCCCTAGCCCTGCGTGCGGAGTGAGCTCCCGCACTCGCCCCAGCTCTTGCCAACCTAGCAATTCGAAAGCATGCAAATGCAAGTAGATTAATAGGTACCACTTCGGTGGGTAGGTAACAGCGTTCCGCGTGCGTCATGCTGGCCACATGACCGTGGAAGTGTCTTCAGACAACGCTGGCTCTTCGGCTAACAAATGGAGATGAGCACCGGCCCCTGGAGTCGGACACGGCTGCACAAATGTGTGGGGGGTACCTTTACCTTTAATGCATCCAGACAGCGCTACCCATGAAACGAATATAATAATTTTGTAACTTCTGGCCTATATTTGAGCCTGAATGTGCATGGATTCCCCAAGGCCTGAAAAATATTTCAAGGGTTCCTCCAGGGTCAAAAAATTGAGAAAGGCTGATCTAGTGAAAACATAATAAAATACAAGAATATTACAATAAAAACAAACGCAAGTGAAAGAACACAACAACCCCATCTGTTCCCTCAAAAATAGCATGCAGACAACATCAAAAAGTACTGCCAAAATGAAAAGTGAAGTGTAGCAAATAAAGCAACAGCTCTTGATATTTTAGAAGCCTGAAAAAGCAGTCTTAATCCAAGACAATTGATAAAGTAACATTGTGGACCCCAGGCAAGTTTCTCTTAGCAGGTTATTTAAAAGCATAGGAGCCAAGAAAGTCCTGTCTCTTTTTGCCACCCTTTTTAAGTTGAGCAAAATTGGAAGTCTTAGCAAATACTTTTATGGTGTATATACTGTAGCATTGTGAGTTTTTCATTGGATACCTAGGAGTTTCAGCAGGGTTTTTGAGCAAAAGGTGAAAAGGTAAAGGTTTTCCCTTGCACAGTCGTGTCCGACTCTAGGGGGCAGTGCTCATCTCCGTTTCTTAGCTGAAGAGCCAGCACTGTCCAAAGACACTTCCGCAGTCATGTGGCCGGCATGACATGCACGGAACGCTGTTACCATCCCACTGAAGTGGCACCTATTTATCTACTTGCTTGCATGCTTTCGAATTGCTAGGTTGGCAAGAGCTGGGGCGAGTGCGGGAGCTCACTCCATCACGCAGCGCTTGGGTCTCAAACCGCCGATCTTGTGACCTTACGATCGACCAGCCTGAGGTCTTAACCGCTGAGCCACCTCGCTCATTTTTGAGCAAATGTGGCTAAATTCACCTTCCCAATCTGGAGACCTCTAGATGCATTTGGACTGCGGAATCCCAATCTGCCTTCTTAGATATGCTGGTGGGGGATCCAAGGAATTGTTCACCAATGCATGTAGAAGGGGAAGGACGTGTTATAGCAAGGGTGCAAAAAGTGCAGCCAGTAGGCCACATTGACACTTACTTTGGCATCCTTTTTGCAGCCACCAAAGATCACAAGTAGACAGGCTAAGTTTGAACTGGGGATGGAGGTTATTGAGGAAGCAAAATAGGGAGCCATCTTGCAGAAATTTAAGGCACCCATTTCACCCCTTAGAAACTATGAATTCCTTCCCTCATTGGACCTTGGCCTCATCTACGTTTGGAGTATACCTTTTGTATAGGCTTTGCTCACTCAATTGTAAGAATAGACCCCCAAGGACACAAAACCTCTGATGAGTAGGTTTATTGTAGAAAAGCTAATGAAGCCATAACAAAAGATTTCGAGTGACTGCATGCATCAAATGCAAGACATACCAAAATTGGAGTTCAATTTCTTGAGCCTCTTCCTCCTGCCTATGTGTTATAATGAGCTAGAAGATCATCTCTTTGAGGCGGGAGGGATGGTTTCACCCATCTCTTGCTTGGGTAACAGGATGATCTGGTATCAAGATGTTTGCTTATAACAGTGTGAGAAATGGCTCTCACACCCAGCCACACAAAGCTTAGGGTGGCGCTTGAGCTGAAGGAAGTTAGACATACCTCACTTAAAGCTTAAACCATTGTCTTCTTTGTCTTGCCTACTGCACAGAGTTACTAAGGATGCTATGTGATAACCAAAACTACAAGGCAACTTTGTCATGTAGAAGTTAAGACATGGAAAAATCTCTCAGTTTTTGGAACCAAGGTGAATAGCCTTACATGAAGCAGGTCAAGCAGGATATATTCATTGACGGAGAAGAGGGTCACTTGAAACAGTGTCATAATGAGCAGCTGCACAGGGCTGACTTTGCCCAAAATGGCACCAAAGGCGATACAAACAGAACCCACGCAGAAATCTGCATTAATCAGGCTGAGAGGAGAAGGAAGAGATGGAGGAGTCAGAGAAGGCTACTGAAGCAACACAACAATGAGTGTCTTGGGATTGTAGTTAATCACATGAGCCAGCAGTGAGTCCTGGCTACAAAAATGACAAATCCAGTTTGATTGAGTGATTATGTGCCATCAGGTCATTGTTGACTCTTGGTGACCACATAGGTAGATTTTCTCCACGATGATCTGTCCCTAACCTGGTCTTTTAGGTCTTCCAATTAGGCTGCATCAATAGAAGCTGAATTTCCAAATCATGGGAAGTCACAATTCTCAAGTTGACTTTACAATGAATATAATAGCACTCTTCCAATTTGTCAAGGAGTGTCACACAGAAGCTTTGACCTGATAGAAGTTTTCTATCATCCCTTGTGCAGAATTTACAATAATGGTCTTAGCTTGCAGTAGGGTAAGACAGCATGAGCTTGCAGGCCCCAATATCCCTTCAGGTATATCCCTTGGTGCCCACCACTTTCCTTGTCCCACTGACTATTTTCTATTTTAAAAAATTAAACAGCAATCTGGCATGCTGTAAAGTAAAACACCAGCCTCTGGTATCTTATCTGTTGGCAGGAATCCCCTTTGGACCCACAAGGTCCTCTAGGGATGGTAGAGAACATCCTGAAAGTCTAGCTTGCCATTGATAACATATACACCATGGCAGCCATTTTGTGAGTGCACTCAATATATTCACTCCGACTTCCAACATATTCATATGTGCACTTGGTCCAAAATTCCAAGTGTGCCTCAGACCAAATGGAGTGTCTCAGAGGATGCTTCCACATTCTCTCCAAATGCTACTTTAGGATGCCCTGAACATTTATTTCTGACTCCATAAAAGATAAGAGAGTCCATCTTATCTCTCACCCAATGTACATCTTTGCATTCCAAAGCCACAACTTTAATCTACTTTCATCACTGTATCATTCTAGTCTTGTGCCCTGCTACCCAGAAACTCCTTCTTTCTTTCTTTCCCATGTCCAAGCATGTCATCTTACCTTTCCATTCCAATGAGTATCTTCCCATGCTCAAAGGTATGGAACCAGCCCTGCATCAGGAGAGCCCACTGGATCCCAAAGGCAGCAAGGAGAAAGTTGAAGCCAACAGCTCCAAAGCCATAGCGTTGAAGAAAGGTCATGAGGAAGCCAAAACCCACAAAAATCATCACATGGACATCTTGGAAGGCTGCAATAAAGAAAGGTGCTCCGTTACATGGACTGTCACCCTCATCCTTATTCCACACCTATCTGCCTGCCTAGCAACCACCTCGCTCCATGCAGAGTCATTCACACAACATGATAAGCTTGGTTAATGTTAAACTTACTTAGAATTTTTGTGGCTTTGCAGGTTGTGTGAAGCCAGCCCATTTGATTAGTTTATGGTTTAATGCATTGTGACACTCCACAAAAAAAGTTAATTCAGTAGCCAGAGTAAATTGGTTGCGTGAACACAATCAATATTGGCCTAACCTCTAATGAAAAAGGATGCTGTTGCCATCTTGTTTTGGTCAAAAACTTCAAAATCTAATAGTGATCTACTGGAATTTCTTTCTACCCAGGGGATATGATGAATAATAATTTTCATCCTATACCCCAGGCAGTGGGTGGGGGAGATACTTTGTCTACAGAACAAAACAACTTCACAGACCTTTAACCAACTTTGCTGCTCGTCATATTCTCAAGATAGAAATCTGCTCCGGTGCTGTAAAATGAAACTTAGTAATTATTGGTGGTCCAGGAGATGCGGAAGGCAAGTCAGCAAGTTGAAGGTGGGGGGGTTGTGTTTCTTCCATCACTGGCTTGGGAATCCACCCCTCCCCCACCTCCCCAGGCAACCACAAAAATACATGCATTGCCCCATTCCACGCTGATAGATTTGAGAAGTATTTTCGTTGCAGGAGGTAAACTCCCACCCTCTGCAACGGGAGTCACAAAAATAACAGGATAAAATTAGTTCTGTGTCTAGAATTAGTTCTGTTCTGGCTTTTTTAAAAAAAAAACTGTTGGATTAACTTTCCTGGATTTTTTTTCCCAATCAAAAAGAACATTTGGGATAAATTCTCAGAAGTGTGTGTCACAAAAAATTACAGAAGCGGCAATAGCGTGTTTCACCAAGAAAGGACGCTTGCACCAGCAAGATAAATTATATTGTATTTTATATGTTTTAATTACTGACTTTGTTGTAAACTGCCCAGAGTCCCCCTTGTGGGGGGAGATGGGCAGTGATAGAAGTTGGATAAATAAATAAATAAATAAATTTAAATGAAATGTTCAAGCATCCCAAGAATCAGATAGAAAAACAGAAGAAGTTGCTATTTTAAAAGAAAAAGTGCTACGCAAGAAGTTTTTTTTTTCCTGCCAGTTTGATGAAAAAGATTTGCTTTTAAAATTCCTTCAAAGCCAAAGTGAACTTTGATGAAACTTTCAAAAGTTTTGAAAGCCTACACCAGGATATTTCAAATGATTTGCTCTTACAATATTTCATTACAAGGTACAGGTAGTCCTCGGTTAACATCCATTCGTTCAGCGACCGTTCAAAGGTATGGTGGCACTGAACGAATGGTAGTTACGCCTGGTCCTTGAAGTTACAGCTGTTGCAGTGCCTTCACGGTCACATGATCACAATTCCGGTGCTTAGCAGCCCGCCCGCACTTATGACCACAGGGGCATTTCAACTCCCACTGCCTGCTGCCTCTGCCGGCCCTGCTGGCCCCAGTTGACCTTTGCCATTTTCCTCCTCCCGCTGCTGACAAGGTGTGCCCGCCTTGCCCCTTTGTGACACAGCTGCTGGCTGGGCCAGGCCTTTTTCCCGAGGCTGTGTGAGCCCTTGTCCAAATTGCAGGGTGGCAGAGCTGGCGGAGTGCAAGGTGGCCAAAAGAGCAGAGATGAGGGGGAGACAGGTGGGTGGGGGGAGTCGGAGAGGAGGCAGTCAGCTTGCTGAGGCTCGGGGCTGGGAAAGACCAAGCCAGGAATGGCTTGGATTGGGGTGGGTCCTCGCCCAACAACCAGTGGGATTTGGTTAACGACAGCAACCAAGACTGCTGGGATTGCCAATGCGTGATGTCGCGCTTTATGACCACATTGCTTAGCGACAGAAATTCCAGTCCCAGTTACTGTCGTTAACTGAGGACTACCTGTAATTATAAGGTACTGGTGAATGTCCTGTACCATCTTCTCTCCGGCAGTCTGCAGCCTCCATGGCACTCCACATTTCAATTCCGTCCCCATGAAAGGTGTTGCGAAGAAATTCCCCCCATGTGATTTTTTTCAGGCCAGAAAGGTTGCAGAGCCATGGAAAACACCCCAAGTGTCAGCCCTTCAGGACAGACAAGGAGCAAAGAACACATCACTTTACTCGTAATTCCACAATAAAGTGAGGTCTTGTGACACTATCAGCTAAAATGCACAGTGGGGCCCCAAATCCCTCTACATTCAGTCATAGATCAATACAAACCCATCCCTGCTTCACATGCATTCAAACTACAAAATCAAATTATTGGCTGTCTGAAACCTTTGGAGACCAATTGCAGATTTATCTGAGATTGACTAGTGGATCCAAATAACAAACTCTTAAAAGGTTCTCCAGAACACTCTGACATTTCAACTTCCTTATGCCATCAGCCTCTGGATCACCACCACCACCACCACATTTTAAATACTTTTCAGAGTAGATGATATGTGCACTTTCACTGATCTCTCTCTCATCTGGGTATCAAAAAAAACATTGATTGGATTAAGGATAGAGCAAGTGTCTTCAGATAAAACAATTTCTCCACTATCAAGGACAATTTTCACAACTTGTGAAGCTTCAGCAAATTATGACCAAAGATTGAGAATGGCAGCAACATTATGAGTAATTCTCCTGTTTTTCCTTTTCTTCCTTTATCTTTCATCATAAAGCATCAATGAGGAAAAAAAGTCATTCCATTTCTGGATTCCATCCATACCTGATTTACTGATTCTGACAAATTACATTTTCTTTCATACACACAGAGAAAGTGCACAATACTTTATCATCTCTTGGAAAAGCCACACCAATCAGTAAAGGCAAGTAAGGAAGACTAAATTTTATCTCTCAACAAAAAGGAAGTAGACATTTGACATCCGATATTCAATCTTATCAAATAGATTGTTCCCCCACATACTCATATATCATTTTCTCCAGTTTTCTTACTGTAAAAACTTTCTAGTTTCTCACTCCTTTTGTTTGTATATGTTGAGAAACCTACATGTTTTGCCTAAGGATGGAAATGGAGGCCAGTTATATCTTGATTTTATACTTACAGAATTATAAATCAATTATTACTTATTACAGGTACAATTGAGAAACTATTACAGCCACAGCAGAACTTCTATAACTTTCTTTCTTTCTTTCTTTCTTTCTTTCTTTCTTTCTTTCTTTCTTTCTTTCTTTCTTTCTTTCTTTCTCTCTCTCTCTCTCTCTCTCTCTCTCTCTCTCTCTCTCTCTCTCTCTTTCTCTCTCTCTCTCTTTCTTTCTTTCTTTCTTTCTTTCTTTCTTTCTTTCTTTCTTTCTTTCTTTCTTTCTTTCTTTCTCCCTTCCCTTCCCTTCCCTTCCCTTCCCTTCCCTTCCCTTCCCTCCCTCCCTCCCTCCCTCCCTCCCTTCCTCTTGCCTGACAAAGAGTTCTGCTGAACTCAAAAGCTTGCACAGAGTTCTGTGGCCTCTGATTTGACACAGTAAATACCTCATCCTAATCTGGAATTTGATATTTATATGTGGATCACTAAGAAAGGAGAGGATTTAGGCTGAAATGCTGCTATCTGAAAGAAGTTTAATGATTAAACCCTTGCCTGGCTTAATCCAGGATGGTGATTAGTTTGAGACTGGGCAGCTTAAAGCTCTCCAGGGACTGATGGAACTAGCCGATTTTGATAAAAAAAACTCTTGCTTAATGAAGTGAGGTGTTCTGTTTATAAAATCTAAGTGGGAAATGGGCGATTTCCTCTAAGTGCATTAAGACTGGGACTTGGTTAATAACAAAGTACTAAATTTCATGAAGACTGTGGAATGGGAAACAGTTCCTGCAATAGCATTTTGTGGGTGAAACCAGCCATACTGTGTCAATACTACCCGTAACAAAGGAGACCCCTGTTCACCACAGGTCCCATAATTCCCAGCTAGCATAAGATTGGAGCAAAGATTGCTGTATATTTGGTAGATCTATATTTAAAGCTGATTACCAGGAATGCTAATTATTCCATAAATCAGTTTTGAGCAATACCAGTAATTGAAGGAGTCTTCTCTTCTGCTTCTAGTTATGATAATTAAATAACTTTTATTCCTAATTGTATTCTTTATATATCTCTCCTAAGCATTAAAGTTGTTAGTTGGGACCATATTATTGCTGGTAATCAGCAAAGGTGTTTGTCTAATTATTGAGAGATCTTGTTGCATTGAATACAAGCAAGGCAAACTAAATATGACAACTTATCCACATTTGCCTGAGATGATTCCAGGGGACTTAATTCTGATTAAACATGCATTGTGAGCAGTCTAAAAAACACAGTCTGCTGATTTGGGCTTTTTTATTTGTCTGTGTTATCTGTCCATCAAGACATTTTTCGCCCCTTCCTTTCCCATGTATTTATGCTCATTGAAACATCAATTCTAAGAGTTCATCTTTGCACTAAAGCATTACACAATTTGTTTAGTATTCATGTGTTGCATGAACTCAATCACTGTGTTTTGAGGACTACAGTACAGTATGTTATCAAGCATGTTGTATGAGCACAATCAATCATGGCTGATTCAATCAACTGTAGTTAGGGGAACCATGGCTTAGTGCAATGTATGAACCAAGTGTCTGGATGAATTCTTTAAGAGGTTTTTAATCAGCTTTGATAATAACATAAAAGCTGTTATTACTGGTGTCTTTCACCCTCCACCAAGAACTGTAGTTCAAAACACAACTGGCTAGAAGTTCTTGAAGCTGGGGGCCCAACACTGGAGGGCTTCAGCCTCCGGAAGGCTGTATTACAGGCCTTAGAGCAGGGGTGGGGAACCTTTTTTCTGCCAAGGGCCATTTGGATATTTATAACTGGGAACCGGGGTGGGTGGGGGCGGGGTTTCTGGGATTTCCGCGGACTGGGGGCCGGAGATTGCGGACGGGAGCCAATCACAAGCACTGGGGGGTGGGGTTTGCGGGCAGGAGCCAATTGCGTGGAAGGGGCGGGGTTTGCGGGTGGGAGCCCCGTGGGCCTTAGGCGGGAGCCCCGTGGGCCTTATATGGCCCGCAGGCCTGACGTTGCCCACCCCTGCCTTAGAGATTAACAGCCTAAGGGACAATGGAAGGGGCTTTTCTTGGCTCTGATTGTTAAGCCTCAGGGTCTCAGCAGAGGCATTGTGAGAGCAGGACTTGGGAGTAGATATCTAGCCTCATCCCCTGCCAGCAAAATGAGGAAAAGGCCTTGGAGTTTCTCTGGCTTACTATGAAGGATGAAATGATTTTATATTATCACCTAAAGGACTCTCCCATCAGTACATTTGGTGACTGCATGGGTTTTTTTCTGGCTGTTGGGGATTCCTCTGAACACTGCTGCCCAAAATTGGCAGCCCAGTTTCTCCCTCCTTTCAGGCAGGAACTATGTTAAAAATGTTAGTTTAAGGGGGCGCTGAATACATTTATTAGGTACACTATATAGACAAACCTACTTAGTGTAGCTCCACTACACCAAACTGGCTCTCTCTGCCTACTTTGGGACCTCCAATTCCCCCACCCCCACCCCTTGCAAAGTGCAATCCTCGACCATCTCTGCAATACTGGGAGTTTGACACTCTCCTAAAAAAATATCCAGTGATCTGCTAGGAAAACCACAACTGCCTTCTGGTTTCCAATCCCCTGCCTAAAAGTTCAGCCTCCTCAATTGACCTTAATGTCCAGAAGCATTTTCTGCTCAGAGCATGGATTTTCCCCAGGAGGAATCTATCTAAACCCTTTAAGTTGTGACACCCAAATGACACTTTCCTAGCTGAGCACCAGTGGCAATCTCTGTTCACATTGCTCTGCACAGCGTTCAAACTTTGCTGAGCCAACCCAAGATGCATGCATCCATCAGTAAAACTGCAGTCCCTGCTTAGAGTTTTAAGTAGCTATAATGAGATTTGTTACGTACCGGACAAAGGCAAGGATCAGATGTAAAGGGAAATCATTTCTCCAGACTCACGGCCTTTTCGCACTTGCACATAACCATAGCACAAACATGACCTAGGAAGCTATTTTTTCCTGCCATGTCCTCATGATGTTATCTTCACCTCATCCTCAGCCCATTAATGTGAGACACCATAGGCCAATCTTAGCTGAACCGGTGTCTTAAAGGAGAATTTTACCCTTTCTTCTGACACTGTCCAAGGACAGCCTTAAGGTGTTTAAAATTGGTTAAGCTTTGTCACCCATTATTTGCAGGGAACTCAGAGGTCTGGCAGTAACTCAGAAGAGAGGCAATAGAAGCAAGATAGGGAGTGACAATGGGGATAACCAATGCACAGTACAGTTTTCTGCTGGTCATGAATGGGCAGAGAGCATTCCAACTTACAGTAGCAGCAGGGAAAGGACCAAAGTGGGGAAAGGCCCGTTTAAAAAAATCAAATTGCAAAGCTAGAATGTGAGATAGCTGGACCAGGTTCATACAAGTGATTAGTTGGAATTCTAATAGAGACAATAGTTTCTTTGCACTCCATAAACACTCTGTGTGACTTATTGTCTCTTTAAAAAAGATTCCTTTGGGTTACTGTTCAGCCTTCCTTCCCCTACTTCAGTGTTTCTCAGCCTCAGCAACTTTAAGATATGTGGACTTCAACTCCCAGAATTCCCCAGTCAGCATGCTGGTTGGGGAATTCTGGAAGTTGAAGTCCACGTATCTTAAAGTTGCTGAGGTTGAGAAACACTGCCCAATTTCCAAGTTGACCTGCAATGGAAGTTGGCTGCCCACTGAAAAAGCAGAGGTTATTTTACAATAAAAGTCAGTTAAACCATTAACCGCCTCTTAACTGTCCTGTTCCATGTGAAGATTCCTTTGTGAAAGGCTGCATTTCAGTTGTGGTTTCAGAGCGTCTTGATTCACTTTTCTATTACTCCCTCCAGCCAAAACACTAACCCTACCTAAACACAGATAACAAGGGACAGGCATCCAGAACCTCACTCAGCAAATAAGGAATGGCATGAACTCCAAACATAGATTTGTCTCATATAGACAGTGAAGAAATACATATTGCCATCTAAAACAGGGGGAAGCTGTGTTAGGTGTTTGAAGTAAATGAAACAATCCAGATTTTCATATCTCGCTGAGTTGTAGTACTTCTCAGGGTGATATGTCTCTTCCCAAACTCTTGGGTGCATGTCCAAAATCTTCAAATTGTCACTTTTAGTGTGACAGGAGAGAGGAAATTATTTTTTTTAAAAAATGAATGGAAATAAATGATATGAATTATATTTGATCTGGCTTCAATGCACATGCAAGCAAAGTGAAATCAAATTAAAGCTTTTGCTGTGGTCGCAACCACTACATTTTGGAATATGGCCCAAGATGGCGCTCAATGGCAGCCCAGGAAAATGATTGTGCAGCCCAGTCAAACAAAGAAGGTCCCTGTAAAACCATGAAGTCCAGGGCTGCTTATATAAAGCCATTAAGTACAGACTCAGCATTAGGTGCCTGACTACGCTACTAGAGATTATGACACTAATCTGGAGCTCCCAGTCGAATCTATCCAGCATTATGATTCTCAGGACTGTGGGCAAGTATGTCCTTCTGCCATTCAAAACTCTATGGAAGAAAAGCGCTACAAAAAAGCTGTAACAAATAAACAAAAGGCTGGACCATTGCCTAGTATAATCATACTCACAGGGGTATCTGAAGTAGAATTCATTCTCAATGTCAGAGATATTCCTTTGGCGTTTTTCCTTCTCCCAGTCAACCACGTTAGCCTCAGGGCTGAAGCGCACGAAAATGCCAAAAAGGACAATCATGGCCACCTCCCAGAGGAGGCAAACCAAAGGCAGGCGCCAGCGCATATCGGTATTCTTCGCCATCAAGCTAGGGCGCACCATGAGCTTGATTTCCTTCCTTGCCCCCTTGCGCAGTGAAGGTGACAGGAAACAGAAGTTCCAAGAGTTTGGAAGCACCAACTGACAATCCAACCTGTTCGTTCATTTTATGTATCCAGGGAGAAGTGGGTGTGGCTCTGAGGCTGCCAGTCATCACAGCAACCCAGGGAGGGCAGCAGGCCCAGGAACAAATGCCATGGCAGCGCCAGCTTGGATCTGTCTCTGCACTCTCTCATATTAGTCAAAAGAGAAGACGCAAGGTATGTGTCCTGGCTTTTCTTAAGAATGTATTCTATGAGCTCAACATCACAGATGAACGGATTCTGTGTTCAGCACTACAAGCCTGCCCTGCCTTGTCACATTCCAAGTGAAGGCGGAAGGAGATAAACCAAGGAAGTAACTTAGACGGACAAGGCAAACAATTTGGGGCTGATCACGGGGGCAGGCACAGGCGCATCTAAGGGGCTGATCTCATATACCTTTGCATAGAAAAGTCACAGGCTGAGATCCTGCTCCTTTGGCCTCACTATTCCATCCTCAGTTCCTTGTACCTGTATAAGCATGAGTGAAAATGAGGATGCGCTCTACTGCTCCCGTTTAGTATCTGGAAGCCACAGACTGCTGTCTGCTATAGCAAATCAGCTTATTTTTAAGATTTCTATGTGCGTATGTTTGTGTGTGCATGATTTAGAGCAGGGCTTTCCAAACTGTGTGTTGCGACACAATACTGTGTCGCCTGGGGGCCCCAAGTGTGTCACGCGACAACCCGGAAGCGCTGATGGTGCACCACTGCCGCTGTGCGCATTAGTGCGCGCAGCAGCAGCGGCGAGCCATCAGAGCTTCCGGGTTCCAGGACGACGACGGCCCAGCGCGCAAAAACCCGAAAGCGCGGCGGCAGCAATCTGGAAGCGCCACCACCGGTGCTTTTGGGGTTTTGCGCGCCGGCCATTGGTTTGGAAAGCCCTGATTTAGAGGAAGACAGTGTCTTCTCTTACTAGAACTATCCTATTCACAATGTTTAGCTGCAATCTTGTGCCTGTTTTTCTGGGGCCAATTCTGATTTAATTTAGTAGGACTTATTTCCAAGTAAATACACATATAATTGCACCTGTTAATCTCTTTCAAGAAAATTTGACGCCTGACATTTCATCCATTTTGTCCAAGATACTGTATATGTCTTTGTGCATGCATAAGATAGAGGAAAAGGATTACATCTTCATAGACTTTAATTCAAAAACATCTCAAATCCTTACCAACCCTAATTTTAATTCACTTTAAAACAAAAGGTTTTTTTTTATTTCTATTACAAGTTGTTTGGATTCAAAGCAGTTCCAGAGCTACTGCTTCCCTTTTTTGTCTCATCTTTTTGTTTGGGGTATATATGCACTCTCAGCATCTTTAAACTGTCCCCTACTTTGGGAATCCAGCAGTCAGATTCTTTTTCATGATGACCTAGTCATCTTTTATGCACATCAGAACAACACAGTTGCTGCTCTCAGGGTGTGCTGGGCTATAATTCTCATCATCCCCACCCAGTGGGGGGATGGCTTAGCTGTGGATGATTGGAATGAGTGAACGAGTGAGTCAGTGAGACCACTGAACCCCTATGGAATTGCAATTGTGGAGTCCTTGGTGCTCTCTGAGCTCAGTTGTTGGCTTGCAGATGTCTCATTACCCAGCTAGGTAACATCATCAGTGCTGGTGAGTGTGGGGTTTGCTCCTTGTTTATACACAGTGGCTTGCCCTGCCAGTGTTGGTGGGGGTGTGGTATATTCACTTCTATTGGAATTGCAAATATATATTCTGTAGAAAGCAGTTGCCTGCAGCCCAACTCCTTCCAGTATCTTGATTTACAGCTCCACTAATTTCCTCCAAATATTGACCAGGGAGCATGAAGTTGTAGTCCTACCAATCTGGAGTGTGCCTGGTTGACTTAGGCTGGTGGAGAGACTCTCGTTATTAATTCTTAGCATTCCAACTAGTGCCACGTTGAACATTTCTCCTGATTTTTTTCTACATATTCAGTTGAATGAAAGGGAATCCACTTTTGAAATTACTGTCACAGTCATTGGGTGGAGAGAGGTGCATTTCATTTGTTTTGTTAGGTGGTGGCCAAAGGGTGTGTATCTGACTGGCTTGCCTGTTTGGGGACAGCTGTGTCTTCAACAATCTGCAGCATCCCTGGCTTTTTAAAGTAAAGGTAAAGGTTCCCCCGGCACATTTGTGCAGTCGTGTTTGACTCTAGGGGCCGGTGCTCATCCCCGTTTGTTAGCCAAAGAGCCAGCGTTGTCCGAAGACGCTTCCACGGTCATGTGGCCGCATGACGCGTGTGGAACGTTGTTACCTACCCACCGAAGTGGTACCTATTCATCTACTTGCATTTGCATGCTTTCGAATTGCTAGGTTGGCAAGAGCTGGAGCTAGTGCGGGAGCTCACTCCGCACGCAGGGCTAGGGATTCGAACCTCCGAACTTGCGAACTTCCGATCGACAAGCCTGGCGTCTTACCCGCTGAGCCACCACACACCCCACCCTGGCTTTTTAGGGTCCCCTTAAATCCCAAGGGGATATATCAGGAGGAAATTCCTCCCAATGGGCAGGGGGGATTCGGGAGGATGGAAAAATGTGTTATATACCACCACCAGTGGCAGCAACCTTCACCACTTCCAAGTTACAATCAAGCTCAGAAACATCTCTGAGAGAAACATTCTGTGAATAAGGTATAAAACAGACACCTCTTTTACAGAAGAAGAAAACATCTGAGAAATCACAGTGCAGATTTTGGCACAATACAGCTTCCTAGACCTAAACCTGATTTAGAAACAAACCACACAGGAAGCGCTTACCCATATTAAAAGCAACCCCCCCATCTCCCCCAAAGTTGTACCTATTCCCAGTTGTTTTCCTCCATTAACTCCTTCCAGGTTTCCTCCATCCTACCAAAAAAAGCCATATGGTAACAAACTGTACTTTATTCTGGGTCTTGTCCTCAGCTATGCCTAAGTGACTGGCACGTTGAGCATTCATTTCAGTACAGAGGTATTACCAATTTGCGAGTGGCTGTTGATCTTTGCATGTTGGAGACATTTTTTTTTAAAAAAAGTTTAGTAATCTGTTTCTCTGGCAAGCAGAACCATTAATTAATTTGTATGCCAGGGGAGGAATCCTGTAATTCTCCTGAATTACAACTCCCAACACCCCTCACCATTGTCTATGGTCGCAGAAGCTGCTGGCAGTGGAAGTTCAACAACATCTGAAGGTCGTAGGTTCCCCATGCCTTTTCTCTATTGTTCTTTTGCTCTCACATATAAATGCCACTCAGTCTCCTCCCTCCTTATTCTTAATCTTCAAAGAGCTCCTTCTACTGATTCTGTTACTATATTACTATGGATCATGAAGTATTCAAATCCGTAGCCCATCCTTTCTCTATGAAACTCAGGGTCATTTATCTGACTTTATCCCTATAAAAACAACAACAAAAAAAACCCTGTAATGCAGGAGAGAGAGAGAAAAGAGAGAGAGAGAGAGGTCCAAGGTCATGGCATAAGCTTCCCAACTGAGTGAAAAACTGAAACTCTATCTTCCTTGGCCAAAGTCCAACATTCGCATTAGTCATTATCCTATTCTACTTCTGAAATACCTATTTCCTGATTTACAAACACAAACCTTGAAGAATTTGTAGCACTGCCTCAGTGTACAGGAAGCAGT
The DNA here is from genome assembly GCA_023362775.1 of Charina bottae. Taxonomy (NCBI): domain Eukaryota; kingdom Metazoa; phylum Chordata; class Lepidosauria; order Squamata; family Charinaidae; genus Charina; species Charina bottae. Next base: position 12,066,807 of record JALMGJ010000010.1, read on the forward strand.
GAGGGGTGGGGAAGGCAGGGGAGATGGATGTGGTGGGGCAGAAGGAGCTTGAAAGAGAAGACTATCAAGCTCCCTGAAGCCCATCAAGCTGTGGCAAGGATGACCCTGGGGTTGGGATTAAGACTTGGAGCATTGAGAGAAAGCAATTTACAAGTCCAGTTCTAATGTTAGTTCCTGGCCCTTTATAACAGTACAGGTCAGCAGTGAAACATAATTCATTTTAGATCACTTTCCCTCCTAGCTTGAAAAAAATCACAACAGTTAAGAAACATGGCAATTCTGCATCTACACAGACAGAAAGGAAGGAATAGGACTTACTGTACTTTTCGCCTTTTTAACAATTTTTCCAGCGAACCTCAGTCCTTCTGCTCAACAACATGGCATTCTTTTTATTTTCTCGTGTTCCCCAGTTAAAGTACAGGTTTGCACACTGAGAATTAGTCAGTTTGCTTTCAGATCAGGAAAACATTTATCTCAGGGGGTCCTGCAGAATCCTTCTTCCCCTTCTAGCCTTCTTCCTTAAATTTTCAACATTCAGTCTATCTTTTAACTGTATAACTGTATTTTAAAATCCATGCTTATTCCCATGGCTGAATTTGTGGTCCAATCAGGGAAAAGATCCTGATTTAGCAAATAATTGCTAGACATATTTCAAAATATTCTAAAAAGTAATATGTAACATAGTTAAATAAGTCATTGGACTACCTGAATCTGATTGCCTGTTATGCGTTGAATGTTCCACCATCTGTTGTGCCTTCAGGCTTTCTCACCACAAAATGTCTGGCTACTCTCCAGTTTCAAAAATGTTCAAACCCAAATCAACATCTACAACAGAGAGAGATGGAGGTGAAAAGCTCTACTAGACCATCAAACTGAGTCAATCACTTTACAACAAGAAGAAAGAAGACTGAGATCTATTAAATTAGATTGCTCATGGTTTTATGCAGGGGTGTTGAGATCAAGTCAAACCTGATTCGAATTGTCAGTTCAAATCCCTGAATCAATCCAATTCAGTTTTTCAAATTGCATTTTCAAGTTGATATGATTCTGAAAACAAGTTTTTCTTTGTATACGCAAAAGGTCATTGAATCATCCAATTTGATTCAGGGGTTTGATGCAAATTCAGAAAGACAATTTGATTCAGAGATTCAGTCAAAGAGCCTTCATACGGAATATGCTAATCAAATCTTCACACGGCCCCTGTGATTTCATTCGAGGGATTTCATTCTATGGTGACATATCTCCAAAATAGGTTTTTGTAACCTTTGCATCTGCTTTATCTGTAGACATGGATGCAAATAGAATGAGAAATACAATTCAGCTCAACCTAGTAAAGAAAAGGTTGTGAGCAGATCATTCACGCTCCTGATCAGCCTGCAGCCTTGGTGCTAAATGCATATGGACAACTTCAATGCTGCGACTCTTCCAGCTTCTGGTTCTTGAATTACAAGCCAGATTTAGACTTGACTGCTCTTGGCTGTTCTTGGCTGGAAAGGAGGCTGTAAAGGCCACCCCATTTCTGACTACTTACTGTTTAACAATATCAAAAACTAAATGGCTTCTATTCCTAGAATAGCTGAGATGGAGGATCTCAGGTATAGAATTGGGTATATAAATGCAGGTCAACCCACCTGGGACCAGTGTTTGTATGTTTGGGGACGGGGCGAGTCAGTCATAATTAGCTGCTTTTAGCTCCGTCCCCTCCTTTGTGCCATGATTTTGAACCTGGCTCTAGTTGGGGGAATATCTATCTTCTAGTTAAAAACAAGGTAAGCTTGGGTTCCCATATCACATTAAGCCATAATGAAGTTGGTGTGGTTTGAGCTCAGCTCAGAGTGCAGACGCAGCCACTGTGGTTTGTTAATCTCTTGCCAGAGCCCAGCTGAACATATCCTCTTCCCAGAAGAGGATGAACCTGATGAACCTGACGATACAGATAAATCAAGGGGAATACAGAGGAAGCAAGCGGAGATGCCAGCCTACTCTTCTTGATACAGAGGGCTTTGACCTGGAACTGGAGACAAAGCTTCCCAGCCCCTCAGAATGCAGGTAGCAACAGGTGGAGGTCCAGAAGTCAAGCCAGATGATGGACTGGTTGCTCACAGGGGGAGGCACCCAATGAAAACTGAAGCTCTGCAGAAACAGACATAGTAAAATCAAATCTGCTTGGCTGATGAATGCAGAAGATTTAGGTATTCAAGGCTGCTTCAGAATGGAGATTTCTTGGGGGATGAATTTCAGCAAGGCTCCTACAATGAAGCTGCATATATTGTGCTTGCCTGTGTGAATGAAGGGAAAGGATTGGGGGCTAAGATTTTATTATATTTATAAATTGTCAATTAATGTGTATTTTAGTCTATTTATAATTGTATTTTAATGAATTATATTCTGTTGTAAACCACCCAGAGTCCCCCTCGAGGGAGATGGGTGGTGATAAATCTGATAAATAAATAAATAAGGACATGCCTTCTTGATAGCTGCTCCTGCGTTCTGGAACAACTGCTCTCCCAAGGTACAGAATGTTGCTAACCTCTTGGCCTTTGGCTTGGTATTAGCAGCAGGGCCTCCTCTAGTCAGTTAGCTTGGGATATATTTTTTTAATGTGGTGGGGGGGTTTTCCCGTAATTTTCAGTTATATTGTTGTCTTCTTGTAAACTACCTCGAGCCCTAGGAAGTAGGTAATACATAAAACTCCCTATAAATGAATGGATGGCAGAATGAATGAATGAATGAATGAATGAATGAATGAATGAATGAATGAATGAATGAATGAATGAATCATTGTTGGAGGTGTCTGAACTTGGCTTTAGATAGTGGACATTTCATGACTCTACTAGGTAACATCATCAGCACCAATAAGATTGCCTAGTAGGGTAATAAAGCATCTGCAACCCTAAAACCTAGCTCGTTGCGCAGAGACCTCCAAAGATGCAACACGCCAACACTGAGCTACACATACTGTATTCACAGCCCCATTGAAACAAATAAAATCATCATCATCATCATCATCATCATCATCATCAATCAGGCAGAGAGTAGCCTTTAAAGACACAGCAAGCCAAGGCAAAGACTGCCCTTGCCTCCATTTCCAAACCTCACTTCCTACAGAGATGAAGGTTCAGACAAACGATCAAGTTATTGAATAGGATCGAGTGTGTTTTTCAAGAGAAAGCAGGCAAAGAAGCTTTCCTTTTTTGTTCCCCAGCTGGGTTGTGTCTTTCCCATTGAACTGAAGGCCTCTCTCACCTTTGCTATATTCCACCCTCCCCCTTCCATCACTTCACAACTTATCAGTTTTTAAAATCAAAGTTTATGGGCAGATCTCCAACTTAGGCAGCTGCCTCCATGGTCCAGTGACTTCTCCAAATGGCAGCCTCTCCCCGCCTTTCCCCTGCTGGGCTGTGAGACCTGTGACTCGCTGCTGAAAAGCTCTCCTGCTTCTTCTTCTTTGGGTCACCATCTAAGAGCAGAGAAGCAGCCTTGCTGGAAACAGATGAAAATTGAACGGCTGAGCGTTGGAGATGGATTGGAAGAAATCACAGGGCTAATCTGAATGGAAGGCAGGACCTTGATATCTTCCCATAAGCCCAGAGTTTTGAAATGCAGGTGGAGTTTCTGCCATTGGTATGTCTCATTAAAGCCACAGATAGCCCACAGGCAACCAGATGATATACATTTTCATCAAGGAACTTTTGAATCAAAGCATATTGCTCCTTGTTAGAAACAATCACAGATAGCCTAGAGCACTCAGTGCTCTGCACACCAAACACCTTTACTGCTCATCTCCAATGGCCCAACTTTGGGTATCTATGCTGTTAGTAGCTTGCTCCTTGACTTTGGTGCATAATTTGCATGCAAGCTTCAGCCCCGTCAAAAGATGGTGATACAAAACATGGTGATACAACCTCGATTGCAAGCTGATAGACATACCACATTTGTTGAAAAGGCAGTAATGCTGAAAAAATGTCTTGTGTGTGTGTGTGTATGTGTTTAAAAAAAGCAACGAAAGCCAAGAACTACAAATGTTCCTGCCATATTCAGCCAGAGGTCAGGGATGGTTGGCTTCAGTAATTATGGCAAACTTTTTGCATAATTTGTTTCAATGATGAAAAAGGAAAGTCTCAGCTACACAACAGGCTTCTTTGTCCTTCAAGTCTGACCTAGAAGGTGATGGCCTCTCCCTAAACCAAGCCTTGGAAGCAAAAAGCCAGACTGGGTATTTAACGGGAATGTCTCCATTATTAAAGATATCTCTCAGGAAATGTAATTATTTCTCAGCCAATGATACCAACCTTCTCCGATCTAGATTGATGGCCATGCTGCCTGGGGACGATAGGAGTTCTAAGCTGACACATCTAGAGTGCATATGTTTGAGAAAAGCTGATGTGTTTATTTATTTATCTAACACGCACATACCAGATAGACAGACAGGTAAATATGTGTAAATTTATTTTCTTTCAATTTATGCAGCGGTCCAACTCGCAAGTGACTCTGAGAGGCTAACATCTAATTTAAAAGCACAGAAAAGCACAATAGAAACTAAGCCTCCCCCGCCCCCACATACAGTATGTGAGAGTACTCACATATCTACATAAATAAACTCCTTAGAAAGGGCTCAGCTAAGGCCCTGGGCAAAAATAAATAAATAAGCACACAGCGACACAATCTGAGTGCATGTTGTGAGTGAGTGCTTTTGTGAAGTTCTTATTGCTATTAACAGGGGGCATGGTGGCTCAGCAGGTAAGATGCCAGGCTTGTCTTCAGAAGATTGCAAGTTCGCAAGTTCGGAGGTTCGAATCCCTAGTCCCACCTGACGGAGTGAGCTCCGGCACTTGCCCCAGCTCTTGCCAACCTAGCAATTCGAAAGCATGCAAATGCAAGTAGATGAATAGGTACCACCTCAGTGGGTAGGTAACAGCGTTCCGTGTGCGTCATGCGGCCACATGACCGCGGAAGTGTCTTCGGACAACGCTGGCTCTTCAGCTAACAAACGGAGATGAGCACCGGCCCCTAGAGTCGGACACGACTGCACAAATGTGCGGGGGGAACCTTTACCTTTTATTGCTATTAAAGCTCAATTGATGCACAGCTTATTAATAGAATTCATGAAAAACTGGATTGTTCCAGTTCCCAGATTGTCATAAATGGAATTAATGGCCCCTCAGAAACTCAAAATTCTAGCTGAGTAATTGAAAATATTTGTAAACCCACCACAGGATTTTTTTTTTTAACCCTTTCCTCCTCTACTTTCTTCTTTTATTTTTCCTCCCACATCTCTTCTGTTTTTCTTTTTTCTTTCCACTCTGGGACATTTTCTGACTCTTCTTGCTTATGTTTTCTAGGAATACCCATGGAGCCTGGACATTCTTGGAACAATGAGAGACCCAGAGGCATTTTTACAAATAAATATAAAGTTGAAAGATGTGCTAGCTGCCTGTTCGTTTATTTATGGATTTTTGTTAAGGTTTTAATTACAACAATATTTTTAAAAAGCCAAGTGGGGCAGCTAGAGATCTGCCTTTGAACCAGCTCTTCATATAGGGGATGGACCTATTAGTAGGCTAACAATCAGCTATTCTGGTTGACTTGTGCTTGAAGACACCAGAGCTGCCCAGATCCTGAGACGGGCATGTCCAGTGTGTGATGGAAAGGACTGGTAGTGGTGGTAAAAATCCAGCCTCACAAACAGCTGGCAAACAGCTGCACTGATTCTCTTGAACTCACTTTGGGTATAATTCCAGAGACATGTAACAAAACCTACCTTTCCTGGCCTGTTACTGTAAATATGCTGGGATTACCATTCCTATCCTTCCTGACTGTTCTAGCCCTGGTTTTACTTACAGGCCCTATAAAGTCTGTCTATGTCATTAGTCCCTTCACATGAGATGCTTAAAAGATCTTGCAGTCTTTGCATTTTTTAAATGCACTACTTATAACAAGGTTTTGTATTCCTCCCATTGTATATTGAAATTCATAGGAACAAAAGCATCCTCTAATAAACAGACAAGTCAAGGCCAGTGTGACAGATAAGGCATGGAAAGGAAGATTTGGAAGACAATGGGGTGTCAGTTCAGGCAGCACAAATGTTGCCTTTTCCACAACAGAGCTAGGTTTTCCAACGGCCCGGCTCACTGTATCACATTTTCAGACTGCTGGCCTTTGGCAATGAAAGCAAGGAGAACTATTCTTTCTGGCAGACCTGTTAATATCGTTTCTTGCAGTTTACCCTGCATTTTAGACAATTCCTGTCTCTCAAAGAAGCCTAGATTAATTCAGAAGGAAGAGGTGGAGGGAGTCCAAACTATAGCCCCATCTTTGGATAAGGCACCCAAAGGGAATGTAGGAGTGAAACAAGAGGAAGGAGATCCATTCTTTAAAGCCAGAAAAGGGGTGATGAGAAACGTTCTAGCATTCATATGCCATTTAGGCTGGGGTGAATTTCCCTTTATGAAGCTTCACCTTGAAGAGCAATATGCGGTATTTGTTTCCTTGAATGGCAGATGGGGACACAGGACATCAATCACAGCAGTTATTTGAAAAAGCTGAATGTCCTACCTAATAGGAAGGAGTAATGTGAGCATCGCTCCTTTGCTTCCTAGAATTCTAGGGGATATGGTTCTTTCTGAGAGACAGAATGCAGAGCAGCGTTGAACAACAGATGAAGCCAGATTATTTTTCAATCCCATAGAAATTATCATTGGGCTATCATTCTGTCTCCTTAAACACTGCTGCTCTGGATTTGATACTTTATATGCGTGTTCTCTCTGACTTCTCACCAAGTTTAAGAGAGTCAAGAAGTGGACGGAGACATTCCTCCATCATCGTTCTGAGAACTAGATCAAAATCACATGTAATTGGCGCAAGCCATGCGGGACTGACAATAGAGTTCACGGAACATTCAAGAGTCAAATCTGATGCCCAATACTAGGTGTGGTAGCAATAAGAAAACAAAGGATTATATTGCCATCAAGTTTCAGGAATGTCAACAAGCTGGAAGTGCTAATGAGCAGCCACAAAGCCTAATGTATATATTGTTTAAAGTTTCACCCAAGAATTGGAACATAATTGTGGGTAAAGCAGCTCGCTCTTTCTTTCTTTCTTTCTTTCTTTCTTTCTTTCTTTCTTTCATATATATATATATATATATATATATATATATATATATATTTATATATATTATATATATATATATATATATATATATATATATATATATATATATATATATATCCCACCTTTATTATTTTTATAAATAACTCAAGGCTGTGAACATACCTATTTCTCCTTCCTCCTCCTATTTTCCCCACAACAACAACCCTGTGAGGTGAGTTGGGCTGAGAGTGTGTGACTGGCCCAAAGTCACCCAGCCGGCTTTCATGCCTAAGGCGGGACTAGAACTCTCGGTCTCCTGCTTTCTAGCCCCTTGCCTTATCCCAATGCCAGATTTGTCCAGTGACAAAAAATGAGTAGTTGATCTTGTACAACTGTTACTCAGCTGTAATAAGGCAGGAGAAAAGAAAGCCTTTCCACTCAGTGTGGATGATTCCAAGACTACAGACTCACTTAATAATGAAGACAAGAGCTAGATTTTAGTGCACACAAAATCTTTCTTCTTTGTTCTGCAAGGGAGACACTTTTGCTTGCCAAAAAGGGGAGTGTGTGGGCATGGCACTCAACTATGGAGCCTATGGGTTAGTCTCAATGCTCCATATATTTGAGCAGAATTTTATAGGTTAAAGACTGTGTGACCCAACACTATGCTTTCATCTTACAGACCCTATTCACAAGGCAGGATTGCCCATCTAACCCATGTAAATTTTTCAATGGCCATCCATGTTTTGTGCCAATGTTTGAATAGCCACATAGCCCACTTCCAATCTTCCTGGATATCATGCATTGTCCCCTCGCAATGAAAGGATTTAGGTTGATTGTCAGGTGAACGTTTAATCCTAAAGGACCCAGTCAAGATCACTACCTGATTTTTCAACACCAAGAAAATATCAAATATTTGATGGGAAGGGGGAAATACAGTAGGTCTGACTGCTAACCAGAAGCATGTAGGATCATCCATGGAAGAACCCAGAAACAGAGAGCAGATCTCAGAATGTGGGGATGGGTGGTCTTATCACCTTGTACAGAATTCTTAGGTTCTCCAAATTGGCTGCACTGTCATTTCAGATATCTTTGCTGCAACTGCAAGCTGCAGGGATACGCTGGCAGCTGAAAGAAGCAATGGAAACGGAGTGTGAACAACAGGGGAGGAGCATTAGTATTTGCCTCTGGCAGGGCAACCCGGTTGGATCAGCCTTTTCAACGGCGTCAGCCAACACTTTTTATGCATCATATCTTTCATCAAAACTCAGAAAACTCCTGGGCTCTTTTGCTGTTTTCTGTTCTCATGCTGCTACTGATAAGGCAGATTTTGATTGCATTTACCTATACATCTGTTTCAGGTCACCTGGACAAGAAAGATCTGGTGTGGGCTCTTGGTGTTCCTGGAATCACGTACCAAGCAGCAGCGGTGTTATCTAGCTGGTTTGGTCTGGTTCATGAGAACTTGTCATTAAATTATATGCATAAGACCTAAGCCAGAACCTCATACTTTTCCCACTCTGAACCAACTGGCATTGCAATCAATCAATCTATCAATCAATCAATCTTATTTATGGCCAAAAGGCCCAAAAGAACTGACATTGCAAAGCCACTGCATTGGGTGCTTTTAGTTTAATTGTATTATTTAGAGCAGATTGCTGAATTTTTGATATCAAGGTGATGTTTGTAGATTTTTTAAAATTAAAAGTATATAAAAGTTTAAATTAAGTGTCCCAACTCCATTCAAGAACTCCCATATAATTCTTAATTTTATTCCAAGCTTTACTGTATTCACTGAAGCTTAGTCTTGCAAATGTCTCTTCCCTTGCCTGTTAGGCAAAGATTCTAGCATACCAATGTTCTAGCGTCAATCTCATATCCTACAGTGAGCCAATGGTGACATCTAGTGGTTATAAAGCAAGCAATAAATCAACCCCACTGGTCCAGGCAGATCTTTGTGTGGACAAAACTTAGGCAAAAGAACCAGGAGAGCACTGATTTGTAGGAGAAACATGTGTACAGTATTATACATTTTATTGGCTTTATATGGACTATAAATATCATTCTGGCATTCCCTCAAAATCCCAAGGAGAAATTGGCCTTCAAAAATTGGGAAAGGCCCTTAGAGGGCAGTAGAAATACAGAAAACTCACTCTTTGCTGCCACCAAGCGGTGGTGTGGATTTTTGCCCCTAGATACTTACCGTATCTAGTCAACTGAGTAATAACAATCTACCTTCAAGTCCTGGAGAAAAAATAGGATATAGACTGATTGATTGAAAGAATGAATATATAATACTTAACAATTCCCATGAATACCTCCTTCCCAGTTTTACTCTTTGGTTGTATTAGCACAATTTGTTTATGTGTGATGTTGTCTTATTTAATAGATTAATACTCCATATTTCCTTTACTCAAGGATGATGATGATGATGATGATGATGATTTATCCTGCCTTTCATATATTTGGGGCAACTCACCTAATACTCCTGCCTCCTATTTTCTGCACAACAACCACCCTGTAATGTAGACTGGTCTGAGACAGAGTGGTAAGCCCCAAGTCACCCCCTGATCTTCCATAGCTGAGAATGGACTTAATCTCTCCCGAGTCCTAGTCCAACCCTTCACCGCTGGCTCTCTCTTTTAACCCATTTTTTGTGTTTGCACAATACATTGAATCACGCAGTAACCAAATATGCTGGGTTGACACAACACACTAAACCACAAACCAACGTTCCCCCCCCCCCCGAAAGCAAGGTTAAAATCAGTCAAGCTTATCGGGTTCTGCATATTCATTTGACCTGGTCAAATGAATGCAGGCAGGCGAACACGGCCTTTAAGTTTTAAAATCAAAGCAAGGCTGTCTGTCGTCCAATCAGCGCCTCGCGTTCCAGAGCTCTCGGCCAATGACGGAAAAACAGGAAGTGAAGTTAAGGGCGGGGGAAAAACATAGAGCTAGGACTATAAGGAAGGCTGAGCGAAGGAAGATATACTGTGGTGTTGGAGGAAAATCCTGAGAGTACCTTGGACTGCAAGATCAAACCAATCCATGCTCCAGGAAATAAAGCCAGACTGCTCACTTGAGGGAATGATATTAAAGGCAAAACTGAAGTACTTTGGCCACATAATGAGAAGACAGGATACCCTGGAGAAGATGCTGATGCTAGGGAAAGTGGGAGGCAAAAGGAAGAGGGGCCGACCAACGGCAAGATGGATGGATGATATTCTGGAGGTGACGGACTCGACCGTAGGGGAGCTGCGGATGGCGACGGCCGATAGGAAGCTCTGGCGTGGGCTGGTCCATGAAGTCACGAAGAGTCGGAAGCGACTGAACGAATAAACAACAAAAAGGAAATAGTTAGAACGACCCATCATCCACTTGCAGAAGTAGAAACCTCAAAGTCCCGGCGTTCACGCTCTACACCAGTGTTTTTCAAACTTGGCCACTTTAAGATGTGTGGACTTCAACTCTCTTAGCCCATGTTTTGGGTTTGCACAATACATTAAATCATATATTAACCAAATATGCTGGGTGGACACGACACAATCACAAACCAACATCCCCCCAAATTGTGGAAGGCTGGCTGGGGAATTCTGGGAGTTGAAGTCCACACGTCTTAAAGTTGCCCAGGTTGAGAAACATTGAAGTACAGTAGTCTGTAGCTTGAATCATGTCAACTGGATTTCTATTTTCTCAGTGGAAACTCAGTGGAAAATTTCCACTGAGAAAATAGAAATCCAGTTGACATGATTCAAGCTACAGACAATTCCACCTGGATGACTGAGAACCTTCATAGACATGAAGTACAGTAGATTTTGCTCTCAAGCCTCCTTACGTGGAGAGGCCGCGGGGCCTTTAAGAGAAAAACGGGCGTCGGGTTCGTTCTTCCGCCTGCGAAGGCGCCTGCGTCAATAGCGGCAGCCAATCAGAGGAGCAGGAGGAGGAGGCCGCCTCTCGAGTCAGAGAGGGGCGGAGCTTGAGGAACACGCCGAGCCAATGGGGAGGGTGCCAGGCTTACCCTCCAAGCCAATTGGAAAGCAGAGAGCGAAGCGCGCCAGCAGTTGGATGGACCGGGGCGATCCCGGGTGTAATGGCGACGGTTCAAGAGGCTCCGTCTGGGTAGCTGGTCCGCGGTGGCTTCCTCTTCCTCCGTGGGTGGGTTGCCCGGGAAGGGTTAGGGAGTGGGAGAAACCCCTGGTGTTAGGAGTTCGTGAGAATAGCAGTTAACCGTCTCCTCTGCTATTAAGCTCTTGAGAGCCGTTTAGTTTCCTATAGTCGTCTTGGGAAACGAAGGGCAACGGGGGGGGGGGAACAGGAGGGTAGTCATCAAGGTAGAGGGGGAGTAGTTACCAGGGCAACCGGGGGGGCAGGAATGTAATCATCAAGGTGGGGGGTACTTACTAGGGCAACCAGGGGGGCAGGAGGGTAGTCATCAAGGTAACAGAGGGGGTAGTTCCCAGGGCAAGATTCCAGATTAAGCCCCCATTTGCAAAGGGGTCAAGTGGATAGAGTAAAGAGGTTTGCTTTTTTGCGAATGGGGAGAGGGCAACACTTCTTTGAGAAGGTCACGCTTTGGAGATGGACGGCGCTGCCGCCTGCCTGTGAATTCCAGCGGAAGCACAAGTTCTTCTCGCTTTGCAAGCCCTGCTGTAAGCATGTTTGTTTGGAAGGACAGCCCCAGTTATATCCCGGGGACGCACTTCTCATCTTTAGCGTATTTAGGATTGACATTAAGATGCTAAAATAAGGGGCTCCTCAAAAACTCAGTTCATGTGTATGCCCTCTCCTCGTGCTTCTGAGAATATAAGTGGCGGAAGCATCATGACCTGCTCCCACAATGTGGTTTTCCTCTTGGACATGGCTGACTCCACAGAGAAGGTTCATCTTCATCTGGGCACCTTGAGGATCTTGAACTACTTGGGTTGCAAGCTTGGTCTAGCTAAGGTCCAATGGGATTTCAAGTTCTTTGACTCCATAGGCATCCGCGGCCGGGCTTCACGAGTAGGCAGTTTCCGGGAGCTTGGGTCCCGCAGTTGGGAAGACTTTGAGGAGGAGCTGGAGGCCAGGCTTGGGAACCGGCTCTGCACTCCATGCTCGCCGGGCCCAGCACCACGAGCCGCCGTGACTCGGAACATTCTGAAAGAAACGTTGCTTGACTATCAGTGGGACCGCCCTGAAATAGCCTCTCCTACCAAACCAGTGCTGAGGAGTCAGAAAAACAAGCTGCCTGTGACTGTGGACAACCCTCCAGTGCATGTCACTCACGAAGGCTTTGCTAATGCCATTTTCATCTTATCTCCCTGCCCTCATTCCCAGAGGGAACTATGGCGATTTATTTCTGGAAATTACGCTCATTTACCAGAGGAACTGCCTCCTCCACATGACCTGGCGGAAAAATTCATCCCTAAGGGGATTCAGGAAATGATGGCCAATCAGAAGGTCACTCTATATTGGATGGACACCACTGAATGGTCCCAGGTAAAAAACTCAAGATTATTGTTCTGTATGTTATGTTGCTGCATTTGTTTTCTTTCCTTCAAAAATCATACTGTATGTACTTTGGTTATTGTTTTATTTCTACAACTCTGAGATAAGAGACTGAGGTAGAGCAGTGGTTCCAATTTCATCTTCTGGGCGTTATGGCTGATTAATTAAATTCAGAACTTTTTGATTTTAACACTTCAACTTCATCTTACTATTCTCTGGTTTTCTCAATCACCTACATTGAGACTGTGACTATAGGTGTGTCTGATCCTGAGGTTTTCATGCATGCTGATCACCCATTCACAAAGTGTGCAAAATGCTGTATGTCTACAGCTCTTCTTTCTACCAAAATGAACAGAAAAGACTGTAAGTACAGAATCATGTATAAATACTTGTGCCCAGCCTTTCTCAATGTTGTTACCCTGGAGGAACCCTTGAAATAATTTTGAGGTCTTGGGGAACCCCTGCATAAAAATGGCAAAAAATATAAAAACTTCACAATACAATTCACTTCTAACCTACACAATCCACCTTTTACAACAACAGCAAAGTGGCAGGCTGGCAGCTGAGTCGCGGCGCATAAAAATTCCCACTTGCAAGCACTAGCACAACCTCTCACAGAATCCCTAACGACCTCTTGTGGAACCCTCGAGTTCCGTAAAACTCCAGTTGGGAAAGGCTGTTTGTGCCTATGAGAAGGGTCTGTACATTCACATAGACCACAGTTGCTGGGTTGCCAACTGCTGACTTACCAGGCTACCACCAAAGATTAGGATGATGATGTAATAGTCTATATAAAAGAAAAGACTGGAAACCACTGAACTAGGTTCATGTTTGTTGGGAGTTTGTACCATTGCTTGGATGCTATTGTAGAAACGGAGCTATCTCTTTTGCAAAGCTGTAATATTACTGGGGAACACGGAGAAGATCCTCTGTCATTGAATAGAAGTCTCCAGCAGGCTCATGTAGGAGATGATGGTTGGGATGCTGAGTTCATGTAACATGCAGTGCTCAAATAAATAAACAAACCAAATTGCAGCTTAACATTATGGTCTGATTCAGAGAACACACTAAGTCAGTGGATAAATTCCCACAACACGCTAAACCACAAACTCTGCAACCCAATTTTAACCTAGTCTTGCATGTGCTGTTCCAACCATTATGTGATTAGCCTTAATCGGGTCATCTTTAATTTGTCTCGTTTCAGCTCCTTGAATCCCCAGATCACATCGGCTACTGTATGTTGCTTGAAGTGATGTGCATCTTGGGAGGCACCATTTTGCCACCTGAGGTCTTAATTCAGTATTTAGACCATCAGAAAAAAAGGACCATCCCAGCTTCCCCCGTGGAGTGTTCCTCTTCCGAGCCATCCTTCACCCCATGGACTAAAATACTGCCTTTCGATTCATCTTTGAACTGCTTGTTCTCCTTGCCTTCTTCTTTACAAGTATCCTTCCCAAATCTGGATGGAGTCCTGCTGCTCAAGGTTGATGGTAATGAAAATAATATTTATGGTTTGTGAGCCGTGAAGCTGCTGTGAAAAAGGGGGTTTATTCTATTACATAGTTGTACTTTAAGCAGTAAGGGGGCGCGGTGGCTCAGTGGTTAAGATGCCAGGCTTGTCGATCGGAAGGTCGCAAGTTTGGAGGTTCGAGACCCTAGCCCCGCGTGATGGAGTGAGCTCCCGCACTCGCCCCAGCTCTTGCCAACCTAGCAATTTGAAAGCATGCAAATGCAGGTAGATGAATAGGTACCACTTTGGTGGGTAGGTAACAGCGTTCCGCGTGCATCATGCCGGCTACGTGACCGCGGAAGCGTCTTCGGACAACGCTAGCTCTTCGGCTAACAAACGGAGATGAGCACCGGCCCCTAGAGTCAGACACGACTGTGCGGGGGAACCTTTACCTTTACCTTTACTTTAAGCAGATAAAACCCTTGTTATAAGGCATTCAGGGTAATAGTATCATGCTAGCATTTGTCTCAGCTTTTATTCATTACTACATAAAGAAATTACAGAAAGAAAGTTTGTTTGCTTGGTAAACAAAGTACATTTTTGATCTTTAAAAATGGACAGGAAAAGAAGAATCCTGGAGCTGTGCTGTGGTGCTGCAGCCTCTAACTTTGAACCAGAGGCACTTTGAAGGTACCGTCAATATACGTCTTCAATGCACTATGACAGACTGGAGGGCAGCGCATGTTAGAAATCTTCATACAGAGAGCTGGGTACTCCAGAGTAAGCCATTGGGACCTTCAGCACAAGAGATTTCTTTGTTCCAGCAGTTTGTAAAATACATTCTGGCCCAAGGACTTCATATGGTAAGTCTTCCTTTTTGTTCTGCAGAACAAATCTTTTCTAATTATAAAGAATTAATAAGTATGGTAATATCGATCATGTTCCATTGATAACCACCACATTTGGCAGGAGCTCAGAGGAATGTAGATCGGTTTTCCAGGGGTTTGCTTGCTCTAAGTAAACTTGCACTTTGCTTAGTTTCAGCATGGTGCAACATCAGACAGTTCGCCATTATTCTTGAAATCAAGGGTTACGCGAGCGCCTGAAAGATTTAGATGCAGCTCCCAGATCTCCAAAGGTTGCCACCAAACTAATTTTTAAGAAGAGAGAAGAAAACAATTGTGAAATATATGAGGGGAAAGCATGTCAGCCTTTAGGGCTGTACAAAACAGCTTTGCTCCATGGAAGTTACAATATTTGCCTTGTTGAGGCTCAGCAGTAGCATAGTTCACTACACAGAAGTTCCTTGCGTGCCTTCTGGGGCCTTGTCCAGCAGTTCCGTTGCTCCAGGGGACCCGTGAAGTGAAGCAACACAGCAGCTTGTCAGCTTCAAAGGATGCTTTGCTGAACGGACTGTCAACACAAAGTCCCTCCTTCAGAGCTTTGCACCAGCTGCATTAGTTTCTCAGGAAGGGTTTGTATACCCCCTAATGGTTTGCACGTTCTTCTTCTGTTGGAAAGGTTGCTGAAGTGTCCTTTTCATCTGGAGCTGATTCTCCTTGTACTGGCATTTTCTCCCCCATCTCCGGCACCACTGCACTTCTTTCTCTGCTCTTTGCTGAGCAAGTTGCAGAAGCTGAGAGGTCCCTCCTTCAAACATCTGGGGCAGAGAACGTTTCCAGGGATGAGGACTTCTGTCTTCCAAAAATTGTGAGCAATGTGCTAAGTCAAGTTGTGGATGACTCAGACGAAGGCCACCAAGCAAGTCCTGGTAAGCTTGATCTTTTTTACCACTGTGGTTTTCAGATGTTCGAAGAAGCTCTCCGGTATTTGGTCTGAAAAGGAACCTTTGGCAACGTTCCAGGTATAGGCAGATTTTCTTGGCCAAGGACCTGTTTGGGATTTTGAGAGCATGTGGTGGATGGCTGCCATGGTGGGTGTGGCCAGTGACAAAACACCCATTTAGCAGAAGGTGAACTAGCTGCAGGCTACCATTCCAATGGGACCTTTGGAGTGTTGAAATTAATAGTCTCTGGGAGGGAGACTTAGGAGAAAATCTGACACTGGGTGAACACCAGGACTGCATTGTAAATACTGGCTGTAAATAACATCACTGTATGTAGTAAAAAGCATAAAAAGCCTCCACGTTGTGACAGACCCCCAAATCCACAGCAACTCAGTGTTGCTAGGATTGAGATGGAGACTGTTTTCCCCTGCACCCACTGATTTCCTAACCCATTCAAGAGATATGGATAGGGTCAGGTTGGAGAAGGCTATTATCAATTATTATTATTATTATTATTATTTGTTCGATTGTGTCTGATTCTCGGAGACTGCCTGGACAAATCCCTGTAGTTTTCTTGGCAAGGTTTTTTGGAAATGGTTTGCCATTGCCTCCTTTCTTGGGCTGAGAGAAAGTGACTGGCCCAAGGTCACCCCGCTGGCTTTGTGCCTAAGGCAGGACTAGAATTCATGGTCTCCCAGTTTTTAGCCTGGTGCCTTAACCACTACACCAAACTGGCTCTCTGTTTTATTATAGGCTCACCCATAATATATGAAAGTGCATCTTGCTCATGCTTGCCTGAAATAAGTTCTGTCTAGACATGTGTGAGATTTGATGCAACGGCTTTCATAACTGGGAAGGTGCAAGCCCACTAATAATGTAGTATTTGTCTTTTTTTGTTTGTTTTATGTTCCATCTATACATGTCTAACAGAGACTTTATGTCCAGAATGGGCCCAGCAGGAACTGTCCCGCACTCACAGCTGGAGTACTGCAGTCCTTGAAGATTGGTACACTGTGTCAAACCTCTGTGGTGCAAGTTCACACTTGATGGAATCATTTAGGTAATTCCCCCTTTTTTTTTTTGCTTGACCTTAAGAAGTGGTATAGTTCAGGGAAGAGCAGACCTAGACGCCAAATACTCCACAATTACTAGTCCTGCTAAAATGCAATTAAATTAAAATAAATTTGCTTCCCATAGTCTCTTCCAAAGGGTAAGCATTTGTGTTCAGCAATGACATATGCCTAAATTAAAAGAAATGCACCTGGACATTCACTGAAAATGTCTTGAATGTTCAACCTTTACATATGCTCATCAGGAATGGTCCTGAAATTTTGTAGATTCATTTCTGAGCCGAACAATCCAGGAGGAAGGAATCTTTTTTTTAAATAAAATTTTATTAAGTTTCAATAAGAGATAAAGTACAAAAAAACAGAAAAAAGAGAGTTGAGAAGAAAAGACCAGAAAGAAAGCAAAATTAGGAGTGCAGAAAAGAAAAGAATAGAAAAAGAATACTGTAGCTTCCGACTTTCTTTGGTACAGATACAAATATAAGAGACATTAACCTCTTACTCTAAAATTAATAGTACACAATATTTCTATAATCATAAACAATTCTAATCATCAAATCCCAAAATTAAAGTTTCATTCCTTTCAGTTTCAAGCAAAAAGTCCAGGGGGAAGGAATCTTAACTGTTAGTTAGACATGCAAAATCCTGCCAGTTGTTGCAGTGGGGAAGGGCCATTACTTGTTTGCTTTCATCCATTTTCCTTTTTCTTTCCCTGCACAGGATGCTGCAAGCAAGTTCTACTAAAGAGGAAGAGGAGACCCCAAAATCAGAAGTGGAGCTGATGCAGTCCCTAGCAGAATTTTACCAGAAAAAAGTTTCTGAGCGTACAGTTTCATCTCGCCCCCGAGACCAGAAAAAGAGATGTATGCATTTTATATTTCTTCATAATCATGCAGATGAAAACACCAGAGAACAAATCTCCCTTACTTAAAGACCAAATCATCCCTGATAAATAGTTCTGCTTTGTATGATCTGATAAGCTATTGATCTGTTGGACTCTAAGGAACCAAATTCACATTCTGCTTCTGTTTTTCATTTGACTAGGTGGAGTTCCCCGGACACCCATTAGGCAGAAAATGAAAACCATGCCTCGTTCTCTTCAGATGCTGAACGTTGCCATGCTGAATGTAAAAGCTCAAAAACATCAGCCAGATGGAGACCTGCCCGTGAACAAAAAGCCGTGCCAAAGGCTACTATCCAGAAGATTGGATGATAAAGGGGAAGAAAAGGGAAGAAAAGGGAAAACCAGGATAGGTTTGTGCAAGAGGAGGCCAGCTGCCTGTCACGTGTAGTGGGTGGAGGATGACGGAAAGTCCAGTGTTTCAGAACAAAATCTGAACAAGAGGAGGGGTTAAAGCTGGGTGTTTTCATACAGATTAGATTTAAGGGAGAACTGGCAGTATCCTGGAAGACTGAAAGTACTGCTCTAAATGAGATAGCTGAGTATGGATACTTGAATTATAAGAGATTTCTTAGTGTGTAAACTAGGTCAGTCCACGTGGAGAGGTCTGGCTTGTTAATGATGGAAACGTGAAGGTCCATTGTTGGGAGTGAGTAGAAATGCATAAACATTTGGGAGAAAAAACTCAACAAATGGAAGAAAATTATTTCCCCAACATTTTCCCTTTTTCTCCTAGGTTTTCATAGCTCTAGGTTTTTATGATTCCCTCGCTGTAAATTCACTGTGTTATAAAATAAGAAATTGCTGTATTATTATGTTTTGGCACAGAATAGCATGATATTTTGTGTGCTTGTGTGTGTTTTTACAGACTTCATTACTGAAGACGAAATGCTTTCTTATATCGCTACAAACTACCAGAAAGCTATGATGGATGGAGAAAGTTTGTTTGCATGTTCTCAAGATATGGTGACAGCTGTTAAGACATTTGAGAAATCCAGTGAGGTAGAGTGGCTGCTTAGATACACCTATCTTTGCCCTCCAGAAGTTTTTCGCAGATTTTCAAGTTTTTATTGTGCAGAACACTGAAAGTGAAGCTAAAGAGAACAAGCTTATATTTCTACATTACAGCAGTATAAATTGCTTGTCTATGTGATGTAATGGCCATTAGCGATCAAGGAAAAGTTTGTACTGTATTTTCTAATTTTCTTTGGGAAGATGCTCTGCAAGTCTTCAGCTTTCCCACCGTCTGCTGATACTGCCATCTTGTTCCTGTTTTGACTGCAACCCGATCAGTGTTCCTTCACTTAGTTCATTGCTGGGGAGAATAATTTTATATGGATTGATTTATGTATCCTAAGTGTTTATATCCTACTTATCAGGATAATGATCCTGCCAAAGTAAGCTAGAAGCAATTTAAACAATTGTAAATAATTTTTATCTATTTATTTTCAAACAAATGTCTACGGGCAATTGGTAGTAATGGTTCTGTGGGAAGGAAGAGTCCAACTAATCGGGCTTCATGAATTATCTTTGCCTGCCTGCTTACACACACCCCTTATGGAACATCCTGCAAAGCAGCTATTGGTTATGGCCCTAAGTAAGCTGGGCAAGTGAGTAGGCTTCTATGATGGTTGTCACTTCCCTTCTTTCCTCCCCCTTCAGGATCCTTTCCACATTATACGCAATTGCTTTACAGACTACAAGAAAGCTGTATATGCTAGGATAAAAGATGAAATCTGCCAGTTCCAAAGGAAAATGGTGGCCAAAGAATGAAAACTTGTTTTTATTGCAGAAACAAAGCATAAATCTCCACTAAGCCTGACTGGATTAGAACAAGCCACCGTCCAGCAAGTCTTGACTTTGACATAGTCATATGATGTTTCAGTACAACACAACTGATATTAAAAAATATTAAAACAGAGCAATAAAATTCTGTTCTTGCTTGAGAAGGGCGTCTTGCTCATCATGCAGGGAACATCCTGTGTGGGTTTTCTTTTCCTATTCAAATTCATCTGCCTCCATATAAATGAAGAAGAAAGGAAATTTCTTCTGTCTTAACTTGACTGCTCCTTAATATAAGACTAAGATTTAGCAGTGGCATATAAATCTATTAAATGAGTATCTCTTTGATACTTCCCAACTGCTTTGTTTTTCTCATTTAATTGCAGTTATTCCAATGGGCTGCTTCTGAGGTTGCCACTTGTACTCAGTGTGTATCCACGGTAACTTCTTCTCTGATGTTGTGTTCATAGGCAGCCTGTCTAGACAGGATCCAGACCAGTCTCCTGAAGACCACCAACACTCTTCGTCAACAACTTGCCACTGATCCTGATAGAGAAACCAGAATCAAGGAGTACGAGGCCTGATGTTTGCTTCTACAATAATTGACCCAGATAATTTTTCGATAAATGGGATTCCCCAGTGCATAAGTGGAGGGATTTAGTTGAATACTTCCTGTGACGTTGTCCTTGATTTAAACTGACTCCCTTTATGTTGTTCCAAAAATATTTAAATACACCCAGTATGTAATTAGTCTTGGGAAAATGTATTCTTTTACCACACTTGTAGACTGCTTTTCCTCTAGAACACTTGACAGTAATAAAACTGATTGATAAGCAATTGAAATGCCCTTCATCCAAAATGCTACTGTAACTGGTATTAATCGAGAACATTTGTAGCTTTGGGCTGTGTGGGGAAAACGTTTTTCAGAGTAATTTCCCATGCACACACACAAACAGAGACCATTTTTATTGCTGCTTTGAACGGATAAGGAGAAAAGAGAAACAAGGAATATCTCCCCTCAATCTCCTTGTCTTCTCCTTTTTTTAAAGGTGCCAACTTCAAGTGTACTTGCG
Source organism: Charina bottae (assembly GCA_023362775.1). Taxonomy (NCBI): domain Eukaryota; kingdom Metazoa; phylum Chordata; class Lepidosauria; order Squamata; family Charinaidae; genus Charina; species Charina bottae. Next base: position 12,087,445 of record JALMGJ010000010.1, read on the forward strand.
CCTGGAGATGTGCCTGCAATGTCCTTTTTTGCAAAACAGCACAGACAGAATGGAGCAGCTTGTGGAAGAGGTAGATAAAGAAGTGGGGTGTTAAACATCTCTTGAGTTCTGGAAAGTGAGGCTTTGCCCTTTATTTGTCCTGAATTGCAACTGGTGGCCTGAGTGTCATGGATTTTGGGACTCTATTCTCTTGCAGATGACGGAGTTACTTAGGATATTGTGCTTGACTAAAGACCCAGGATACCTCACCGGTTTTTTGGAAGAAGTTGTAGATATGTAAGTGCTCATGCTGAAAGATTTTTTTAATGAGAAAATTGGAACACAGCAGGAAAAATAACACTGATTCCATTATCCATAGTACTCAAGAATAGGAGTATGTTAAATGTTTTGAGCTCCATGTTTTGCATATCAGTACTCAGCAATAATAAAGTCACAGAATTTGGCCTTGTGTTACTGCCTGTAAAATGGAAAGTCTGACTTACTAGCTTGGAATATTTATTTTGATGAAATTGAGTGCAGCCTTTTTGAAGTAGAATAAACTGGTAAGAACCAAGCACTTCTTCAGAAAACATCTTGCAGTATATTTAAGTACTTGCCTGGGGTAAATCACATTAAATTAATTTTGAGATGTTTAAAATTTTATGTATGCTTTAGAATGACTGGAAAGTATTGCTTAGATAAAAGTTTCAAAATATTACTTGTGAGAGCTATGGTAATATCTTGCTTGACTTGGCAAGATTAAGATTTTCAGCAGCCCTCATATTTTAAAACAATGAGCCCTGGCTTTAAGTGTCTGTTTCTGGGATTTACTTCTTTGCTTCTATACCACCATATTTCCCAAAGTTTCATTTACTTTTGCAGATTACTGCTGCCTATTGAACATACAGCATTCTGCCATGAGTGCTCGAAAGGTGAAATGTAAATTGCAAGCAAAACTCTATTTCACTGGTTGAACTGATGATCTAGTTGTAAGGAAAGAGTTCCCTCTGAGTTAAATCCTGAATGATGCAATTGAGTAATTGGAGTGGTTCATATGGAGATAGCAAGGAGTATCTATTCAATTCTGTTTTTATGCAGACTGGCCAAATATTCCCATAATTAGCAAACCAACCTGTTTATCACTTAAAACAGAAGTATTTAGAGAGAGTAAATTTTTTGCAGTTCATTGACAAAGCAGAGTACAGAACCTGGTACATAAATTTCACCAAGATTAAAATCCTATGGTTATGTTCTCCCTACAGATATATGGAATCTGTGCCAAAGACTCTTGGTGATTTGTATTACAGTCTGGGAACCGAGATCCCCCCTAAGTTAGCTTCTGTCCTTCCAGTGGACTTCTTCAGCGATGATTCCATAACTCAGGAGAGGCAAATGTCATCCCTTCCTGCTTCCGCTGCTTCTGTTCCACTTTCTAAAACAGGTTCTTTAAGCACTGAAGCAGATGAGCTGGAAGAACTGCGCACCCGGTCTGCTAAGAAGCGGTAAGTGTATGTCAGAAAAAGGAATAAATAGTACTGAGTTTAATTTAGACTAAAATGTCAAAGTGACCTTACTTGATCTATGCAAAACATTAGTTCTGTTTACTTTTTTTCAGTGCTGCTTCTGGAATCTAATTTCTATGTAGCCACAATATTGGTTAGTTATTGCGTGAAAGATAGAATTGATACCATCCTTATCTAATGAGCTTATCATGGTATGGGAATATCTTGAAGTCATTAGTGTGTGAGAAACTCAGTCTAGTGCAGTGTTTCTCAACCTTGGCAACTTTAAGATGTGTGGACTTCAACTCCCAGAATTCCCCAGCCAGCATGGCTGGCTGGGGAATTTTAGGAGTTGAAGTCCACACATCTTAAAGTTGTCAAGGTTGAGAAACACTGGTCTAGTGCGTATTAAAAACAGTCAAGCTTGCTTCATGGTGGGGAGGCAAAAGTCCTACATCTTAAAAACTAAGAATCCAGATGCTAAGAATCTAAATGTTTCTGCTTCACTTGCTGAAAACTTTGTCTTCTGGTTCCAGAAAGCATCCATTAGCCAGACATCGAAGTATCACGGAAGTGTCACAGAACTTACGCCAAATAGAAATTCCCCAAGCATCCCGGAACCGCAGGAGAAAGGTGAAAACTTCTGCTTGGGAACAAATGGCTTGCAAGATTAAAGGGACAGTATCGTGTGAGAAAATGCACGCAACTGTTAGAGAAGGCCCCTCTGTTCCATAAAGAGCAATCTTTTGGAAAGTGCGATAGCTTTTGCACATGGAAGGGAGAGCCATAATTTACTTTCTGTAGAACTTGGAATGAAATAGCTCATTCACGGGCATTAGTCCCCTTGTCGGGGGAGATGGGCGGTGATATAAATCAAACAATAAATAAAATAAAAAATAAATTAGTTTTCCAGCGAAGCCTATAAAATGAGGTAATTTTGTAGCCTTTCTAACGCCATGTTCTAAATTTTCAGGACAGCTCTCATGTGCCCCTTGATATCAAATTGGCACCCATTTCGAAGAAAACGGGAGTACAAGGTATGCCTTCTTTTCTTTCCTAAGCAGGAAGTGAGGTGATATTTCTCTCACATTACAGGGAGATAAAGATAATAGACTGAAACTTCATGTCCTAAAACAGCATCCTCTGAATTATTTTTTTTTAAATTACAGTCACTGACCAGAATTGCAAAAAAAAAACACGCATTAAAAATAAAAATAAAGTAACAACAAAACAAGATAAAATATTACAATTGGTGGTGGGTTCATCAGTGGATAATCAAAGTCTGCCTAATTTTACAGGCAGTATAACAAAATTTTGCTACGTTCAAGGAGACTGGATAATACGGATCTGATAACAACTGTACATAAAAAAGATCATTAAAAAGCATCCTCTTTTCCCCCCAAAATTGCTGCTGTCTCTGCTTCTTCAGCATAACTTATTGGCTAAAGGGGAGAAATTCAGGCTGGTTGGAATGAGTTATTCACTTGCATAGCTGAACAGATTACTCTTTTGCAGACATTCATTAAAAAATCTACCACTTGCATTATTTTTACAAACCACCTTTAATCCATTTTATCTTGAACACCCTTAATTCTACCCTATGCCTCCACGTAATACATCCACAAATTGTATCAATTTCATCAGAACTGATCTGATGAGCAGGAGTAATTAGATGTTTGTCTTAAACATGTCTTACTGATGTTTTTCTTAAACATCTTACTGATGATTGGTTTTGTCTAGGACATGCTTGCACATCAGCAAACCTCTTTTTTTTCTGTTGTTTTCAGAAGTGACAAAGGTGAGAAGAAACCTTTTCACTGAAGAAATGCTACCTCTGGGCAAAAGTTCCTTACCAAAGATTGCTCGGAGCCAGTCAGTTTCCATTTTAGAAGATCTAAAACATAAACCTGGCAGGTCTAATGAAGACATTAAAGGTAAGAGAATAATGGATAGAATACTAATATGCTTGAATAAGTGCCTTGCCCATTTGGCACAAGTCTCCCCTATTCCATAAATGACTTTTATTTACAAATTATATTTGCTGCTTTCTAAGCATCCATTTAAGAGTTCAGCATCTCTGCTATCTGAAACAAAGCACTTAAACGAAATGTACGTAACACGAGGCCCTAAGGTTCAGAAACACTACCAAGAACCATCCCAAACATTGCCAGCTAACTAGTTTTTTTTCTGACAAGCAAGGATCATCATTAAATACCTGTTAACTGGATTTGACAGAGAGCCAGTTTGGTGCAGTGGTTAAAGCATCAGGCTAGAAACCAGGAGACAGAGAGTTCTAGTCCCGCCTTAGGTACAAAGCCAGCTGGGTGACCTTGGGCCAGTCCCCCTCTCTCAGCCCTAGGAAGGAGGCAATGGCAATCCACTTCTGAAAAACCTTGCCAAGAAAACTGCAGGGACTTGTCCAGGCAGTCTCTGAGAATCAGACACGATTGAACAGATAAAAAAAAAACCTTGGATTTACTTAATGAAATTAGTCAGACTAGTTCTATCCCAGCATGCCACTTCACTGTGGCCCCCATTATTTTTTGTGCTCAAAAACGTTGAGTGTTCTAAGCATAAACTCTAGCAACAGGCTCTGCAATAGAATGCAGTTGTCAGGGCTGGGAAGTAAATGAGGGTAGGGTCCAGATTAGAAAATTGGCATTTTTCTGGAAAGGAACATGAGGTCTTAGCCAAACTGAGGTGAGTTGATGCTGGTGGTCCAGTTGTATTAAGAGGAAAATGATGCTGGATTTCCAGGAAGGAGCTTGAATGTCATGGTGGATATAGAAGGCTGCCCAACATGCACAGCTGATGGTATCTGAAGTATAGAAGACCAGAGAACATAGTCATAATGGTTGCAGACAGGGAAGTATTTGGGGGGGCAGAGGAATTCTTGCCATCTCAGGCAAGAGGTTTATTGACAGGGCAGTGACATGCCCGCCATTCCGTAGAGCAATGTTTCTCAACCTTGGCAACTTTAAGATATGTGGACTTCAACTCCCAGAATTCCACAGCCAGCATGGGGAATTCCCCAGCCACCCAGCAATTCTGTCTCTCACCTTTCCTCTCACCACCCCCACGTAACAACCGTGTGTATATGGAACTTCTTCTCACAGGACTATATTCCCTACCTCGGATAAAGCGGAGTTCATCCACTACAGCTTATGCGGGGGGGAAATGTGATCCTGTTGAAAATGCAGCCGTGTTTGTCGCAATAACAAGGGGGAGCAGAAGCTGCTTGGAATATAAATTAAATCCTTTAGTCCTTGCTTTCTAAACATGAAGCAAACAGCCATGTTTCATCTCCACCTGACTTGTTTTAGTGTAGGCTTATTTCCTCATGCAACTTACTCTGTCTGTTTCAGCTCATCACAAGCTGTTGACCAAAAGGGTGGCCGAAACCCCCTTGCACAAGCAGATTTCCAAGAGGCTGCTGCACAGGCAGATTACAGGCCGGTGAGTGAAAGCATCGGATTCGTTCAACAGCAATCGACCAATCTTACTTTGGAATAAAGTAGGAGTTTCTTACTTCCTTTCTTCACTTCTGCACCAGTTGCTGCTCCACTGAGTCTCAAACATTCTTTCATTCAAAGGTGTTCAGATCCTGGGTCTGATGTTGGCATTGTAGAAGAATCTCCTGAAAAAATCATAACCTGTAAGTACTGATTGACGAGCTCTTTCTTTGCATGTCAAAGTGACTCCAGAATGGAGAGGCACTGGTTAGACGAATGCAACTAAAATTATCTTCATAGCAGAGCAAGAAGGGGCAAGCATTCTTCATGAATCTCTAACCTTGGCCGTTTATAGATTACTTTAGCTCAGTGTTTCTCAGCCTTGGCAGCTTGAAGATGTGTGGACTTCAACTCCCAGAATTCCCCAGCCAGCAAGCTGCTTTAGCACGTACACAGGATGCTGTCTGAACCGCAACAGGAATTTGAGAAATGACTAAATTCTGGCTCTGGGCACAGAGCCATGCAGCAGGTGCAGCATTGTTCTCTCAGCCGCTTTCATCCTTTGCAGAATTGCCGAGGCAGGATTGGAGTCACAGATGAGCTGGGGATTCAGCCTTTCCCCGCCGGTACAAAGTGGCTCCAATTTCACCTGGGTCAATATGGTATGTGTGTGTGTGTGTATGAGAGAGAGAGAGAGAGAAGCAAGCATCTCTCTAAAGGACACTGGGCTATGCTAACCACAGTACTTTATAGTTTAGTGTCCAGGCTTAGTGTTATGTCTGTCTCTGAGTGCTGGTGTCTAGAAAACTTACTTGCTAGAGACAGAGATCAGCAGTTCCCCATCCTGCCAAGTTATGCTTCTAAAAATGATTGTATCTAAAGAATCCTTCATGGACCTTCAAGTGCTGTTTCTTTGGATGAGTGGGGCTTCCAGTCCTCAGTATTTCCTTCTAAGGGTGATATAGTCCATATCAAGCATTAGCGCTCCTTGATTCTCTCCCCCTTTGTTCTGTCTTCCTAAAAGATGGTTTAAGAAGAAGCCCACGGATCAAGCAATTGATGCAGGATAAATTTCTCTCCAGCTCCTTCTGCTCCCTAGAGCCAAATAAGAAGAACACACCACCAGTGCATTCTGTACATCTGGAAGAGCCAGGTGAGCAAGAAGATCTAATAGGGATGCAAGCAAGGGAGAGATTGAGGTTTCCTGACGTGTATCAGTATCTATGTTCGGTCAGTTCTTGTGATGGAAAGTGAGGGTGACCTTGGAGAACAGAGAAGAGATGCTGCCTAGGGAGCGATCAGATAAAAGGAAAGGAACTCCACAAGAGGGTAACCGTCTAAAGAAAAAACTTAGGAAAGACCCACCCTGACCACTCAAGTGATAAATAGGGAGGGCGGGAGATGTTTACTTTCAGACTTGCAAGATTCTGTTAATGTAGCCTAACAATAAAGTAGAATTAGTTCATCTAGTTGTGTTTCCTGTCTGGTTTATCTGGAAGGGCTGACAGTTCTCTACTACTTAGAACTGGTTTGTTTTTGATTACTAATTTAATTGTACCAAAGCCTTCCCTATATTCTAATACAGAGTAGACAACCTCCAGCCTTCCAGATATTATTTCACTAAAGTTCTCAGCATCCCTCACCATTAGCTAGGCTGGTTAAATGATGCTAGGAGGTGTAGTTCAGTAGTATTTGGAGGGTCATGGGTTTTGCATTCTGATTCATCATGATAAATGGCAATCACAGGTAGCCAGAGTTTGCTGTATGAACTTACAGACACAGTTGCTTAAGTCTGTCTGAACTGTTGGATTTTTATTCACAGGTCTGGCTTCACCTCCCGTAAAAGCCACCCAATCTCCTAAGAGCATTCTCTTTGGAGAAGTTCTTGATGGATTTGGTTTGGGGAGGATGGGCTCTCCCCGAACGAGAAGAAAACAACTCACCTTTGACGAACCTGTTCCTCAGGTAGAATTACCATCTTCCTATTTTTCTCAATACTTGTTTTTCCAGTTTTCTTGCTCTTTTTTAAAGCACTTGCTTCTGGATTTGAGTTTAACATTTACAAGGCATCTGCTTGGCATTTGTAGAGTTAAAAATGACCTCAAGCTACTGACACGTAATGTATTCCTCATTATATATTTATTTTAAAATTTGTAAGAGTTGAATGACATAAAATTGAGATTCCTTTGCTATTAGTAGAAGAAGATACATACCATTTTTTAAAGATGGTTTTTAAACAGTTGATGAGCTCTAGCTATTTTACAAAAAGATTATTACATTCTCCAATTCTATAAAGCCCTTTGTTTTCACATTTCTTGTAATGAACATACTAATCTTCATGCTTAAAAAGTGCATAGCTTATTGCATTCATCTCTCTGTATCCCAAAGCAGTGATCTCTTTGCACGCTTCTCCCACAGGCACCAGGGGAAAGTTATTCTCAGTCTTCCCAGAAGCTCTTAAATCCCAGTGGCAACACGCTGAGAAGATCTCCTCGGATTCAAGGAAAGGCACAACAGACTCCCCAGAAAACGCCAGCCCTTAAAAGCTCCGTGGCAAAATGTTTGGGAAATCTATTCTCGCCTTCCAGACAGAAGAGCAAGTCCTTGCCTGAATCCACTGGAAATAAGGAATCCTGTCTGCCCTGGATAGCAGAGAGGAAAGACAGGTATCCTTCCCCATCCAAGGCTGCAGAACTGCAAACTCCAAAAGAGCAACCACTGTCTGAGATGCTGGACGACGTATTTGCTTTGCCTGCAGATGGTCCCAATTCCCCAATTGTTCTGTCAGCTCCTCCATCCCCATTCAGCGTTCAGGGGAAGTCATGCTCAGAACTGCAATCCCCAAGGCGTTCCTTGAGAATTGCCCAGAAAACAGCACCCACAGCTTTGGCTGAGAACCGGACTTTTGAGATAAGAAGAAATACGTGTCCAGAGCCAATCTTATCCATGGAGTTGAACTCTCTGCTGTCAGATGCATCATCCACAACCTTCAAAGACACACATCCAGAACTGGGTTTGACTCCAAGTGTTAGGACTCTTACTGAGACCTCTTCAGAGATTCATTCTGCTTTCCAATCTGATGGCATCTCTCCATCTTGTAATGGGCCTGCAGAAGCTGTGAGCCCTTGCACACTCTCTCCAACTAGGGAAAAGCTGGGAAGAAAGTCTTGTACTCCCCAAGAAACTCAGAGTGTCAGAAAGGCCTCCCCAATAAAAGCCCTCAGCTCCCCTCTTTGTTTGCCTGAAGAGGAGCATCCCTGTATGGACAGCAGGAGTCTTTTTGCTGAAACCAGCCCATTTTTTAAGCCTGGCAATACAGAGGACACATCCTTGGATCAGAGATCTGAGCAGATAACTAAAATAAGTCCAAGTAAGAGGGAGGGTTTAGAGAGATGCCCGTCCCCTGCGTTCTCCTCCAATAATCCCATACACATTGCACATGCCATAGTAATGTGCGAACAACTAGATGTGTCCCCTCTTCAAAACAAGTCTCTTCCAGATAGTTCTCATGTAGAACAGGGTCCCAAGATGTCACAAAGGAGCAGTTCTTCAGTAGAGAAAGCTGTAGGTTTGCAACCTCTGCTCTTCTCAAGTCCTCCCAGACATGATCAGGCCTCCCTGCTTGCAATCTCAAAGTCAGGTTCTTGTGCCTATGCACTGCGTTGCACCCCTGACAGAAGGCAACGGGAAGCTGCAGCCCGACTTGAGAAGGCTGAAAAGATGGCAATATCTGATACTGTTGGGGCAACAGCTACTCCATTGACCTATGAGGTTGAACTTGAAATGCAGGCTTCTGGTCTGCCAAAGCTCCGCATCAAAAAGGTTGCTTCTGAGGCAGGTGGGGAACAGCAGCCTCTCGTTCTATCTGAAAAACTCAAGAGGGAGGAAAATGATCGTACTATGGGGGATCTTTCAGTAGCCTGGTGTAGTAGGCACTCGGAGAAATTGGAGCCAGTGTCCATCTCACCATCTTGTGTTCGTTCTGCCCATAATACCCCTGGGAAGTTTGGAATTGGTGGGCAGACATATATATGCCAGTCATACTCACCAACTCTCTGTACCTCATCTACAACCTCCCCATCCCAGGGCAGCACTGGTATCCCTTGGACACCATCTCCGAAACATAAAGGGAAGGTTACCCCCGAAGCTATCAAAGATTGGCCACGAAGGAAAAGGGCTGCTGTTGGCTGCAACAGAAGCGAAAGGCCAGCAGAAGCTGTTGAAGAAGAGCCAGCCCCGTGTACTGGGGGCAGGGAAGCTTTAGGACTCTTCAGTAGCAGAAAAGGTCAGCACTTGGGAGAGCCAGAACTTGAAGGAATATATAGGCTTCAAGATCAGTCACTTGGCAGTGATACAGAGGGCAGTAAGGATGAGAACATTTGCAGAAACACTCGGGGGCTGGAGTGTAGAAAAAGGGCTTTGGAGCAAACATCACTAGAAGAGGAGGCCAGCCAGGAAATGAAAAGGCCATGCCTAATAAAAGAGAACCCTGGAGCAGCTGTCTGCTCAACCGAACCGCTGAGCATGGGAGAACAGACAGTATCCTCAAGGATCTTGGAGGACATCTTCAGCTTCTCAGGTACTTTTGGACTGATTATTCCCACTATTGTCCTTTCAAGGCAGGTATTAAATAAGTTATTCCCATCTCCCAGACCCTTCCATATAATCCTAGATTTAGAAAGAGTACAACCTTGGTTGCAGGGATCCAAATTAAAGCATTCCAAGCAGGTGGCGGTTCAGACTCTGTTACATATTCAAAGAAGGGAAGCTCACCACCTATCTCAGTCGTTGGTTCATCTCTTCTGTGGTATGTTGATGTCATGAGGAGGGCACTGACCCTGGATCTTGATCTTTAATTCCAGTGAGCTGCCCGGAAAAACCTACACACAACTGTTGATACCTTGCTTTATTGTCTACTTACAGCCAGTGTGCTCAATGAAAGCCATTTTACCTCTTGTAAAGAGCTCCTTAGATTTTCCTCCAATGCTAGATGCAATTTCTTAAATTACTTTTGACCCTCCTGTTTTCCCAACTCCAGATATGACTCCACCCAAATCTTCAGGAAAAGGGGTGATCTCTGCCAATGGTCTTTGGGCACTGGAACAGTCCCCACTCCTCTATAAAGGCCGTCCTGCATCCCTGAGGAAGTGCCCAAAAGGTACACAAGTTTGCATTTTAAACAATTGGTGTAATGCCAGGGAGAAGCCCCAGAGTAACAACAGCATGGTGGCTCAGCGGGTAAGACGCCAGGCTTGTTGATCGGAAGATCGCAAGTTCGGAGGTTCGAATCCCTAGGCCCGCGCGACGGAGTGAGCTCCCGCACTCGCCCCAGCTCTTGCCAACCTAGCAATTCGAAAGCATGCAAATGCAAGTAGATGAATAGGTACCACTTCGGTGGGTAGGTAACAGCGTTCCGCGCGTGTCATGCCGGCCACATGACCATGGAAGCGTCTTCGGACAACGCTGGCTCTTCGGCTAACAGACATAGATAAGCACCGGCCCCTAGAGTCGGACACGACTGCACAAATGTGCGGGGGGAACCTTTACCTTTCTTGGATGTATTATTGTGAAGGTGCAAGTTCCTGATGTCTTCCAAAGCATCTGCGGCTTGCTTATTTGAAACATTTGTATTTTCTTTTCAGCCGAGAAAGGGCTTTTCAAGACCAGTAATGAGGAAGCCCATGCTCTTATTGAGTGTGGTTTTAAAAACATGAGAAAAGAAAATGATGGCAAGTGAGAAAGGCAAAAAAGCAAATTCAAGTACTGGTTTTCGGTTACAGTGATCATAGAGAACATATCCATAGTGCATGAAGCCAGGTTGGGGCTAGGCTTGATTTTCTGAGCGGGAACTGTAGCTGAAACTGGCTTGTTTGAGGTTAACTTTCCTTAACCCTGCCTTTGAATGATGACTGAACCCAGCAGATGGCACCATCTAGACAACCTGACATGTTAAGCAGGATCAGTTCTGGTTAATATTTGGATGGGGGACCAGGGCTATAGGCAAGATTGGAAAGTCCAAAAAAAAAAGTGACGGCAAACCCTTTCTCCAACACTGCTAAGAGAACCACATGAACGTAGCTCCCAGTGAGGTTGACTTGAGATTGTCCTTAGCCATGATTAACCCTAAGCGTAGTTGCCCAGAAATGTGTACATACTGTAATAACGAAAGCAGAAGCTGCCAGCGGGGTGCCCCCTGCCTCCCTCCATTCCTCCCGCAGCAACCTTAGGAAAGAACTATTGCAAATAAGAACTGATAGAGGGGAGGAACCGGATTCCTTCGCCCCTTCCGCTGCAACTCGATGCTAAGCTGGACGACAGCAAACTGTTTTCATCTTTTGAAAAGAGATCCCCATAAGGAAGTTAGAAAGCCCTACACGCCCTTCAAGCAAATAGTGAGTTCCCCCATCTCTGTCCTTCACATTGTTCTGTTGGGATTTTTCACACATCTTTTCTCATACAGGGGAAGACTCAGATGCGTTGGGAGCTGCAAACGAGGACGTCTCTCTTTTTCGCAGCACAGCTACCAGAAAGCGATCCATTACCAGGACCTACTCGCAGAAAAGGCCGCTCTGCTGAAATGTGAAGGCAAATGGGAATATTTTGGAGCCAGACGTTCCACCTCTCTGGGACAGACTTTACAATCGAAATCAGGACTCAGCCACCAAAAAGGCATTACTTTGTGCGGCTGACAGTGGTTCATTCGCTTCCAAGAACAGCAAAAAAGAATGCTATGTTTTATATAGGTTTTTAAAGTAAGGGCTATGCTACTGTATGGCCCTTACAAGGTTTTAAGAGTCAGGAATGTGCTGAATGGAGAGCAGTGAAAGTAACCACTTTTAAATTGTTCTTTTTCAAAATAAATTAATTTGCCCTGAGAAACTGATTTTTCAAATGCTCATTAAAGGTTTAGCATATCTTAGATTCATGCTTAAGTACTCCTAGGCTCTAAATCTGACTCAGCCACACTTTTGAAGCCCTAACCCTGAACCTATTGGCTGTAACTGCAGGGAAAGAAAACTTAAATACTGCTTTAGTCAGGTTTATGACCAAACCTCAAGGGTTTGACAGTATATAAACTGTCTTAAACAAATTCACAAATAGCTACTCTAGTTTATTGAAACTACAGTCTCAGAAGCTAGTTAAAATATGTATACATATTTGCAAACAAATCAAATTTACTGTCACCTCTTTTGGATGGTATTCATGATGGGAAATCCCGAATTGCAAAGAAAGGTTTCTGTAAAGAACGAAACCACCAGTTTCACTGTAAAAGGCAGCTGTACAAAAGTAACAAAGCCAGGGAAGCTTGGGTAAAAACTTTGTGGAGATGTCAACATTTGACCGGGCTCATTCATGACACTAAAGCAGAATGCAATTTGTATGGTGAAGCCTGTATCTGGAGAGTGTAAACATTGCTCATCAGTCCCCTTCGCAGGGCCAAAATCCACTACTACAGCATTCCTGACCAATGGCTGTCTAGTCTCTGTTTAAAGACCTCCAGCAAAGGAATCCACCAACTTCTGAGGCAGTCTTTTCCATTGTTGAACAGTTTCTATCATTAGAAAAATGTTCTTGATGGTTCAGCTCAAATCTACATGCTTGAAATGGCTTCTTGTCCTGTCTTCTGGAACAACTCTGCCCCATCTTTTATGTGACAGCCCTTCGGATACTTGAAGACAGCTGTCGTGTATCTTTTTGTTAATCGAAGCTACTCTTGCTTGTTCAGTAAACCCTGGTTTTGCATAATGGGCGAACCCAGCAAGTACATTTATCAGCGGCTATTTTCACTAGGCTCTTACTAGCTTGTTTTAGATGGAACAGTCAGTATCTCAGAACTAGAGTGGATTTTTTCTGACATCAATGATCTCTGGATAAGACAGCCCAGGGATGGTGTTCTGGCTGGCCCTGTGCAGTTCCTTGCGGGGTCTCAGCGGCAGAGGGACTTCCTTGGCCTGGTTAGATCTGGGGAGAAAATCTGTCTCCGTTTGACGAAAATCTTCCGCTATCAAGTTATTGGCACCAGATAGTGAGCAGCGCCTCCAGGTGGATGGTAATGGTGCGTGCACCAAGTCCCAGGGCTCCTCTCTATTTCTTTGATTCCTTGCTGAGGGCTCCAACTGCACAGATGACTCCAGCTGACCAGTTTTGGTAAAATCTTCATATGTTCTAAGTGAATTGGGTCTATCCCCAACTGCAAGGATGCTTCTCTCCATACCTGTATGGGAAAAGAATATTTCAGTGTGAGTGATGGAGCAACATGTTGGGTGATCTAGTAGCTGTGGGTTGGGTCTCACAAAGCCAATTGCTTTGCATGCAACAAAGCCATTTTGAATATACTTGAGTTGATGTTCCAAGCAGACGCATTATATAAATTAGGCAACTAGCAGGTAATGGTCAAACAAGCCAAGCCATGGCAGAGAGGACCAGCAGGATCCATGTCCTCGGAGATGATGTCCATAGTGGTGGGGGCTCTCCATGCAGTGCAACCCACATGCTTAGCTCCTGGTGTTTCTGCACCAGCATTGCTAGACACCTTTGGTGCACCCCCAACCTGCATGGGTTGCACTTGGCACCTTTGGTGCCATGGCTCCTTTGCCCTTCTAGCACACTGCCTGCCCAAGGTGCCTGTTTGTGGAGATCCTGGGTCCAGATGCATCCAGTTCCCATTGGTGGGCCATGAAAGGCGCCAGGTTGATGTCCCTGCAAATGTTGCAATGGTTCTCCCCACCCCCCCAAATTTAACAACCAGTTTGGTCAAACTAGATCAAAATAATTTAATTTCAACCCTGTGACCAAACCCACTCTGCTCAAAAGTAGATTTGGTAACATTCATAAAATGTTAGTCTCAGTGAAGAGCAGCAAAACCAAGCAACAGCAGAACAAGCAGAATCCTGGAATTCTTTACAGCCTCATCCTCAAGGCTTTGAGGGGATGGCTAGGTTGCCTTTTGTTCAGTGGGTGCTTCATGACTGCTCACATCCACTGAGACAGCCATTTTGTGAGACGCTCTCAAAATTCCAAGTGCATCATGACCCAAAAGCATCTATTCATCTTAGAACCCAAAAAGCTTTCAGATGGGCCTTTCCAGAATGTGTCTGGAGATGGTGCAAACTAAAGCTGAGGCCTTTGAATGCTCTCTTGCATGACTGACTTCACACTATGGACTACATCACAACTTTTGCCAACTCCAGGGTTGCACATAGGCTTTCCTTCTGATGCCATCCTTCCTTAACCCCCGCAGAGTTATTTGGATCCTCATTTCTGGCTTTAGACAAGTTTTAAGTTGGTGTAATTATTGTAGCTCTTATCCATTCATTCCTCCCTATGTTTTCCACTGCCTGCCTAAACTGTAAGTTACTTTGGTGGACAAAGACCAGTCAGTGTTTACCTTCTTACAGACAAAACCATACAAAAGAGGCACTTCTCAAACCGTCCTATGAAGCGATGTCAGCCCTTCAAGGTAGATCGGACTAGGAATCCAATGTCATGTAGGTCAGCACTACTTTCATTGTAAAGCTATAGTAACAGAATCTTGCAGGTCTGAATGTGCTTCCCCCTCCCTCACTTTATGTGGGCTAAGGAGGGTCTTAATCTGAGACATTTACTCAGGTTACATTCCTGCCCCAGACTCAGTTCTTTTTTATCTGACCATTGTCTTGGTAGCAGTTCTTCCTCCTCTTCCTCAAGGCCATTCCCTCTTCCCTCTACATCCAGCAGAAAAACAAAGGCAAATTCTCCATGCCAGAGACCCAGCCTCACCTCCACTGTGTCCCTCTGACTGATTTAACTTTTGGTTTAACTCCTCATTTAGCCATTTGTAATGAGCCAATTCCTTTTCCAGCGTTTGGATCTTTTGTTCATACTGAAGCCTGCTGTTTGTCTGTCCTTCTTCTACATGCTCTGCAAACGAAGGAAGTAAAGTCTGTTAAAAACATAGAGATTTGGACAAACAACGCTGATGATTACTTGTACAACAAAGACTAAAAAATTACAGAATTAAAAAGTACAGCAACTGAAGGAAAACAAAAGTAAAATTTCAAAGTGTGTGTGTATAAATATTATCTTAAGGATAAACATAAACTTCTATATGCAATAGAATGTAAGAACAGCTAATAAATAATGAGCTTATTCTTCTTTATATCACAGCAGGGTGTAGCACCTTAGCTGTCCTGACTGATCTTTAAAAAGCTAAATAGGTTTGGAGCTGGTACTTGGATGAGAGAGCACAAGGAAATCCAGAGCTATAGATTTGATTGAGAAGTTGGAAAAAGCACTCCAGAAAGCAGCAATGGCAACCCCTCCCTTAGTGTTGCTGAGATGACTGCATGGATGGGTCTGTATACTCCCCTGGAATCCAGTTTGATTAGAGGAAGACTTAACTTTACCCTTCATTGTAAGGTTATTCAAAGATCTCTGCTGTTGTGTCAGTTTTTCAGCTAAATACATTTCTACAGATTCAGTGGAAGAGGCATTTCAGTTTTCTAAATCTGGCAAGAGATAAGAATGGAATCCATTTCTTATGTTGCATCAGTTTATATGCCTTAGGAAATATGGATGATAAACCAACAGCAGGCTTCATTACAGAAGAGTTTGGGGTGATTTTCCCAATTTCATCAAGAACTTTCAAACCAAACAGAATGGCTAATTTGGGCATGGCCACCACAGATGGCAAGACATCCCAATTTTTCTTACAATCCCACCTAAACAACTAGAACAATTACAAATGTATATGGTGCATTTTTAGGGGAGGCTAGTGCCACCAATGTTCATATGAGGATTTAACAGAAGCCCTCAGCCCTATAGGCTCCCTCTATTACCCCGACTCTGCTGGAGCAGAAGCTGAATGTCCTGCTCATGCTCCTTCTGCTGCAAGGTCAACTGGCGGTCCATCTCCAAGCGCTGACGCTCCAGGGCCACCTCCAACCAAAACACCAGCTGTAGTTGCTCTTCTAGCTGCATTTCCAGTTCGGAAAACGCCACGTTCTGTTTGTGTTGGTCTTCTCGCAAGGTCACCACCTGGTCAAAGCCAAGCATACACAAATGTTTGGAATATTTCAACGTGCTGTGGTAATGAAAAAGGTGGTATGACCGTTTCATGAAGCCAAACCTTCCCATACAACAGTTACTGTATCCCAAAACTGAACAGTCACAGAGCAGTTTCATTAGCTAAATCAGAGCTTTCCAAACTTTTCATGTTGGTGACACACTTTTTAGACATGCATCACTCCGCGACACACTCTTACAGCAGGGCACAAAGCAGGCACTAGGACCTGCGTGGAATCACAGCAGGTTTGGAGGCAGCAAGGCACAAGGCAGGCACTAGGATCTGCGCGGAATCCTGGCAGAGCTCGGAGGCAGCAGCAGCCGCGACACACCCAGACACTGCAGCAGACACACTAACGTGTCCCGACACACAGTTTGGAAAGCTATGAGCTAAATGTTCCTCTGCAAAAGCCAATCAATTTCTCAACAAGGAAAAGTGACATGCAAGGGAGAAGCCTACCTTCTCTGGCATGCTAACTTTCTATGGTTGAGGTCACACATTTCTGAGCCATGCATTGTTTTAACTAGGCTTTATTGAAGAAAACACAACGGGATGGCCAAATTGATCAGAGAAAAGGCAATATCTACGTTTATTGCTGACTGGAAACCCCTTCTGGACTTTTTGCATAAAATAGAAAAAAATGAACGTATGATTCATGGTTTTTGATGATTAGACAGGATAGATTATAGAAAGAAGAGAGTCATGATGTAACTTTAGAGAAAGAGGTAAATTTATAATTGTACTTATAACTGCCGTAAAGATGATCAGAAGCCACTTCTTTGTATCTTTTTTCTTTCTTTTCTATTTTTCTTTTTCTTTCTTTCTTTCTTGCACTTTAAGCTTTCTCTCTGATTTCTTCCTTTTTCTTTTTTCTTTCTTTATATTAGCTTTTATCTTTGTTGTGAAAACTTTTTTAAAAAATTATTTTTAAAAAACGAAAATACAATGGCTGGTTCGCAGAGAACACTAAGCAGTGTTTACAAGCCATAATGGCTTGGCTTGTACCACGCACTAACCCAAACTCAGCAAACTCCAGCATGGCTTAGCACGATGTTTGTGAGTTCAGCCTGGGAGCAAGATTTAAAATAAGTGGGAGACCATTTCTTATATGAGCTGCCTGTCTAGAAAATTAAATATGCCTGAAATGGGCTGTGGCCTAAAACTCTTCCAGATATAGATTTATTATCGATGTGCAAAAGAATCCATACACTACCCATTCATGGTATGGAACAGCTGTTTTGGGGTATTTGATGCCCAAACCACAATAAGGAACAGACATGGACTAAAACACTGTTGTTCTGGCCAGAAGCTTCTTGGTTGGGATGAAGGTAAGAGCAGGAAAACGCCAACATGGATGGCAGCTGTGGCTGAGGGGAGGGGAGGGGGGGCTGAGAAAATCAAGGGGGCAGGCAAGCCAGTAGTATATTCTGCAGTGGGACATATGATGATGGCTTGGGGAGGCAGGGAGGGAAGGGACTTAGAAGATGGGTGGAGGTAAGAGGGCCAATGGGGAAGGGGAAGAGGGCAGAGATAGGTAATACACCAAAACCTTGTCTTACACTGTCAGCCGTACCAGGTAGACCAGATAGGAAACATGACCAGATGAGCTAATTCTACTTTATTGTAAAGCTACATTAACAGAATCATGAAAGTCTGACAGTACAATTCTCCCCCCATCTCCTTTACAGCCGGAGAAACTAGGGAGGGTCCCTTCTGAGACTCTTGCCCCACCCACTAGCCAGCTGCGGGCTATGTGTCTCTTATCTGACCGTTCCCTTGGCAACGTCTCTTCGGCCCATCTCCCAAGGCCTTTCCCACAACCATTACACACATGCCCTTTAAAATCACTCCAGGGTTCCTCCAGATTTTCTTTCGGCCAAATCCCAGAACCACAAAAACGTTCCAGGTTTTGCTCCTGCCAAACTGCAGATTAGAACAAAACACCTTTTCTGTTTCACGTACACCCTTAAGGTTTACCATACTATAAGGAGGGAGAAGAGTTCACTGAAAAAACACATCTCTTGCTGATTTTGAAAAAGACCAATTTCAGCCACACTTCCTGCACTATTTTATTTCCCATTTAGATTGCCAATCAGAAAGAAATGTGTTGGGGTTTGTATATACCCAGGAATTTACAGATAGATAAATTATACTGGAGAGGCTTGATATCTAGGTGAGAGGGGAATTATTCTGCAAGTCACCCAATTAGCAGCCATTGTTGTAGGGATGATGTGGCAGTTATGACTCATACTACAGGTGCTATCATTTAGTTGGGTGTGGCAGATGATGAGAGTGACCTATAATGTGATTGGTCAGTTTATGTATATAGGCAGAGAAGATCTGGTGTTCTTTCTTCTCGTTGCTGTTAAACTTCTCATCGCTGTATTGCTGTATCATTTGTTACTGCTGTTGGATGTATTTTGGACTACGTATGTATATAAAGTAAATAGGCTATTTTATCTAATCTCTGATTGAGTGTCTATTTACTGTGTAGAACGTGGATCACTGGAGTCTTGGAAATAGGCAGCAGGCCGCCCCACGGTGCGCACTCTGACAAAACGGGACAGCCAGCACAGCTAAATAATGGGGAATACTGGGCCTTGTACTTCCTCACCCCATCCTAAAATCTTTCAAGCCATTCCTCACTGCTGAGTAACTGTATTCAATAGCCCCTCACTGGAGGAAGGACATCTACATTACAGACCAGAGTTTTAGAAAAGTCATAGAACTTCCTCTTCAATTAGATATCTACTGGGAAGAAAGCAGGAGAATAAGACCTAAACCTAACTATAAGAAAAGCATTCCCTGCCCATCATCTTTTTTTTATCTTCTCCTGGAAGTTGGCAATGCTTTTGCATCAGTTTGGTGCCTACCTTATCAAAGTATTTGCAAAGCAGTGCCCGGGTCTCAGAGGAAGAGAGGTAGCTGAGTTTTGCCATAAGGTTCATCTCACACTGGGACAGAAGGCTGGCTGAGGACCTCAGAACCCGCTGTCTGCAAGTAATGGACTCATTCTTATATTCTATGGCAGCATCCAGGGCTTCAATGGCTTCATCCAACTGGAAAAGAATCCGTTCCTCCTAAAAACAGACCAAACCCCCCGCCCCAAGAAACTATTTGATCATCATGAGTAGTAAATTGGTACTTCAATCAATTGACTATATTTCCAATCCTTGCTCCATCCATCCATCCATCCATCCATCCATCCATCCATCCATCCATATTCCTGTAATACAGTTACCATTATGGCCACTGGTAGAACAAAGGGAGATCGTGATTTGTCCCAAAGTATTACCAAGT
This sequence comes from Charina bottae, assembly GCA_023362775.1. Classification (NCBI taxonomy): domain Eukaryota; kingdom Metazoa; phylum Chordata; class Lepidosauria; order Squamata; family Charinaidae; genus Charina; species Charina bottae. Next base: position 12,106,722 of record JALMGJ010000010.1, read on the forward strand.
CCCCAGTTAAGTAGAATGTCATTCATGGTACAGTACAAGCTCCAAGATACACAATTATCATAATGACTAAAATTTAAGCGTATTTGATCTCTCAACGCAACCTTTTCCACAGAAATACTGTTGTGGGGATAAAATGAAGGACGACCTCCACATAGCAGCAGCCACATGGGGGTGGTCAACATCAACAAGGTGGCAGATGGAGCATTGGGAGAGAAGGCCTGCCCTTTCTGTACATAAGCCAACACCACATGCATGTTCAAAAGGAACAGAGCTTGCATCCCAATGCTCCATCTACCATCTTTTTAATTTTGATCCCTCCAGTGGATGCCACTGCCTCCATATATGCTGACTTGAACTCTCAAAGGAAAAGATAGGGTATAAATTCAATCAATCAGTTTGTTGTTGTTTATTCATTCAGTCGCTTCTGACTCTTCGTGACTTCATGGACCAGCCCACGCCAGAGCTTCCTGTCGGCTGTCACCATCCCCAGCTCCCCCACGGTCGAGTCCGTCACCTCCAGAATATCATCCATCCATCTTGCCCTTGGTCGGCCCCTCTTCCTTTTGCCTTCCACTTTCCCTAGCATCAGCATCTTCTCCAGGGTATCCTATCTTCAATCAATCAGTTAGTAAGCCTAAATCCTAATTTTCTCAGAAAGGCCTCCTGTACGAGAGACTGCTGGACAAGAGAGATCTAGTAATGAAATCTTGCTAAAGATTGTATGCCATATAAAAGTTAAGCTGGCAGTTGTATACTCTTGCTTGTGGGCAAATTGCCCATTTGAAGGGGCTGATGTGAGAAATCATGGGGAGGCTAGCGAAATAATAGGAGAAATGTTAAATATAAACAATCCAGAGACCGGAGTTTCTTAGTAGCCTTTCTCATAAAATGGCAGCTCTGTCTAGATTGCAGAAAACCAAGGAAGAAGAGATTCAAAATGTTTCTATTGAATTCACTAATAAATGAAGGCTGGAGATTCCCACCACAGTTTCCAAGATTCGGTACTTGACCCTAATCCTTGCATTAGAATATCTTATTGAAGTCTGTAATTCCTACTTCCTTGATCGTGCCCTGTGGTGTGGAGCCTGACAGCTGCTTTGAATAAGTAAGGCTTTAGACCAGGGTTTCTCAACCATGGCAACTTTAAGATGTATGGACTTCAACTCCCAGAATTCCCCAGCCACTTTTGCCTCCCCACCATGAAGCAAGCTTGACTGTTTTTAATATGCACTAGACCAGTGTTTCTCAACCTTGATGTGCTGGCTGGGGAATTCTGGGAGTTGAAGTCCACACATCTTAAAGTTGCCAAGGTTGAGAAACATTGCTTTAGATTGTTCTATAAACCAGAACAAGTAGAAGGCAGCGAACCACTGCAGGATACTGGTAGTGTTCAAAATTAAAACACAATACAGAATTCAGTGGCACAGCGTTTCACCAGCGTCCATAGTGCTTCAACCAAACATTGATTTTACATCTGTTCTGTTGTGTGTAGTGGGCTTGTTATCACTTATGTTTAAAATAGAAGTACCTGACCTGTGAGCAGATTGTAATTTAAGTACAAAGGAAGCACAGAAGTGGAGGACCGTTTTGCCTGCAGCTTTACTAGTTCCTACACACCGCTTACCTCGGGGGATAGCAAGGTGCCCTGGCGTAATTTCCCATCTATCTCCAGCCTCTGCTTGAGCAACTGGTCCTTCTCCTGCCGCAAACTATTAATTTCTTGCCGAATGTGCTGCTGGTCATGTGCGTTGCTGCAGCAAAGCTGCCCGTTCCTCTGTGTCAGCTCTTTCTCCAGGTGCTCGAGACGGCTGGACACACGAAGAATGTCGTCATTCAGAGCCTGAGGCAGAAGGAGAAGGAAGAGATCTTAAGGAACATTCAGCGTCCAACAGCCAGATTTCACCCTGCCAGTTCACCAGACTCCAATAACTCCCGGTAAGTAAATGTTTACTAAAGTCAGGTTAGAGAATGTCAACAGAGGCTGTGTTTTAAGAACAAGACCTATATTTAGAAAGAATGTTCATTCTCCCTGCATTTCTTTTTCCTTCATAATTGGCTGCTTGCCCATCTCTTTTAAATGGGCTGACTTGTTTCCCTCTGTCCTTCATTTTTGAAATGGTCAAGTTGGCTTGATTTTTGTTTTTCACTGACTGAGAACTATCTCTCACGCCAATGACCATGTGGTATGCTTAACACCCGTGGTGATTCGCTTAATGACTGCTGCAAAATAAGGTCGTAAAATCGGGTCAGATTTGCTTAATGACCGCTTCGCTTAGCAAGCAAAATTCCGGTCCCAATTTTGGTCGTTAAGTGATGACTACCTGTAGTCTAAAGCCTTGTCCCCTGGCGCATATCTGACAGTTACTATCCAGCCTCTGTTTGAAGACCTCTAGCAAAGAAAATCACCTCTTCTTCCCATCTACAGATCAAATAAACACATGTAGAAAAGATAGAGATGGAAAATATAGTTGGGTCTGCACACTACTGAGGAGGGATTCTTTTAACCTTGGTCTGTTGAAGAGTGGCCCAGATAACATTAAGCCATGTACCATCCTAATCTCCAAACACACTGCATTATGACATAGTGCAGAGGAATAAGCAATCCAGAAAGCCTTGGGCATGGTTCTCAAAGACCTCGAAAGTTGCTACCAGACTATAAGTTTTAATGGGACAGACTGGGGAAAGCATTAAATATATTAACTGTTAACATGAAGGGAAGTGAAATCAAATTTAGATTTTGTCCCACCTATTATTTGGACTGCTGTCTCCAGAACGTCACTCAAAGGATCAAGCATCACAGGAAAAATGGAGCTTCCCTAATTTACAGTAATGTGTGAACTTAGCAGAAATGCTCCCATAAAGTTTTGTTGTTGTTCAGTCGTTTAGTCGTGTCCGACTCTTCGTGACCTCATGGACCATAGCATGCCAGGCTATAATTCCTTATGTATTACCTTGGTGGTATGAGATGCTCTGATGGACAAGTGATGCAAATTGGGCTCAAAGTTAGGATTTTTCTCCATTTGCCAAAATGCTACCTATTTGCAGACAATTACATCCCTAGTATTTATTTATTTATTTATTTTCTATCCCGCCTTTATTATTTTTATAAATAACTCAAGGCGGCGAACATACCTAACACTCCTCCCTCCTCCTATTTTCCCCATAACAAAACCCTGTGAGGTGAGTTGGGCTGAGAGAGTGGAGATGGAAAGGTGGAGAACATGCAGGAAGTTCAACCACACCAAATTCCCTGGATGATGGAGGATGAAAACAGCCACCCCAATCCAATAAAGCAGGAAAAAACCACCTCTGTCTTCTGCTACATAAAGACTGTTCCAACAACCAATTCAAAGAAAACAGGGCAAAGTAAAGTCATTACAGTAGCATTTCCTCATTTGCCTTTGTGACAATCAGGATTTGCTTTGAAGATGTTGAACCTTAACAAGTCATCTTTTATCATTAATCACAGGTATTGTTTGAGGGCCAGAGGCTACTCTGCACACTGGAAGAACAGGCAGAGAAGGGCTGCAGTAAGCCAGGTAGTACTGCAAAGAAGGTGGAGGCAGGATTTTCTGGGAGGATTTTTCTTACCGCCTGCAACTGTTGTGTGATCCCAGGAAAAGACACAGCTGCTTTAAAGAGCTGCAGATAGATGTATTACTTGCACCCCTCTATGTTCTGAAGCATCTTTCTAAAATCAAGTCCAAAGCATTGAACAGTACAGGCTGTAGAATTGCCTAAGCTTATTCATATTGATTCAGAGCCAGTTACCCCACACTTAACAAAGCTTAAACCTAAGTCACTTTAGCAGAGGAGTTAGAGTCTATACATTTTGTAGAAATGATTCTTCATTTGCTCAGCATCTTTTGCACAAGTTATCAGTGTGACTGTGTGTCTTTCTTTTAATCTACTTCCTTGACCAATGTTGATTGGTATACTCTTTGGGAAGATGGCAAAGCGACATTTTGCCCACCTGGCTAGAGCGGAGTCTCTTGTTTTCAAGGCCATTCTTCTCCTGAAGGAGAGCTTCCTTCTTGGCCACAATGGCTTCCCTTTTGGTCAATTCATCTTCTAGCTCACCCAGGGCACGCCTCTGCTTGAGGATTTTTTCCATCTCCAGATCCAACCACTTCTTCTGCTCTTCAATTTTCTGATTTAAAAAAACAGGAGAAAGAGAGCAGGTTGTCCCAGCAACCAGACAGGCTAGACAATGTGTAAGTTTTTATTGTCAACTACCAAACAGAATCCCTACTCTAAAGAATCCATATACTGTATGGTTGGACTAACCCAAGTATATTATCTTCTGTCCCTGGGGTTCATGGGTCACCCCTGCCAATTACTTCAGAGACCAGAATATTTTTGTGATACTGTTTTGGTTCATACATAGAGCTAAGTCTTCAACTTGTTGGTTTGATTTCAGTTCATTATCATGGTTCACACAATATGCCTGCATTGACACAACATATCTAACCTGGACAGTTCTCTGACTTAGCAGCTGCAGTCATATACCACAGAAAGTCTGGATGGGGTTCCAGTTGGTGATTTTATTTATTTATTTTGGTGGCTTAACATTGCTGGTTAAATAAACCTATTTAGTTTATTATGTGATGTATACCACACAAACCCAGAAACCAGGTTAATTTAGTAACCAAGTTAAGCCTGTTGCATGAAACAATGTGTCAATAGAACCAATCTCCCAAGTTCATTCTATCAAAATTTGCTCACAAACCACCAAATATCAGCTCAGCAATTTTCCATGTTTTGTCCAAGTAAGAAATGAGATAGATGCATTACGACTACAATAGGCTCATAGTATATGTTTCATTTAACCTGTTCTCAGTCAAAAACAACTGAGAAGAGAATGGCTCAAAAATTCTGAGCCTGCTTTATCAAATTACATCACTGCTATGGCCCTGGCAGACCTGCCTAAAGAACGGCTGCAGGTTTTATGGCTTACCGTAATGTTTGAACTAGCCATTATGGCCTGTTGAACACAATGCAGTGTTGGCACATCATGGAATAATAAGAAAAGAACATCTAATCTGAGAAACCATCCCCTAAATACAACATTCACTTTGCTTTCCATGGTGGCAGTCACCCAGGGAAGAGATACAAAGAGCACAATGGCCATTTTAAAGAGGGTATCCCTTTGATGTTGTCATGGAGAAGATCGATCTACGTGGTCTCTAGGAATTGAAAACGACTTGATGGCACTTAATCCATCCATCAATCCCTTTGGGGGGAAAATGGGGGGAATGAGGAGAAGTTCAAGGTCAAAGTCATCACGCCTCGAGATGATGCCTCCATTAAAAAGCCACAATGATGTCCAGAGGACGATGCGTGCATCCCAACGTCACTGTGCAAATGACATGATTATGCCACTGGTGCCACGATGCGAGTGTTGTCTTTTGCCCCACTTGTGAACCTCCACCCTGCAAAGAAGCCAGTAGGCAGCTGCCTTTACCTGCTGCTGTTCTAGACTGATCATTGAGTCATTGCTGCCGCTCCTATGCTTCCGCTGGTAAGCAGCTACCTCCTCGGTTTTGATGCGCAGAATCTTCTGATGCTGCTCATGTTTCAGCTCCAACTCCTAAAGGTGGAAGAAAAAGAAATACACAGTTCAGTTACTGATTATTTATTTAAAACAAAGGAGAGCAACCTGGACCTTCTGGACAGCATATAACTTCTGAACTACTTCTAATAATTCCCCAGAACAAACTCCAACCAGAAATGGGGTAGGCAGCATTCTGAAAACTGATCAGCATTTGAAAGTGAGAACCATACATGTGAAGCCTCCATACACTTGTTAAAATGCAGAGGGAAAGCCACCCAACACTGCCCTCCACGCACACAACATCTGGGGGAAACATTAATATTCTGGTCCTGCTGGCAGATAGGACCCAGCCCTGTCCACCTGTACCCATCTTGAAGGCTAACTGTGGCTCTTGAATGCCAAATCGTTACCAGCTCCCAATTTATAATATTTTGCACTCAAATGTATTTCCTCTCTCTAAATTCATCCTTTGCCAACCCAGATGCCCTGTAAGTGTGTGGATTTTGATCTCAGAATTCACCAGCTAGTTTACCCATTGCTAAGAATTCTGCAAGTTGAAGTCCACGCCTTTGGAAGAAGATGCCAGGTGGAGTACTTCTAGTGGGGGATTGGCAACTTGAGACGTGTCTCTGCGAGCTCCGCGGTTGACCCGGCAACACAGACTTTTTTGGGCTCAGGCAGGATTTCCTAGAGCCCAGAAGTGTTCTCCGGATTGAGAACCCCAGGAATTACCCCATTTGTCCTCCGGACGGCTGGAAGCAACCAGAAGACCGCAAAACAGCGTTTTGCGATCGACTGGTAAGCTAGCAGCTGGGAGGCAGGGATTGCCATCATTTCCTAAGCCGCGTTGAAGCCTTAAACGGACTCAAAAGCTGCCTACCCCATTTCTAAAACACCAATTTTTTTCTTTTTTAATCATTATTAAGGAGAGGCTCTTTGCAACAAAGAAATGTGGAATCTCTTGGTGGTTTTCATTACTTTTGGAAGTTATTTAATTTGTTAATTTGGCTTTTTTAAAAAATATATATATTTCTCTCTCTCTCTTTTTTTAATTGTATTGTTGAATTTAAAGACTTTCGCCTGTTTACTGTTACTTTTTTCAAAGTTTGAAGGATTACAAAAGAATTAACCACTTCGTTGAATTTGCAGAGCTGAGCTTTCATCTATCTACTTTCTCGTGAGAAACGGCTTTGTTTACCTTTATTTTTCCACCCCCGCTGATTAATACTTTCTTTCTGAAAGACAGCCTTTTGTCTAATATCCTGAGGCACTAGAGGGCACCATAACATTCCATGGAAGGATATGGAAGATTTTAAACTTTACTTATGCTTTGGACCATCTTTTAGAAAGTTATTTGGAAAATAAGGTCCCGGTCTCAAAGAAAAAAATGAGGAGTAACGTCCCAAAACCAAAAAGTGAAGGGAAGACGTTTCACCTCTGGAATGTTAATTTTGAAGAAGGAAAAGCTTTGAGTGTAAAAGGAAGGAAATAGCTGCATTCTTGGAATATCGAGATCAAAGACAAGATTTAGGCCTCAGGGGACGGAAGGTCCTTGAAGATGAGTTGGACTTTACAAGGCAGGTTGAGGATTGCAAGTTGAAAGCCTTGTGTGTAACAGTGAGATATATAAATGCCTTAGTTGACTTTGAAGTGGGTTAACTGTTTAATTGTGCTTACTAGGATGGTCTTTTAAAGGTTTAGGTAAAGGTAAAGGTTCCCCCCGCACATTTGTGCAGTCGTGTCCAACTCTAGGGGCCGGTGCTCATCTCCGTTTGTTAGCCGAAGAGCCAGCGTTGTCCGAAGACGCTTCCACAGTCATGTGGCCGCATGACGCGCGCAGAACACTGTTACCTACCCACCGAAGTGGTACCTATTCATCTACTTGAATTTGCATGCTTTCGAATTGCTAGGTTGGCAAGAGCTGGGGCAAGTGCGGGAGCTCACTCCGCACGCAGGGCTAGGGATTCGAACCTCCGAACTTGTGATCTTCCGATCGACAAGCCTGGCGTCTTACCCGCTGAGCCACCACGCCCCTTTAAAGGTTTAGACAGATGTTTTTGCTTTTGGGATAATGAATTTATCTTGGGTAAAAGGATATTAATAAGGTTATTGTTTAAGTATGTAATGGAGATATAATGTTTAACTATATAAATGTTTTGGTTAGTAAAATTGTAATGAGGAAGGATAATATTTGATTATCTGTCTATTAAGGGGGAATTTTTTTTATGTTATAAAAATGTTTTATATATATATATATCCATTTCAAGGGAAAAATAGTGTTTTAGAGGAAATGTTATATTGAGAATGGAAATGTTCTATAGAAATAATGCTCATTCCAGTTTGAACTAGAGTAAGAGATTGATATTGACTTATTTATATCTTTGTTGTAGAACAGAGCTTTCCAAACTGTGTCGCGACACAAAAGTGTGTCGCCACACATAGTCTGGTGTGTCGCCACACAACCCGGAAGCGCTGATCATCATCAGCGCTTCCGGGTTTTCCCGCGGTGACACACCAATGGTGGTGTGCAAAAACCAAACGCGGCAGCAGCGCTTCCGGGTTTTTGCGCGCTGCCGCAACGGCGGCACTTCCGGGTTTTCCCGCGGCGACACACCAACAGCGGTTGGTGTGTCGCCGCGGGAAAACTTTGGAAAGCCCTGTTGTAGAAAGTCGGAAGTTAGTATGTATGCATTATGTAGTATGTAGTCTTTTTTTTTTGTATTTTCATGCTTTTTAGTTCCTTTTTTCTCTTGTTCAGTCGTTTAGTCGTGTCCGACTCCTCATGACCTCATGGACCATAGCACGCAAGGCCTTCCTGTCCACCACTATCTGCCGGAGTTTACTCAAATTCATGTTCATTACATCGGTGATGCTATCTAACCATCTCATCCTCTGCCGTCCCCTTCTCCTTTTGCCTTCAGTCTTTCCCAGCATCAGGGTCTTTTCCAGTGAGTCCTCTCTTCGCATTAGGTGGCCAAAGTATTTGAGCTTCAGCTTCAGTATCTGTCCTTCCAATGAGCAGTCAGGGTTGATTTCCTTTAGGATTGACTGGTTTGACCTCCTTGCAGTCCAAGGGACTCTTAAGAGTCTTCTCCAGCACCACAGTTCGAAAGCATTTCTTTTTCTCTTGTAGTATACTTTTCTCTTTGTAGTATTTTATTTTCTCTTGTAGTATACTTTATTTCATTTCTTGTAATTTTTATGTGTTTGTTGAAAAACGTAATAAAGCTTTATTTAAAAAAAGGAAGAAGATGCCAGGTGGAGTCATTTATCTCAAAGACCCTCTGCTGCTCCTGGTCACAGATGGCTTGGGATAATAAGCCACCTCTATTGACCAACTTTGCCTCCTCCAAACATTGAAAAAAATGGACCTCTAAATAGCTGGCGATTTGGCATCCCCCATAAAGGTTGCCCAAACTGGGTCTGAAGATGATGGACCACCTACTTGATAGCTCTTCATAGACCTATAAGGATTTTAGAGTTTTGCGCTGTAAATTTATCTATTGAATTATCTTGCTCATCGTTTTGTCTGTAGCTTGAATCATGTCAACTGGATTTCTATTTTCTCAGTGGAAACGTTTCGCTCCTTATCCAAGGAGCTTCTTCAGTCTGAGCAAAGTTAGTAAGGGAATCCTTAAATATGTTTCTAGGTGGCTGTGTGACCTTGCACCTGGGGCTAGGTCATGGTTATTTTGAGATGTTATTTCTAAGTCCCTTTATCATCTAAAGGGGGATCGTTAAGCTGCTGTTAGGCTTAACAATCCTCCTTTAGATGATAAAGGGACTTAGAAATAACATCTCAAAATAACCATGACCTAGCCCCAGGTGCAAGGTCACACAGCCACCTAGAAACATATTTAAGGATTCCCTTACTAACTTTGCTCAGACTGAAGAAGCTCCTTGGATAAGGAGCGAAACGTTTCCACTGAGAAAATAGAAATCCAGTTGACATGATTCAAGCTACAGACAATTCCACCTGGATGACTGAGAACCTTCATAGACAACTTGCTCATCGTTTGTATCTACATATTGTTATGTTAGAAAGGATTCATAATCTGACAATTTAAATAACAGCAATAATAAATGTTACCTCACACAGATCATGAACCCCAATGAAATAAATATGATTCAAACATGGTAAACAAGCTCTGCCTATTGCCAGCCTTTCTTGCTTGGACATGGAAACCCAGCCATCTCTACCTTGACCCGGTGCTGTCTCTTCTGCATCTCAGTTTCCAAGCGTCGCTTCTGCTCCACTTCTTCCCGCAACCGCTTCTGGAGCTGCCCTTGCTGCTGCCGCATCAGCTGCACATTTCGCTCCAGCTCCAGAAGACGCTTCTCGTTTTGAGCAGAGAAAGATGCCAGCCTCTCCGTCGCTCGCTTCTTCTCCTGCAGGATCTGTCTCAAGAGAGATGATACAGGGATGGCAGCATATGCTGGGACCAGACATTCAGCTCCTAAAACGGTCAGGGCCCTGGAATTATGTCCTGATACTTGGCTGCTCTTCCTTCTAAAGTCTGAGCTGTCTCTCCAGATTTTCCAGCCTCAGGCTGGGAGATACAAAAGAGATGGTCTGGATTCACAGGTCACACTTAAATTTAAAAATTCAAATGAGTCCATCTTGGCCAAAAGATAAGCCAAAAATTTGCTCTGGCTCACATTATACTCTTTACAAGCCGCAATGGCTGGGTGCCTGTAACATGCTAAACTAGATTTATTTAAACTTTTTTTTTTACATTGGTAATTAGTTGGCTTCACACAAATTATGCTATGATATAAAACCCAGTTTACAAACCACGGGTGAGTGGATCTGCAAAACCATCTAAGCCATGTTGGTTTCAGGCTTGGTTTGAACCCCCTTATTTCCTAGGCTACCTTTGCCTTGCTCTGAGCTGCTTCCACTTTGCTACGATATTCCTGGAGTTTCCACTTTTCGGCAGGGTCACGGGGCTCTTTGCCTTCCAGCTCCTGCAACTGCCTCTGGCCATCATTCAGTTCCATCCGCACCTGCTCGGCTTCCTGCTCCAAATGTTGGATCTTCTGCTGGTACTGCTTGTTCATGGCCTGAGCATGCTTGCCTGAAACAGACAGACTTTTGTGACCTGGCAGAAGGTCAGCCCAGAAAGTCACCTTCTGAAGGGAAAAGTAGGATATCAAATGAATTAGAAAGTAGAGGAAGAATTGTGCCAAAAGATAAAACAGTCGAAGAAAATAGGTGAAGTCTGATGTTCCAAGAGAAAGCTTTGCTAGCCCTTTCCGCAAGCAGTAAAAAAGAGAAACAGATGACCAGGGGAGGTAGGGATTTTTGTAGACGGCATAGGGAATGGCCTTGAAGGAGAGGAGGAAAAGGATCAAGTATGAGTTGAGTCCATTCCAAGAAACTAATTTGAGTAAGCATTTCAGACAGGCCCCTCTGTAATTCACATGAAGGTAAAGCGAGGGAGGGGAGAAGGGCATTCAAACTTGCAAGATTCTGTTACTATAGCTTTTCCAACAAAAGTAGTCTTAGACCGATCTGGTATTGGTTTCTTAGTCTGGTCTTCCTCTTAGGACTGAGAATTGTCAAGAGCAGGGAAATAAACAAATCGGGAAGAGCAGTGTCTTGAAAGTTGCTCAACAGAAAACTTGCTTGGAAATGTTGGTTCTCAGGCTTAAGAGAACTAATTTCATACCACAATGTGACCTAAGCAAGAAAGATCTCTAGGGAGGCAACAGGGCATCCATTTCAATCAATATGCTTATCCTGGCCACCTTCTCATCCTGTTTTTATTTTTTAAACAGATTTTTAAAAAATGTTTAAGAGTAGGTAAAAAAAAAATCACCTGAGAAGCTGGCTTGCAGCAGCATCCATCTTTCTACTGTAGTTACTAGCATTCTTAGCAAAAAAGAATGTACTGTATCTATGATGGGTGGCCACAACCAGTGCGTTCTTGAGAAGTATGCACATATCCAGGAAAAAAGATCAACCATGATAAAGTACATCCTAGGGACCAAAGGGGGCAAGTGGGTGGGTGGGGGTGAGAGAGGAAGCAATCAACTCTGTGATTTGCTATGCCCACCACCTCAGATATTTGGTGAACATAGACATCCCAGCAGTTCTTTTATAATGGCTCTCAAAGTTCTAAATGTGCCCACTGATCCAAAACAGTTGTTGAGAGATGTATCCACAAAGCTTCTACATCCTCTTGCCGGTCACCCCAGCTTGATCCTCAGCACCACAGCTCCATACCTGTCTTAAGGAGCTCTCCTATCAGGTCCTCTTTCATACGGATGTTGATGGCCAGCTCACGGATCTTCTGGTGGGCCTGAAGCAGCCGCCATTCTGAATCCTTGCCTGGAAAGATCCCTGCTGAACTGCCCAACTCCTGTTGCCTATTGTCTTTGAAGAAGCATGAGTACAGGGCGAAAGGGAGAAAAGAGCTAAAAGGAAGGCACGTCAAGCAAACCCTCATCATGACCGTCTCCCACCCGGAAACCTATGCCCTCATTGTGGGAGGTTGTGTGGATCCAGAATTGGCCTTTATAGCCACTTACGGATCCACTGTTAAAATTTTACCTTTGGAAGACAATCTTACTCGGCTACGAGTGATCGCCAATGAATGAAATGAAGGACAGAAAACCTAAGTGAGAGGTGATTGGGACAAATTTTCTCACAACAGTGGATGGAACCAATGGCGCAAAGACAATCAATTGCAGGACAGCTGATTCTGATTGAGTGTTAAGAAAAGACTCTGAACAAAAACGACAGTTCAGCAATGGAACCAATGACAGAGGGAGGTGGTGGATGGGGCAGCTATCTCTCAGGGGTGCTTGAATTTGGATTCCAACCCAATGGCTCTTTCCAACTCTACAATTCTCTCCACATTTCTCTTTGGTGAGGATTCAGGAGTTGGGGGGAAGGAGGGTCTGAAATAATAATTTTTTTTCTCAGCATTGTGAAAGCAGAATAAGTCTTTCTGGGTGTTCTTTGCTCTGCTGAAACTTGCCTTCCTGATCAAAAGCATGGGAAATATGCCATACCTTTGGGTAGTTCCAAAGTTTTCTCCTGGACTCCCTCTGGAGTTGTTTTGTTGTATTTTTTACTCTTTTTGGTTGAAACCTCCTCTTTGCTCCAGCTATGGATTCTGTTCCTACAACAGCACCCAGTTATTCATTTTAATAAAAACACAGGACACCAACAAGGAAACAAAGAACAAACTCACAAATCATTCAAGTACTGGCTAAAATAAGTCAACTTACACTTGGATACTCCCATGAGATATCTGGAGGGGTTGTACAACTAATATGGGAGATAAAAGACTGCAGCCAAGCTCTGTGACCGGGTTATATGTGGTGCTAAGCCATGTCATATTTAATCAAAGTTTACTGTATAACCCATGATTTAGGGTTATATATTATGCAAGCCACAAGAGTCAGTTCACACAAAAGTAAACCTAGAACAAACAAACCAGATCATGGCTTAGTGTGTGATGTGAACCCCTTCTGGGCATCGAGCCAGAAAGATAAGACTGATGGGATCTCTGTCAATTCATGTTAACCTTATAACTCTTAAATTAAAGTTGAGTTAGCCTACTACAAGTAAATGCTGATACTTTCTTCTATGCAGCTATGTCCTTTTTGAATCATGGCCAAATTTTCACTTCCTTATCTTATGCCCAGGACTAACAGAGCTGTCTGCTCAGTCAGCTAAGGTTCTTCTTTCTGCTGAGTGCAGTTTGCTCAAAATACTATCTCACTTTCAGCCTCAAAGCAGTCACTGTCTTGCAGACATTACCTTTAAGAGAATTGTGGACTGGCAGAAAATTCAAGGTCTCTTAATCTAAAAGAACCAACCATCATCCTTTGCGGATGCAATTATAGTAGTGCTTGTGAAGCTTTGATTTGGAATTTCAATAAGGCAGTTCAATCTAATGTCCAAATCAAATCAACTGTGCAGATGAGATTGACAATTGGACTGAATCAGATGCCTGCAGAAAGTTTCCACCTCTTTTTAAAAATCAATTCAGAAAATCAAATCAATATTCAGAATCAAATAGAGGATCTAAATGGAACCAAAGTTTCAAACTTGAAGCAACCATTTTGAATTCAATTCAGATGCTTCGTACTAAAAACATTCACGTTTGAAACATTCTAAACACCAATAGACCCAAAACAATCTGCAGGAAGATGTGATACATTACTCTTAACTCACCTGTATTGCTGAAGGGGCCAGACTGGCCAGTATCTATTCTCCTCCTCCAAAGGTGAGTCAAAAACTTTGCCCAGTGCTTTCATTTGTAGCTTATCCTTTGTCGCCAAGCTACAGGCACTGTCTCCAGTGTGACTGTGGCTGCGTCCCAATGAGTCTTCTCCATTGTGAGCTGCGACACTATGGTGCTATTTAAAGGAGAACGTGCAGTGAGGAAAAGGCTGCAGGGTGACTCTAAGATTTTGTCTACAGCTTTAAACCATTTGTCCCAAGAAGTTTCAAGGTTACTTAGAACTACTTAGGTTGAATTTTAATTGTCTCTTTGGTTCTCTTTAAAGGTAAAGGTTCCCCCCGCACATTTGTGCAGTCGTGTCCAACTCTAGGGGCCGGTGCTCATCTCCGTTCGTTAGCCGAAGAGCCAGTGTTGTCCGAAGACACTTCCATGGTCATGTGGCCGGCATGACACACGCGGAACGCTGTTACCATCCCACCAAAGTGGTACCTATTAATCTACTTGCATTTGCATGCTTTCGAATTGCTAGGTTGGCAAGAGCTGGGGCTAGTGCGGGAGCTCACTCCGCACGCAGGGCTAGGGATTCGAACCTCCGAACTTGCGATCTTCCGATCAACAAGCCTGATGTCTTACCCGCTGAGCCACCACGCCCCTATTGTTTCTCTTTATCTCCTTCCAAATAAAAATAACTCATTACTGTACAGCACAAATATGAGTCACTTACCAGCCAATCACATTTTTGACCAGTAAGTTGCACAAGACTAGGCCATATAATCAGGTTATGGTTTAGTGTGTCATGTGAACCCTCAAAATTGGGTGAACTGAGAAAAACATTGGTGAGTATACCATGGGAATAGAGTCAGTGTGCCTCTCTCACAGCTCATTATGTTCTTGTTTTTCTTTTTCATTAATTCCTTCAAAGCCCAATAAACTGTGATGCTCACACTGCTTGCAATATTGTTAGGAAAAATGCATTAGGCATATTTTCAGTGGAGAGAGACTTTCAAGTAGGGGCCATCATCATCCCAAGATTATTATGTGATCTTGCAGAGGGGCCTCTAAATTCCTGAAATATCACAAGATTTTGGCCTCCTTATGAGAGATTTCACAAGTGTATGCAAAAATGCTAATTTGGGTGCCTACCACAATCTCTTCTAAAGTTTATTTAACTGGATGAGGGCTGGGGGTAGGAAGGGAGACGTGGCCTCCAAGCTGTCTCCAATCCAGACCCAAGGGGAAAAAAACTCTTGAGTGTAGAATGATGAAACAACTCACAAACCTTACTGTGGTTATTACAGGAAAGCTTGAACCAGTGGTGGGACTGGTTTGCATCCACAGGAGCTGTGTGTGGCCTTTGGCCAAGCTGCACCAGAGAGACATTCCCTAGCAGTTCAGGCATGCCCAAATGGGGCATCTCCATCTTTAGGTACTTCTGGAGTTCAGAGATGGTGTCTTCCTGCTCCTGCAATTTGGCGCTCTGAAAAAAAATAATGTGAGACAAATGTGATTGCCTGAAAGCAGAGCTGATAACTTGGGGGCCATGGGCACCCCAGCTCTTTTTTGTTCCTGCCTGGAGTCTCCTCCTCCAGCAAAATGAGTAAATTATCCATTTTCAACAACATGATTTATTGTGCTGTTTTTACAGCACTAATATAGTTTTGGTAAGCTTTGTGTACACTCCACGCACCTACCAAAAATGTAGGAAGGGGGGGGGGGGGAAAGGTCAAATCCCAATAATTTTGGCTTCACCTCCTTTGGTGACATCACTGCATCATCTTCAGCTATTTTTTTTAAGTGTGGACTCTGGCCACTATAGGTGCTCCTCTCACCTCCTGCCCCAACTTATAGCAGTTATCTCAATCTAGCATCTTCCAGATGTGCTGGGAGAACTCTTCAAATTTCCCCCAAGTTTCTAAAGAAGGACTTCTCAGAATTGCAGTCTCAGCACTTCAAGGAAGAAAACTGCTTCAGAAGAACTACGTGAGACAGATAGACTCACACCTAATGCCCTGTTGCTGATGTTCTACCTATTCCCATGGTCAGTTTGAGTGGACATTCAGAGAAAATCTGGGGCTGGGAGGTAGCAAGGCAAGGGCAAAAACCTGGTGGCTTGAACAAGCACCACAAAGGCAGGCCTGTAAGAGTACTGACCTATTGACCTAAATTCCAAAGATGGATGACTTCCTCCTCCCAATGCAGTTGAAAGAAGATGAGCCCTTAAGGAGACCAAAAGTGGAGAAAAATAATCTGGCTGCAAAGATGAATGACTCCTTTATTAGCAGATGGCAGGCCAGCGGAGGGGAAGCTTGCCAACCTGTCAAGGAGATACCTGTGCTTTGTATTGCTCCATTGCATCCTCAAGGGCAGCCAAGAAATCCTGGTTCTCCTTCTCTAAACGCTCTACTTGCTCCTCCAGCCTCACCACCTCCTCCTCTCTCACAGCCTCCGGTCCTGGCTGGTGCTCCTCCTGGCAAAAGAAGAGGAAAAGGGCAGAGGGGTGGGATTTTCCTGATGGGAACTTCAGAAGGTTCTTTGAGCATCTCCCTGCCCAGACCAAAAAGGAGCAGAGCACCCTCATAACCCCAGCCTCAGTATCATACCGTGAGATGCTGTTGGCAGAAACAGCTCCATGCCTTGCACCCCAAAATAATTATGGCTTCCCTGGATTAGAAACAGCTGGCTGCAATGAGGAATTTAATCTCTCCTTATTTTGAGATGGCTGCAATGAGGAATTTCCAATCTCTCCTTATTTAGAGATTATCTGATTTTTAACCTGATGCACTAACTGGAAGCAGTTTGACTAGAGTAAGTCCCTGGAAAAATAACAATATCCCCCAGGGTATAAAAGATTATTATGTAGATTATTATTATGTAGATTATTGCAATGCGCTCTACATGGGGCTACCCTTGAAGACTATCCGGAAGCTTCAGCTGGTGCAGAATGCGGCCGCACGGGCAGTTTTGGGTGTGCCAAGATCTGCACATGTAACACCGTTGCTCCGCGAGCTGCACTGGGTGCCGGTTTGCTTCCGGGTACAATTCAAGGTGTTGGTTATCACCTTTAAAGCCCTACATGGCATGGGACCAGAATACCTGAGGGACCGTCTTATCCCCATGTTATCGACCCGCCCCACCCGGTCATTCAGAGAGGGCCTGCTACGAACCCCATCAATTAGAGAATGCCATCTGATGGGGTCTAGGAGGCGGGCCTTCTCTGTGACAGCGCCCACTCTATGGAACATCTTGCCCCCAGAGTTGAGACAGATTTCCTCCCTCCCGACTTTTAGGAAAGAGCTGAAGACCTGGTTTTGCCGCCTGGCATGGGAAGGAGGAAGGGATAGCTCCTCATGGGGGTGGCTAATTCCCTAATTTTAACGTCCTTCTATTAATGAATGCCTTCGTCCATCTGGATTTTATAATTACTTATTGTATTGTATTATTGTTGTTTTATATATTTTTAGATTCTATTTTAATTTATTTATTGTGAACCGCCCAGAGTTCCCCATGTGGGGAGATGGGCGGTCATATAAATTAAATAAATAAATAAATAAATAAAAGATAAGTGATCATAGAGAAACACAGCATCTTCTTTTCAAAGCTCTGTATTCACAAACAATGCTAAGCCAAAATATGGTTTACAGTATTGACCTGTGTGTGCATATCACACTAAGTCATGGTTTGTTGAATAAACCATAACTGGGCCCACAGATGTTGCTAAGGCAAAAATCATGGCTTGCAAACAATGGCTTAGTTCACAACACATGCTATGCCAAAACTGAACAAGCCACACAATAGATTAATGGAGAGTGAGTAACTGCAGGCTACGTGTAGTTCTCTTTCCCACCAAGATTGATCACAAAATTCAGCAGGGCTATTTTGTGTGTGTGTGTGTGTGTGTGTGTGTGTGTGTATATATATATATATATATATATAGAGAGAGAGAGAGAGAGAGAGAGAGAGATTTTAAATGTAAAGGTTCCCCAGCACAATCGTGTTCGACTCTAGGGGCCAGTGCTCATCTCCGTTTCTTAGCCGAAGAGCCAGCGTTGTCCGAAGAAGCTTCCACAGTCATGTGGCCGGCATGACGCACGCAGAACACTGTTACCTTCCCACCGAAGTGGTACCTATTTATCTACTTGCATTTGCATGCTTTCGAATTGCTAGGTTGGCAAGAGCTGGGGCGAGTGCGGGAGCTCACTCCGCCACACGGGACTGGGGATTCGAACCTCCGAACTTGCGACCTTCCGATCGACAAGCCTGGCCTCTTAACCGCTGAGCCACCACGCCTCCATATATATACACATACATACATCCACACAAACACACACATACCACACACACACACACACACACATTTTATTTATTTGTTAAATTTATATGACCGCCCAACTCCCCCAACGGGAGAGTGTGTGTGTGTGTGTGTGTGTGTGTGTGTGTGTATAAAATAAAATTTAAAAAACCACATATCTGCTGCAAGCTTTTTGGCACATGTTTAACTCTTGCACAGTTTTCAGGGTTGGATAGTTTTACTTATTTCATGATTTATTTCTACTAACCAGTTTCATTTTTCTTTTCAGTTTCCTAGAGACTTTTTCCGAACTGGCAACACATAAAAGTCATTCCTAGACAATAAAATCTGGGGGGAGGACCTCCTCCCTTCCTTTCGTGCCCCGTCGGCCCAAGCGCATGCCATCCGAGGGCTCTTTTCCTATTACCTGAGCCTTGGCCAGCTTGGAACTTGAGGTTTTGGAGCGCGGCTCTGGCTCTTCAGCCGAAGTGCTTTCAATCCCGCTGTCTACGCCGGAGGTCAAGCTCAGCTCACCTGCCCCACTTTCCACGGCACACAGCCAGTCCTTCACCTGGAGCGCCTGTTCCTCCGTCAAATTGCCCTCCCCGTGCAGTTCCGTCAAGAGCTGATAGGCAGCGTCCGTGCAAGTCCGGTAGCGGCTGCACTCAGCTTGCAAGCGGGCCACGTTCTCCGAGGGGCGCTTGACGGGCACCTCCGACCGGCGGATGATGCGCGTCTCTGAGCGGTGCCGCTGCTCCAGGGCCCTCTGCAGCCTCTTGATGCGCAGCTGCAAGGCCTCCACAGGCTCCACCTCCTTGCAGCAATTCACCATGGCCCAATTTTTGATATTCTGAGCCCAGCTGGCATAATTGAGAGTAGTCAGACTCTCATCAAAGTCGGAGGAGGAGGGGCTGACGCAGGCAATCATCACTGTCTTGGCATTCCCACCTAAAGAGCCCTTCAAGATCCTGAAACCAGAGCACGATTTCATGTTAGCAAGACTGGAGTGGAATGGGGGGAACAGAGTGGTTCAGTTTTTGGTTTGGGTCGTAAATAGCTCTTAGGAAGGCAGAACCTATCAGAGATTGTAAATGAAAATAACTCTGGCATTAAAGTTCATTATTTATGTC
The DNA here is from genome assembly GCA_023362775.1 of Charina bottae. Lineage (NCBI taxonomy): Eukaryota > Metazoa > Chordata > Lepidosauria > Squamata > Charinaidae > Charina > Charina bottae. The sequence continues at coordinate 12,125,895 of JALMGJ010000010.1, forward strand.
TTTCTTAGCTTCCCATCGATTTTATTTCAAAAAGAAAAAAAAACCACCCAGTGCATTGTAGAACAAGATTCACACCCTGAATTTAAAGTATGATTTGTTTAGTTATTTTCACTGACCAGGTTATAATTGTCTGGGTTCTCACGACATGCCAAGCCACAAACCACAGCTTCCAAACTACAATCAGCTTATATGTTCTGCAAAGCCAGCCAGTAAAGCTTGGAAATCAGGGTTTATGACTCTGCATGTTGTTTGGTGTAGTGGTTAAGGCCCCAGGCTAGAAATTGGGAGACCCTGAGTTCTAGTCCCGCCTTGGGCACAAAGCCAGCTGGGTGACCTTGGGCCACTCACTTTCTCTCAGCCCTAGGAAGGAGGCAATGGCAAACCACTTCTGAAATCTTGCCAAGAAAACTGTCCAGACAGTCTCTGAGAATCAGACACAATTGAACGGATTAAAAAAAATGTTGTTTGAACCCAGCCTGCTATGATTTATCCAATGTCATTGCTAAATCCATGATAATTTAACATATGCTGAACCCAACCAAAATATTTCCCGACTATTGAGAAATATGACCTACTATTTCAGCTTAAAATGAAATGAGTGGAGATAACAAAGGACAATTCCAAGTGAGGAATTAAAAAAAACCCAAAAGCTTAACATTTAATTTTAAAATGAGGATACTACAACATAAAAATGATGGTGTATATCGTACACCTCAGAAAAAGTTTAATCAGAGTTGGTTGTAATTATCTTGCTGATGAAGATGCAGTTTAGGACTTGAAACATTAACTCACATGATCTAGGCTTCTCCTATCATTCCACATTTTGAGCTGAAATCCCCAACATGATTTCAGACTAATGGCTGCATATCAAGAATGCCAATGTTCTTCTAGGCTATATCTCTAGTATTTGGAATCTACCAAGACATCAGGAATTCTGGACTTTTCACAATCAAATTTTAAAAGAAGCATTATATAATGCTAGAAGAATGAATCTATATACTGGATATGCAGCAAGCTATTAATATGTCATTTGCCAATATTTGAATAACTTTATTTTTTTTAAAAGGCAAAGAGAAGTCTATTAAGCAATTGGACCGGAGATTGACCACAGTAAAGATTCTGTTCTGTTAAGTAATTGGATCAAACCTTTTGTTTTGTTTACAATACAATATTTACAATATATTATATTATATTGTATTACATATTATATGTAATATATCTGCACTTTGCCCATTTTAATGTTAAAGCAAATAGCTAATACAGATATATATATATATACACATATATATACCTATGATATATATACCTATATATATATACCTATACCTATACATATATATATACTATATACTATATATATACTATATACATACACACACACACACACACACACACACATATATATATATATATATATATACACACACACACACACACACACACACACACACACCCCTATATACCTATGAGATATATACCATAAGGGGGGGTGGCTCAGCAGGTAAGTCGTCAGGCTTGTCGATCAGAAGATCACAAGTTCGGAGGTTCGAATCTCTAGCCCCGCGTGACGGAGTGAGCTCCCGCACTCGCCCCAGCTCTTGCCAACCTAGCAATTCGAAAGCATGCAAATGCAAGTAGATGAATAGGTACCACTTCGGTGGGAAGGTACAGCGTTCCGCGTGGGTCATGCTGGCCACATGACCGTGGAAGCGTCTTCGGACAACACTGGCTCTTCGGCTAACAAACGGAGATGAGCACCGGCCCCTAGAGTCGGACACGACTGCACAAATGTGCGGGGGGAGCCTTTACCTTTATACACACACAGATATTTGGTTTAGCTAGCTATTTTGATATTTTGAAACAGACTACCTGGTTATTTTGGAATCCCGATACGGAATGTGGCTGCTTTTCCGGCGGGGGTCTCCCAGGGCACTGATGACATTGCCCAAGGCCAAGAGGCTGGCGTTGATCTGGATGCTCTCCTTCAGTCTCTCCCCAGAACTCCCTGACTTCACCACCCGCTCCGAACCGGCCAGATCCACAAAGTGAAACTTGGAGGACAGAACCTGCCCAGAGGCTGGAACCAAAGTCTTTTCTGGGCAGGTGAAGCGAGTGAGGCACCCGGTGCTCTGCCGCTGCTCCATGCTCACACTGAAGATGGTGTGGGAGCGACTCGACTTCCTGTTGAGGTGGGTGCTTCCCGTGTGCTTGGCTGCATTGCCCATTGCCAGCAGGCTCAGGACTTCGTCTAGGCCTTCCACTTCACTTTCCTTCACCCCATGCAGCACTGCAACAAGAAAAGGAAAGAGAGAGGCTGGGTTCCCACGTTGCAATAAACCATGGTTTGTTTACTCATGGTTTTCCAAGATACACCTGGCTAGCTTCTCATAAAATGCTAATTAAAACCAGTCAAACTTCTTTCTAGATCAGCATGATGCAGGAAGCTGGTAAAAGACAGCCAAGATTGTTGAGCAACAGCTAACAACTGTAACAGTTGGGGTGAGGAGGCGAAGTAGCCCTTGAACGTAGCAGACATGGATTCAAACCTTCTCTGCCATTAGTCAGTGGCTACACTGGCCTTGTCTGTGGTTCACTGTGTCCCACAATCTTACATTAGGATGAATCACTATGCAAAACTGGGGCTGTAGTGCCTTGTTTTGCAACACATCCTTTTGCCCAGGAAAAAAGAAAAACAGGAAAGAGAAGCAAGGTTTTGAAAAGTGCTAAACCAAATCAGGCAATCTTTCCCAGAATTTTGTATACTATGCTGGCAGCTATGCTTTAAAAAAAACAGGGACAATAACAAAATAAGTGGATGATAATAATAATAATAATAATAATAATAATAATAACAACAACAACAACAACAACAACGTAGACAATTACAAAAAAAGAGGGCAGGTCACAAGTTAAAAAATTGCCAAATCAGTTTTCAAAAATCTTACTGGAAAATTGAATGCATACCAAGGGATAGATGGTGAAAATAAGTTCTCTGGCCTGAAACTTCAGCAACAAACTGCTGTCAAGCTCTGGCCACAAGGGAGGGAAAAGACATGTCCTAAGGCAGGGCTTTCCAAAGTTTTCCCGCAGCGACACACCAACCGCCGTTGGTGTGTCACCGCGGGAAAATACGGAAGTGCCACCGTTGCGGCAGCGTGCAAAAACCCAGAAGCACTGCTGCCGCTTTCAGTTTTTGCGCGCCACCATTGGTGTGTCACCGCGGGAAAACCCGGAAGCGCTGATGATCAGCGCTTCCGGGTTGTGTGGCGACACACCAGACTGTGTGTCACGACACACAGTTTGGAAAGCTCTGTCCTAACGGGTTCCTTTATGGAGGAAGGGGAGAGAGAAAAATCCTTTGGCTTATACCAATATTGCCCCTGTCATCTTCCCATATCTGTATGTCCTTGCTAGCTGTGTCCACCTGCAACAGGTCCCGGAACTCCTCCTTGTACACCTCCAAATAAGAGACGCGGACAGTGTAGTTTAGCAGATCGTTCTCGTCCATCAGCTTGAAGGCTTCAGCCATGGCCCGAGGGATTATGCCCTGTCCATCCTCATTGATGGAAGCTGGGTAGAAGAAATGAAATTATTGGTGGCACTGACTGCAGGGAGAATGAATTCCCTCCCTAAGGGAAATGCTCTGATGCAGCCAAGTGGTTGCCTATTTGGAGACACCACTGACACACATGTTCACTTTTCCACCAAAGGTTCATTCATTTTCATTCATTGGCGATCACTTGTAGCCGAGTAAGATTGTCTTCCAAAGGTAAAATTTTAACGGTGGATCCATAAGTGGCTATAAAGGCCAATTCTGGATCCGCACAACCTCCCACAATGAGGGCATAGGTTTCCGGGTGGGAGACGGTCATGATGAGGGTTTGCCTGACGTGCCTTCCTTTTAGCTCTTTTCTCCTTTTCGCCCTGTACTTGTGCTTCTTCAAAGTCCATAGCGCCATTAATAAAGGATGACCTCCAATTGAAACGCTCATGAGTTAGGGCTTCCCAGTTCTCAATGCTGATATTACATTTTTTTAAATTAGCTTTGAGAGTATCTTTGAATCTCTTTTGCTGTCCACCAATATTCCGTTTTCCATTCTTAAGTTGGGAGTAAAGTAGCTGCTTTGGAAGACGATGGTCAGGCATTCGAACAACATGACCGGTCCAGCGAATTCCCTCCCCAAGGGAAATGCTCTGATGCAGCCAAGTGGTTGCCTATTTGGAGACACCACTGACACACATGTTCACTTTTCCACCAAAGGTAGACCTCATAACATGGGCATGTAAGTTTGGCAACTCCTTTGAAGAAAGCACATTGCACAGGTTTGATAGATAAGCAGAGCGTAAATTAACTCAATAATAAAGCAAGAGTGTTTTAGGGGTTCTTTTCAACAAACTAGAGGACTACTGAAGTTTTCTTAGGGACAAAGCGAAAGAAAGAAGAAAGAAAGAAAGAAAGAAAGAAAGAAAGAAAGAAAGAAAGAAAGAAAGAAAGAAAGAAAGAAAGAAAGAAAGAAAGAAAAGATTAAATACCCAATTATTCACCCAAATTTGTACAGCAGGCATAGAAATAAAGAACTACCCCCCATCTGTGCCCCCCCCCATTTTACTATGATGCTATTTGTCCACATTCATATTGGATGATAATGGTGCAGCAAGAGATACAAAGAGAAGAAAGAAGCAGTTTTTCCCAAGGTAATCTGCCATTCTGGGGTAACCAACTTGGGGACGTGGGGATTTCTATCTTCCACACACTTTTTGCTAAACGTAAAAGGTTTCCTCCAAGCATATAAAATGGAAAGAGGTTTTCCATTCACCTCTTTACATTCAAATTCCATCTAAAAATTTTGCAGATTAGTCTCTGAATCCTTATACCGAAGAAAGAGAACATTGAAGGAATATAAAAGTATTATTTATAAGCTTTCTGAGCATAGATCATTTTTTAAAATTATTCTGTTGCACACCATTCATTTGATGGCACTCTAGAGGTGGCAGTAATAACAGAAGCAAGAACAGTTATGATCGTTTAACACATTATGAAGTTTAAAATATTACTTTTCTCAATCTAATCAATACACTAAATGTTTTCCTTCAGGGATAGGGATTTTTAAAATCTGGATTAATCCATAATTTAATGCTAAAAGATTTTGGGAAATCAAAAAAGAGCGACCCTCCAAAAGCAGGCTGTGTTATATTAACACAACCTTCCCCAACCTGGCCATTTGCAGAAAAGTTTGGCTGTGCTGGTTGGGAGTTGCAGTCTAGCACATCCGCACAGCTCCAGGTTGGGGAAGACTGTATTTATGCCTTCTAAAGAAAGTCTAAAGACTTTAAAGCACCTAAGTCATGCAAGATGTATGGGGAACTCACAGACACTTGCTTCTCCAATGGTGTAGGTCTTGCCTGAGCCCGTCTGGCCATAAGCAAAGACGGTGACATTAAAGCCTTCAAAGAACGCTTCCACCAGGGGCTGGACACAGGTAGTATACACGGAGTCCTGGTCTGACGTTTCGGGGAAGATTGTGTCAAACTGGAAATGTCGGGTGTGGCCCAAAGTCACTTCCTTCTTCTCTGGGTCACCCTGGAGGCAGATCTGGTGCCCGTGTAACTGTTCCTTGGGCAGCAACGGCCGAATGCGCACAGCTACCCTGACTGCGGTCTCCTCCATCAACGGCTGGGCCTTCGCTTTCAGACCCATGACTGGCGAGGGCAGGAAGTCAGGAGAGCCACAAGCCACAATAGGGTACCATCTTTCTGCGAGGAGGAGAAGAAAGAATGGTCTGGAAGAGGGAGATGTCTAGGCAGCTTCTTGGGTCCTGCAGAAGAACATGGGTTGAACTACAGTTCCTCTTGTCTTCAGATGATATTCCCAAGAGCTGGGAGGGAGATGGACCCAAAAGGGAGGATGGGACCTGGGCCAAAGGCCGGGAAGGATGGGAGCTGTAGCCGAAGCTGTTTCGAGAGTAGAAGTTGGTCTGTTGGACCCACCCCGCAGTTCCTCCCACTCCCTTACCTGGGACAATCATTGAGTCCTCTGCATATGCTCAGAGGCACTCTGTACCAAAAAAGGGGGAGCAGCCTGTCTCTGCTCCGACTCACCTCATGCCGTCTCCTCCTTGCGAACCAGCATCCCCCTCCCCGAGTCCTGGGACAGCCGGCGCGGAGAGATGGCGTCAAGGGGCGGCTCCGGCTCCTTACCCCAGTCCGAGCGAGGGGTTGGGGGCGAAGTGGGAAGGAGGAGGAAGAGGGAGTCTCTCGGCCGTCCGGCCCAGAACGCGCGGCTACTTCGGGGAGGGCAAGTAGGCGAAGCGGCCGGTCTCTCCCGAGCCGGACTGCAGGGCGCATCTGGAACGCAGCAGGGACCGTTTGGTTTTCCAGATGTTACCGAACTACAACTCCCAGCAGCCCCGGTGGAAAGGGATGCCGGGAATTGTACTGCATCAACATCTGGGGGGTGGAGCGCATCCTCCTTGAGGGCGAATGGGGGTGGAACGCAGCCTGGCCTCGTTTTGGCTCCGGGAGAAAAATCTCTCGGGTGATCTGGGTTTTCTTCGGTGTAAACTTGTCTGGAGCTCTTTTTTCGCGGCCAAGAAGCCCGCAGCCTGCGACTCAATCAGTAGCAGCATTGGTAGCCTCTTGAGTTGAAAAGTTTTGTGGGGGGTCTCTGTCATTTAGGCTAGTTTTGATTTAACTGGACAATGTACGCACACCCCCCCGCGCGCGCACTAGTAAGACGGAGGGTATTCTCGAGAGGTGCATCGAAGTCCTCTTCGTCGGAATAGCTGGAGAAGTGCACTTCTTTTTCAAAAACACGAGAAAGGTGGACCTTTTTTTGTTCCTTCGTTTTAAAAAGCAATGGCAGAGGAGGAAGCTGAGTGGTTTACAGGACAAAACACGCACGGCCCTTTTTTCTCCAGCTTTATTTTGCTTAGCAAGATTCCTTGATAAGCCACGATCAGCTGGGTTTCACCAATAAACCATGGATGGTGTGAGAGCCCACCCCTGTTCCTTAAAAAGGAAGAGGAGGAAAGAAACATACAAAGATACATACTTAGTGTATTGTGGCTTTAGTAAACCTTTCAGAAGTTTGTTTTAGAAATAATGTGGTTTCAAAACCAGACAGATACAATGTAGCTCAGCAAAGCTGTGCTCTTACATCGTGCTTAACCAAGACTGTGATAGAAACAGTATTGTGCAGACGCAGGAGATGGGTTAATGCAGTAACTAGGTTAATTGTGTTATACAAATGCAACGAGTCTAGAAAAGCAAAACAGAAAACTACCTGTCAATGGCGCATGCACCATTTTGTTGTTTATTCGTTCAGTCGTTTCCGACTCTTCGTGACTTCATGGACCAGCCCACGCCAGAGCTTCCTGTCGGCCGTCGCCATCCCCAGCTCCCCAATGGTTGAGTCCGTCGCCTCCAGAATACCATCCATCCATCTTGCCCTTGGTCGGCCCCTCTTCCTTTTGCCTTCCACTTTTCCTAGCATCAGCTTCTTCTCCAGGGTATCTTCCGACCTGGGAGTCCCATCTTCCGATGGTATACCAACATATCTTTGGTTGTACTGATCCATTTAGTTTTCATGGCAAGAATACTGGGGTGGGTTGCCCCAAAATAGCTATTTCTTCCAGAGAAAGCAATGTTTTGATTGCCTTGCCGGTCCTTCAAAATTAGCCTTGCTAGGGTATGAAACAGCAGGTAATGCTGTTATCTTTTTATGGGCAGATGCATTTACCTGAGCGCACACACAAGCTGGGCACATATCCTGGACTAGCCTGTGGTTTGTTTAACAATGGTTTATTGAATTAACCACAGTGATTAGGTTCGCCCAACAGGCTGAGTCAAAACCAAACGTCATGACTTATGGCTGAACCCAGCCTGGCTTTAACTGTTGGACACAAACAACCACGCATGAACTTTGAACAATGACTGTTCTAACAGCATTGGCTGTATTTTAATATGGAATCAAGAAGAGCAACATGGGGAGCAACTTAAGGCTGTGACCTACCTTGCATGTATTTCAGAAGGTTGGATAGTTGGGTTTCCTAAAAGTAAATACAGGATGGATCTGGCACCCTTGCAGGGACAGACTTCAAGCCACTTCAGGCATTAAGGGCTTTTCTACATTGTAAAAAGGTAAAGGTCCCCCCCCCCCCCGCACATTTGTGCAGTCGTGTCCGACTCTAGGGGACGGTGCTCATCTCCGTTTGTTAGTGGGAGAGCCAGCGTTGTCCAAAGACGCTTCTGCGGTCATGTGGTCGGCATGACACACGTGGAACGCTGTTACCTTCCCACCGAAGTGGTACCAATTCATCTACTTGCATTTGCATGCTTTCGAATTGCTAGGTTGGCAAGAGCTGGGGCGAGTGCGGGAGCTCACTCCGCACGCAGGGCTAGGGATTCGAACCTCTGAACTTGCGATCTTCTGATTGACAAGCCTGGCATCTTACCTGCTGAACCACCACACCCTTTTTTTACCCCATTGTACATGCCCCATTGTACCCAATCATAAAAGAACCAGTTTGGTGTAGTGGTTAAGGCACCAGGTTAGAAACTGGGAGACAGTTCTAGTCCTGCCTTAGGCATGAAGCCAGCTGGGTGACCTTATGCCAGTCACTCTCTCTCAGCCCTAGGAAGCAGGCAATGGCAAACTACTTCTGAAATTTTGCCAAGAAAACTGCAGGGACTTATCCAGGCAGTCACCAGGAGTCAACAATAACTTGAAGGCACAAAAAAAAAACCCCAACAACAACAAACACCCATCATGCCATGGTCATGCCTGGGAACCTCTTTTCCTCTACTATGTCCCCTTGATGTTGTCTTTGTCTCATTCATCCATAAGACAGGCTTCAGCCATCCACATCTTTTTGGTAAGATGTCTTCTTCTGACACTGTCCAAGACAGCTTCGAGGTATGTAAAAACTGTTAGGTTTTGTCACTAATCACCTTGAAAGGAAGTCAGGGGACTGCATCAGCTGTCCCCAGTAGAGGCAAGGGAAAGGTGGGGAGCCAATTTGACACCGGCATAATTTTGTGCCAACTCAAGGACGCCCAACTCAAGGATGGGCAGAGAGCTCTTCAGCTCTCAACATCTTGCTCCAGTAGTCATACATTTTGTTGTGCTTACATCAACCATGAGAGGGAGCCTTGATCTGTACAGATCTAAGCATGTAGCATTCATCCACATAAAACAAGGGTGGGGCAACTCATGGCCATAGGTTGCGTGCAGCACCCCAAGATTATGCTGCTGATATTCCACTGAAAAAGAGTGGAGCAAGATGTTGAGAGCCAGTACTGCTGAACTGAAGAGCTCTCTGCCCCTCCTTGAGTTGGCACAAAATTATGCCAGTGTCAAATTGGCTCCCCACCCTTCCCTTGCCTCTACTGGGGACAGCTGATGCAGTCCCTGACACCTTTAACACAAGGTGATAAATCTCATTTAATGCACCTTGTTTCCTTAAAAAAAATCAGAAGGGGACAAAATGTCCTACCTGATATTTTCCCATCACCACCATCCCCCTGGCCTTTGGCATCTGAAAAAAAAAAGTGGGACTCAGATTGCAGAAAGGTTGCTCATCTCTGAAGTCCGGAATAATACAGGAGACTTGATCCAAGATATGTGGCCGCCTGTAGCAGAATAACAAATTGTGGGACTGCCTTACAAGGTGCAAATATTACCAATTATTTAGAACTAGGGGCATTGAATCCAGTAACTTCCCCTCCTGAAGCCTGGCAGTAACAAAATAAATTATAAAATTATAAAATTATAAAATTATAAAATTATAAAATTATAAAATTATAAAATTATAAAATTATAAAATAAAATAAAATAAAATAATAAAATAAAATAAAATAAAATAATAAAATAAAATAAAATAAAATAAAATAAAATAAAATAAAATAATAAAATAAAATAAAAATAAAATAATAAAATAAAATAAAATAAAATAAAATAAATAAAATAAAATAAAATAAAATAAAATAAAATAATTAAAAGCAATGTGTTGGCCTGAAATTGCCCCTTGCAAAACTCTAGGGCCAGCCCAACCTGCTTACAAATTCCTACCTTACATGAATAAAATCTATGTTACTGTCATGGCATGGCTACTCTGCATAGACACGTTACCCCACATATGTGCTTTGAACATAGGCACTGGCTCATAGGAGCCCCACCCCATATGGGATGTGTGTACAATACACAGAAAGTACTCGAGTTCCTACCGATACAGAAGACTGTGAGTCCCACCCAGATTCTTTCATTGCTCCAAGATGCGTCCTGTCCACCATTAGTTTTCATGTTATCCATAGGTTTTGAGTGGAATAGAATTAGCCTGCTAGATTGATTAACTGAATTAATACCACTGATATTCTACTTTATTGATATTAGGAATCTGTTGGTTAGTAGCTGCCAGGAGGGAACCCCTTCAGTTATTCTGGATTGGTATGATCCATGCAAATAACTCCTACGATGGCAAGTGAGAAAGAGTCATTCTTGTTTTGACTGAACAGGGGAAAACAGCTGAGACAGTTTCACCATCTGATAGTCTGGACAAAAAAGAGATCTATAAATGGTCCTCCGAATCCCCCTTCGCAGGAGTGCCAGCTTCACCCCTGACCAACAGCCTGTGGCGGAGGTCTCCACTCCTACCCCTGTGAAAATGGAAGCCAACGTGGTGGTCCTCGGAGCAGACAGTGTGGGAAAGTCAGGTAAGTTTGCAACAAAACTAATCCTGGGTGTTGGTATCCTAGACTGTGAAATACTCTCTCCACCAGAAACCACAGATAGAAACTTGCAAACATACAATGCAAGCTTCATTTTGAAGGATATCGTTGAAAAGTGAAAGTTGCCCTGCCCAGAAACGGTAGACAGGTAGAATGCAATGCTGCAACATTTAATGAGAGTGATACTATCTGTGGCTAAACAGTTGTATGCTCCATTAACCAAACAAATTACTAACCGGCTCGTCAGATTTCTTAAATGCTGCAGAACAGCAAAAAGAAATTAAGGTGGTCATTCACACCGCTGGTAACAATTCTGATCTTTCATGCACTTCCAATGCAATTCATCTGCATGTTTAACATAGAGTAAGTCTCACTGAATTCAGAGATCTTATGCCTAACCACAACCTGGATGTCTAACCTTCTGAGCTGAGATGTTATAATTGGATCTGTAGATTATGTGCTTTTTATAAATTTCCAGCGCAAGCATGTGCTCAGGACCAAAGGAACTTTTTGAGCTTCCTTTCAAAAAGGAATTTATATATGGGCTTACTTATGAGTAAGCAATCTCTAGAATAAACAATGCCTAAGTGCATTTAGGATTATAAGCAAAATGTGTACATAAAAATTTGGTTGCGAACAGCCGATCACTTCTTTGGAGAGTTAGTTTCCTGCTCTGCAAAACTGGAGTAACCTAGAGAATGTTGAAAATACTGATCCTGCAAAAGTTTTGGGTTATTGTTTTCTGTTGAAATTTACAGTGCCTACACAAAATATTAAAAATAGGGTGATGTGTTAAGGAACAAAAGTAAATGTTGAGGACATTGATATTTGAATTTGATTCGGAGGCTGAGTTTTATTTTTAATTGGGGGGGAATGGCTTGCACTTTTTTTTTCTGTCGGTGAATAACATCCTTTTCCATTCCTCCTCCTGCCCCATCTGTCATATATAACAGTTCCAACTCCCACTCTTTTTCACAGCTCTGACGGTGCGTTTCCTTACGAGGCGGTTTATTGGAGAATACGGAGACATGGGTGAGTGTTTGGATCTTTACGCAGTTTGGGGCTGGTTAATGGTGGATGGTCTGTCTAATTAGACACCCACAAGAAACCCACCAGAATAGGGGGTGATGGGGAAGGAATGAAGTTTGAAATTCATAGGGACCTGAAAAGCAAACTGGCACACTAACCCAAGTTTTGTTTACCCATGGTTAAATCATCCATTTCTTTTGATTAGTATCTATGGCTTTCTATATGACCACATAGGTAAGATGGCTAACACCGTGAAAAAAAATAGATTAACGTTTTAAAACAAATTTCAAATCAACAGTTCCATAGGCTTTAAAATCATTTTGCAGTTAAAATCCTAGCAAAAGAGATGTTTTTTTAAATGCTGAGAGGGGAGGCCGAGCAGCACCAAATTAAACATAATTGATCAAGTTCACACAATACTCTTAAGTGATAAATGATTATTTTAAGATCACAGTGGGTATTTTCAGAACACTTGAGGTGGAATTTAAACAAATCAAGTAATTTAGCCAGGCCATTAGCAAGTTTTACACCTCTTCTCCAAAAGGAAGATCACCCTTATTTTAAAGCAATATCCCCAAAAGAGGAAAGTAGACAAAAAAAAATTCCACATCTGCTTACCTTACTGTATTTTCAGTAAATGTAAGATGACCCTTTCATTTTAAAGGTAAATTATTTATGTAAAAAATTTCAGATAAATGCACAATAATAATGGTAAGCTATAAACCATAGTTTATATGCTACAGTGGATGGGCTCACCTAATGTGCTAAACCAAAAGGTGATTTGCTTCATTTTGGCTTAGCGGAATGTGTGAATACAGTCTAATGTGGTTTATTTTAAAAACCATTAACAAGCAAACCTTGGCTTGGCCAGCACTTTGTTTGAGGACAAAATGCTCTTTCTTTCCTTCTGCCATGAAATTAACCAATCTAATATCACACTTAGATGGTGAAAGAAAGAGTCAAAAGGAGACCAATGAAAAACCAGCATAAGGCAGGTGTTAAGATGCTGGACTGGGACTGGAAAGACCCAGGTTCAAATCTCCTCTCAGCCATGAAGCTCACTAGTTTGTCTTGAGCTAAATCCCATTTCTTAGGTCAACCTGCTTCGCAGGGTTGTTCTTAGGGGATAAAATGAAAAACTTCCTTGCACTTCCAGCAGAAACTCCAGATCTGTCCTACTGCAGTAGATGGATGGATGGATGGATGGATATCTAGACAGACAGACACACACACACACACACACACACTCTCACACACACACTCTCTCTCTCACACACACACATACACACATACACACATACACACATACACACATACACACATACATACATACCCTTTTCCATCCAAAGAACCCAATTAGGGCAAATCAAGCAGGGTTTTAATGGGGAAAGGACTAGAAAATCAGGTTGGTAGCAGGACATTGGAACAGTTGTCTCAGCTGTAGGACAGGAGCATTCTTATTCTGTTGTTACAGTATTTTCTTTGGCAAGTTCTACTTGCCCTATTGATTGAGTGGAAAAATCATGTATAGGCTGGTTCACATATCGTACCAACCAAAGGTTTAAATCATGGTTCATTGAATGAGCCATAATATACACACCCATGGTTTCTCAATTAAGCCACATATGGCTGGGTTAACACAGCATGCTAAACCATGAACAAGCAAACTACCTCGTGGCTTAGTGCAAACTATGAACCCAGCCAGCCAGGTGTCACTATTGGGAGAAGCCAAAATGTAATGAGTAAGGCATGGTGCGTGTAAAACTCTCAGGTTATGTTTTCTTGCTTTGTGGAGCTGCTCTTTCGTTACACCCAAAGCTGCTGATTTTGAGCACCTAGAGAGAAACCCCAGATTGGAAAGGGAGTGGCCAAGGAGAAAATCCATGGAGGGGAAGGATCGAGCTCTTGGGAGTGGCTTCTGGCAACCTGAACTTTCTGCTTTTCCCTACCCAGAGTCTATCTACACTCACACTTTGGCAGTAGAAGGCAAAGAGATTCTTTTCCACATCTGGGATTTTCCTTGCTCACAGGTGAGGAAGCTCTTCTACCTTCTCACATAAATGTGTGTGTGTGTGTATAGTCCAATATAGAGGGACGTGATGGCTCAGTGGTTAAGACGCCAGGCTTGTCGATCGGAAGGTCGGTGGTTCGAGACCTGAGCACCGCATGATGGAGTGAGCTCCTGAACTCGCCCCAGCTCTTGCCAACCTAGCAATTCGAAAGCATGCAAATGCAAGTAGATGAATAGGTACCACTTCGGTGGGTGGGTAACAGCGTTCCACGCACGTCATGCCGGCCACATGACCGCAGAAGCGTCTTTGGACAGCGCTGGCTCTTCGGCTAAGAAACGGAGATGAGCACCACCCCCTAGAGTTGAACACGAGTGTGCAGGGAAAAACCTTTTACCTTTATGTATAGTCCAATATAGTTGTGATTTACCTTTCAGTAACAAAATATGTGCCTAATGAAATCATTATTCTCCCCATCCTGCACTGTTGTGGTGGTGGTGGTTTATTAGAGCAAGCAAACCATTCAGACAAAGACTAATGGAGTAAATATATATAGTAGGGTTGTGCATTGCTTCATTTTAGAAGAGGATTTTTGGAATGCGTGGGAGCGCAAATGCAACACTTGTTTGCAACTCATTAAAGCACCCATGCCTGCAACATCCTGGAAAAAGATGTGGCTTCCTTAATGAGTTGCAGACAAGTCGTTCATGTGTGCTCCCACGCATTCCGAAGCATCTCTTCTTACATCTAAAGCACTTGGCACAGACTTGACATCCAGTTCTTCTCTATAAAAGTTTGGAAGAATAAAGAACATTGTAAAAGCTCCATGCTGGTCTTGTAAAAAGTATCCTTCAACTTGAAACTCTTCTTGTGTCCTTTGAAGGATGAATTCATTGTTATCTATGTGCCTTCTGGCTAGTTTGGTTGAATTCTGAAAGTGAGTCATCTTTCCAATTCAAGGGACCACATGGTGTGTTGAGGTTTAAAAAGAGTTGGGAAAGGGAACCGGAGAATAAAAGCTGTGTTTGACTTTAATTTAAATTTAATTAAAATTAAATTACATTAATTAAGTACAATTATGTGACTGTTCCTCACATAGTCAACAATTTTCACTTCCTGTCAAATTATAATTTGGCAGATCCTTTTGGAAGGATGCTGGGGGCCATATCCAAGGCTTTAGAGGACCACATCCAGCCTGGGAACACAGGCTGTGCTTCTGAGTTTTAGCTAATGCAGACTTCTCTCACACCAGACATCATTTTAGAAGAGGTGGTGTTTTCACATTGCACCAAGCCATAATATGATTTGTTTGTAACTTCACATGCCTTGTGAACATTATAGTTTATAAACCATGCTCTACTAATTATTATTGTTATTATATTGTTGCTGTCAGTATTTACATAGTCTACCAGATAGTTTTGACTGGATTTCGTAGTTTTGACTATCATATCCTTCCCAAGGATCTAGGACAGCTAAAGATATTGTCATAATGTGTGTGCTGTTCCAAGTGGTGCAACTTTTGTAATTCATGAGTTGAGATTCTGTCCATTCTATTGTGTCCAAGTGCTTTTCCAGATCTTTTGATATGATACCAAGCACACCAACCACAATTGGCACTACTACTATCATTTTCCACATTCGCTTGAATAATTATTATTTTCAATCCATTGGTCTAATAAATCGATTAGATAAATGTTGCAACCTTACCTGTTTTCTTATTCAGGAGAAGTCAGAGGAGAGGTCATCTAAGGACAAGCGCATCCAATGGGCCGATGGCTTTGTCTTGGTCTACAGCATCTGTGACCGTGCTAGCTTCAACAGTGTGCAGCCCAAAGTCCAGTTCATCAAAGCCACTAAGGAAGGCCCAACCCAGGAGAAAGTGCCCATCGTTATTGTGGGCAACAAGCGAGACCTGCACCATCACCGGGTGGTTTCCAGTGAAGAGGGCCGTCTCCTGGCCCTCTCCATGGATTGTGAGTTTTATGAGGTATCAGCAGCAGAAGCCTATCATGGGGCTGTCATGGTCTTCCATGGTTTAGCAGAACGCATATGTGAGGCCAAGCTGGCCCTGAAGAAAGGCACAGGAATCCGCAATATTGTCAAGAGCGTATCTGCTGTGTTTGCTCGGAAAAGAACAGACTCAATGTGAGAAAATCTAACGATCTGGGAACACTATGGAAGAACATCCATTTTTCTCTTGGTTGGGTAGAGTGGATCATGGATTTTGCTGATAGAAAGTGGAGTGGGCCTCCTCATTCTGCTAATCCTGAAGGAGAAACAATCGAGGAGGTGGTATATATGGTTGCCCCAGTGTTCAAATTCAAGAAGAATGAGACTATCAAAGGAAGGAAATGGTTATGCCTGTCTCCCTGTACTAAAACACCAGGACAAAAGGATTTGCACGAGAGAAAGTGAACATCTTGCTCAAGTCCACCTTGTAAGTTGGAATTGGAATTTGGGGATCCCTTATTAATGTGGTACTAGTGCAAGAGCCAGTACTGTACAGTACTCACTTTGACATTT
Source organism: Charina bottae (assembly GCA_023362775.1). Taxonomy (NCBI): domain Eukaryota; kingdom Metazoa; phylum Chordata; class Lepidosauria; order Squamata; family Charinaidae; genus Charina; species Charina bottae. The sequence goes on from JALMGJ010000010.1 coordinate 12,142,181, forward strand.
GCAGAGAGCTGTATGGATGGAACATCATCACTCTGTCCTATATATAGATAAACTGGGCTAAACCAGAGTTTATCTAACCATAGTTTACTAGATAAACAACAGTTTAATACTTAACACTGGTCTGATGCTATAGGGGGAGATCATATGATGATACCCTATTATAGAATTTTACCCTGACCTGTCCAGGAGATGTGGTGGAAGGCCCGTCTGGGTGCCTGGAAGCTCTAAGTCTGGATGGAGAAAAACAAAGTGAGACCCAACACTAACAAGATGAAGTGGTTGTCTATTCAGAAAATGACTGACTCTGGGACACTACCACTCTTAGCTCTGGATGAGGGGGACTGCTTCCCCCAAAAAAGCTGGTTCACAAACCAGAGTGCCTGGGTTCATACTACACTGTAAGCCAAAACCAATTATATATGGCTTAATACAGTGGATGATCCCCACCCATAATAGTTTTGCTAGCTGGATGGGAATGCAGCTTGAGTCCATAGAAGCTAATGTGTACTGATTTCCAGAGGGATAGTTATAATAGTCTCCTGCAAAAAACAAAAACATCAAGACCTAGATAGAGAAGAGATGTAGCCCAGTAGTAGAACTTCTGCATTGCATTCAGAAGGTCCATGATTTAGTTTGATCTTTTTTAATTGGCAGCCGTTCTCCAGGTGATCCCCTACTCCCTACCTCTGCCACTGGAGAGTCTGTAACTAGAAATGCCAAGGACTGCAGACTGTCACCAGGCTTTAGTGGGCACCTTCTCCATTCCTGGTGCTTGTGGACTCTGGAAGGCGGACTGATCCAGTTATTAGTGTTGCTGTGCTGCCTAGGAAGGTAGAGGTTAGCTGCCATTTTAATAGCTACCAGAGGATGAGATGGTTAGATAGCATCACCGATGTAATGAACATGAATTTGAGTAAACTCCGGGAGACGGAGGACAGGAAGGCCTGGCGTGCTATGGTCCATGAGGTCACGAAGAGTCGGACACGACTGAACAACAACAACAACAACAAATGCCCCTTAGCAACAGTCTGCTGGAAACCAATTGGAAAACTAAAATTGCATCTTAGACTCAGCTGCTCTGAGCACAGGAGTCTAGGATAAATATCAATATAGAAGAGAATACATGTAGCTCAGGGTTGAACTGTAGAGTCCTTGGTGCTCTGAGCTTGGTTGTTTGCTTGCAGACATTTCGTTACCTGACTAGGTAACATCAACAGTGCTAAAAAAAGCTAAGAAGGAAACAAAAAGAACAGAACACATCCTCTCTAGCAGACTACACCCAGATAAGCAGGGATTAAAACCAGACAAATAATTAAGCAGAAAACAATACCCTAATCAAGGAACTACCAAGGAGAAAACCACATCCTGCCAACATGGGCAGAGCAAGCTACTGTATATAAACAGGGAGCAAATCCCACACTCACTGGCATCGATGATGTTACCCAGTCGGGTAAAGCAAGCAAACAACCAAGCTCAGAGAGCACCAAGGGCCCCACAAATATCAACATAGCTAGAGCTAGGAACTACATCACTTTATGCTAATATTGTACCTGCAAGGATTTAATCCAAGCATTTGTGCAAGAAAATAATCATTCTTCCTTGCTCCATCTCTTAAATCTAGTAGAATTTGAACATGGATAGGTTGTTGGCTGTCTTTGTAGCCTCTCCATCTAAATCAAAGGCAACCTGGCTCTTCCCCAGTAAACATCTGTGTGAAAGGAGAGAAAAGGATGGATGGATGGATGGATGGATGGATGGATGGATGGATGGAAGTCAGAAAGAGAAACTGGGTGGCCTCATCCATTTTGGGGTTTGTCCAGCTCTCCCAACTCCCTTCTCTGTTTGTCATCAACTTGGAAGAGTCATATCAGTTGCATCTCCCTGCTGAGATATGAGGATCTCTGCCAAATTCTCCTTCAACCTCCGGTTCTGTCTTGTTTGCTTTCATTGACTCAGTTATTGCCAACCAGCAGCACTGCAAGTTAGATGCTTAGAACTGGATGTTCTCAAGCGTCTTTCCCTCCCTCCTTCCTCACTGACGGCACACAGGGGCTCCTGCTAAGTGAGACACAGCACACACGCCTGTGCAATTAAAGATGTGGCTTCCTTCCAGGCCCTTGTGTGGGTGTGTCAGTTCTTAAATAAGAATAGATAGGGTAAGAGCTACAGTTCTTGTCTCCTGCTGGAAAACAACCCCCAGGCCTCTACAACTGATGAAAAGTGGAGGAAAAAAATAATAAGAATTGATTTCCCAAGAGAGAGGAAATTGATTGGCGAGACACTCTCCTGCCTGTTCACCCCAGATGTCTTACTTGGGTTTGGCAGACTCACTGGGGTGATAAAGGCACTCTGCATATGCTTGGAGCGCTCCAGCTTAGTAGATCAGTGACCACAAAGAATGCAAGTTCCCAGCTAATTAGGGTGAGGGGCTAATGTTTAAAAAGGAATTTTGGAGCTCAGATCAGTAGGGGATAGGTGTGTTCACGTATCACCCTAAACTGTGGTTCATTAAGCAGTGGCTTATTGCCCCAGCCACAATTGGCTAGGGTTGTGGTATATGATGGAAGACTTGTTCTAGAAACTATAATGGCTGTTTTGATACAATCTGGTAAGCCAATAGCAAGCCAACCCCTGGTCATAAATTGTGATGTGTGAATCCAGTCAGTGCTTTGGAATGAAAAAAATACTGCAGCTGGTTCCGGAGCTTCTCCAGCAAAAAGGGTTGCAGTTTGGAATTTTGAAAGATAAAAGCGTTGCATTTTGACAAATATTTCAACCAGTCCTTTTTCACAGGATTATTATGAGTATAGCATGGAAGGTGGGAGATTGATGACTGCTGCACTGAATTTCAAAGAGGAAGTGTAATAAATATAATGAAATAATGATGCAGAGAAATGGATCAATGGACATTTCTACCACTATCATCATTCAGGCCAACTTATTTCCAATATTCAAAGGCAAGCATCATTGCAAGGGAAAAGAAGAAGTAAATCAACACCAGGCACAAAATTCACAAATTAAGAATACCTTAACAAGTACCACACATCTTTATAGAAATATATGCATGCATACACACATACTTTGGGGGTGGGGTGGAGAAGAATGAACTTAAAAACAGTCCAGTGAGAACCAGATATACTCTCTGGATAAATGTTATCTGGCTGGATTAAGAGTTTATAGAATCAGAGAACTGGAAGCTCCTCAGTGCTCCTCTGCTCCAGTCCCCTGCTTGGTGCAGCATCCACTAGAGCAGGGTTCCTCAACCTCAGCCATTTTAAGATGTGTGGACTTCAACTCCCAGAATACTCCAGCCAGCAATGCTGGCTGGAGTATTCTGGGAGTTGAAGTCCACACATCTTAAAATGGCTGAGGTTGAGGAAACTTGCACTAGAGCATCTCTGATAGATGGCCATGCAGCCTCTGCTTGAAGATCTCTAGTGAAGAACTTCTCTAGCAGCCGATATCACTGGCCCACAGCTCATACAGTCAGGAAGCCCCTCCTGATGTCTATCCTGAACCGCCTTCCTTGTAATTTTAACCCACTGGTTCTGGTCTTGCTCTCTTGGGCAACAGAATAAGTCCACTCCTTGAAGACTGCTGTTATTTCTCCCTTGAGTCATCTCTTCTATAGCCTAAACATACTTAGATCTGTTCTGTTGAGCATTCCTCAGAGGGCTTGGTTTCCAGGACCTTCAACAGCTTAATTACTTTTGTGATAAGCCATAGTTTGTTGAATAAACTCAAAAGGTGTGGCAAGCTGTATGGACCCAGTCACCATCAGAATGTCTATTAACAGCACTTAACAAAAAACAGTTTTCTGGTGCCTGTTTTACTTGTAAGTTCTAAAGTTAAAACTTTAGTCCTAAAATTTAAAAAGGAGTCTCTTTTTAACTCTACCACAAACGTTCCTCAAAGCAAAGCCACCTTTCTGATTTTTGTATACAGTATACTCAACTTGAATCTTTGAGACCCAACATTTCTTATTCTATACCTTGTGATGCTTTCACAGCATCTTAATGTAATTACCAAGCATGTAAATAAATGTGTATGTGGTGGCGCTGTATTTTGCAAAAAAAAAAAAAAAGAAAATAAAAACAACATGCACACATCTCTTAGTTTGGCATTTTTAGCCTCATATTTTATTCTTAGCAGGAAGGGGAGAAAAAAGGAATACTTATAGAAGTATGGAGTACATGGTAGGATAGCTGAGCCTCTAGATTAGACTATGGAGTTAAAAGTGTGTTGTTGAACGTGATAAGAACAGTGTATGTTTGAATAATGTCAGAGGATAACTACTTAGTAAAAGGTACAACCCTAAACAGGTGTAAAACAAGGGTGTGTGATGGTTAATGTTTTTATGAATAAATGCATAAAGAATGCTTGTGAAGTTACAAGTGTTTCTTGGGGATATGAATGTATGCATATTGTGTGAAGCTGATGCCACATTATTGACTGAGAACATGTATGTTTTGCAGTCAATAGACGGTATGATACAATAAGGAGTATGGGTCTGAGAATTACTCCATGAAAGTCCAAGGTATTTGTGTTTTATAGTAAATGATTGCAAGTTATGCATAAGTGGTGAAAACTAATGTACAGCAAGTAGATGAATGTGTGTCTTTGGCTAGAATGTTTTCTACAGTTCAAAAATGGTTAGAGAAATTTTAAGTTGTGCAAGTACTGGTAGAACTGGATGGGAGTAATACGTGGTCTGTGGTAACATTTTGTCAAAAGAAGTGAACATAGCTGTGTATATGAGCTTGTTTCTGGCATATGGGAGTTGCTGTGTATGTCAGGAAAAAACAGTAATGAGAATGGGGTGCTTAAGGAAAGTGTGTGGGGCGACAAGGAAGGATAGGGTCAGGAATGAATATGGACTAGAGTGAGCGACTAGTAGCTAAGAAGTACACTGAGGAGTTTTGGACGATGATTGAATTGCAAAACAAATATATGAAGAGTGGATGGGCTGAGAGGAAGACGACTAGATTGGATGGAGTTGGTGAGATCCTGAGAAAGAGAAAAGGCTAAAGAATAAAAGGCTGTATATGGATGTGGTGGAGGCAAGGTCAGTATGCCAGAAAAGTCTGGAGAGGGCCAGTAAATGGAACGGAAATAATCTGTATTTGTTTTAATCGTTGCATGTCTTTAATTTCTTTGGCTTAACATTTTTTCCTGCACTTTTCATGAAGTCACATAACCTCAGGGAAAATTGTGAGGGACATACAGAGTGTGTGTGTGTGTGTGTGTGTGTGTGTGTGTGTGTGTGTGTGTGTACACACACACACACAGTATATGTATATGTAAGGATGAGAAAAAGTTGCACATCCCTTCCCACATGGAGTTCCAGCCAACACTGGTTTCTGAAAAAACCCTGGAGACAGGTAGCTGAGTTTGCCTTTTGAGGTAGGAACGTCCCCTATTTCACATGCTTCCTTTTGTCAGCAGCTGCAAGCGTGGCTGTTTTCCTAACGTTCTTGTTCTCTCTGGATAAACTGTACTTTCCAGCTATTGACTATGGGGTCCTGGTTTTAATCAAATGGGGCATGGTGTATACAACAAGTGATTTGCTGCATTACAACACTGTAAACATGCCTGAAGAGACCTCTGCCCGGAGATTTTAAATCACTTTAGGCACAGCAGCATTTGGAGATGGATTATGATGCAGGTCCCACACGAGGGAGCAGGCAAATTATGTTTTCAGCCAAAAGACAAACATGATTTCATGCGGTTAACCTTTCAGCCCCAAAGTATAATCTAATGCCCACATTACATAAGCCTCAGCCCTCTCCCCTTCACTACTACTCTAGAAGATCTGGGGCAGGAAGATTGTCTCCCTGGCTTTATTCAATCTCCCCTCCCATGTGCTCTTAGTCATCTCTTTGTCTAGCCAAAAAAGAGAGTTTTCTACTGTTTCTTACTCCAGTTCTCCAGGGTTTACTCTGATGGAATATCCATAGTTTTGTTCAGTCCTTGAGAGTTATGAGATGCTTGTGTATTTATGTACTGATTGGGAAATGCCTAGGGTAAGATTGAGACAGTCAGGGACAAGGATTGCAAAATTCATTTAGCCCTAAACGTACTTTAGTATAACTGGCTAAGTAGCATGAAATTATCCTCACAAAGCCAGTAAAAGTGTGGTTATTTTATTGGAGAATTTTTAAATGCAATATGAGTAAGCTGGCATTACAACAGCAGATGTCATTGCTGGGACACGAGGAGATTTGAACTAAGTTAACGTAAGCAGTAAATTAAGCAGAAGATTTGGGTTGTCAGTTGCTTCCTTCACACAGCCTAAAGCCAGAATGTGGTTCTGTGAATTGTGTGAATCCAGCCCCAGTGGTTTGTCAAACCATGATTCATGGCTGTATCAATTGTGTGATTTTGCAAGCCCTAGCTTAGTGTGATATAAGATCTCAGCCATTGGAATTGTTGAACTGTAGTTTAGCATGTTGTGTGAAGTCCTCTAACAGTGGTTTATATAGTAAACCATACTTAACAAATCACAGCTTAGCATTGTGAGCAAACCCACTCACTAGCTTAGTCTTTCTTGACGGCAGTGCTATAGAGTCCCGTGTAGTGTGCCCTTGCGTAGGTGGCTTCCAGGCTGGGACGGAACAGCCCTTCGCTCCATCTCCTGCTGCTGGAACCCTCCTTGTAAGGAGAGAAGGCAGATTTCCGATATTCAGCTTCAAAGGCTGGGCCTTGATGGGGGGTGGGGGGCTCATCGAGGTTGAGGAAGGGAAGAGGGTAGTGACCCTGACTAGACCGCCTCTCTTGCAGCTGCGAAGCCCTGCCGTGCTTCCTGCTGTCAGGGGTAACAGGCTGGGCCCCCTCCCCTTCTTGGCAAGGCTCTGGAGGAACCGCGACCATAGCGGCTGCTTCCTCTTCTTTCACCACAACCTTTGGGAAGGGGAACTAGTGAATGGGAGGTGGGAGAAAGAGAGAGAGAAGAGGTAAATCTGTAACAGGCTAAACCAGCCACAAGAATTTTCAATCAAGCTCTAGGAATGATCTTTTGGTCTCCTCACCTTCTCAAAAGAAATAAAACCCAGAAAGGCAATACAGTAATCGGAAAATATTAGATTAATCTCAAAATATTAGAGCTAGATCTAATCTAAATGTAAATTAGATTAGATTAGATTAGAAAGGAAAGAAAATAGCTATGAACCCATCTGTGGGAAAATGTCTTTTTTGCAGAAATCCCAGAAGAATTTAAACCATGTTTGTGCAACTTTTTTTGGATCCAGGATGCTCTTGACCTTTACATGTACAATCTCAGGCCCCAGGGCAAGAAACAGTTGTGGGGGGCGGAGGGGGGAAGGAAGAAAAAAACCTAAATTTGTTTTACTTCTAAAGTTCAATTAAAATATAAATATGCCATTACTCTCCTGTCATGTGTTTAATAATGTCTTCCTTCTACCATATCAATATTTACAATTTGCTAACAATTTGGAGAACTCCGGGGATCACACCTAAGATTGTACCCCTCTGGCTTAAAGGATTATGCTACATTCTTTCCTCAATCTGGCAGCGGAGACACAACGATGACATCATCAACACAAAGAGGTTTGAGAGTTCTCCATAAAAGCCATAAACGGCACATTGTGGCTCACAGATGAATTTCAAAAGGGTGCATGCATGCATCAGAGACAGGATGAATGTGGGTGGACCAATCTAGCATTCTCCCCCCCATCCCATCTGAAGTCTATAGGGATGTGCCCAAATGCCATTTGGTGAGCTCTACCCATGTATTTGCAATATTTCTATCACAACAGCTACCTAGATTTCATTTCAGTAACAGGAAAAACTTCCTGATGATAAGATGTGTACAGCAACAGAATTGTCTACCTATGGGTTCTACATCTCCATAGGTTTTTAAGAAAAGTGTCTGGACAGCCACCTGTCATGGGTGGTTTAACTGCTTTTTCTGTGCACTGCAGAGGGTTGGACCAAACGATCCTTGGTGGTCCCTTCCAAGTCTACAGTTGTATGACTTTATGCTGTGCAGATAAATTATCCTGCATGTTTTCTATTAATTATCGCTCCATTTGTTGAAAGGAATTTGCTTTAGAATTTTAGTTCCAAAGGGAAGAGAATTTCAGAGAAGTTCTTCTAGATGGAGTTTGATGTTCTTACACTAATTTATCAACAAGGTGTCCAATGAGTGTTGTGTGAATGTCCTGTCCATTCTGCAGGACACCTGGTTTCCTACCCTTCCATACAATCCCAAGCAAAGACCTTAGGAGGGAATTCTTCCCATGGATTTCTTTTCTGACTGGGAAGTGTGGACAGCCTAGGAGGTTGCAGAATGGTTTTCGTAGACACAACCACTGCAGCAAGTGGTTGCGTCCTCTGTCACATCCAACAAGAAAAGCAGTTCAAAAACACAACCAAGGTAAATTTGAAATATATTCTCAGGCACCCTGAGAATCAGGCCAAAAAACAGAAGCTTCTTTTGCAGGGAAGGATAGCTTCTGAAAACATACAAAACAGATAGCTGAAAAGCATTAATTCATCTCCTGATAAAATAGCAGAACCTAAGCTTATATGGCCCTATTTGCATATGAAGGGAACTTCTGGTTACCAACAGTGGTACATGGATATATTATATATATTTTATATATATTTTATATTTTATATTTTATATTTTATATATATATATATATATATATATATATATATATATATATATCTCCATCCATCCATCCATCCATCCATCCATCCATCCATCCATCCCCAGGCGTTAGTGCAGAAGAGAAGAAAGCATGAAGATCTAAACTGCTATCCCACGCACCCTGGTTATGCTGCTTGTACATCTTCCCTACTGTGGGAAGATTCAACTTACAGGTACATAATGGAAGACTGTTCTCAGCAGGCTGCCTGTGATGCTTGCCAAAGACTCATACAAGATGCCCACTTTTGCGCCAGCCTCAGATGCTACCTGCAATTTTTTTGATTGTAACATTTACATTATCACATTTAAGTGACACTAAGTGTACCGTACAGCTTCTAGTCTCTCTCCACCTCCCAATTATCCAATCTTGTACAAAGCATACATTTTGTATTGCTGACTTAATGATGTTACTTTGTTTACTAAACTTGTACAATCAGATCCCTGATGATTTAGAGAAGTTTTTTTTTCCTTCCCGAAATCTACGTTTTCTACCGAACCTGAGGTCATACTATCAATAACACTGGCATTTCCGGGCCTTTGATACAATTCAAGATCCCTTGCTTTTTGATATCATAGTCCTTTGGGAGCATTGTTTTCTATTCTTGGCTGTTAGGGAGTTCAAAGAATGAATGGCCTGTGTACATTTGCTTGTCTTGACTTCCCCTGAGTGCTTCCTTTGGGAAAAGAAAGGAAAATAATGGCTGGCTTTGCTCAATGTACTAGAGTAGACTAAAATTGTGTATGTTATGGAACCTAACTCACATAGTGTATTATAGTGAACCAGATCATCACACTGAGCCATCATAAGACTTCTCTGTTTAAGCCTCTCAAGCATAACACAGAAATTATACTTTGTTCATCCTCAATGAAGATTTAGCATGTGGTGTGAACTCAGCCACTGAATGACAAACTCAGTCAAAAATAGATGCTTTTAAACCATCTGCTCAAGCTGATATCCTCAACAGCTAAACTTGCTTTTCTGCTATAGCCTAAGATCCTGAAGGACAATGGGTAACAATTAATTGCATGCATTTTTCATCAGGTGGGACACTAAAGGGCTACTGTTACTTCTCCAGGATGAAAGTTGCTTTCAACTAGACCATTAGGGATTAGAAACAGCTCAGAGCTGACATGCAGGCATGAGTTGCTAGATTTAGTTCTCAGCAGCCCAAGGTAGGATTGGAAATGCTCCTGTTGAGTCCTTGGTGCTCTCTGAGCCTTGTTGTTTTCTTGCAGATGTTTCATTGCCCGACTAGGCAACATCTTCAGTGCAAAAAGGGAGTGGAACTTGCCCTCTGTTTATATACCATGGCTTGTCCTGCTTGTGTTGGTGCAGGTGTTGTTCTCTCCTTGGGAGTTCCTTGATTGGGCTGTTGTTTGCTGCTTGTTTGATTGACTGAGTTAATAGTTCCTTGATTAGCCAAATCCAAAAATGCTAGAGAATTCCTGGAAGCTTGGCACTCAGACAAAGCAGCCATCAACAGACACATAGAGGTAAACAACATTTACATACCATTCATAAGAGACAATAGAAAAGCCAAAAGACCAGAACACCTCCTTGCCAGCAATCAATACCCATATATGCAAAGATTAACACCAAGATTAGCACCAGAGGAACAATCAAACAGCACAATATATCCTAATCAAGGAACTATTAACTCAGTCAATCAACCAAGCAGCAAACAGCCCAATCAAGGAACTACCAAGGAGAGAACAACACCTCCACCAACACAAGCAGGACAAGCCATGGTATATAAACAGAGAGCAAGTTCCACTCCCCTTTTGCACTGAAGATGTTGCCTAGTCTGGCAATGAAACATCTGCAGGAAAACAACAAGGCTCAGAGAGCACCAAGGACTCCACAGTTCAACCCTGAGCTACAAATATTCTCTTAGATTGGAAATGCTCCTGCCTGAAACTTTGAAAGTTATGACTTAAACTTCAGGCAAGAGTAATGTATTCCTCCTCTAGCAGCCAATTAGTTGGAGATGATGTGGGGAAAAAAAGAAGAAATTGTCAGAACAAGAGAGGAAGAAAGAAGTGGCAGAATCCAAAAGCAAAAAGAAAGGATATCAGAATGAGAAGGGAAAACTACAGGATTGAAAGAATGTTAGAACAAGGGAGAAAGAAAAAGAATGTTGCAAGAACGAGAGAAAGAGAAAAAAAAGGAAAAGGAAAAGGATGTCAGAACAAGATCTGTCTGGTTATCTCTAACTCACCTTGAATACTGTACAACAAGATTTAGAATGTAGCACATTGTTCACCATCCCTTTTTTTTCCACCAAAAGATAAAGATGCTGCTAAGCAGGGCCTACATTGCTACCAATTGGTATTCCAGGATGTGCTGCCTCTGAATATGAGCTCTTACTCTTAGCCTCCATGAACTGCAGCTGCCCTTCATACTTTTGGAAAACTCAAGAATTGAGCTTCAGAAGTCTCCATATGCTAACTCAGATCCCTGGCTCACATGTCTACCCTGACTGCTGGAGACGATCCATCACAGAATCATAGAATTGTAGAATTGGAAGGAATCACACGGATCTAGTCCAACCCTCTGCCAAATGCAAGAAAACCAATTAAATTATGCCAACCAAGGTGGCTATCCAGCCTCTTCTTAAAAACCTCCAGAGATGAAGAACCTACAGTCTCCATAGGTAGCCTGTTCCACTCTTGTATAGCTCTTACTGTCAGAAAGTTCTTCCTTACCTCCAAGGTTTCATAGAGAAGATGCTGGGAACCAAAATCAAGCATGTGCTTCCCTCCCACTTCAGAATATAGGAAAGCTCTTCTTCTCGGCATGCTGGATTAGAATAAGGGTCCATCTTGTTCCGCATTCCATGCCAGAAACGACTGAGCAGATGCACCCAGGAAGTTCCCAAGCTAGAACTGGAACAGCACTTCTCTTTCACTATTGCCTTTTAGTCACTGACACTGAGGACACAATGCCTATGACTCAGGAGGTGGCATTCAGCCATGCAAGCTGTTCTCCTTGAATATATTGTCCCTTTTTCAAGTCAACCCAATTGATGGTCACACCCTACAATTAATTATGCATTGGTTAAAGACATCCTTTTTATCCTTCTCTTCGATTGGTACATCCTTTTTAATTAGTCTCAAAATCTCTCTGTTTTTGGCTTCAATGGGTCAAATTCAAGAAACATACAAAATTCAGTTATTTCATTGTTTGGCTGTTCTCTTTCTTTGCCACCTCCAGCTAGTTAGGAGCACCAAGCTGGAGCCTGAGTTCAAAAGGTTGAGCAAGGATGGATTTGATTAGTACTTGGATGACAGATCTCTGGGCTAGAATGGGGAATTGAAAAAAACATCCCAGAAGGCGGCAATGGCAAACCACTTCTGTATCATACCAGGAAAACTGAATGGACCCTAGGAGTCAAATTTGACTTGAAGATGACTTTTTTCTCTCTGACCTCTTCTCTCCTTTTGATAAGCCAACTACTTACTGAGCCTAGAACATCAGAGATGACCTGTAGAGTCTGCCTGGGGAAGGAAGGAAGGAAGGAAGGAAGGAAGGGAGGGAGGGAGGGAGGGAGGGAGGGAGGGAGGGAGGATCTCTGTGTTTTGTTCCTGGTCCAGAGAAAGATCTTACTCATTCAACAGATTAGGAGTGGGAAGTGACTATCTGGCCATGTTGGAGAAGCTCTGCAGCTTAGTCTATGAAGGTTCTCAGTCATCCAGGTGGAACAGTCTGTGGCTTGAATCATGTCAACTGGATTTCTATTTTCTTAGTGGAAACGTTTCACTCCTTATCCAAGGAGCTTCTTCAGTCTGAGTAAAGTTAGTAAGGGAATCCTTAAATATGTTTCTAGGCTGGCTGTGTGACCTTGCACCTGGGGCTAGGTCATGGTATTTTTGAGATGTTTGTTTCTAAGTCCCTTTATCATCTAAAGGAGGATCGTTAAGATTACCCTGCTGCTGTTGAGCTTGTGAAATGGTCTTAATCTTCCTAGGCACAGAAGACAAAGCAGGAAGGAAGATAGGGGAAAGGTTATGCCTGAGGCCCCCACCTCTATTCAAGGAAGGATTTTCCAAGTTGGCATGAATGGATTCCTTGACCCCTCTCTCAAACCACCTATCTTCTCTGTCTAAAATGTGAACATTAATGTCCTCAAATGAGTGTCCTTTTTCCTTTAGATGAAGATAAACTGCTGACTCTGGTCCTGTGGTGTTACTTCTCCTGTGTTGGGCCATCCTCCTGTACAAAGGTTGTTTGGTTTCTCCAATGTAGAGTTCAGAGCACTCCTCACTGCACTGGATTGCATACACTACATTGCTTTCCTTGTGTTTTGGAGTTTGATCTTTGGGGTGTACAAGCCTCTGTCTCAGTGTGTTGGTGGGTTTGAAATATACAGGTATGTGGTGTTTGCCAAATATCCGTTTGATCTTTTCAGACACGCCAGCCATGTAAGGAATGACCAGGTTCTTCCGTTTACTCTGAGTCTCAGCCCTATCTGTTGCTGTTTTAGGTCTGGTAGACTTAGATTTGGTGAAGGCCCAATTTGGATATCCACAGGCCTGCAGAGCTGTTCTCAGATGCTGCTTTTCATTCTTTTTGGAATCCATGGAGGTGGGGATGGTTTCTGCTCTGTGTGACAATGTCCTGATGACTCCTAGTTTGTGCTGCAGTGGATGGTGGGAGTCAAACATCAGGTATTGATCTGTGTGTGTGGGTTTCCTGTAGATCCCTATTTCTAGCTTGCCACCGGTCCCAATGAGGACTTCACAGTCTAGGAATGCCAGTCTGTTGTCCTTGGTGTCTTCTCTGGTGAAGCTAATGTTGGCATCTATAGTGTTTATATGGTCCGTGAAGGCCTGTACTTCCTGGGCCTTGATTTTGACCCATAGAATAAGGCAAGTCCACTTCACCATTGATGCCCTGCAATACAATTTTGAAAACCTTCACCAGGAACTCACAGCCACCCTTCCTGACCCAATCCTGGATAGAGTTATTCAACTTGGCAATAAAGTACAGCTGGCCCAGCATCACAAGACAAAGGAGAGGCAAACTAAGAAATTTGACATTCTTCTTTCTCGCAGCAAGCAGAAACAAGGAACTGGAGAAACCGCTGGGAGGAACTACAACAACAGGACCACAGAGGACAAAAAGAACATGTGGGTGAAAAATCTCTCAGACAGAGAACTTACCCAACCAGAGAGAGATGTCCTAGCCAAAGGTCTTAATTTTGCCATCACTCCCAAGCAAGTTCCGGTTGTGGAGCTCATTACAGCCACAGAATCTGCCATCCACAACAACCACCTACCTTTTGAAGAAGCAGAACAACTCCGGCTTAAAATATCTGCAGCTCTGTCCAGTGCTCAACCTCCTCCCCCCAACCTTACCGTCCAAGAGAGGAGAGCCCTGACAGCCCTCAGCAAAGATGAAACCATCACCATTTTACCTGCTGACAAAGGAAGATGTACAGTGGTTCTAAACACTGCAGACTACCACAATAAAATTACCTCACTTTTGGAGGATCACCATACATATGAAAAACTGAAAAGAGACCCCACCAACAATTACAAGAAAAAGGCAATAGACAGTTTGAAACAATTGGAACATGATGGCTCCATCGATAGGATTACCTACCACCATCTGTATCCTGGAGAAGCCATCCCCTGCATCTACGGACTTCCTAAGATCCACAAGGAAGGAACACCCCTCCGACCCATAGTCAGCAGCATCAATTCGGTAACATACAACATTGCCAAACACCTCTCTACCATACTAGCACCTCTAGTTGGACACTCTGAACACCACATCCATAATTCGGAAGAATTTGTTTCCAAAGCAAAGATCCTGAAACTGGATACAGATGAAACTATGGTCTCCTTTGATGTGTCCTCCCTTTTCACCAGCATCCCCACCACTCATGCTCTATCCGCTGTCAGGAAGAGACTAGAAGAGGACAGCACCCTGGAAAGGAGAAGCCATCTCAACCCAAACCAGATCTGCCATCTTCTGGACCTGTGTCTTAACACCACTTATTTCACATACAGAGGTGACTTTTACAGACAAAAACACGGCTGTGCCATGGGTTCTCCTGTGTCACCCATTGTGGCCAATTTATACATGGAAGAAGTGGAGAAGAAAGCACTCAACACATTCCAGGGAACGGTGCCCACCCACTGGTTTAGGTATGTGGATGACACCTGGGTCAAAATCAAGGCCCAGGAAGTACAGGCCTTCACGGACCATATAAACACTATAGATGCCAACATTAGCTTCACCAGAGAAGACACCAAGGACAACAGACTGGCATTCCTAGACTGTGAAGTCCTCATTGGGACCGGTGGCAAGCTAGAAATAGGGATCTACAGGAAACCCACACACACAGATCAATACCTGATGTTTGACTCCCACCATCCACTGCAGCACAAACTAGGAGTCATCAGGACATTGTCACACAGAGCAGAAACCATCCCCACCTCCATGGATTCCAAAAAAGAATGAAAAGCAGCATCTGAGAACAGCTCTGCAGGCCTGTGGATATCCAAATTGGGCCTTCACCAAATCTAAGTCTACCAGACCTAAAACAGCAACAGATAGGGCTGAGACTCAGAGTAAACGGAAGAACCTGGTCATTCCTTACATGGCTGGCGTGTCTGAAAAGATCAAACGGATATTTGGCAAACACCACATACCTGTATATTTCAAACCCACCAACACACTGAGACAGAGGCTTGTACACCCCAAAGATCAAACTCCAAAACACAAGGAAAGCAATGTAGTGTATGCAATCCAGTGCAGTGAGGAGTGCTCTGAACTCTACATTGGAGAAACCAAACAACCTTTGTACAGGAGGATGGCCCAACACAGGAGAAGTAACACCACAGGACCAGAGTCAGCAGTTTATCTTCATCTAAAGGAAAAAGGACACTCATTTGAGGACATTAATGTTCACATTTTAGACAGAGAAGATAGGTGGTTTGAGAGAGGGGTCAAGGAATCCATTCATGCCAACTTGGAAAATCCTTCCTTGAATAGAGGTGGGGGCCTCAGGCATAACCTTTCCCCTATCTTCCTTCCTGCTTTGTCTTCTGTGCCTAGGAAGATTAAGACCATTTCACAAGCTCAACAGCAGCAGGGTAATCTTAACGATCCTCCTTTAGATGATAAAGGGACTTAGAAACAAACATCTCAAAAATACCATGACCTAGCCCCAGGTGCAAGGTCACACAGCCAGCCTAGAAACATATTTAAGGATTCCCTTACTAACTTTACTCAGACTGAAGAAGCTCCTTGGATAAGGAGTGAAACGTTTCCACTAAGAAAATAGAAATCCAGTTGACATGATTCAAGCCACAGACTCTGCAGCTTAGGGGCAGAATACCTGCCAAAGGCCCCAGGTTCAGTTCCTGACAGCTGTGCTCCTGAAAATGCAAAGCAAGAGGTACACAGCATGCCTCTCCCCCAAGCACACAGGAAGAAACTGCTCAGGTTCTTTTTGTAAAAATTGTTGGGATGGATGGATGGCCTTAAAGACCTGGCTGTTCTCCCAGGCCTTGGGCTAGGGTGGATGGAGCCCTTGTGGGATGTGTTTTGTGCATTGTTGCTGGACTGCCATCCTGTTCATTTTTCATTTATTTTTGTTCTTATTTTTCATGTTCTTTATTTATTTTGTTTCTGATTACTCATATTGTAGTTTATTGATGTTATACCGTGAGCCACCCAGAGCACTTTGGAATTGGGCAGCACCTAAATTGGATAAATTCAAGGGGAGAATGAGCAAGCAGAAACCATGTTCAGCTGAAATTAAATCAGTGTCGGTGCTCCTGCTTCTTCTATCCCTTGTTTTTTGGTTTGCTCCCACCCACTTCTTGGCATGCTGCCCCTGGCATGCTACTCAAAGGCTGTGCAGCCCTCACTGCGGAATAAAATAGGTTGTCCCCTTTTGACTTAGTGCTACTGTGAGTCAGGGCAGACCAGGATGTGGACACTGTTTTGACCTGAAGTTAGGGCCAAGGTGAGCAGGGTCAAAACTCAAAGCAATTGTAACATAAATACACAATCTTGAGGCCCCACGGACACACATCCCTTTCCCTACCCCTAAAACTGAGAAAAATAATCTAGTAACAGAGGAAAAAAATACAGCCGCTTCCTCTGTACTATGAGTCCATTCCTCTACTAAGAGCAAAGGAGTGAGTAGTAATGGACTGTTTCAATCTTCTTCTTAATAGAGGAAATCCAACCAGTTCAAAAGAGAGAAGAATAAGGCAGGGCAGGTTTTTACTTTTCAGGCTGAGCATTTATAGGAAAGTAGAGTTCTCACAGTGCAGGGAACACCCATGACTACCTTCCTTCTGTGGGCTGGAGACATGATCCATTGCCTGGAGATGGACACAGAACAGGAGGATGTGGAAGAAAGCAAAGAAATAGCTCCAAGACTTCATGGTTCCCGTGGACAAACATTCTGGTTCATTAGGACAGAATCCTTCCCCCCCGCTCTCTCTCTTATGAGTGTGTGTGTTTACACATTTATCTTCCTGTTTAAAATCAGTAGTCCCAACAGAGTTTGGGAAAGATGTTAATCACATCCATGAATCACTGTAGAGCCAGTTAAAAATACTGTAAAGCAGCCTTTTCACCTTCACCTCCAAATTAATCTCCCAGAGATGGAGAAAGGATCTTTACTAGAGATCAGACTCCAGTCCTGGCTCTTAAAACAGGAGGCAGTTAAGTTAGAACTTCTCAGTTAAGAGTTTCCTTAAAAAATGAACCAAGCCAAATGCCAAACCTCTTTCTGCAGAAAAAAAAAAAACCCATAATGGGGGTGGAAGGGCATAATTTGAAAGCATGATCTATTATCTATTAAATCTGGATGGTGGCTCAAGAAATGGAATGCAGAGAATCTAGGAAATAGCTGAACAAGGATTATGTTGCTCATCTGCTACAATGATCCAAACATCACTAAAATCCTGGTTTAGCCTTCTAGAGAAATGCAATTTGCACAGCAAACCACCTGAAGTGGAGAGAGAAGCCCTGAGAAATTATCATTCCACACTCCAAACTACTGACATAACAGAGACAAGCTCCAGACTCTATATTCTGTTCCCGTGTAAAAGCAACAGATCTTGGAGAAAGATCAGGAGAGAGTTCTCTTTTCTTTAAAAAAATAGTATAAATTGAACAAAATAGTTGTTTACTGTAAGGTACTTCTTGGTCCAGCAACATACGCAACGGCACTTACCAAATATGAAATCCACATAGCCAGTTTCACTCCTTTGTCCTTTGTAAACTGGATGGCTTGGGATGACTGTCTGAAAGCAAGCTGGGAAACAGCAGCGGCTAAGGATCTAATGCTTCCAAAGGTGCTGGTAGAAGGTACCTTTTTTGATACACATCCCTCTGGAGAATTGTAGGCTATAGGCAAGAAATGAGGGGAAAAGTGTAATTAATGAGCAGACCTGTCTTCTCCTATAGATTAAAAAAGTTAGAACGATTCCACACATCACAGCATCTCTGTCTATGAGCAGGCCTGGTGAGGGGTGATTGGGGACAAGCAGAAATTTTGGTAGCTCAGCTAATATAAATTTAATTTCACCTCTTTAAAATTCAGTCTTCTTCCAAGCAGCATATTCAGTGCTGACCTCTCAGACATTTGGGTGTTGTCTGTCAATGCCAATCCAGGCTTTTGGCTATAGAACAATATCAGGTTTCCACTTGCACAAAAAAACAAAGCTCTGTCCATAATTCTTTTACCTTGGCTTTTAAAAATGTTGTTCTTGCAAATGGTGTGAGTTTGTGTGTGGTGTTGAAAAGGAATGGTGGCTCAAGACCAGCAAGTTCTTTGGCAACCTCAAAGAAATGGAGGTAGGAATGCCTCTAGCACCATCTTGTGGGAATAGGGGTTCTGGATCCTAAGAAACTGCATCCATATGCGTAACCTGAGTTTGTTGGCCAAACCCAACAAATCTTACAAGAGAATCCTGACTACAGCACTCAACTTCTGAAAGCAGAAAATACCCAGCTTTAACTTCTGATAAACAAAATGAGTTTATGAAAATATGAAGATGAGCATCTCATAAAAGGAAGAGCTTTGACTGCCAAACAACATACGTTTTTTTTTTTAAAAAAACACCCTCTCTCTCTCTAACAGGATACAGTATTTTGAATGGAACCAAAACATCCAAGCCCAAATAATGACAGATTACATCCTTCATCTAACCTGTGTCTCTTTCTAGTTCAGACTGCAGCAGAGATGCAAAACTGCCTAATTTACATTATATTTTTAATATAATTGTATTAAATATTTTTAAAAAGGAAGATAAAAACTAATACAAACTAATATAAAGTAAGAAAAAGAAAAGAAAAAGAAAAAAATCAAAGAGAAAGCTAAAAGTGCAAAAAAGGGGGGAAAAGTAAAAGAAAACTAGAAAAGAAAGAAAAAAGGTACAAAGAGGTAGCTTCCGATCTTCTTTATAGCAGTTATAAGTACACTTATAAATTTACCTCTTACTCTATGGTTACAACATAACTCTCTTTGTATAATCTATCCTGTCTAATCATCAAAGCCATAAATCATAAGTTCATTTTTTTTGTTTTACGCAAAAAATCCATAAGGGGTTTCCAGTCAGCAATAAACATAGATATTGTCTTTTCTCTGATCAAAGAAGTCAATTTAGCTATCTCAGGAAGTTCCATCATCTTCACCAACCTTTCCTCCATTGTACATTTTACATTACATTATACCAGAGCTTTCCAAACTGTGTGTCGGGACACGTTAGTGTGTCGGCTGCAGTGTCTGGGTGTGTCGCGGCTGCTGCTGCCTCCGAGCCCTGCCAGGATTCCACGCAGGTCCTAGTGCCTGCCTTGTGCCCTGCTGCCTCCAAACCTGCCCTGCCAGGATTCCACGCAGGTCCTAGTGCCTGCCTTGTGCCTTGCTGCCTCCAAACCTGCTGTGATTCCGCGCAGGTCCTAGTGCCTGCCTTGTGCCCTGCTGTAAGAGTGTGTCGCGAAATGATGCCCTATTGTAAGAGTGTGTTGCAAAATGATGCATGTCTAAAAAGTGTGTCACCAACATGAAAAGTTTGGAAAGCTCTGCATTATAGACAAGCTATTTAATTAACATGGAAGGGGAAGTGTTGAGAGACCTCTAACCCAAGTTCTCAGCAGCGTTATCCAAGTATAATTCCCAAGATTCCTTTGGAGACATTAAAATGTGTATTGGTTTAAAAATGTGTGTGATATACTGTAAGTGTGGATAATGCAGAAATATCATTCAAACACTAAAATGCCCTTTTAAATGAGTCACATTGTAGATAAAACATCAGTTTTATAAAAAAAAGAAGTCTATATTACTGAGATCTATTCTCTATATCCCCTTCCCATTGCAGTTATAGTCCGGAGCTCGGCAAAGGGACAAGGTTAGCAACGTGCTCCCTTCACTCAGAGACAGGCAGACAAACACGCTCTGATGACAATACCACGTGGAGAGTTGCTCTCTTGTGTCAGGAACAGCAAAGATGCCCATCTGCCCTACTTTACATGGGACAGTCCTCTATTTGAAAGCATTATTTATTATTTACTTGAAGGCTGCCCAGTTGAAAGACAAGGAAGAAGAAGCTAGATCTTGAAATGGTCTATCAGGACAGGAAATTGGGCAGATAACCTGTGCTGGCAAGCTCCTTAGAGCTAGGAGATGGAACAAACAACTTTGGGATATTTATGGAGGCCCACCTATGTTCAAGTGGAATCTTTAGAAATCAACAATATATTGAGTAACAATGCCAGTAAAGCTCAGTGGTTAAGACGCCAGGCTTGTCAATCGGAAGGTCAAGACCCGAGTGCCACGTGACGGAGTGAGCTCCCGCACTCGCCCCAGCTCTTGCCAACCTAGCAATTCGAAAGCATGCAAATACAAGTAGATAAATAGGTACCACTTTGGTGGGATGGCGTTTCGTGCTTGTCATGCTGGCCACATGACCGCGGAAGCATCTTCGGACAGCGCTGGCCATTTGGCTAAGAAACAGAGATGAGCACCGCCCCCTAGAGTCGGAGACGACTGTGCAGGGGAAAACCTTTACCTTTTTAAATCTCCAATGGTCTCAAAGGGCAAGTACTGGACTCCTGAAATGTCTTGCTGATCAGAAAACTGGGGTTAAGGCAACAGGCTAGAAACCAGGAGACTGAGAGTTCTAGTCCTGCCTTAGGCATGAAAGCCAGCTGGGTGACCTTGGGCCAGTCACTCTCTCTCAGCCCAACTCACCTTACAGGGTTGTTGTTGTGGGGAAAATAGGAGGAGGAAGGAGTATTAGGTATGTTCGCCACCTTGAGTTATTTATATAAATAATAAAGGCGGGATAGAAGATGATAGATAGATAGATAGATAGATAGATAGATAGATAGATAGATAGATAGATAGATCTGAAGTTCTGCAGCCCCAAGACCTGAGACTGTTTCCCCACAGATCAACCAGGCACAGTATTAACCTGAACTGGGCTCCATTTTCCAATCCACCACCTTCTCCAGCTTGCTGACTGCAGAAGCTTTAGCCACCTGGTTCACTTGACTACTCTTCACATTCTCTGTCTTGATCTTCACACTGTTCTCGGACTGCTCATCATTTTCGACAGCCAGTCCTAAGACTTTATCCAAGATGTCCATGACAGAACATATAGCACAGTGAAGGTGAGCTAGAATGGAGTCCTTCAAATCAGAGGTAGCCTGAGGAGGAGGAGAAGACAATGGAGAAAAATCTTTATGACCCATTTTAGGTCTTCAAGCAAGACAGTGGATCTATGTGGTAGAATCAGTAGAAAAGTAAGTAATAAGGAGCAGCTGTCCAGAAGTTCACTAGGCCAGGAGTACAATATTAATGGAGAGTTCAGCAGCTTCTAGACAGACACCAACATTTAAGTCACAAATGCATAACTTTTTGAGATAAGAGACATGGGGCCAGGATGAAATAAGTGCAGCCAGGATACAATCCTGGTCTAATACAGCAAGAGAGTTTTCTTATGGTCTTCTTAACTTACTTTATCCACTGGTTTCTGGAGGACAGGAATCCTCTTCTCCAAATGATCCAAACCTTGACAAGCCAAAACATTGGCTGCTGCAACTGAACCAAAGAAGACAAGAATGCTAAGACAATGCTGGAGCAGAAGGGAGGGTCAGCCACTGGACTAATTGATTCCCCTGTACCTTCACAAAAATTTCACCAGGATTCATAGGCTGTGTTTGGACGGCACACTAAACCACTGTTACAAGGCATGCTACCATGTTACAAATTGCGTTCCTCATCGTATATTGTAATAATGTGCTATGCCCTTCCAGAAGTTGCTTGATGGTTATCCAGAAGTAAAGCCTCCAAGCTGGAAGTCATTGGAGGTATTCTGGACATGGCATTCCGTGGTATGAAACAGGGCTGGACCGCTCCCAGTGCTACTAGTTTGGGGACTTACTTCTGGAAAATCCCTGAACCACCTTGGAATGGTCTGGAAGAGGTTCAGCATGGTCCAGAGAAAGAAGAGAACTTTATGGAATTCTATGGTATATTCCGTTTCCCACAGTGTCCTTTACATAGCAATACTTCAAGGCATGGTGAGAAATCAAAGGAGCAAATGTACAAAGGGAATTGTGGTCAACTAAAATAGCAAATATTCATTCCCAGAACAATGGGCTGTAATTATTTAATTTTCACCCAGAAGATCCAGAATATGTATCAGCAATGCACCCAGCTCTGGCACTACAACTGCCTTTCACAGCAGGCTCTGGAGACTAAAGCAGTTTATACTGTGGGAAATTAAAATGGGGGATTGGCTCATTTACCTATCATGGTTCTAAACTGATCTTGAATTAAATCTGGCTGTTGCTGCTGTATATACTTTGCTGCCTCATACAACACTTACGCTGAGGCTCCAGTTTCTGTACCACAGGCTTCACACTCCACAGAGCCAAGGAACTGGCATTCTGGAGGGCTCGCTCATAGGTGGAACACACTGATGCCATCAAGGGGTGAATCTCTTTGGCACTGGCATATGTCCTCTGGAGGTTGGTGAGGGCTGAATTCACCACTGGTAACTGCAAAACTCTCTGTAACACGCTGCTTTCCTGTTCAAGAAAGAAAAGAGGTGGTGGATATAAACACAGGAGAGAAGATATCCCCAGAGAGGAGAGTGAGAACATTATAGCAACTATCATTTATTTTCTCTCTGGTTTATTATCATCTGAGACCCGGCACTTTTGCTATCCGAAGCCTGTATAATAACAAGCTATGCATGGGACATCTTTCCTAGGGAGATCTGAGCATGCTGTGTTAAAAAAAAAAATCAGGATAATTCCCAGTGGCACTCTACCCCATTGGTCAGCCAAGAAACCATCCTTGTTTATTTGAAGAGTTGGCAATCACCAAAGATCTATCCTTTTCTGGGACGAGGTGGTCAACCTATGGTCTGAACATAAGTTATTGCAGGGTGTCCTGTGTCAAGCATAAAGAACAGCTTGTGTGTGTGTGTGTGTGTGTGTGTGTGTGTATGTGCATGTGCCTTCTGGTCAGTCTTGACTTACGGTGATCATATGGACAAGTCCATGCCCTTTTCTTGGCAACATTTCCAGAAGTGGCCTGCTACTGTCTTCTTCCTAAGGCTGAGAGAGAGAGACTGTCCCAAAGTCACCCATCTGGCTTCATGCCGAAGGCAGGACTAGACTCACAGTCTCCTGCCTGCTGCCTTTAACCACTACACCAAACAGGCTTGAAAGAACAACTAGTGGGACAATTTTCATCCAGAAACAGTGTAAGGGGAAGATACATATACCAATCTGAATCTTCACCCTTCCTTCTTGCAAGCTGCTATTTACAAAAACGTGCATAAGGCAAAGAAACATTCTAATGCTTTGGAACACAGAACAGCTCAGTTCTAAGGAAGCAGTGGGAAACTACAGCCCGCCAAATGTTGTGGAAATGTTGTCCCACCAGCCCTAACCACACAGAGCTGGATGCTGAGAGACATAGCTCAGGTGTTTGAATTATCTTTTCTAGTTTGCAGTTTTTCAGTGCTCAAGCAATGGGGAAACTTACTTGGCATGATGGAAGCAGCAACAATACACACCCAAGACATTGTCAAGCACTTAAGGCCACAGAACTACTTGTGATAAAATGACAATTTACAACTTTTTGAAATAACAGATTATATCAGGGGAGCAGGCAGGTAGCAGCAGCAGCAAATTTTGCTCGGGTGCCTTTATAGCGCCATGGCATCGTTTTACAGATGGAACAAACCTATCGTGACATTTAGGCTAGAAAATCATCTTTTCTCATTTGCATTATTTGCAATCTGAACTCTTTACTGTAACAACCGTGTGGGATGCTCTATTTCAGTCTGAAATAATTATACAACACATGGGTGGCTTTTAAAAAATAAATGACAGGCAGAGTGTCTAATTCAGCTTTTCATGGGAGCCAAGGTTAAAATTTGCTGTATGTTGCAGAGCTAGATTAGGTCCCCTGCACCTGTTGATTAACTTTTTAAAAAGACATTCACAAATGGTATGAATGGTGTCTCATTTAGCCAGGCCATTAATGAAGATACGATAGAGGAAGTATTTGCTGATATTATTTTTTGTCACTTTTAAGGACATTTTGGGAGTGATATTTATACTTTGCCTTTAAAAAAAGGTTTCCGTGTTGGAACAACTTACCTTGGGGCTTCTGTTCTGCATCACTGGCTTGTTTTTGGCTGCCATTGTTGAGCATTAGCCTGAAACTAAATCATGGGAAATGTATAAAATGATGTATGTTGTAGGGGTGATGTAGGGAAAGAAGAACACCCATTATCAGCTAATGCTCAAAGTCATCATACAAAGAAGTAAAATGCAGGAGATTTTCAATAAACCAAAGAAATTATATCTTCACACAGCGCATAGTTAGACTATGAAATTCATGGTCACCACCTTACAGCAACTATAAAAGGGGATGATCTGATGATGCACTTCCCTTCAAGCTTTGCCATGACAGGATGCTCATTATGTGAGTTATATTAAGGATTTTAAAATTACTTTGCCATTAACAGAATGGCCACATGAAAGTACCAGGCCAATGCTCCTGGTCTTGTATATTTAATCCCTGTTCAAAAGAGAGAATTCCAGTAGTTTGCAGGAAATACTCTTCTACGTGATTACAAAAGTCCTTTTTTGCACTTGCCCATCCAATCCTTTACAGAATCAAAAGAAACCCTCAGATCTTTGAATGCTGAATACAAGTCCCACTAAACCATGCTTCTGTTATTAATATATAATAAGAGTGAAAAGCTTTCTATTGTGCCTTCCTCCTGCAGTTGATGGAATAACCAAGTCTTAACTGCTCTCCTGAAACCCAGAAGAGAAGAAGCAGATCTAATCTCTGTGGGGAGGAAATAAAAGACTATGGGAGCAGTGACTGAAAATGCCCACTTCTGAGGTCCCAACAGATAGCATTCTTGGACTGAAAAGGAGGGACTTGACCCTATTTGAGGTGATCAAATAGGCAGATGAATACAGAAGAAGGCGATCCCTCAGATAACCTGGTCCAGAGCCAGGTAGAGCCTTAAAGGTGACAATCAGTACCTCGAATCACACCCAGAAGCCAACTGGCAATCAATGCAGCTCCCGAAGCAGTAGAGTCACCTGAATATATTGGGATATACCCATCACTGACTGGGCCACTTCATTTTGTACCATCTGTGGCTTCCAAATGTTTTCCAAGGACAGTCCCAAGCACATTACAGTAATCCAAGCAGGAGGTGTCTAAGACATGAGTGACTGCAGCATGGCCTCCCATCCACGAATGGTCACAATTGGCACACAAAATGTAACTAAACAAAAAGCCCTCCTGGCTACAGCTGCTACCTGCTGATCGATTGTGAACCACCCCTGAACAACTCCATTCAGAGTCAGAGATGGCATTTGCCTAGAATCATCTGGCCCACCAGCCCAACGTTACTACATCTCAGAGGGATTCAGTCTGAGTCTGTTCCTCCCCATCCAGACCCTCCAGGATTCAACAGGATTATTTAAAAGTAATAACAAAATCCAGGAATACCAGAATCCTGGGTTATGGAAAACTGGCTACAAAAAATTGCTCAGCCTCCATAAGAAAGCCAGTTCTTTGCATGCAAAAGGTGTGACTCAGTCCTGAGGTTTCTAGGTAGGATGGGACAGCAAGCTCCTATTTGAAAACCTGGCTATCAGCTTGCCTTTCTCATGTACAAGAGAGGCCTTTTTTAATCTCTTGGAGGCAATCGCCAGGTTCTCACATCACACTAAGCCCAAACTGGCTTGTTTGGTTTGGCTTGGCATGATGAACTAACCCGACTACTGTAGTTTGTAAACCATGGTTTACTGATAAACATGTTAGGCAAACCCAAAATCATGATTATAGAACCAATGCCAGGGTAAATGTTGATCTCCTTATTAAGTCACTAAAAAAAAGGTAAAGGTTCCCCCCGCAAATTTGTGCAGTCGTGTCCGACTCTAGGGGCCAGTGCTCATCTCCGTTTGTTAGCCGAAGAGCTAGCGTTGTCCGAAGACGCTTCCACGGTCATGTGGCCGCATGACGCGCGCAGAACGCTGTTACCTACCCACCGAAGTGGTACCTATTAATCTACTTGCATTTGCATGCTTTTGAATTGCTAGGTTGGCAAGAGCTGGAGCTAGTGCGGGAGCTCACTCCGCACGCAGGGCTAGGGATTCGAACCTCCAAACTAGCAATCTTCCAATCGACAAGCCTGGCGTCTTACCCGCTGAGCCACCACGCCCCTTATTATTATTATTATTATTAAGTCACTATGGGCGCATAAAAGCTCTACATTTGGACCATAGATTGCATAAAGTGATTCTAGAAACAAATCTCAGAGACCACCTACAAGTGTTATTAGATGCCAACTGTACGGGAAAGGTACTCACAGGTTGCAGAAGTCAAGCAGTCTTGAACAGGGTGCCAGCAGTGCCGTCTCGACTGTGAACGAAGAAACTCTTGCCCCAGACTGTAATGCTAAGAAGCCCCACCTTCTAGTTCAATAATTCTGCCAAGCTTCTGCAGTAATTAAGCAAGACGGCTCCCCTGGGCCCTCTGAAACTCAAACAGACGTCTGAAATACCAGCCAAGTGCAACTCCAAATTATGGAAAGGAAAGAATTACCTAAGCAGTATAACAAAATGAGAAAATTGCCCTCCCTCAGGATCTCTGAAAAGCACCTAACCCCCTTTTTGGGGGTTGGGTGGGGAATCTAGGTGCTTTTAAAGAATTCCTTGCTAGTCCCCCTCTCCCATTTAAAAAGGAACCTTGCCTGTTTAAGATGCCAGGGTTCTCAAAGTAGGCACAGGCTTTATTCTCTACATTAGCCTGGCAATTATTGGTATATTTGTTCTTCGATGAATACTACATCTTACTTGTTAGAGACACATGTAGCCTTCCAGTGTGAGAGCACAAATGTGTAAGAGTAGGGCCAACGGCTGCACATGGAATGGGGCAGAGGGGAAAGGGGGTGTGCTCAAAGAGAAAGTGTACCTGTCCAGAGTAAAATGCCCACATTGTTTCCAAACTCCACTAAAAGCCAGTGCAAGTCACCCATTCATTCTCACCTTATTCAGTCTCAACACCATTACATTTCACGTTAACTTGGGTAAAACCAGCAGCAGCCTTGTTGCTGGTGGGGGTGGTAGGGCTTGGGTTGTAAAGCTGTGCTTTTGGCAAAGTTCTGGGGCTGGTGGCAGACCTTTGGACAGTACATGGTGGGCACTCTCAGAAAACGGCTGCTAAGGTGGTCATGGCCAGTCAGAAAACACCCATCCACCAGGAGGCAGGTTAACCTTTCTGGATGCTCTACCTCATACAAGCAAGACCTTTGTGGACCCATAAGCATAATGCCAGAGATTGGTGCTTTTTTGTGGCATCCAAAGTTCCTATTTAACCTTTTAAAATTATATATATTGTGAGTCAGGTGGAACAGAGAGCCTGTCAAGCACCAAGGGAGGTAGCTGGGGATCTATACCACATTGCCAGCTACTCCTTTATGGAAAACTCTTCAATGAATCACAGAGTTCTCAGTATGTTTCATTTTCATGCTAAAATAACATGTTTTTGTTGGAGACATAGGGAAAGATAAACCAGCCCACCCTTGCCCCAGCATTTAATCTAATGCCTGCTTCCTTTGACTCATAAAAACTACTACCTCTGCCTTTGCATGTTTAATGCTTTTCACCCTAATTCATTACTCCATGATGTAGGCAAAAAAGCAAAAGAGTTGCCATAAACTAGAAATTCTTTCCTTAAGCCTGGCAATGAGTCATTGAAGGACAAAGGGCAACAGCCACTCCAAGATATTTGGCAATGCTGTACAGTTGGTACAAACTGGACTGAATGCATTTAAAAAAAAATTCCACACCACCAAGTCACCTTAGTCTTAGACAGAAGGGAGGTTAAAGGAGACAGCTGCACTTCACCAATGAAGACACAACACATGCAAAGAAATTTAACCAGCATCTTAGGACATGGGGATGAAGTTGTGGGTAGAGAAACTAGAATCTTCATTTAAGTTCCATTTTCAGTTCTTTTTGTTTACTCTCTCATGTGGCTCTCATTTGTGAAGGCATTGTACTCTTACTCTCATGCACTTTGATAGTGCTACTTCAGGGCCCATAACATCCAGTTTTAAATACAAGTTTAAGAACTTAAAATTTTCTTTTGGAATAAACAGTAAAAGGGTGATTAGAACTATGATTTTGGAAAGTTACAAACGGACTAAGTGTCCAGATGGATTTGAAACAAGATTTTGGAATTAATCATAGGAATCCTTCCCATGGGAAAATGCTTTTCTTTTGAATTCTGTTTAAAAAAAACATGATAGGATGAGACTTTGAAGGTTGGACACTAGAGGGAACCAGAAGGAACTAAAGATTACAATTAAAGGAGAAGAACATTCAAACTCGACTTACTAATACAGAATGGAGCAAAATATTTTAACATTATTGAAGAATATTTTTGAACAATGGACCCAGAAGTTAATTTTAAGAGTGTCTGCCTCTATAGATAGACTGTGTTTAAAAGATGTTATGGAAGAGGAACAAGTTTTACTGGACTGAGACTGATCTGAAAGTGGATTTAAAAATTACAGGCTACAAAAATGATATGGAAAAAGATGCTACACTGGACATACAAATGAAACCAGCTGATGTCTTAATAATGAAAGGAAAGGAAAGGAAAGGAAAGGAAAGGAAAGGAAAGGAAAGGAAAGGAAAGGAAAGGTTCCCCTGTGCAAGTACTGAGTCATGCAACCCCTGGGGAGACGCCACTTTCACGACGTTTTCCTGGCAGACTATAGAGCGGGGTGGTTTGCCATCGCCTTCCCCAGCCGTAATTACCTTTCCCCCAGCAAGCTGGGTACTCATTTTACCAACCTCGGAAGGATGGAAGGCTGAGTCGACCCGAGCCGGCTACCTGAGAACCAGCTTCCGCTGGGATCGAACTCAGGTCATGGGGAGAGTTTCGGTTTCAGTTGCAATACTGCCACCTACCACTCTGCGCCACACAAGGCTCTTTAATAATTAAAAGAGATATACAAATAACAAACCAAGAGAGTGACCTGGATAATTTTCCTGTATTGGATTTACAAAAGAGGCTTGTTAAAGCTTTGAAAAATTTTGTGAGAGGAGACTCCAAGCCTGGCTGGCAACTCGACAAGTCAGAGTTTCTCAGAGCTCTGAGCTCTGAGACCTGGCTAACTTTCTATCTTGTTTGCAGGGGTCTACAGACCACTGAAGTTTCCCCCTGGAGAAGGGGGAACCAGAAGATTGCTCACAGAGCCATTGTAATTGCACACTCCTGTTTTTCTTTGTTGTTTCCACCGCGGAGAAGAACGGGGGGTGGATGCAATGAAATGGCCGAAAGAGGATTCTAGCTCTGCAGAGAACGTAAGTCTCTTGGGAGACACAAGAGTGACAGCCAGCTTTTAGACCACCTTATATTAGTTTTCTTTTTTAGATTAGTACATTTATATTATTCTAAAATTTATCTTTGGACTTCGTTCAAAATGTTGGCTAATTTTGTGTTTTCTTTGCTATAATTAATTTTGGTGGAAGTTTGATAGATTTTATTTTGGCAACATAGTGAACAAGTTTTGTATTTTTCTGCCTTTCTTTTGTATCAGAGAAATTGGGACTTAAGAGACTTTGTTGGTATTTCTCACTCGACAAACTAACTGACTTTTGAGAAATTGTTTGTTTGGGTTAAGCAGCTTGCAGCCTGAAGAATAAAGAAGAATAAAGAATAAAGTATAGAGAATGTGTGCCTCTCTACCTTTTTTTTTTTCTTTTTCTATTTTTTTTTAGAAAGGACTATCTTTCATTTGGAATATATTTTCATCTTTCCTTTTACAAACTGTTTGAAATACTGCTCTGTGGAATTTTTTCATCTCTTACTTTAAAAGCTTTTCTCACTTAAAGAAATAGACATTATTGATAAATAATAGAACAGCTGTTCCTTGCTCCCTGAGAAAATTTTTTGTTTTGACTACGGCAGTTGATTACGCTTTGAACAACAAATAATGGCCTTTCTCACAGTACTTCAGGATTTTAAGGAAGAAACCAGCAAAAATTTTTTGCAAATTAAGAAATCCATAGAACGTATATTAATAGTTTTGGTGGCTCAGGAACAGAAGATACAAGGGACAGATTTAGAAACAGAGGAAAGACCTTTCGAACCAGTAGAGAAACAGGGAAAGAGGACTTTGAATGTATTGGTACAGAAGAAGATTATGATATTTTACAGGAAGTGGTCTATTAAATGTTTGGGCATAAATACATTGTGGCAGCTGAGACAGGAAGATTTTAATATGCAAATTGATAGATATGGCAACATAAACATTTTGATATCCCACATGAGTTACAGAAATAAACAAGTTGCATATTGTGATATTGGCATAACCTAAACAGGAGATTTATTGATATTGATTTGGAATGCAAGGTGAATGAAAATGCGGATTTGGTATTGTACACAGAGTAAGCACAGATATGAGAAATTTACAGATGCATAAAAACATGATATTTTAAGTGTAAGATACAAGATTATAAATAAATATGTTGATATTATATATTACTCTTTCTGGAGACACATTTATGAGAAGACAATGAGATGATGAGATGGAATTAGAATGTAGATTATTACAAGAATATGTTGTATGTATTAGGTTATATGTTATGTTAGGTTTTGTATTTTTGCTATATTATGTATTATGTTATGTAATATGTTAGATTATGTATTAATGGAATATATAGTCATAACATGAACAGAATATACTGTATTTTATTAGACGTAGATAAGGCCTTTATTTGTTATACTAATTGGACTTTATTGAAGATATAAATATAGATGTAAAAATGGAAAGAGCAAATGGAAAACATTTAATTGATGCAACAATGAACATTTGATTACTATTCTAAGGAGTAGAAACCAGAGATGGATTGTTGGAAGATATCAAGAAAGGCGAAACCTATATGAAGAACAGAAGATTGGATTATAGAAATCAAAGGGTATATGACAAAGAAAAGTTTCTGTGTATTGTATTAAGGACTAACATTTAAAGTTAATTGTTGTACTTAAAGTTCAAGGATAAATTGGAGGACATCTATTTTCTATATTTTTCTTGTTTGTTATTTTTTGACTTCACTTTTTCTTTTCCCTTTTCTTACTTTGTATTTCTATTTCTTTTCTTTTGTATTAGCTTTTAATGTGTATTTTAAAAATTAATAAAACTTATGGAAAAAACGAAAAATTTTGTGAGAGGGGACAAAGAAAAAATGAAAAGAAATCAAGTTCTATGACATTATTTGAAAGGACTAAAGATCAAGATTGTTAAAAGTAAAAGGAAGGAATATAAACTTTGTTTATTTGATCAAGGTTAAAATAGATATCTTGTTATCTCTCGTAACTGTTAATGGACTTTTGCTGATCAGGACTGAAATGATGAGGTTTTTAAG
This sequence comes from Charina bottae, assembly GCA_023362775.1. Classification (NCBI taxonomy): domain Eukaryota; kingdom Metazoa; phylum Chordata; class Lepidosauria; order Squamata; family Charinaidae; genus Charina; species Charina bottae. The sequence continues at coordinate 12,173,821 of JALMGJ010000010.1, forward strand.
GATTTGTTTATAGATAAGGGATGGGATATGGGAAGAAGAGATCATTTGTTGTATTTTAAGAGAAGGTGATAAATTACTAAAATTGTTTATACTTGTGATGAAGGGGGAAGTCATTTCTTTATATATATCTTTTCTTTTTCTTAAAAAAAAGGTAAAGTTCCCCTGCACAATTGTGTATGACCCTAGGGAATGGTGCTCATCTCCGTTTCTAGCCGAAGAGCAAGTGTTGTCCAAAGACGCTTCCGTGGTCATGTGGCCGGCATGACGCACGCGGAACGCTGTTACCTACCCACCGAAGTGGTACCTATTTATCTACTTGCATTTGCATGCTTTCAAATTGCTAGGTTGGCAAGAGCTGGGGGGAGTGCGGGAGCTCACTTTTCTTTCTTTTCTTTCTTTTCTACACTTTCTATTTTTTCTATTTATTCTTTTTTTAGTTTGTATTAGTTTTTTAAATTTTTAAATTGTAATTTTTAATAAAATTACTGTGTGTATATATATACTATGTGTGTGTGTGTATGTGTGTATACACACACACACACAGTATTGAAAGCCTGTGCAGAAAATGAGTAAAATAACTTTCCCCAACTAGGTACCAAATAGCCAAAGTTGATAAAGTATGGCTAACCAACCCTCCAGAGATTTGCCAACTGGGCACTTTAAAAAATCAACTGTATATCTTACTATGCCATGTAAACTAGTAGTGGACCCGTATCCAAAGTGAAAGGTTTATAAATTCTTTTATTTATATTTTTTTCTCAGCCAAAATGAAAGTACAGTTGTACTTATTCCACAGAGTATCAGGATGCTGAAGAAAAAGGCACAAATCTCTTTCTTGGCCCCATCCATCAACAAAGCTGTCTCATTTCTAGCAATGCATAGACTAAGTATGAGCACCAAAAAACCTCTCCCCCACCTCCACCCCTCTTTTAGCATCTGAAAACAGTGCTCCAAATTGTATACCAAAGAATGAAATCTATGTTAGAGGTCTAGAGCTGGTGGGTTAAACTCATATGAGTTGCCAAAACTATCCTCAGTAAAGGTAAAAGGTAAAGGTTCCCCCCGCACATTTGTGCAGTTGTGTCCGACTCTAGGGGCCGGTGCTCATCTCCGTTTGTTAGCCGAAGAGCCAGCGTTGTCCAAAGACGCTTCCACGGTCATGTGGCCGCATGACGCGTGCGGAATGCTGTTACCTACCCACCAAAGTGGTACCTATTCATCTACTTGCATGTGCATGCTTTCGAATTGCTAGGTTGGCAAGAGCTGGAGCTAGTGCAGGAGCTCACTCTGCACGCAGGGCTAGGGATTCGAACCTCCGAACTTGCGACCTTCTGATCGACAAGCCTGGCCTCTTACCCGCTGAGCCACCACGCCCCTTATCCTCAGTAAAAGGAGAATACTATTACATGGCTCTCAAAGAGGACTACATAGCCACCATCTGCATTTCTTAAGTTCATCAGATGTTCTTAGGGCTTTCAAGTTAGGTTATCCCATGTTACCCTAGGAACAACTCTTAACAGAAGCTTAGACCAAAAGACCATGAGTTATTAAAGGCCACCCAAAAAGTTACAGGGTTGAGGTGGGATTCAAATTCCAAACTCCCTGTGCCTAAGTCAACACTGAATCCATTACCACCAGGCTGGCTTTTAATATATCCCAACCTCATCTCTTTTCCCTACAGTGTATGAATCAGGCTAGCAAAATTAGCCAATGCCTTCTTTTCACATTATCCCACTTTAGGTTGCTCCTCCAACTTTTATCTAACTAGGGCTGACTCCTGGCTTTTTATAACTCCAGGTGTCATTCTCACTGCTGTTCCAAAGGATGCCACTTCTCAGTTCAGGTATGTCTGCACACAGATGAACTGATATTGGGATGCGCTCCCCCTAACTCCATTGTATGCTTGAAACCAGTTCCAAAACCCCTAGAAGGAAAACTTTCACCCAGATCCTTGGAAATGCAACATCCGCTACTTTGAGTGGCATGACCTATGCGTTTCAAAAGCAAATACTATCCAATGGGGTGGCTGAGTCACATGGCGCACTAGGTTCTGGCCCTCCTTCCCCAACTTTGTGACATTAGGTTACTGGTTAGGACTTCTAGGAGTTGCAGTCCGCCAGATCTGGAAAGATATCAGATTGGAGAAGGCTGCCTGAAGGGGTGGGAAAGAGCATCTGAGCCAAATAAATGTTTTTCATGCAGTAGCCCTATAAAAGGCATGTCCAGGTGTCTTGGTTACCTGTATGACTTCTCAGGCATGCAGTTTTATACAGCGTAGGATGGAATTTCTCTCCATCTTCAGAATCAGGGCGAAAGAAGACGTGGGACCGTTCATGAAATTAGCAAAGCATCTCTCTTGATGTGTCTATGAAGGTTCTCGAGTCATCCAGGTGGAATTGTCTGTAGCTTGAATCATGTCAACTGGATTTCTATTTTCTCAGTGGAAACGTTTCGCTCCTTATCCAAGGAGCTTCTTCAGTCTGAGGAAAGTTAGTAAGGGAATCCAAAGTTAGTAAGGGATTCCCTTACTAACTTTGCTCAGACTGAAGAAGCTCCTTGGATAAGGAGCGAAACGTTTCCACTGAGAAAATAGAAATCCAGTTGACATGATTCAAGCTATAGACATCTCTCTTGATGCTTAGAAAGCATGAATGTCTCACCAAAAGGCTCAGATTAAATTAACACTGTGTCTTAAACTAGGGATAACTTAAAAAGGTGTCCTCCTAATGTTTGGGACTACAATTCCAATGGGCTGTGCTGGCTAGGATTTATGGGGGCTATATCCCAACCAGGTTATGGTCAGATCACTTGAAAGCCATTCTTTTCTGTGCCAGCACCCTTCTTGCTAAAAGTTAAGAATGATAGGTTGCCCCCACCCTTTTTCCCCCAGGGAATTAAATGTGTATTTTCATGATGCGTATGCTCATCTTGATTCCACAGGCAAAAGAATGAGCATGGCATAAAAAACATTTTAACACCCCCCCCATCTGACCAGAAACAAGAATAGGATTAAAAGTTAGCTAGATACAGCAGTTTGGGTACAGACTTAATGCCTGTGGACATGTACAGTCTTTAGTTCCACTAATGTTTCTGGTTAAAAAGGGTTTATTAAGCTCCGGAATTCATCTCCAATGACAGTAATAAAACCTTATAAAGCGAGATTGGGATGGGGGAAAATGATATAACCTAAGAGACAATTCTCTTTCAAACTAACTTCAAATCTGCTTTTTTCCTTCCCAGAATAAAAGACTGACTGGCTCCTCACTAAGGGTTGACACTGACACGTCTTGACTAGTGACAGTTCAGTACAATTTGGCTTCTTCTGTTGCCCAGCTGGAGAAATGTCTTCAATGGCCATTTTTTCCTCTCTAAACATAACCCAGGTGCCTTGTGCTGCCCTACGTGACAGCACAAGGAAAGAAGAAAGAATTCAACTTGGGGTGGAGTGGACAAATCTCCATATTAAAGAGAGGAAGCCAATATGCACAAGGTGCGAAACGCCACTGTGCAAAAGGGAAGCCATCGGAGAAGGCTCAATGTCAGTGTTTCAACCGTAGGTGTGGTCTCGCCACAGTGAGGATTCCCACCATGGAGGAGATAAGGCCACAGAGCCCTACAACTGCAGGGTTGGTCTTGTAGATGCCCATACGGTCCAACGGACTAAAGAGATCACAGAGGTTCTTCACCGTATCCAGCAAGAGGGGCGGATAGTTCTTTAATGTGAGGTAAACAAGCAGGAGGAAAGGCTGTAGCTCACCGCTTGCCAAGAAAGCCACGCTCTGGCATTTCTGCCTGTCACGAGACAAGGGCTTTTCAGGGTTCTGACTGCATGCCATCCGCTCCATGCGCCAGCAGAGCTCATAAAAATCCTTGGCTAGGTTGATCACCAGGGAATAGTAGTAGCATTTGGTTGCCCAGTTGCGCCACTTCTTCTTATTGATCTCCGAGAGGAGTCCAATGCTCTTCACCCACAAGACGGTGTCACAGGCGAAGTACAAAGCACGGGTCACGTTGGAGGCTGTCAGGCAGAAGCGAGGAATTGCCCTGGGCAACTGGGTAGCTTGACGGGCTGCCACAATGGCGTGCACCATATTGCCAAGCCTAAACACTGCAAGAGAAACCATAGCTGAAACATGGTGGTGGAAAAGGGCTGGAGTCTGGGGGCACCATTGATGCATTCTATGCAGCCAAGTACTCCATCAGCTTCGGGCAATAACAGAATTAAAGATCTCTTCTTCAGGCTACCTTGTCTAGGGATGAGAGCAGCTCAGCCAATAATGGTAGAGGACCATTATGGCTAGGGATGTGCAAAATGTTCTGCCCTAGAATTTTCCAGCCTCAGTGTGGTTTGTTCTGAGTTTCTGGTGCCACTTCTGGAAAAACCAGAATGGCCCATTTCAAGGTCAGAATGTTCCACAATATAACCTTTTGCACAGCCTTATTTCTATCTATCTAGCTCACAAGTAGGTCACGTAGCAGAGCCTCCTAACGGTTTGATCTATAGCTACCTCAAGACCCCTCCAGTGGGCAAGGACTCTGGGGTTCCCAGTCCAATATCTGGGGGCTCTAAATTGCCAATCCACGGCCTAGTTCTTCTAGCCATTTGCTTTATCTCTAGGATTTGTATGCTGCTCTTCAAAGCAGAGTTTTGCCCACACACAAAAAACACATGTAGTTTTCTTTTGGTAAACTGGAGTCATAATTAAATGTGCAATACTTAAATACTTCTTTAAATACTTAAAAAGCATAAAGAGCTGACAAGGATGAAAAAGCCTGATTGCAGCATACAAATAGAAATGCCTTTGCCTGATGCCAAGAAGATAGTGAAGTTAGGGCCTGCTGGGCCCCACTGGGATGGTGTTCCAGAGCTGGAAAGCTACTACTGAACATACCTGTTCATTGATGGATACCTCCCAGATTTCAGCCAGGGAGACCTTCTGTAGTTAGGCCTCTAAGGGTACCCTTAGGGCAGGGGTGGGGAACCTTTTTTCTGCCAAGGGCCATTTGGATATCTATAACCGGGGACCGGGGGGGCGGGATTTCTGGGATTTCTGCGGACCGGGGGCTGGAGTTTGTGGGTGGGAGCCAATCACAAGCACTGGGGGGCAGGGTTTGCGGGCGGGAGCCAATCGCATGGAAGGGGCGGGGTTTGTGGGCGGGAGCCCCGCGGGCCTGACATTGCCCACCCCTGCCTTAGGGTATGAGAAGATTACAGGAAGATTATTTAATGAGCTGGGAGTAGAAAGCAGTTAGATCAGCCACAGAGAGAAATAATCCAGTCCCCTCCCTAATCCCAAGCTTAGAAAAAAAAAAACACCCAGGCTCCTTCTTTTCTTTTTGCAGCCCTATGAATCTTTTGATTCAAGCTGCAGTGATGGGGTCAAGCACCATTCCTGCAACCAAGCACCACCATTAAATGGAAGGCAGGGGGCGGATATCAAGCCTCCTGTGCCAAGTACAAATGAGGACATTTGTCATGGCAAAGCCCAACATGCATAGCTCCCTGCCTCCTGGTTAAACACCATTAAATGTGGATGACTTTAAATGGAAAAGAAAAACAACACCCATGTACAACAGCAAAGGTAGGAATAGGAAAGGATCAGGCTAGTCAACCAGGTTATTCCCATCCCCCACCCCTGACCAAAATAATAATAATAATAATAGCAATAATAATAATAATAATAATAATAATAATAATAATAATAGCAGCAGCAGCAGCAGCAGCAGCACATTCCTCATGCATGCATGCAAATTGATGGAACATAGATTAGGACACAGACAAACAATCCAGTTCATGTGAATGCAATAACCATGAAATGACAAGCTAATAGAGCAGTTTTTATTAATAAGCAGATCAGCCTTTCCCAAGCTGGTCCATGGAGGAATCAGCAGTTCCCAGGCTAGAGAGAACCATAATGTCAATCATTTGCCCCTCAAGGCCATCAAGAGAACAGCCCAAAGACCCACTGACCCAGGAAGGCAGGAGGAGAAAAATGTAGAATTTAAGCCTGGGAGCACAGACCTACAAAAGGGCTTTGGCTTCAGTATCCCTGCAGCGGACAAACCTGGATGCATTAGGTGATTCCAAGCAAGCCCAACCAAAGGGGTCATAGCAGCTATAATCCAGTGCATCTGGAAGGCCCCAAAGTTGGGCAAGGTTGAAGATGAATACCAACTGCTGCAATCAGCAAGGAGCCCTTCCCATTAAATTCCCATCAGGAACTGCCCATGAAACCAAAATCTTATACAAGTGACAAAAATTAGAGTGCCGTCCGAGGTATTCTTACTCAAAAATTAAATCATCGTTTCTGGGACTTAGTCCTAGGTAAGGATAGTTACGAACTTCAGCCTGAGTCACCGTGCCTCAGTGCTAAGGAAACAGTCCACGATGTAACCAGATCAGGTGCTTAATAGCTTATACCTTCCCGTGGCCTCAACAACGGTGATATCATTTTGATCAATGTATCAAGGGCAGTATTACAAGATTCCTAATCTGTAACCCAATTCTGGTACACAGTATTGAGGGTTTTTTTTTTTAAAAAAATAATAATAATCTGCAACTGGTCTTTCTGTCTGTCCACCCACCCACCCCCTCTTTTGGGGCTATCAGCAGTCTACTTCATTTCTTTTTCTTTCTTCAATATATCTAAAACTGACATACTCACTCTTGCGTCCTGAACTCATGCTCGATTCCAGAAGTTTGAGCTTCATAACCACTTTCTCTTGGTGATACTTACGCTCTAATATATAGCTAAGCAGCATGCATGAATACTGAGTTGCTCTGGAAAGGGAAGGAGAAAGAGGTGCGTAGCTGGTCACACATCACAGGCAAGGTGGGCTGTCTCTTCCCAAAATGGAACCGAGGGAAATATAGGCATGTGCACTGCCCCCTCCCCACGAGAACGACACCAGAGTGCAGTTTTGCTCCAAGGCAAATGCTCCTACTGTATAACACTGTACAGGTTAATATTGCTCAATTGCAGGAGACAATGCAAGATGTGCATAAGAATCTATTAGACTCAATTATCCTGGAAAAACATGCTTATTTCCAAAAGCACTTGTTGGCAAAAATGCTGTCTCCTTCCAAACGTCTTCCCAGTGCTGGTTATCAGAAGAACACTTAAAGCTCTTCTGAAGCAGCTGTTATGCACTATGGTTAACACCTTGAACTTCTGTACAAAAAGTAAGATAATGTAAATAAATAAATAATAAAATAAAATAAAATAATAAATAAAATAAAATAAATAAAATAAAATAAAATAATAAATAAAATAAAATAAAATAAAATAAAATAAAAAAATAATAAATAAAATAAAATAAAATAAAATAAAATAATAAATAAAATAAAATAAAATAAAATATAAAATAAAATAAAATAAAATAATAAAATAAAATATAAAATAAAATAAAATAAAATAAATAAAATAAAATAAATAAAATAAAATAAAATAAAATAAAATAAAATAAAATAAAATAATAAAATAAAATAAAATAAAATAAATAAAATAATAAAATAAAATAAAATAAAATAAAATAAAATAATAAAATAAAATAAAATAAAATAAATAAAATAAATAAAATAAAATAAAATAAAATAAAATAAAATAAAATAAAATAAATAGCTAGCTAGCTGCTTTCTTGGCTCTAAGGAGTACCTACCACTGACCGCTATTTTTTTTTTAACTCCTAACCAAAGATCCATGGAACTGAACCTGAGATCATCTGCATCCAAAACTGAAACTTGATCTCCACATGTGTTTGCTTATTATTTAGTTGCAGCAAAGTGATTTTTTCCCCCTTCTCTCTCTCTGGCTCCTCGAAATATCAGTTCCACACCACTTTTTCTAGCATGACACATTAAGCAGTAGCTTGGTATAACAGGCAAATGGTTGGAGTAGGGCTTACGAGATTGAGGTTCAGTTCCATCTACAGCTGTGGGACAACTTATCACATTGAGCCGAGCACTAACATTCAGTTCAATTTATTGCACAGAGCCACTGCTGCAAAGATAAAATTGGAGGAGGGATCGCTGCTCACAGTGCCTTGAGGGTATAAAGGTAAGGTGGGTTGTGAATCTGACAAATTAGAATCCCTTGGCTCACCCAATATATAGTTCAAGTTTAAAAGCAGCATGCAATGTTTAAAGGTAAGTTACATAACACAAGCAAATGATAACATGAGCAGGTAAGGCTAAGACAATAGTGATTAAGGCATTCATTGGCACACTTCTTTGGCACATCTTTTTTTCCACGTCTCCCAACAGACTTGGGGTAGGGAGATGGGGAAAAATTACTATAAAGTGCTATATATGACGTAGGTCATTCTCATACCTATATACAGCAATAAGGTAATCATTCTTACATTATTTGCTTTACTCCAAGGCCTTTCCCAATGGAATTATCTGGCAAGTCTGCTCCTCCTACCTTACTGATATTTTAATTCCCCGTTGATATTTTGTGGGATGATGTGGGGATTGCTTTCCACTTCACAACCTGATTTCCATCATATTTGTTGGACAACTGCAATCCTCCATCACCCTGTGCAAAAGCTTCATTGGCTGGGAATCCAGGGAATTGTAGTCCCAATGCATCCGGAGGACGCCAGCTAGATAGACCAGGTTTTCAAATTTCTGCCTGGCCCTGGGAAGAGGTTTATGTGTGTGTACAATCCACAAGAGAAGGCAAATTTGACCTCGGCACCTATTTAAATTTCAGCGATTACACACTACCTTTCTTTGCTGACAATATATTATTTCTATTACTTTTGCGTTGTGTAATTTTAGTGTGGGAGTGGAGGTATGTTTGCAAATCACTCAGAAGTAGGAATGAAGAGCTACTAAGAGATATGCCAGATAAATTAAGGGAATCATTCTACTGATGCCTCTCTTGAAGCAAGCCCCTTTGGCCTCAATGCCATGTTCCTACAACACCTTTAAGTCATCAGATTTGTGACTGCCATCACACAACAGGCCAACCTTGATTAATGCGAAGCTTAACATGCCAAGCAAACTCAGACACTTATGAGTCAGTGTCTTGGGCAAAGCCAGGAAACAAGTTGCTTCAGTAAGCAGGTGGCCCGGGTGGTGCAAACGTACCTATAGCCTACATTCACACAACCTGATTAATCAAGTCCGATGAAGCCCGAGGGGGTGCGGGAATACCACTCATTATGCCCGATTGGTTGGTTTCCCTGTGGCTTTTGCGAGGGGAAACCTATCTCAAACATGGGTTGAGTGGCGCGCGCCCTGTGAACCCAACCAGAGGGGCTGACTAACGAGTACCCTTGCACAGGGGGGCACTGGAAGCTTATGCAAACGAGGGCGCCCGCCGCCCCCTCTACTCCGCCCTTGCGTTTGCCCCCTCACCGAAAGAGTCGCTCCCGACCCTGCGTCTGGTTGCTGAAGTGCACAAAAGCGTCCATCCCACCTGCTGCCACCACCGCCGGACGGCTCAGAACTCAGCGAAAGAATCAGCTGCTTCTCGGGGGGGGGAGGGGCGGGGCCGAACCGTGGCTCCGCCCCGGCGTTCCTTACCCTCGGCTCCCTTTCCTTCCTTCCGTCCGCGGTTGCCACAGCAACGCGTCAACTTCCGGAGACAGGTGCACGGTCTTTGGAACAGGTGTGTGCGGAGGCAGGAGGAAACCAGGAAGCGGCCCTTATTCAGGAATTTTGATTTGGGCTTATCTGTGGGGTGGGGGGCTGTAATGCTTCTCCCACTCCACCATTAACCCCTTTTCTTTGTTTTAAAAGAGCCTTTCCCAACCAGGGGACTGCAACGCCTCTAAAAGTCCCCGGGTGGTTAGGTGAGGGCAGTCTTTCCCAACCACAGGATTTCTGGAGAGGTTGGGCTGCAGTTTGCATGATGCCTGGGAAGCATGCATTCATGCATTCATTCATTTCTGGGGCTGCCCAACTCAAACTATAGGTGATTCTTGGCAGTGTACAAAAAGTCCCCCCAAAGGAAAAAAAAAGTGGTGAATTAATGCAAAACAATGTTATGTTATGTTGGGAGTCAGTGAGAGTCTGTGTAGGATTGTGGCAAAGTAATAAAGGTGATATATAGAGCCAGTTTGGTCTAGTGGTTAAGGTGCTGGGCTAGAAACCAGGAGTCTGTACTCTAGTCCCGCCTTAGGCATGAAAGCCGGCTCAGTGACCTTGGGCCAGTCCCTGTCTCTCAGCACTAGGAAGGAGCCAATGGCAAACCAGGAGACTGAGAGTTCTAGTTCTGCCTTAGGCGTGAAAGCGGGCTGGGTGACCTTGGGCCAGTCACTCTCTCTCAACCCAACTCACAGGGTTGTGGGGAAAATAGGAGGAGGAAGGAGTATTAGGTATGTTCGCCGCCTTGAGTTATTTATAAAAACAATAAAGGCGGGATAATTTTTTAAAAAAAAATTATAAAGGAATAACATTACGTAGCTCATTCAAGCATACTAAACAATAGCATGGCGAACAGAACTGAACATCTCTACAACTCACTCATTGGGGACTTAGTTGAACAAGCCGTGTCTCAGCCGCCTTCCTAAACCTCTGTAGGGTTGAGGCCAACCGTATGTCCAGAAGAAGATTGTTCCAGAGGGCAGGGGCTACCAGAGAGAAGATTTATTTATTTATTCATTTAAATGTATCGGCCGCCCAACGTCAATGGACTCTGCATGATGGCTGGGGCATGCCCCTTTCCCCTGAAATAAGCTCTGTAACTCTGTTTAGAATAACTAGACGTACTATTGGGCTACAGAAATCAGGACAACTACTAGCGCAGTGTTTCTTAAACCTTTTGCTCTCAGGACCCTTTTCCACTTAAAAAAATTATGGAGGCCTCCAAAAGAGGTTTTGTTTAGGTTATATTTCTCAATATTTACCGTATTAAAAATTAAAATGGATGCATTTGTAGAATATTTAATTATTGAATCATGTAAAAATAACTATTAAACCCATTAGATATTAACAGAAAATATTTTTCATGAAAAAAACCTATTTTTTATAAATAAAGAATAATGAGAAGAGTGACATTGCTTTACATTTTTACATCTTCAATATCCAGCAAATAACTTTGATTTTGTGGACCCATGAGACAGTCTTGGGGGACCCCCAGGGGTCCTCAGACCACAGTTTAAGAAACAGTGCATTAGAGCACACCTTCCCATATTTCTTTGCAGCCATTTAGCAGTTTTCTGGATTGTTGTGCCACTTATAATAGGTCCAGAGGAGCTAGACTTCTAAGTGATTACACTTAGTTGTAAATACACCATGGTGTTGGAAGTCTTGTAGGCTATCTGTTCATAGATCCCTGCTTGATATACAACATCCAGAACTAGTTGCTGATATTTTTTGTTGCATGATGACTTTCTAACTGGGCAGGAAGATTGACTGTTCACTTTCAGTATCCCTGAGATCTGGGTTAGGAATGGGAAATGCTTTCTGTTCAGTAAATAAAACAGCTGCTGAATGGAAAAGGAATAAGGCTGCTCTCAACTGATACTAAATTTTTCCCTGATAAAGTAGGAACATTCAGAATGTCTTGGGAGTCGTTATACTATTTGTCAATTACAGCAACTGATTTTTTTCCCCTAGTGGTGTAATATCATGTAATCTCAGTCCCTTTAATTTTTTTTTTAAAAAAATGTTTATTTAAACGAACAAGTTGTCCTTGCCTTGTTTGGGGGAGTTGTTATAATTGGTCAACCCTGCTTAAGGAAAAAAGCATTACTGTTTTTAGACATTGTACTATGGGGAATCTGAAAATCTAGATGGGAAGACTCTGAAGCATTCTTAGCCAGGCTGTCTATCTGCATGGTAAATGGGCCTGGGCAGAATGAGGAGAAAGTCCATATGATAGAATATGGTCCAGAGGATAAAACCCAACTTGAGTAAATCTTGAGGATGATCTTTGCTTCTTCTCTCTCTTTCAAAACCAAATTCCACCCTCCCTTTAATTACCTGGTTAATAGTTGGATTGAATTTTATTGTAGAGCTTTCTTACAAAATTACCAAACAGCTGAGCTGAGTTCAGGACAAGAAAGCTGAAGAAAATATGCCTTTCTATCTTCGGAAGCAGCCCTTTGACATTCCTCCTCCCACTGAAAAGGACTGGATTAAAAAAGATGAAGAAGAAAATTTCTTCCTGAGTGACCCTGATGAACTCTTAGACTCCTTGCCTCAGCCTTTCTGCATGATCAATAAGATATTGAAACACTTGTTTGAAAGAGCCTGGGAACGGATTGAAGGAAGGCACCTGTTACAAGAGACAAAGCGGCAAAGTTTCACACCCTTAGAGTGTGACCCTTCAACTAAATTCATGGTAATCTAAGTCTCTTCCAGATAAAATAGCCCAAGGGAGCCTTCATATGTGACATTGGCACCATATTATTTTTCTTGTACAGTGTCATCCTCTTGGACAGCCAAGCTGGTTTTCTTCTGGCTCATCTGTGGTATAATTTCAGTGAGCTATGAATTGAACATTACCACAAAGACATACCAAATCTAAACATTTCTAGATCATCCCTTCCCCCCAGCAGAGACCCCTGATTTATAATTCCATCAAAAGCAATAAAATTACCAAAGGTTTATTAAAAATGTTTTTAAAGAGCCAGAGAAGTTAAAGCATCAATATGGAACCATTTGAAAGCCAGATGAAATAAAAAATATTTTACCTCCCATATAAAGACATTTAAGCATAGAGGAATTGGAATTATGATGACATTAGTATTGTATGTTCACATTTCTGAGGTGGACATTGTGTTCTCTTCCTTTTAAATCTTCCCAGGTAGCAGGGAGGGTAAACTGCCTGGCAGCTTCTGAAGGGTACATCTTTATGGGGCATTCCACAGGGATTTCTGTCTTCAGCACAATCATCTGTGAGAACCTTTGTACTTGGGAGGTAACCAGACTCGAGATTTGCACCATTCAGGTGTCAGACCTTGGTGGTGCCTCCCATCTCCTTGGGACAGTGGATGAGATGGGTAGGTAACTATGCATTTATATTCATTAAGAAAGAATGGTTATTGCTGATTGGTTTCACAATTTGTTACGAGTGTCTTGCAAGATGAGTCTCAGTTTTTCCTATTTAATAGCTATGGAGAATAAAGCTCTTCAAAAGAAGAGAGTTCCCATGATACCCATTTATCTTAGAGTTCTCAGGCTTGCCAATCAAAGTATAGTTACTGAATAAATAAAGGCACTATCTGGGGTTATGCCAATGAACCTGAAGGAAAAATTACCCTCCTCCCAAAATCACTCTTGTTTTTATTTTCCAGGTTTTGCGCGTCTTTTTTGTTTTGTCAGGGACAACCTCTTGCATATAAAATCCATAAATGAAGTGGTAAGTTTGTCTAATATTAGTTGCTAGTGCTTATATTTATCTACCTGTCAGTTTTCAGTTGTCTAAATGCTACCTTTTTGAACATCCCAGTTATTAAAATCCATTGTGTGGTACCCATATTTTAGTAATCTTAAAAATCTCTTCATATGAAAATTCTTATATGTGATTTATCTCTACTTGTGATTCTTATTTTTTTAATTTCTATTCCATACATATCATTTGATATGAAACTCAGTGTGAACTATACCTTGGTATTGTACTCTATTTAAGTAGATGTTAGTAATAAAGCAAGTATGCTTAGCATTTCTGCGCTAGTTCTCTATATGTTTAGTTGGGAATAAGTTCTGTGTAACTAAATGAAGCTTTTGAGGAATGAAATGAAGCTTTTGAGGAAGCAGCCCCATGGACAGCCTGAATGTCAAATGGAATCAACATACTCTATGTACACTTCGGGCAGGATTTCATAGATATCAGTGAAAGAGATGGGCTGTGCAATGCTATGCCTATTTCCTTAAAAGTTATTTCTGTTGTCTGGAACCTGGGCCCCAATGAGTGTGATTAGGGTTGTAGCCTTAAAGAGAAATGTTCTTTTGAGCTGAGCTCACCTTCTGGCCACTTTAGTATAGTGTTATTAGTTGTAGGCTGCAAAGGATCAGGCAACCATTAGATGGTAGCAAAGAGTTAAAGCTTTCTCTATCTCTCTGGTGTCATCTACTGGTCATATGTAACATGGACATATCCATAGCATTTTCATGGCAATGGGGAACAAGTGGTTTGCTGTTGCTCAGATGCTTTTTTCAACTTTTTGATCTAATCTACAACCCTGGGACTTCTTGATGGACCTCTATCCAAATACAAACCAGTTTTGATGTTGCTTAGATTTTCAAGCTTGCTTAATCTCTCACCAGGATCAAAAGGATTTAAATGCCTTGAAATTTGGTTAGACTATGTTGAGAAGAGCTAGTAATTGTAAAGCCTCTGTGCTAAGGATCCATGACTGAAACACCTTCAGGCTAATCTTTTGTTCTGATATGATTATCTTTAAGCCCCTTGTAGCCAACATGGGCTCTGTTGCTCTCACAGTATATCTGAGCTTTTGAAAATCCAGATGTTATGGGAACCTGTCATAGATTTATGGTAAATGTCTTTATCACTTATATAAGAAATTATGCTTTCAATTGAACTGCTATTGTCTGAGTTTAAAAGCTAAGCAGGATCAGGCCTTGTTAGTACTTAAAGGGGAGACCTCCAGGACTATAGGCTAGATTTAGAAGAAAAAATGATTCTAGGAGAAGGCAGCGTTAAACCACTTGCACACTATGGCCAACAATACTGCATGGATATGATGAGCTCAACTTGAAGAAGAGTGTTCCTTTTTCTTTATTAATTGGGAGGATGCTATTGCACACATGTCTTTTGAGTGCACTTTTATGAGGCATCTGGTTGGCCACTATGGGAAAAGGGTACAGGGCTGAATTCTTTTCTTTTCAAACCTTCTCCATTAAAGGCCTTTGCTTTTCAGTCAAATGTCTCTAAGGTGTGTTTAGGCCATTGGAAACTCAGGTTGCTGTGCAGCAAAAATATGCAGCATTGGACTTCTTCACTTGCTATCCTGGTTGAACAAGCCTAGCCTGATCTTAATTTCTTATTCTCCTGTTTATCAGGAAGATATCAGCAAACGAAATGTCTGTGTGGCACTGGAGATCTCTCACGGGAGTGACTATGCAGGCTTCCTGCTACAAGGCAAGTCTCAGCCTCCGTTCATCATGTGATGGGCCTGATGTGTCCAGATCCACAAGTTGGGTGGTTTTGATATAAAACAAATATATCCTTGAAAATAGCCCTTCCTACTCTAAAATGCCTCATGTATTCTGCTAATGATGCACTTACTAATTTGCTTGGAGTCCAAATCCCTCAGCCTGGAGGCATACCATTGTTTTTTAATGTACCTACTCATGGGTTTCTTAATCTTGGCATGACATTGTTACTTCCCTTTTATATGGAGCAATGAAACACATTTGGATATGTTCATAATTCATATATGCAATCAACAATAATTTGCACCATAAAGAGCCAGATATTTTTTTTCCATGAAACTTGATCTGCATCATAACATTCCACTGACTAGTTAGAACAGTTGTGATGAAATCCAAGCTGCATTGTTAAGGCAGAAACTTTCTGAATAGTATTTCAGATATTTCAGGTTTGGGGAAAATGGATACTTTTGAATGTATGTGTGACATTTTTTTTGCACTTTGCAGATCAGGCTCCTTTTTTGCACTTTGCACCTTGCACTTTGCATTTGCACTCTGCACTTTGCAAATCAGGCTCAAGCAGCTCTTCTTCAAAAAGATGCTGAGGCCCTAGAAAGAGTGCAGAGAAGAGCAACAAAGATGATACAGGGTCTAGAGGCTAAATCCTATGAAGAACAGCTAAAGGAATTAGGTATAGTTTAGCTTAAGGAAGAGGAGACTGAGGGGAGACATGATAGCAGTCTTCCAATACTTGAAGGGCTGCCACAGGGAAGAGGGTGTCGATCTATTCTTCATAGCACCTGAGGGTAGGACAAGAAGCAATGGATGGAAGTTTGTCAGAGGGAGATCCAACCTGGAAACGGGAACTTCCTGACAGTGAGAACTATTAAGCGGTGGAACAGCTTGCCTCCCGGGGTTGTGGGTGCTCCATCACTGGAGGTTTTCAAGAAAAGATTGGACAACCTCCTGTCCGAGATGGTATGAGGACTCCTGCTTGGGCAGGGGGCTGGACTAGAAGACCTCCAAGGTCCCTTCCAAACTTAGGATTCTATGATTCTACAACTGACTTCCCTTTTGCATATACTCAGACGTTAAGGAACTTCCATTAGAAGTTTTCTAAAACTCCTGTGATCTGCTAGAACAGCAGTGGGCAACCTGCAGCCTCTAAAACATTGTTTGTTTGTTTGTTTACAGCCGGGACCCTTTCCAACTGCAGAATTAAGTTACTCTATACCTTACTTTATATTAAACCAATATCACATTATTTCTATAAATCATTCCATTGGCACATTATAAAAATCACTAAATATAGTTGCTCCCTCCCCTTATATTAAAAGAATATATATATATAAACCTCCTAATCAGCTTCCCCCCCCAAATATAACATTTATTTAATTATTCCCTTCCTACCACTATTTTATACATTCCTGTCTACTATAATAAAGATCAAACTAAAAAACATATAAATTGTCTGCCATTGTACTTAATACAACAATTTTAATAATCTTAATCATATTAAACCCAAAACCAGACATTTATTATTTTTATTATACCTTAATAATCTTAATCCAAATCATTAAAGATAAATGAAATCAGCCAAACCCTAAAAGCAATCCAGATAAATATTCTTAAACCTTTATCCCACTTCAAAATAAACCAGAGCATTTACATATCCCCACAATGTGCACAGAGCTTTTTTCTTAAAAAAAATTGAACATCCCAACTGCCCCCCTCAAAAACTCCAACTTCTCTTCAGGAAACCTCCCATACATAATAACCCCTTCTTTTCCATGGTGTTCCATCAGAAGATCAATTTCACTTATGGCTTGCAACTCGATCTCTCCCTTTAATTTCTTCAACTTGACTATCTGATCTTCATCCAGCATTTCAACAGAACTCCCAATCTCACTCTTAGAAGAGACATTTCTGTCACTGTTAAATTCCTCAGTTTCATCCACGACATCCCCAACCAGATGACATATTTTAGACCTCATGTTTTCCACAATGTCCTGAATGCCTTGCATAAAAACCTGGTAAGAATCAGAAAAAATCTGTTTAAAATCTTGTTGGAAGTCAGAGAAAGTCTGTTTAAAATCCTCCATGTCTCAAGCAGTAGATTATGGTGCCCCCTAGGAGCTTAACCAGTGAAAGTCGAAGATATGAAAGAATTCCGAAATGTGTTTACATAAGTGAAAGTGAGATATGCAGACAGTTACCCAGGGAAAGTAGAAGCTGAAAACTGAAAGTTCAAAACAGCCGATTCAACGTGTAGGAAAATGCTAATATCTTCAAATTTAGTACAAAAATAATAACAAAGAGATAATTATTTACTCTCAATCCCCCTTAATATTTCGATGGAAAACAAAGTCCAAAACTTAAAAAGAATTTTGTTAAAAAAAATTGATCCCCAAAATAACGATAAGCACCAAGAGAACCCGCTTCTCCTTGCTGTAGAAAGCCTCTCGTAAGGTACATGTACTTAAAAGAAATACAAATTGGGTGATTTATTTATTTATTGGATTTATATTACCGCCCATCTTCTCCACAAGGAGAACTCTGGGCGGTTCACAACCAAATCAATTTTAGATTTAGAAATGGGGTGGCCAGTCTTAGTGTCCCTTTAAGGCTACAGCGTGGCTTGGAAATGGTGACGTCCCAGCCTCCGGCTGCTCTTACCAGTCGAACGTGAACACTGTTTGTGATCATCTGGCTGCAAGCAGCCGTCCGGAGGACAGGTGGGGTGATTCCAGGTGTTTTCCTTTTTCTGGAAAATCACTCCTGGGCTTCAGAAAAAACCTGCCTGAGCCCGAAAAAACTGCCGTGTTGTCAGTTCTGCCCACTGAGCCCGCGGGCACAGCTGCCATGTCCCCACTGGAAGTCCACGCCCCACCTTGTTTCATCCCCCAAAGTGGCCCTGTCATCTATCTAAAGGAGACAACATTTACAGTTCCTGGCCAATAAAGTCTGTCCATCTTTTCCTGGCCCTAGAATTAGCAATTGATGAGCAGGGGCAAAATCTGTGAATCTGCTTTTGTTGGTATGGGACACAGATAATAATAATAAGGATTCTTTTGTATTTTAATGGACTGCGAGACCTTTCTTCTCCTTCCTGATTGCTTAATGTGCTTTCTTCTGATTTCTCAATAAAGGCAGCTCTGAGGCTTGGCTGGAGATTTACCGATTGCCTAAGGATTCCTGGCAGAAGGAGACCGAGCATCTCCATACAATTACATTCCCAGGTCCAGGATTAGTCAAGGAAATGGGAGTCAGCCAGCTGTCAGTGCAGGAGAAATCTATGGTAGAAAAACACTTTTTTAGAGGTCCTAATTGTTACCAGCTCTAAACATTTTCCATTGAATATGTCGATGAAGGTTCTCAGTCATCCAGGTGGAACAGTCTGTGGCTTGAATCATGTCAACTGGATTTCTATTTTCTCAGACTGAAGAAGCTCCTTGGATAAGGAGTGAAACGTTTCTACTGAGAAAATAGAAATCCAGTTGACATGATTCAAGCCACAGAATTTTCCATTGAACTACAGATATATCACTGATGTTCTGAAGGCACCTTGTTGTTAAACCATCTTGACTCTTAAACCTACATTCTTCTTTCCTGATGCAGTTTTGGGTTATAATAGTTACTGACTAGCAATATATGGAACTTCATGTCATTCTTAAATGAAGGCAATAATCTATGGGCTATCTTTAAACATTGAAAATAAATTGAAAATAAATTTTAAAAATGATTGGCACATTATCCTCTGTTTACAGGCTATCCAGATGTTAGAAAAAACTTCTGATTACTAGATGTAACTTTAGGCTTGAATGCAATGGAAAATTACTTACAACTGCTTAAATATGTATTCTAATCTCTCATGCAATCTGGCCTAGCCATAATACTTGAAAAACCACATAATCTGCTATCAAGCATGGTATTGCTGCTTTCTACAACACAGGTGTGGCTGGAGAATGAGCCCATATCTAATTGTGTTAATAATGTATCAAGTGCCTAAAACAGCTCAATTGTCTATGAGGTTCTTCCGGAGAATTAACCTTAATTCCAGATTTTTTTTCTTTTTAAAATTTATATTTGGTGATGCCAGGCGCAAACATCATGGAGTTTTCTTGCGACAGAATAATTATCCTCTCTAGGATGTCTATTTGCATTTAGGAATTAATCAATAGGTCTTCCTTTAATAAAATGAACCAAGGTGACATAGTCCTTTTCAAAGAAGAATCAGCACCTGCTTGCTCTTTGGGTTTCTGATGTTGCTGTTGTTTTGGTTTGGGGATCCTAAGAGCTGAACTAATTCTATGGAAGTTGTGTGGTTTTTAGGTAGAGTCGAAAGCTGTGCAGTCCCTCTGGTGTAATTGGCGTTGTTCTTTGTATTTCTGTAGCACAAGAATGTTGATATCCAAGTAACCGAAGACATGGTAAGCAATCCAGACTTTGAACTCTGTAAGGCTGTTAAATGGCTGAAAGAGCCCTGGCCAAATAACTCGTTTTTCAAGAGATCTGCTTTGAGAAGGAATTTATAGAGTGGGGAACCATGGGTACATTTTTTATTCTGTAAAAAAAAATCTGTTACTCCCATGTGACATACGAGATAGCAATGTGCTAACAGTCATCTCTCTTGGCACTTGGAAGGCTTCTGTCCCGCTTCATTCTGTACATTTAAAAAAGCACATGTTAACAAAAAAGTGGAATGGTGATGTGCTCCAAAGCAGGGGGACAGCCTCTGTTGTTGTTGTTGTTAAGTTGTGTCTGACTCTTTGTGACCCCATGGACCATAGCAAGCCAGGCCTTCCTGTCCTCCACTGCCTCCTGGAGTTTACTCAAATTCATGTTCATTACATTGGTGATGCTATCTAACCGTCTCATCCTCTGCCGTCCCCTTCTCCTTTTGCCTTCAGTCTTTCCCAGCATCAGGGTCTTTTCCAGTGAGTCCTCTCTTCGCAGCCTCTGGCATCCCTTTTATTTCCAAGAATGCCTGTGGGCTTTAATCAGGTCTCATAAACTTTCATGGAAAATAAAAATGGTGGATAGCTGCAGCACAGTGCTTTGCTTGAAACTGTGCTCCCTTGCTCCAGAAAAAGAGCCAAAGAGAATCAGGGGTTATAGGCAGAATCCTGGGCAAAAGAGATATAGGTGACAAAAGGGAGCATTCTGATAAACTGGCAGATGGAATTGGTCGTGTTCACCACAGTAACCATTTTGCCCACAATGTATTTGCAAAATTCTACAGGTACTCTCCAGCCCCCCAAAAGGCTGGTAGTCCTGCTCTAGTAGATGCCGTTCCTTCAGTGCCTCCCTTCTTGTTCAGTCATGAATGGTGGTGTGTGGGAAGTCTTGCAGGATGCCTTCTAGGGCTTGTTTTCTCCACAAGACTTCAATGAAAGGCACTGAGTTTTGACTTTAAAACTGAAACTGGGACTATGAAGCACACACATCTCCTTAGGTGGGAGATGGGCGGTGATAGAAATTTGAATAATAAATAAATAAATAATAAAAATAAACACCCACAGTCTTCAGAGCCTGAGTTGATTCAGTATAGCACTGTTCTAGGCATCTGGTACCAGGTGATGAAAAAGTGATGAAACGTTGCAACATCACAACATAGACCCCGCCTTTCATACTGTACCCTAATGCCTGACACAAAGACATGAGTCGTGATTTGCATTGTGATGTCGCAACACCTGTTTCATTATTTACTCCCTTCGCCCCTCCCCCACGCACACCTATGAGCTCTGCGGTGGTCTGCAAAGTCTTAGCCTGACTGGTTAATTAAGTCTGAAGAGGAAAGTTTTGAGGACAGGGCAGCAGTCTAACCCAGAAGTCTGCAATCCCCTTTAGACTGCTGGGCATATTTGGAACGTTAAGTATTTCAAATTTAACATTGGGCTGTTAAATTTCAGCCATTTTCTAAGGCTGTGGGCCTTGTTGTCCTTCTCTTCCTCCTTCTGAATCTTTAAGGAAAGTCACATGAAGCTGGATCCCTGCTAGTCACCAAAGAAAACATCCTGAAGCACATTAGTGCCCACAGACACCATGCTATCTATTTATAGTCTAACCAGAAATTGCTCGACTCCTGGAATACTGCTTTTGTTGTCATGTAGCAACAAACAACGAATTGTTTAGAATTGTCACTTTGATTCTTTCTAGGATTTGCAACAGCTCCTAAGCAAAATGGAATCTAAGCTGGCTCCCCCTGTTCTGCTGTTGAAGATCAGATCACCCAAACCTCTTTCAGGTTAGAACCTGCTCAACTCCTTTCTCTTTCCTCATATTTTGGGCTTCATTGTGCTGTGGCAACAGGGGAAATCAGGCTATGGAAAGCAACAGGTGGGTAACCTGAGGAAGAAACTTGAGAAGAAGCAGCTGAGAGGCTGAAAGAGCCCCCAAATCCCCCATTTTCAACAATATTAAGATGACGTGCAGGAAAGGTATACAGGTTACCCCACTTGGAAAAATATAAAAGCCAGCTTTGATTTGGACACAGGCATGGAGCAAAAATAAAGAGGACTGATTTTTTAGCCTTCCCTTCCCTTCCTTATGGGGCGCGATGGCTCAGTGGTTAAGACGCCAGGCTTGTCGATCGGAAGGTCGGTGGTTCGAGACCCGAGCGCCACGTGATGGAGTGAGCTCCCGCACTTGCCCCAGCTCTTGCCAACCTAGCAATTCGAAAGCATACAAATGCAAATAGATAAATAGGTACCACTTCCGTGGGATGGTAACAGTGTTCTGCGGGCGTCATGCTGGCCACATGACCGCGGAAGCGTCTTTGGACAGCGCTGGCTCTTCGGCTAAGAAACGGAGATGAGCACCGCCCCCTAGAGTCAGACACGACTGTGCAGGGGAAAACCTTTACCTTTACCCTCCCTTCCTTATGGCTGCCCATCTCAAACATATGACTCTGGGAAGCTAACAGAGAATAAAAATAAGATAAAAACTTCCTATAAAAACAATAAACAACATATATAGAAGCCAAGATAAAACCAATCTAACCAAGATAGGGGCTCAACCACACAGCCCAGGCCCCAGGCTTGGCAACAAAACTAGTTTTTAAGTCCCCCCTCCCCGCCACACTTTTTTTTAGGTTGAGTGTTGTTGTTTTTAAAATAGATACTTCCAAAGGTTTCAGGTCATTATTTTGTTTCTAATTTTAACAGAAAAACATGGGAAATCTTTCCATCAGGGTTTAATAGCTTGCCATTGAATTATAATGGCATGATTTCAGGGTGCTCCGGAGCCCATAGAAAAGTGGCTAGAGTCATATTGACTCTTTCCAGTAAGAGGTGGTATTATCTGCAGGATGAGCAAGAATTTCCCCTATGAACAGAATGTAGGACAAGCAAGGAGCATAAACCACTGACAAAGAACAAGGAGGCAATTGTCAGAGATTAGCAGTAAGAAAGGGAGAGAAAAAGGAAAGGAAGAGTGAGTGAGCTGGGGTGGAAGGAAGGAAAAACATGATGCAAGAGAGATTCAAGAACTGAAAAAGTCGCCGCCTAAGAGCGCTGTGATGGAATCTGACATTCATTTAGCAACACCATTGCTGACACAAGTCTTTCTAATATTGTCTAGGGGGTTGGGTCAATTATCTTAATTCTTATTGCTGTGGTTATAATTGTTAATAACTACTTGCATTGACTATTTTTTTTAATAATGGGGTAATGAAATATTCATATTAAATAGACTGGAAGCTGAAAAAAGGCTTCGTTCTTTAGAAAAAAATGAGGCAGAGCTAAGTTGGTATGAAAGAAGAAATCTTGGACATTGTTTCACAAGGCTGATTTGTTGCACCTCCTAAATCTGCACAAAGAAGGGCATGAGTCTTCACACACTACCTCCAACTTTCTCAAATAACCTGTTCAAAGGGAGAAGACTATTTTGAGGAGCTGCTGCCTGTGCCAGGCTTGAACGTTGGCAAACGGACCCTTGTGGTCATCAGCATATGGAACAGTATGTTTGTCTCTCAAGGTGCTCCTCTGTGTATTTGCTTAGAACAGTGTTTCTCAACCTTGGCAACTTTAAGATATGTGGATTTCAACTCCCAGAATTCCCCAGCCAGCATGCTGGCTGGGGAATTCTGAGAGCTGAAGTCCATACATCTTAAAGTTGCCAAGGTTGAGAAACACTGGCTTAGAAATAAGCCTCACTATATTCCTTGGGATTTACACCCAGGTTTGCAACCTGAGCCTCTTAATAAATTCACCTCTTCTATTTCTTTTTCTGAAAGCAAAGTCCAAGCATCATAGGTTCTCTGAATTAATGATGAATAAACAAAACAAACAAAAGCAGGTTTCAAGGGAATTGGATTAATGCAAAGTGGGTTTTCTAACACTGTCTTGGATGTGTTGAAATTCAGCAAGCGTATTTAAGAGTCCTTTTGAAGCTTTAATGAAGAGCGATGATGGCAGCATGATTGGCATGGGATACAACACCTTGATCAGAGACTGCCAGTTGGAGTGGCTGGAGGAGATTTTTAACAGCAGGTTCCAACAATATCTGGAGACAGAGAATGAGCTGGAGAGCAAAGAGGAAAAACCTAGGTAAGAGGAGGAAAGGACCACTGATATTTATTTCCAGCTGCATTTTTGAGAGTGTAACCATACTGTTTAATTCTGTTGCTGAAATGAAGCTGGCAAGGTGCAGTGACCTTCACCTGGTTTCCTGGGATGATGTGATAATGTTTTTATGATTTTTATAATAGTCTTCCCCAACCTAGTATCCTTTAGATGTTTGGGGCTATAGCTCCCATAATTTTTCCAGTCATTTTGGCCATCAGGATTTGGACCATAATAGATTTGGAGGGGAGCAGGTTACAGAAGGCTGTCTTATACGTGCATTTTAATTGGAATATGCTTTTTTTAAAAAAAAATTGAGTGACATACAAGTAACCCTAATATATAACACCATTCTTCTAGGGCTAAACCAGTGTTATTGGCTTTCTTAAACTGTTTTCCTCTCATTATCATGCGTGTGTTTTAATGAATTGTCATCTCTATCTATTTTAGCTGCGCAAAATTCCATTTTCACTTACCTGGCCGCATCTTGCAAGTTGGAACTGAATTAAAAGCTGAGCCAGGTAATTTCCAGCTCTGGGCAGGACACTTAATAGTCTTGCCGAAGCTCCTTCAACAGAATTATAGTTTGAATATGAATGCAATCAACCCAGGAGTCTTCACTCTGTGGATGGGATTTGAATTTGCAAATTTCTTTCCTGATTTTGGTTTTCCCATGCTCCTTCCAAAGGAAAGAGAAGTGGGTGGGAAAGTAAAATCCTTTGCCCTTCTATTTTTCCCAGTGCCTTATCTCTGAGTGCCTTTTTTTGTTTACATTTTCTAGATACGCCTGTCGCATTCAGTGTTCACTGGAGCAACAGCCACAATCTTTGCTTCTATTTCCTGAGTCGTCCACCCAAGGAAAAAGCTGGTAATGCTACTGTGGAGTCCCTTGCAAGAATTCACTGAAGTTTTATGTGTGTTGTCAGAGCTTCTGGTGTTACATTTCAGAGTAGTTCTCAAAGCATAATCCACTGTACAGACTGTTTTGTGGGGCTTGAGATCCAACAACTAAATCCTGGTATCAGATTACAACTCATAAAAATAGAAAAGGGAGTATAGGACTTCAGAATCACAAGAATTTGGTACTGGGAGCTGCCCCATGATTTAAACTCAGTTTATTAGCCGAAAAACAAAAAGAGCAAAAGCCTAAACATGTGTACAGATTTCAGTCTTGAATAGTAGGTTTAGGGAGGCTGCTGTTAAAATTAGCCACCTGAAAAATGCTCTTTTCCATTTTGCTAAGCCATAGTTTGTTTTCACCATAGTTGTGTTGAATAAACTACAATTGGTTAGGCTCATGCAACATGCTTAGCGATTGCAGTGGCTGGGTTCACACATGTTAAAGTGAAATCAAAGTCACCTCATGAGGGTTTAGCACAATGTGTGAATTCAGTTACTGGGTCAGACAGTTGGCCCATCTAACTCAGAGCTGTACAGTGATTGGCAGCACCTTTCCATGATTTCAAATCTAAAACCTTTTGCAGGTATTTGGAAATGACTGGGATTGAACATACACTCCCTTTTGGGGACTCTCACAATACACTCAACCATAATCTAACCAAACATAATAGATTTGGACAACATGCAAAATCAATGTTAACCCTAACCCAACTTAGGTTGTTGTTCAATTGCACTTGTTAAATCAATTTTGTTGTTCAATTGCACTTGTATGTGAATACAGCCGTAGTGGAGGGAAATAGCCTGCCAGAATGCTGTCATATCCACATAAGTGCTGCTAGCAAATGAAGTGGATGAGAATTCAGTTTAGGAAGCTTTTTCAATGTCAGTCCAACTGTTTAGTACAATATTGTTCTGCCCTGGAATATTGAACGTCATAGAAGAGAAATGACATCACTTGTGCTTCTAATAACAGCACGGGTATGAAAAAATGGTAAGGCCAGCTAGTAATTTAGGGGTAAAAAAACCTTGCCCCTTCCCAGATGTAGCTGAACTGCAGGATGCACCAGCCTTACCAGTATGGATGGTGCTGAGAAATGCTGAAAGGCATAGCTCAGCACCACTATAGGACCATGGGTTGCCAATTTCTGTAGTAACCTGATATAAGATGGATTCTGCTTACTCCTACTCGTAGCTCTGTGAACAAATAAGGGAGAGGTGGAGAATCTAGAGTGGTGCTAAACAGAAGATAATATTATTTTCCTTACTACAGGGCCCATCTCTCATATGATCTTCTGTTCCTTCTAGATGCTGATCCAAAACCCGATATTGTTTGGCCATGTGCTGCTCCAATTGTATGTTCAATTGTCAGCTCTTGCTCTTCTTACTTCGCTTTTGCCTGTGAAGATAGGATCATCACTGTGTGGGACATATCAGTTGGTGAGCATTTACCCTATCAGCTTGGGAAAGTTAGAAAAGGACAGTTCCCGCCCTGAAGTTTTATTGCAGTGGCATACAACTTTAAAAAAAAACAAACTGAGAGACTTCTAGGTGATATGCCAGGGCTTCACTCCATAAATAGGTGGGGTAAGATACAATTTTCTTCCTCTTCCTCCTCCATATAATTAATCATCTTCTTTTTATCACACACAGACAACATTACATTTTGCTGGAACCTTTTGGGGGAGTTTGGGCTTTTATTACTTAATCAAATACATTTAGGAGACTGTCCAACTCCAGAAGACTCTGGACAGCATGCAATATGGGCTGTGCTTGTAATTTAGTTTCTACGAAGAAACTTATTCTTGCCTAGCTTAGGCTAGTACTTATTCTGTACTAATTTCTGCAGATAGCAGACTCTGGCATAGTTATACACGTGAAGTAAAGTATCAGAAGCCATTATGAGAGCCTTGCCGAAGAGGACCCTGCTGATCTTGTCCTCAGTCTTCATTTGTGCTTTTCTAGGGTTTCCATTATCTGTGATGGTGCTTCCAGAAGACTACATTGCACGAAACATCCAATTCATGCCAGGCTCACTACCATCCAGAGAGAAAACGCCTTGCTGTAGTAAGGATCCTGTCCATACCACAGTGCAACTTCTGGCGTTATGCACAGATGGGTCTCTTCACCTGCTCACATCAGGGGCCAAAGAATTTAAGTCCAAGCTATTAGGATTCAGGTGAGGCAGCCCACATAAAGGTCCAGAACGTTTTGGGAAATAGGGATGCTTCCCACGAGTGGCATTCTCTGGTCTTGGTTTCCCCAGAATAATAAATACAGCCTATTTTGCCAACTCCCACACTGCTATTGTGTTCATGAGGAAAAGGCACTGCATTTTATTGCATTCTTAGGATGTTCATTGGTATGACAAGCCAAGACTAGTAATGTCCTTATTTGAACATTTTTATTGTGAGCCCCCCAACGGGGGAGATGGGCGGTAATATAAATTTAAATAAATAAATAAATAAAATGGTGTTGGGAATTGGAATCCACTGTAGTTGCAAAGTGAGGTGTTTCTTAAAACAATTTACCGAGAAAACAAATCAGAATTTGAGAGAGATGATTGGGAAAACAACACATAATTACGTCAGGGCAGGTGTAGGCGAGTCATAGAGAAGCTAAGAAGAGAATTTCTCCATTAAAGAATGTAAACCTGTAAAACACAGTTCAGAGAACTGGCTTAGATTTTTTTCCCTCCCTCCACCCTTTTCCATGGTTTTGTTCGTTTTCCCTAATTCCACTATCTGATGACACGTTCTTGGAAGTTCAATGATACTGTATCATTTCATTTCTCTTAATAAAGGCCAAAGGGATTTGGGATGGTATTTTTTTCATGGCCATTGTGATTACTGTTGTTTTTTCCAAGGATAGAAATTTAATCTTTCTAGAATTTTTAAAGGTTTAGTGGGAACTTCTGGTGCCTTCTTAGAATGTTACCCTGCAAGCTTGAGGACTAGGAACATATTCTATTTAGAAAAATGAATTCTGAGAATTATCTTTTGCACTGTTAAGGACACACACACACACACACACACTCTAGACTGGGTTTGCAGAACAAACTGAAATAGGGCTGGTGGACAATGCACAATAAATCCCATAAATCTTTATCCTCATTTTTCATCAGAATCAAAGAATAGCCAAAAACATTTCTCCTAAACAGTTGTATGACTTATACCTCTCTTTCTCATTAATACGCTTCCCTCAAGATACACAGTGAAAAAATACATGAAGTTGGTTTTCTTATAGGCCTGAGGTTCCTGATCAGACCATCAGTGCTGTGGCAACCATTCCAACTTTGCCTGATGCCGTGAGTGCTATATTGTTGCTTCCTAATAAGTTTCTTGCCTCTCCAAATCACAGAAACTTGAAGGTGGGAGATCAGGGAGAGGTGCTGTTTACATTGGAGATGAGACATCTGAACGTGAAACAATCAGTTATGACTTTGGATCTCTTTTGAGTAGAGATGGCAGAGATGGCTACAGAAGACAAATGCTGTACTAGACCAAGATCCATGTTAGTGGTGGTGGTGGTAATTGTTGTTTGCCTAACACATGGTAGTCATTGGGTTGGGGGAAGACTGCTGTAAAAAGACACCTATGAGTGTGTGGAAGAAAAGATGTGCACGTCGGTTTCATTGTTCCAGGTAGTAATTTTCTTCTGGAATGGCATCGTTAATCTGATGGATACCACGACAGAAGAGATCATTTGCCAATTCATCATGCCACCTTCATACAAAGTTGCATCACCTTGGCAGCCAGTTTTTTCCATGGATACAAATGGCAGGTGGTTGGCTGTCCAAGGTAAGGTGTTCTGGGAGTGCAAGTGAGCGTGCACGCACACACACCCACACACAAAAGGAGAGGCAGGGTAGGAAGGGTATTTTCTTCCTCTAAGCACAAGTCTTAAATTTCTTCAACTACATTCTCAGCTCTCAAGTTCTGGCTCATCTTCAACTTTTCCTTCTGCTTCTACTTTAGAAGGGGTTGTTAGATCCTGCCAGTACCACCCTTGGAGCACTTCCACAGTGCCACCATTTTTATAAAGCATTTTGAAGCTGATTAACAATTGTTTTCATGTTTGTTGGTCTCAGAGCACTGAGAATGACAGATAGCTCAGTCTGTCTTGCTTGATTTCTCTATGCCTGCAATTCTGCTTTTTGATTAATCAACCAAAAGTGGGAATTTTAAAATAGTCTTTAAATAGAAGGAAGGATAAATACATCTCTAACCCTAGTCTTTCAATTCCAGGGGATAAGCAGTCTAAGGCCAGTAAAGCAGAAATGGAAACCATCTTTATTTATGACTTCAACTCCTATCCTTTCATGGAAACGTTTGCAGCAAAAGCTCAAAATCTACCTGCTGCCTTTGCAGAATTGCCCTGGGACAGACGTTGCGATCTTTTCTTAAGTAACAAGTAAGTTGACAAGCCATGGTTTATATGGGATATTCTTTAGAAATGAGGCCAACTTTCTTTCACTGAGGACTTCTCTTTTTAAAAAAATCAAACATAGTACCCCTCTAAAAACTGCTGCGAAATTATAATTCTGAAAGGCAGAATACATTTTAAGTATATCGAAAAGAGCCATATTAACTGTATTTACTGTTCTTCCTCTGGTTTTGACCAGCACTTTGGTCTGGCCTACTTACTCTTTCTGGAATGCAGCCCCTGGCCAAATTCAGTACTCAGCCCCCCAGAGCTGTGCACTTCTTCTTTAGCTCTAAGAAAGGATCTTTACCTTTTCTAGCTGAACTCTTTTTCCAGCCCGAGTTACTGGGGGAAAAAGAAACTACAATTATCACAGTACTTTCCTGAAATGTGCACTTTATCCATAGAGTCACCAGATGGCAATATGATATGCGTAATGAATTTATGACTGGTTAGCTAGATTACACTTAGAGGATGAATAATAGACATGTGTTGCTTCAAACAAATGAGGATGATGCTTAATAATTGTGTGTAATGCAGACAAAGAAAGTTCCAATGGGGCTTATTTGGTTTCATCTTAGCTTGTTAAATGAACCCAGACTATTATGGCTTACCCTACAATTATAGTTCAGCAAATGATGGCTTAGCACAGCGCACAAACCCAGTCACTCTTGGATTGTCTAGCCCAGTGTTGTCCACTATGGCTGGTATCAGTTTGGGGCACAGAGCCTGACTTAGCTCTGCAAACCAAAGAGTTTTTAATTGGAATTGTCACAGCACAGACTTGAGACTTAGGCATGTGCTTTTGCTCAAAGCCCATTTCTCCCCCAGTGCCACAATATTGCCTGCTTTGGTTAGCATTAGTTCTGTTACTGTAATGGTATGTGGGAATGATCTTGGGAGACAGGGCAATCAGACGCAGCCAAGGGAACGGTCAGATAAAAGGCAGCTGAGCCCGCAGCTGGAATGTGGATGGGGCAGGAGGCTCAGAAGAGACCCTAGTTTCTTGGGCTGTAAAGGAGATGGGGTGGGAGGTGGGGGAGAGATGTACTTTCAGACTTGCAAGATTCTTTAATGTAGCTAATGTAGAATTAGCTCATCTGGTCGTGTTTCCTGTCTGGTCTACCTCGTAAGGCTGACATCAATCTTGCAAGTCTGAAAGTACTTCTCTCCCCCCTTGCCTCTTACCCCATCCACATTCCAGCTGTGGGTTAAGCTGCCTTTTATCTGACTGTTTCCTTGGCTGCGTCTTGTTGCCCTGTCTCCCACGTTCACTCCCACATACCATCACAGTTACCTTTTGGATTGGGTTCCTTCCTCCAACTCTTAAAGCTTCAAGCAGAGGGAGCTTGCCAGGAATCGAACCAGAGAAAGAAGAGCTGTTTGGTGGAACACATTCCCAACATGCTACCACACTCTTTAGTGGCAGCAGCTGTTAAGAACAATGCCCTATTTATACATTTATTTCGATGATCTACTTGCAAAGGCTGCTAAAACCCTTTTGCTGGAAGCACTGTGAAAACTGAAATGTGCTGTACAAATCCAGCATATTTGTTTGAGGGCTGGGGAGCATGGTCACAAATAAGTTAGCCACCAGGCAATGAGGGGAACAAAACCAAATGGCTTCACCCAGGGAACTGGAATCACTGTTTGTGTCTCCTGGCTAGTTTGCAGCGGCTGTCCACAATTAGTCAACAGATGCCAGAATGCTGGAACCAGCTGCAGGAATATGCAGCTGCCTTGAAAAAGAAGATGTTTGGTGAACCGAAAGAGCAGGAGTCGTCCAGGTTGGTTCCTCTTACTTGTCACTCCCAGGGACAGATGCTGAATCATAATTGCTTTGACCAACCCAGGACAGATGCTGTTCTTTGTGTTCCCTACAGCAAAGGGTGCTCTGCAGATATTTTGTATGTCAACTCAGCGAACACGACTAATGTCAGGCGATAGAGAATTGCACTCCAAAATATGTGGATGTTAGCAGAATATTCATGTCCTTCATTAGTTGGGTTAAAAAGTGGCCAAGTTTCTTTCACCCCACCACTTTTGACAATGTTTGCTGCATGCCATGTTTAAAGGCACTTAGCTTAAGCATTTTTTTTCAAAAATGAAATTAAAAAGATTAATTGCCCAACCAGTATGTGAATTTCAACTGCCAGAATTCTCAGGAATGGCCATGCTGACTTGGTAATTCTGGGAGGTAACATCTATTCATTTGAAAGGTACTTCAGGCTGAGCAAAATATTTTAGATGTAATTAAACAGCTCTTGAAACGGCAGTTCTTTTTATGATTATTTGCAAAAGTCCTATTAGTGTTTATCCTGTATATATGCAGTGATACTGTATGTGTTAAGTAGTTACCATAAGATTCCATTTCAAAGGTTGACTCTGACTTGCTCCTCTAAATCAAACATTGTCCTTCAGCATTGAGAAGGAGAATCAAGAGTGTTCTTTCCACTCAAACCTGACACTCTTGCTGTGCAAAGATTGGATTCAGAGATTTCCGTCAAAGGCAGTTTGACCAAATCAGATTTTCCTTCTGAATCCATGTGGATCAAAGAGATTGCCTCTAGATAAGTCCAACAATTTGATGAATTTTTGTGCATGCATACAAAGGCCTTTCCCCCCAAATCAGATTGCCTTTCTGAATCAGTTAAGCAGAGCTGAGATTTTGTTTTATCCCTCAGTTTTGGGGTATGGGAATTGAGGCTTCCTTTGCTTTTTAGACTATATGAAACCTGTTTTGGAAGGTACACTATAATTTTAGTATATTTCCCATCTCAAAGTTGGGGGGGGGGGGAATTGTGCTGCCAAATTTCAGTCAATTGTACTGCAGAATTCTGGAGAAGATTCTGAGAGCCACAAAAATGGGTTGGGGAGCAGATTACCTATCCTAGCAATAATCGGTCGATCATGTACTGTACCTCTTGGTAGGCTTTCTATTGAAGGGCAGCCAATCATTGAACAATGGAAAAGTAAAAATGTACTCAGGGGACACTTGATTCCCTAGCCAGAAGGAATCAAGCCTACTGATATCTAGAATCCTGTGCATTTGCCTTTGGTATAATATTTTATTTATTTATTTATATTTATTTTTCGAATTTTGCCACCGCCCATCTCCCCCCAAAAAGAGGAACTCTGGGTGGTTTTCTACATTTATGTTGTTTCCAAGGTCATAAAAATGAGCTCTCTTACATCAGTTGTTTCCTGTTTTAACTTCTTCCCAAGCAGTAGTGAAGAAGTATTCCACGTTGAGCTGGTACCTGAAGTACACTCATCATAGACAGCAGCTTTGCCATCTGATTCCATTTTTGGACACTTTCCAATAGCATCTAGTCCTCTGCAAGTCATTTCCTTATTTAAAAGGAAGGAACAAGGTCAGAAACCAATAGTGGAAGAATTCAGCATGGGAATAGACTCTCCAGGTGCCTTTGGAGGTTCAAGGGATAATCTCTGTTATTCAGTTCAGAGTATGAGAGGACAGTAGGGGAAAGGGACCAAACGCCTGGGAAATTAAGGCATGTGATGCTATGGAACATACAAGAAATCTCTACCAAGGTAGCTGTTTCTCCTCCTTTTAGCATCTGCTCGGACCTTAAGCCTGCAGATAAAGCCTACATTTGGTCATTTAATTTTTTAAAAAAGAAAGATGGACCTGAACAATAAACGTCTTTTACAAATAAACATAGCTGTTACTGTGACAATATTGGAACTTTCGGGAAATGCAAGTATGTGGTATGAGCTGATTCCAATTTCAGTAAGTTGGGTAGAGGCACAACTGTTTTCTATTGATGGTTAGTGGTATTCACAAACCGATAAGGAGCATTCTTCAACATCCCTAAGAATCATCATCCATTAGGAGGCTCAGATGTAATAGCAAATCATGGTTTAGCATTATGTGAACAAACAAAAAGAAGCCTGGGGGTCCTTTTCCTTTTCTCCTACACATTACAATTTCATTTCTTTGATTCTGGTTCAGTGTAAACATGAAATCATATTGCTGATTCACAGAACTTTGTAAGTCATAATGTTACTTGTCTGTGGCTTGATGTGTTGTGTGAATCCATCCATTGTTGTTTATCAGTCACTGGTTAGGTTAGTGAGTTTGGCAAACCCAGCAAGTTAAGCAATCCATGGGTTAGCCCAAATGGAAAACCAGTTATAATCTGGGCTGGTAAATAGTGGTCTGCCCTTGCCCCATCAGAGTTTGATCAAAATAAAGTAGCAAATTATGGTTTAATTCATACAGAACTGAAATAAGTAATGTCCTTTCTCAATGCCTTTTTTGTACTCATTTACATGGTCTGAAAGTTTTGTCTGAAACTTTGTTTGTTTGGGGGGGTGGAATGTTTCAGGAAGCCTGTTTTTGTGCATGTGCTTCTTCATCAGGTTGTAGCATTTGCAAGGACTGTCCGTTTGGTTTGTGACTTTAAGAGAATGCTGTTCGATAAACAGAATTTTAGCAGCTCAGCAGTCCACAAGAGAGCACTCAAGCAACACATCCAAATTTCAGAGTTCCTTCAAGAGCTGACCTTAGAAGCCAAATGAACCTCAGTAACTTCATTTTGGGAACTAAATTGGGAATACTCAGGATAAAACCCGATGGTTATATCCATAAATATGGAAAGCTCTAGTGTACTGCTCTGCCTGTATATTTCCTTTACTGTCTTTTAGAGCACATAAGGATCAGTGTCAATACAGGGACGCTGAACCTTCGCTAGCCTCAGCAACAACTTAGCATCTCAGGGTAGCACATCATAGTCATCCACTTAGCCCAGATGGCCCTATGATTGCAGCAATCCAAAGGTTAGCCTACATTAATGTCCTATGAGTTTCCAGCCCCAAAGTGGAGTAGAAAAATGAAAGTACTCTCCACCATGCAGAATGGAGCATGCCCACCAGCCATACCAACATTGCCCAGAACAGCATTGCTGGCCTACTAAAACATGCCAGTATGCTGTCAGCTCTTGAATGTTGGTTGGGTCAGGAAACTGAATCCACATGGACTACTGGAATTTTATTGTTGCAAGGTATGATAACAGAATCCTGAAGACCTGACCAAATTTTTCTCTCTCCACTCTTATGCTAAAGAGAATCACGGCAGGGTATTCTTTTGTTTCTTTCTCACCTTCTCTCTTTCAGGGCTACACTGATATTTATATAACTGGCCTTGCACTCCTTCATGGTTATCTCTGCGCATGTTTGGAGAAGAAGCTAATCCATGCATGATGATGGAGCAATGGTCCTGCAACACCACTCTGTCTCCTGCCTAAATTTTATCTGCCACAGAGAGACTGGATCTTACTCCCTCTTGATTGACTGCAAAATATATGTAGAAAAGGAGAGTTTTAACCAATTTAAAGGGGGGAAATCTGACAATGCTGCTATTTCAAAGTTCCATGCCCCACTCATTTATTTGAGACAGAACGTGAATGCCACCTTCACAGTCTGACTTTTCTATTCCTTCCTGTGTTCCTTCCTTTAAGCCTGCCTTACTGCGGTCTAATTATTTTGCTGATAATTTTGTACACACTTTCCACAGTCATTGCAGTCTTTTGAAAAGCTTGGTCTTGTCATTTGGATAACTCATGGCTGAAATAGTCCCTTCATATTATTAGAAAACAAAGGACTTTATTTATTTATTTCATTGTCACCAGGCTACAGTACAAGCTAAAATCATTTTAAGTGATGTTCCACCTCCCAAGAAGGTCACCTGGCAGTTACAAAGCACCAGCAGAAATGATTGATGAGGCATGTAACAAAGGGCGCTCCTGCATACTTGCCAGTGACAAGACCAGCAGGACAGAATTTTAGTGTTGATTCAAAAACATATTTCTTGCTCTATGGTGAGAATGGCATATTTACAAAGGCTGTGTTTTCCCCTTTTAAAACCATATAATTTGGCTACAAGAGGAGATAGAAATGTTTCAAAAGAAAAATGGAAATAAGCAGGCCTTCTTTTATATTTTGTTAAAGTCTAGTTTTGAAATAATCCACTGAGTAAGTGGGGAAAATTATACATAGGGGAGAGTTTGTAAGAGCACAGTGGGGGACAGAGAGTAGGATTATGGGCATCGTCTCAGACCAGCCACTTTACTGCCATTGTCCCTCCAACTCTACTTTTTTCATCAATAATAAATAGGACGTTGAGAATCCTCATGATTAGCACTGGATTTGTTTTGGTAATTGATCCTTCCAGAAAGCTGTCCAGATAATAGCCAATAGTCTCTGAAATATGCACAATCTTTTCTTAAGAACTATAGGGTAGTTTTTAACCTCTTGTGCTGCCTCATTCATGTGGTTGACTTAAAGAACTTGCTGTTGCCACAGCTTGGTGCTCTCTGAAGCCTGCCTTAAATAGATCATTATGGGCTGTGCATGTTCCATGCCCATGTCTTTTATGAGACATCTAGACCAAGCCGTAGGAAATGGTGGATTGCTGTACCCTTAACAAGAATGCGGCAATTCTCTATCTTTGCAAGTTATGTTACAAAGGGCTTATCCTGTTCTGGTAAGCACTCTTGTACTATAGCACCTTTCTCCAACCTGACTCACTTGAAATGTTCTTGGACTGCAATTCCCAGTATGCCCACCAATCATGACCTTGCCTTCTCTACCTCAGTGGCCACTTAGATGGAAACAAGCTAAGCTGTCAAGAGTCTGATCACATCCCCAAGAAAATTGGGTTTATTGCCATCATCTTTAGCATCAGTTTATTTGTTGGAGGTATAAAGTCCTGTGTTTTTCCCACCTCCCCAGCTTTTTTAGTAGCAAATTAAATATTACAAGTTGTTTGTAAGTCACTGTTTCCCAAGGAGCATTATTTTACATTGTACATTGTTCTTTTCTTCACCAGTAAAATCATTTTGTTCTCCCAGGCTTTTCGAAGTTCTGGGTTTTCTAAGAATTTTTTTCTTTAATTAAAAATATTAAAATATTTATTCACTGTTCTTTCAGTCAGAAAGATTTTCAGATCATGAAAAACAGATTTCCTACCTCATATAAACTACAAAGAAAGGTCAGAAAAGAAAAAAGGCACAGGGGAGTTTATCCTAAACCTATACAGGGCTACAGTTCCAATGGGGACTGGAAGAGTCAAATGCGATGTTGTAATGGTATGTGGGAATGACCTTGGGAGACAGGAGAGCCACAGACTAGACAACCATCATACAAAAAGTAGCCCACAGAAGGAAAAGAGCTGTGGGAAGCGTCTCAGAAGGGACCCTCCCTAGTTTTCTGGAAAGTAAAAGTAAAGGAGGGGAGGAGGGCTTTCAGACTTGCAAGATTCTGTTACTGTAACCTTACAATAAAGGTAGTGTTAGTACTCATAGTTTGTGCTTCTTGTCTGAACTACCTTAAAGGGCTGACATATGCTTGATTTCTCAGTGAAGTAACTGCTTGGTTCAAACACTTCAGGAAACAAATGGCATTAAACCAGGATGGGCTCTTCCCATCGGGAACATCAAGCAGCATTTTCTGCCCCATCAGCACCTTACTATTCTACCTGTATCATTTCAAAATCATGATTCCCATCTTGCTAAACACATTTCCTTCTGCTTCTTAATAAACCATAATGAAACTAAGCCAATTGTATCCTAGCTTTTTACTACTTTAGGCTAGAATGACCAAAATCAGAAAAGGTGGCAGGGGAAGGAGACACGGGAAACTTCAATTAAAATTTAGCACTTGTGCTTTAAAGCAAGCCATAACAGTACAGATTAATAACCTTTTTCATATTAAAAATAGCTGCAACATTTTTAGCCATGAGCAGGGTGTTAGCAGAAGTAATCATCCTTAACCAATCAGGATGGGGGAAAGATGTTATAGCCAGGAATTTTTATTAAACAGTATTTGAATTAATTTACAAATATGTAAATTATTATGTAGTACCATTTCAGAAGCTGAGGTGGTCTTGCAACTCCTATAGAATATGGAGAAGAAAATCAGGAATGCAGAGAATATGGGCATTAAGTGGGGGATATTATATTACAGATTGGACTAGAGCAGGGCTTTCCAAAGTTTTCCCGCGGCGACACACCAACCGTGGTTGGTGTGTCGCCGCGGGAAAACCCGGAAGTGCCGCCATTGCGGCAGCGTGCAAAAACCTGGAAGCGCTGCTGCCGCTTTCATTTTTTGCACGTCGCCATTGGTGTGTCGCCGCGGGAAAACCCGGAAGCACCGCTGTTGCGGCAGCGTGCAAAAACCCGGAAGCGCTGCTGCCGCTTTCAGTTTTTGCGCGCCGCTGTGGCTGCGGCGCTTTCGGATTTTTGCGCGCTGCTGTTGGTGTGTCGCCGCGGGAAAACCTGGAAGGTTTTGAGGGTTTTGAGGCGACACATCTGGGCCCCGCAGGC
Organism: Charina bottae; assembly: GCA_023362775.1. Classification (NCBI taxonomy): domain Eukaryota; kingdom Metazoa; phylum Chordata; class Lepidosauria; order Squamata; family Charinaidae; genus Charina; species Charina bottae. Next base: position 12,211,125 of record JALMGJ010000010.1, read on the forward strand.
GACACACTTTTGTGTCACGACACACAGTTTGGAAAGCTCTGGACTAGAGATTATATATTCAAATAGAAGAGAAAATAAGTAGCTCAGGCTTGAACTGTGGAGTCCTTGGTGTCTCTGAGCTTGGTTGTTTCCTTGAAGACATTTCATTACCCAACTAGGTAACATCATCAGTGCGAGTGAGTGTGGGGTTTGCTCCCTGTGTATATACAGTAGCTTGCCCTGCCAGTGTTGGTGGGGGTGTGGCTTTCTCATTGGAAGTTCCTTGATTAGGGTATTGTTCACTGCTTGATAGTTTGTCTGGTATTAACCCCTGCTTCTCTGGGTGTAGGCTGCTGGAGAGGGTGTGTTCTGGTCTTTTTTTGTTTCCTTAGTGTTTTTTATTGTTTCTTTAGAATGGTGCGTAAATGTGGTTTATCTCTATGTGCCTGTTGATGGCTGACTTGTCTGAATTTATTTATTTATTTATTTATTTATTTGGATTTATCCCCGCCCATCTCTACCATGGTAGACTCTGGGCGGTTTACAACCACAATATAAAAGATAAAACCTATACATTTAAAACTACTATAAAAATAAAAAATAAAAATCCAAAAGATGGTCTGTTCTTAAAAGGAGGGAAACCACTAAGCCAACCACCCCTAGGAGGAACTATCATTTCCTTCACTCCAGGCACGGCGGCAGAGCCAGGTCTTCAAGGACTTCCTAAAGGCCAGGAGCGAGGGTGTCAGTCTCACCTCAGGGGGCAAGTTATCCCACAGGGCGGGTGCTATTGCAGAGAAGTCACGCCTCCTGGACCCTGCTAGATGGAATTCTTTTAAAGAAGGGATCCAATGCCAAGCTTCCAGGAATTCCCTAGTGTTTTTGGATTTAGCTTGGTCTAGGATGCTCACAATTTCCCAGTTGAAAGTATGGTTCAGTCTGTCCATATGTTGTGAGGTTAAGGATTTTCATCATGTCTTCTGACTGCTAGTTGATGTTCATAGATGCGCTCTGCTAGTCTTCTGCCTGTTTGTCCTACATAGTGGCTGTTACAGTCCTTACACTATGTTGTACATGACTCCTGTTTTTTCTTCTTGGGCTACTGGGTATTTTGCTTTACTTAAGAAGTTTTGGAGGGCTTTAGTTGGTTTGTGTGCTATGGTGATGGTGTAATAGTCTGTTAGTTGTTTCTGAGATGTTTTTGATATATGGTAGTGTTATGCTTTTCATAGCTTGTGTTGGTTGTGCTGTAGTGGATTGAGCGGTCAGGCACTTTTTGATAAAGTTGTGTGGGTATCCATTTTGTTGGAAGAAGTATAGGCAGTCTGTTTCCTTTTTCTGGTGTTCTGGGTTGCTGCAGTGGGTTTGTACTCGTCTGGATAATGTTCTCATGCAAGTCTGAAAACACTGGTGAGTTTCCTTCAATCCTTAGCAAAAGAAGTTTTAAATACAAGTTTAAGGACTTAATTTTTTTTTCTGGAATAAACAGCAAAAGGGTGATTAAAACTTTGATTTTAGAAAATTACAAATGGACTATGGGTCCAGATACATTTGAAATAAGATTTTGGAATTAATTATAAAGGATCCTTCCTGTGGGAAAATGCTTTTGTTTTTAATTCTTTAAAAAAACATGATAGGATGGGACTTTGAAGGTTGGACACTACAGAAAACCAGAAGGAACTAAAGATTACAATTAAAGGAGAAGAACACTTAAATTTGACTTACAAATACAGAGTGAAGCAAAATATTTTAACATTCGACATATTGAAGGATATTTTGAACAGTGGACCCAGAAGTTAATTTTAAAGAGTGTCTGCCTCTATAGACAGACTGTGTTTAAAAGATGTTATGGAAGAGGAACAAGTTTTACCTGACAAGATTGAGACAGATGCTGGCGAAACGTTAGGAAACACAACTTCCAGAACACGGCCACACAGCCCGGAAGACCCACAACAGCCATCAAGATTGAGACTGATCTAAAAGTGGATTTAAGAATGACAGGCTACAAAAATGACATGGAAAAAGACGCTAAATTGGACATACAAAAGAAACTGGCTGATGTCTGAATAATTAAAAGGGATATACAGATGACAAACTAAGAGAGTGACCTGGATAATTTTCCTGTATTGGATTTACAAAAGAGGCTTGTTAAAGTTTTGAAGAATTTTATGAGAAGGGGCAAAGAAAAAATGAGAAGAAATCTAGTTCTAGGACATTATTTGAAAGGACTAAAGTTCAAGATTGTTAAAAGTAAAAGAAAGGAATATAAAGTTGGTTTATTTGATCAAGTGGAGGAGATTCTTTTTTAAAAAATTAATGGGATCAGTGTATCACACTTCCCCAGTGATGAACAAAATATTTGCTCCTACTAGTTTCAAACAGAGATCAGGAGAGAAGGGAGAAAAACAAACAAACAAACCCTCACACACCAGAGAAAATAATAAAGAATCCACTATGTCATGAAACATCCTGATTAAGGTTTCAAGCTGTGCCAGTGAGGTGGATGAAATAGCATACCTTTTGAACTGCTGGAAATTTAATAAAGGCAAATGATGATTTGTCTTGCCCATAATGGTGCATTTGCTGCTGCTTGCTTGTTTCATTTTCTGTTCGTAGTTTTGTTCAACTAACTTTCCACTCAAATATTGCTAGGATGGCTTTAGATCTGGTTACAGCTAGAGAAGAAGCCAATGGGCACACGAGGAGGAATGCCTGATTCAAGCAGCAACCAGAAGGAGAGAACTTAACCATGGCATAGCCAAGCCAATGCTCTTGGTTCACAGAACACACTGTACCATACCCTAACCGTATGTGATGAGTTTGCACACCATCTAAGCTAAAATGGGTTGGATAGTTTGTGGTTCCACATCTCATTGAATGCAGTCATGAGGACTTTGATGGAGTTTGATAGTGTAAAGGGGTAAAGAGATGGCCTTGAATAAAATATGCAGCAACCCCTAGTAAAACATGAGCTTAGACCAGGAAACCATGGAAAAGAAACTCAAGATTGCCCTGCCTTGACCGTCTTTAGTGTAAGGGAGAGGGAGGGAAAGAGGGAGAAATTCTGTCAGGCTTTCAAGATTTTGTTACTTTAGCCTACATCAATAAAATAGAATTCTAGTATTTCTTGTATCTGATTCTCGACTTGGCCTACCTTGTAGGGCTGACAGCTAGGGAGCTGCACCAATTGGGCTATGCTTCAAAAAAATTACCTGGATTGGCAAAGGGTATATGGGGAAAGGGGGATAATTGATTATACATTGGTGGACATTAAATAATACAATCTTCATCTATCTAGATTGTCATTAGGTACATTACACAGAGTGCTTTGAACTTTAGAAGTCACTGAAAAAAATCCTACATATTCATTCTGGCACAGAATAGTTAATGTTTTTTTTTAATCTCCATTAATATAGCTAGGGTATTTTTTACCTCCACCCCCTCTGAAGCAGCTCACCAGACTAGACAAAGTAAAAAGAATAAAACATTTTTTTAAAAAAAAGACACAGCAGGAAAAACAACCTATCAAATTTAGTAACAATAAAGATAAAGGAATTTCAGCCTGAGGCAGGAAAGCAAAAAAAAAAAAATTAATTCAGCTCAAATGCCTGATGAAATTTGATGGACCAACCCATTTAAACCTTTCAGATATGGAGTAAAGGAGTATTTGTGAAGTCAGTACCATGGACAGCACACAAAAGACCATGTGCTGAGTTGACAAGTTTCAACATGCAGATATCTTTTGGAGCTATGGCTGCAAGATCTACTCCTTTGTCCCTAGGAAAACTTGATCCAACACTGGGCAAGGAATATACATATTAAGCTATTTCTGGTTTCACATTTGTTTGATCAAAACTCCATTCCATCTTTTTTTTAAAAAAAATAAAAATATCCCATTTCCTCTAAGGTATTATATTTTTAAAAAATCAAAACTTCCTGAAATACACATTAGCATGTGTATTTCTTATTTATTTCATGCCTGTTTTTCTAATATACAGGGGTATGGGGAGATGTGGTTCCTAATCCCCAGCCAACAGTGAGATGCCAGATAAGACATTCTGAACATTTGAAATATTCAAGATTATATGGAAATACTGTCATTTGACTGCAGCCAGGAAATCAGAAGACGTCTACTTCTTGGGAGGAGAGCAATGACAAATCTTGATAAAATAGTTAAGAGCAGAGACATCACACTGACAACAAAGGTCCTCATAGTTAAAGCAATGGTATTCCCCGTAGTAACCTATGGCTGCGAGAGCTGGACCACAAGGAAGGCTGAGCGAAGGAAGATAGATGCTTTTGAACTGTGGTGTTGGAGGAAAGTTCTGAGAGTGCCTTGGACTGCAAGAAGATCAAACCAGTCCATCCTCCAGGAAATCAAGCCAGACTGCTCACTTGAGGGAATTATATTAAAGGCAAAACTGAAGTACTGTGGCCACATAATGAGAAGACAGGATACCCTGGAGAAGATGCTGATGCTAGGGAAAGAGGAATGCCAAAGGAAGAGGGGCTGACCAAGGGCAAGATGGATGGGTGATATTCTGGAGGTGATGGACTCAACTGTGGGGGAGCTGGGGATGGCGACGGCTGACAGGAAGCTCTGGCGTGGGCTGGTCCATGAAGTCATGAAGAGTCGGAAGCGACTGAATGAATAACAAAAAAAAATGTGATTGACTTTTCACCCTTGACCCAAACACAACTTGCTGAAGAACTGCCTCTGAGTAGCTGTCTAAACATATGTTGGCTCTTCCTTTTCCACTGCCAAACTCTAAAGAGACTCATGAAAACATAAGATACATGCTCCATTCCCTAACTCTTCATTACAAATAAACTGTGATGTGACTGCCTTATCTTCTACCATTGATATTAAAACCGGATGAACAAAGTGTTGTTGTGCCTTTTATCACTGGTGACCTAGTTTGCCACCACAAAATGCAAGTAAAGCATTTTGTGTGTGAAGCCGCTGTTGTAGCTGTGGCTGCATTCATGTCCTCCCACTCACCCACTGTGAACTAGGTTTCAAGGCTTTGTCGGTTATTTGCATTTCTTCCTTTTTCCCCTACTTCTGAATCTGAGAGATAAACCCAGTAGCAGCCTTCATCCTCCACCCCCAATCAGCACCCATCTACAGAATCACTAACCCACTGTCCCAAACCTCTAAGTCTGTAACCCTTTTGCTGATGCAACTAAAAGTGATGATTTAGTCCCAGCAGGGACTGAAAACTACATCCATATAAGGATCCAGCAACAAATGGCAGAAAGGAATGAACTACTGTTGAGGGATTGCTGATGACTATTTCCAGTAGTAATGTATGGCTGTGAGAGTTGGACCATAAGGAAGGCTGAGCGCCGAAGAATTGATGCTTTCGAGCTGTGGTGCTGGAGAAGACTCTTGAGAGTCCCTTGGACTGCATGGAGGTCAAACCAGTCAATCCTAAAGGAAATCAACCCTGACTGCTCATTGGAAGGACAGATGCTGAAGCTGAAGCTCAAATACTTTGGCCACCTAATGCGAAGAGAGGACTCACTGGAAAAGACCCTGATGCTGGGAAAGACTGAAGGCGAAAGGAGAAGGGGACGGCAGAGGATGAGATGGTTAGATAGCATCACCAATGCAATGAACATGAATTTGAGTAAACTCCGAGAGACAGTGGAGGACAGGAAGGCCTGGCGTGCTATGGTCCATGAGGTCACGAAGAGTCGGACACGACTAAACGACTGAACAACAACAACAAAAATGACAAAAAGCAGCTTCTGTAAGCCTTCCCAAAGAAATTTGCCTGTAATGGGATTCTGACTGAGCATCCTGAATACAGGGAAGTGATAAGCTTGTGGATGACCAGGGGAAGAACATTTGCCAATTCTTCTTAGAGACTGGCATAATGAAGAGGGAGCTGCTGAAAGTTTGTGGCTTCTAAAATGTGTGCAGTTACATGAATATACCAGTTTTCTTCAAACCCCAGTTGGCTACTCTGTAAAATGCCTGGAGCTCCCTTCCCTCCTGCTGATTTTTTCCTGTAACTGCACCAGACAACAGTAACTATAATCCTGGCATTGTAGCTGCCACAATGTCCAGACTTAATGGCTTTCCAGAAATGTCCGAAAGTGATAGCCCACATCCCAAAAGATATGATGAAAACATTAAGCAAAAAATAAGTTTAGAACAAGAAAAACAAAATCAGAAATGTCCCTGTGTAAGAAATTCTAGAAAGTTTGGCTGAGTGTTAGATAAATACAGTTCCTACTAAAAAATAATTTTTAGTTCAGAGATAGGACGGACAGATCTATGAACATCAGGGCAGATTTAGCAATATTAGCATGGGGGGGTTTCAAAGAGCAGAAAAACTGCCTTTATGAGAAGAATTCAACACACTGATCAGAGTTTTATGGAAAAACTGGTTTATGCTCAGGTAAGGATTGTTAACCAGGGTATATTGATCTGGTTCACATAACATGCTAAGCCATAAACCATAACTTAACATGGAGGTTGGATAGAAAACTGTCCTCTTAAAAAAAAGTATCCTATGTCTTAGCCTGGCTACGTTCTAGATCGACTTTTCTGATCCATCAAACTTCATCTTTTATCAACCCCCAGCTACCAGTTTTAGTTCATGCTGGCTTTCGGTAATGGGATATCTAGTTCAACATAACCAGAGTATACCAGGTTAAGGAAGGATGATCATGATCTAAGCCAAAACTTCAAAGACCGGAAAAGGCTACACCTCAATTATTTCAACCACTTAGGTCTTGGTATTGCTTTGGAAGCTAAACATATTGTTGAAGCCAAATGCCTATTAGAATCCATTTTTCAGTTAAAGGTCAAAACAACAAATTGAAACCAGCTGCAGTCTATAATTTCTAGCCACATTGTAATTTGTGTGTGATTGCATTATTACACTTCCACCAAACTAATGTCTCTTGTGGAGTTTTGCTCCATATGCTGGAGCAGCTATTAGCAATTCTATTAATTAAGAAGAGCTTCACAATGTTGATTATTAAAATACATTAAAAAAAGCAATGAATTCTGTATTAAGGCATCAAAATACACATGATATTCAGCAGGATTAGGGGAACTTTGGCCTTTGAGCTTATCCTGCCTGCAAAGGACAAGAATACTTCAGATCCTGCTCTTGATTTTTTCATCTGGAGTGTTAAGATGTTTCCTGGTTTGGTTCCACAGTACTTATGGGAACTTTGCTGTACTCTGAAAATAATGGCCTTTGAATCCAGAGTAAGCATTTTAATTTCCAAAACCGCCCCCCCCCCAAAAAAAAAACCAAGAACAACAACCACTATCAACACTATCCACAGTTTCTAGAAAACATTTCCCATCAAGACAGAAAGACCTCATTTGTGGATGTCTTAAAAATTGGGGTTGTTAGTTCCTCAGGGGAAAACATGGAGGAAGGGTCACAGCATAATTCCACAGTGCTGGAATTACTTGGGCAAGATCAGTCATGGTGATCTTTGATTCCCTTCCCTTCTTGCTGTGCTTCAGTAAAATACGAAAGATCCAGTCACCATGCTTACAATTCAGCCAGGAAAATCAGCTTGGAGCAAGGCAGGAAGGAATTTGCATTATAAGCTAGTTTAACCTAGAAAAACAATGTAAACAACCTGGGCCAGGAAGTCTGTTTATTTCCAAATATAAATTGCTTGAATTCTCCCATGTCCATCAGAAATGGAACAATGCATAACATGTGAAACTATAATGTGGTCTTGCTTATTTGTGGCTTAGTGTTGTGTGAATTCTGCCAATTGTTGCTTATTCAACAAACTATTATGCAAACCATGATTAGCATATTATGTGAGTACAGCCTAACAGGGCGTAGTTTGATGATTTAAAGTTCTGTTGGATAGAAGAGGAAAAACTCCAAGAAGCAGAATTAAAGGGAAGCTGGGACTAACCCCACAGCTACAAATAATCTGTATGGCATTATGTCGATGAAGGTTCTCAGTCATCCAGGTGGAATTGTCTGTAGCTTGAATCATGTCAACTGGATTTCTATTTTCTCAGTGGAAACGTTTCGCTCCTTATCCAAGAAGCTTCTTCAGTCTGAAGCTTCTTGGATAAGGAGCAAAACGTTTCCACTGAGAAAATAGAAATCCAGTTGACATGATTCAAGCTACAGATAATCTGTATGACCTTCTTCCCTATCTTGCACCAGCATCTTGCCTGGACAGTAAGGCCTAAGGATGGAGGGAAGGGAGAGACGGGCTTTGTGGCCCATCTCTTTGGAAAATGGCTTCATATATTTTACAAACTCAGCTTGTTTTGATTAATTCCTGGTACAAAGTATTGTGCAAACCCAGAAAACGTTTAATTCATAAACAGGTCGAGTATGTTGTGTTAACGCAGGGGTCGGCAAACTTTTTTTGCCGGGAGCCATTTTGACATGCTCGTGCACATTTTGAAGTGCTCGAGAGCCAGGGGGCGGGTTTTGCGTGCGGGAGCCAATCGCGTGGAAGGGGGCGGGTTTTGCGGGTGGGAGCCAATCGCGTGGAAGGGGGTGGGGTTTGCGGGCGGGAGCCAATCGCGTGGAAGGGGGCGGGGTTTGCGGGCGTGAGCCAATCGCGTGGAAGGGGGCGGGGGGCTCACGGAGGGAGGGGGTGCAGCCAGCGGCTCCGCGCAGCCAGCGACTCCGCGAACCCGGCCCGGCTGCCCCACCGGGAGTGGCGGGGAAACAGCTGCCACCCTCCGCTACCCAGAATATCGTGGGGCAAAGGGAAACCTGCCCGGAGGGGTCATCAGGAGCACAGGATCCGGCCCCAGCCCAGCCCGGCCCGCAGCTTCGGCGCCCTCCCCTCGCCATCGCGAAAGTCCCAGGCGACGGCGGGGGCATGTTCGACCTGCTCGTGCAGCACGGGGCGGCCGCCCCCGGAGACTCCGCGGCCCCTTGGCTGCAGCTCTTCCACCGCCTCTCCTCCTCTCTGGCAGCCGGGGGGCCGCGGAGTCTCCGGGGGCGGCCGCCCCGTGCTGCATGAGCAGGTCGAACATGTCCCCGCCGTCGCCTGGGACTTTCGCGATGGCGAGGGGAGGGCGCCGAAGCTGCGGGCCGGGCTGGGCTGGGGCCGGATCCTGTGTTCCTGATGACCCCTCCGGGCAGGTTTCCCTTTGTCGTGGGGCAAATGAACCAGGCTTGCGGCCGATGGAGCAACAGCAGAAGTTGATATTGCTCCTCCGCTTACCAGCGCCTGAATTTTGCTCCATCGGCCGCAAGCCTGGTTCATTCTGAGAGAAACAGAGAGATTTCTGCCTGCCGCTCTTTCTTCCCAGCTGAGCGAGGCCCCGCGCCGGTATTTTTGGAGCGCTTCCGCGCGCAGCTGAGCGAGGCCCCGCGTCAGTCTTTTTGGAGTGCTTCCACACGCAGCTGAGCGCTGGGCTGTGGAAATGCGCTCCAAAAACACCGGCGCGGGGCCTCGCTCAGCTGCGCTGGGCTGTTGCTCCGCTCCAGTTCTCGGCCCTGACCACCCGCCTGGGGCTGCTGGGAGATGTGGTTCAGCCGCTTCTGGAGAAGACCTCCCCCCGCGCGCCTGCAGCAACGCGTGCAAAAGGGGAGCGGGCGTGTGTGCGCGTGCAAAAGGGCTGAGAAGGGCTCCCCTCTCCCCGCCACGCTTGCAAGGTCTCGCCTACCGCTTCTCCCCGGGGCATCTGCAAAGGGGCGCGCCACTCTCCCCGCGCCCGTCACTGCAAAGGGCATCTCCCCCGCCGTTTACCCGGACGTTCAGGCGCCACAGCAAGAGCGGTGGGGGGGCTCTGCATCCGGAGGCCCGGCTGCACGCTCACCACCGGAGAGGAAGAGGAAACGCAGCCCCTCCCCAGCTTCAGGGGAGCTGCCGCCGCCGCCGCCGGGTGGGTCCCCTCAGGGCGGCAGCAAAGAGGCCACGGGCGCAGGAAGCAGCAGCCGGAGGCCACCTTGCCTCTGCCGCTCTCCGCAAAGCTCCTGGTTGATCTTGATGTTTCCTTTTCCTCCCCTTCAATACGTTCCAGCAAGCGAGGTGGAAGCGGAGAGCGGCAGAGGTGAGGTGGGCAGCGGCGGCAGCAGAGGCCACGGGCGCAGGAAGCAGGAAGCAGCAGCCGGAGGCCCCCTCGCCTCTGCCGCTCTCCGCTTCCACCTCGCTTGCTGGAACGCATTGAAGGGGAGGAAAAGGAAACATCAAGATCAACCAGGAGCTTTGCGGAGAAGCTTGATGTTTCCTTTTCCTCCCCTTCAATACGTTCCAGCAAGCGAGGTGGAAGCGGAGAGCGGCAGAGGCGAGGCGGCCTCTGGCTGCTGCTTCCTGCGCCCGTGGCCTCTGCTGCCGCCGCTGCCCGCCTCGCCTCTGCCGCTCTCCGCTTCCACCTCGCTTGCTGGAACATATTGAAGGGGAGGAAAAGGAAACATTAAGATCAACCAGGAGCTTTGCGGAGAAGCGGAGAGCGGCAGAGGCGAGGCGGGTGGCGGCAGCAAAGAGGCCACGGGCGCAGGAAGGAGCAGCCGGAGGCTCGTCTGGCCCCGCGACGCGCCGAGGGCGAAGAGCCGCCTGCTCTCCCCTTGGCCGCCTCCGGTCACTACAGTCGCCCTGGCATCTCCCTTTGGCCTGCCGTCAGCGGCCCCTGCCCCCGCCCCAGCACCCAGCCCTGTCCCCCCCGCCTCCCTCCCTGCAGGCGGCGGACTAACTCGGCGAGGAAGCCCTTGATGGCGGCTTCCCTCACGCACGCACGCCCAGGCGGTTGCGGAGCTCAGCTCAGGAGTTCAACGCTCAACTCACGGCGTTCCCGGGCAGAGCGGAAGGCTGCGCCCTCTCCACCGGGCGGGACCCGCGCCTCCTTCCCTGCGGGCGGGCGAGGCAGGGAGAGAAGGGGAGACGGAGGGGCTCCCTCTCCGGCCTCTGCGCCCCTTCAGGCCCGTCTCTGCGAGGCGCGGCGTGGCAGGGAGGCGCTGCTGGCCCGGGACGCGGCACTGTTGGAGGCAGCGCAGGAGCAGCTTCAGGGGCTGCTGCGGCTGGAGATGGCGCTGCTCCGCAGCATCCAGGTGCTGGGCGAGGGCGCAGGCCTGGGACGCGAGCGGCAGGGCGGCGCAGGGGGCCTGGCCGGGGCGGTGGCGGCGGGGGGACGGAGCCAGCGGAGGTTTGCCGGGCGGCAGGACGGGGCGGGCGGCGCTGCTGGGGCTGGTGGCGGAGCTGGAGGAAGCAGAGGGACCAGGCATTCCTGTGGGCGCAGGGCGCGCTCTGCAACCCGCCTTGGAGAAGCGGCCGCGGGAGGCCCTCCGGGTGCACCCTCCCGCCCCATCAATCCCCCCACCCCACCGTTCGGCGTCCTCTCCCCCCGCTAACCCGAGCCCTGCGGTGGCCAGGGCAGCCGAGCCAGGCTCGGACCGGAGGCGGCCAAGGGGAGAGCAGGCGGCTCTTCGCCCTGCGCCGCCCTGCCGCTCGCGTCCTGGGCCCGCGCCCTCGCCCAGCACCTGGATGCCGCGGAGCAGCGCCATCTCCAGCCGCAGCAGCCCCTGCGGCCGCTCCTGCGCCGCCTCCGACAGCGCCGCGTCCCGGGCCAGCAGCGCCTCCCTGCCGCGCCGGGCCTCGCTCAGTGTGAGAGCCAGGGGGCAGGGTTTGCGGGCGGGGGCCAATTGCGTGGAAGGGGCGGGGGTGAGTTCAGCTGCGGAAGAGCCACACTCAAGGGGCCAAAGAGCCGCATCTGGCTCGCGAGCCGCCATTTCCGACCCTTGTGTTAACCTAACAAATTGCTTACAAATTAACAAGGCAATTCAGTGTGTTTGCACAGCATACTTATCTACACTTAGTTAAGTCATGAATTAACCAAATTAATCCAGTTCTATGGGTTAATATGGTTCTTCACACACTGAGTCATAAACTAACCACAAAGGGTGGGCAAAGACAGCACATCCTTCTAACAATTTTAGAGTTTAATATGAACACAACTTTAAATACAGACCCAAATATTCATACAACAATCTGGTTTCAAAAACCTCCAGATACAAATCTGCAATTGACTTGTGCACGCATACAAAGCCAGTAAGCAAACTTTGCTACCACCGTTCCTTAGCACAGATATCCAGTAGATGTCCCAGTGACATAATGAACATCATGACATCACACACACAACTTGAATTATGTAATTTGTGGCAATCACTTCAATTGTGTGATGATGTCATAGCACATGTGACATTGCTTGCCCATCCATGGATCCACATTGCCTTTAAGTTAGGGAGCTGCTTGAGAGAAATGACAGGGACAAGCTAGTTTAGTTTTTTGATCAATATAAATAAGAATAGAAAATAAAAATAAGAGATGATATTCAAATGACTGCAAACATACTGAGTCCTCATGTTTGACTGACTCATCACTATTGTCCCAAATCAGTCAACTGTCTTCCTGCCTGGTTGCTATCACCTCTTCCATAGTTAGAATCTGTGCCTTTAACATCTGCACATGGGGCAGAAATTTAGAGGAGAAGCTATTTCAATCATTGCTTCTCCGTTATGAGAGAATAATTAGGTAGCTTTTGCCTGTTATTTGCAGATGTGAAAAGCACAGAGTTGACTGATTTAAACAAACACATAATCACAGCACCAACCCTGACTTGAGATCTATATGTATTACCATCATCTGCCTAGCTCCAAAAGATAAAGAAAATAATTATCACCCCTGAAAAGGCAGCAGTTTGCCAAAACAATCAGGATGAGCATTTGTATATGTGTATGTATACCCACACGCATTCATCTGCATTTAAGTTTATATTCATGTAAACTTAAAAGTTAAAAATGGCAATTTGCATAGAAACTTCCACAGGAATACAAAATAGGATTCTATAAGCAAGGGATCTGTATGCCTTTCTAATTTCCATATATAGAATGCATATGAGTGATTTCAAAATTCTGTTCTATCTTTTAATGATTTTTTTTAGTGTCCACACAGGTTTCTCCCCTCTACTTAACTGAATCATAGTTTACCAAATCATGGGTAACTGAATTAACTCAATTGCCTGGCTTTGCTAGCCTACTGAACTAACCCCCAATGGGATTCACACAACACATTCAGCAGAAACTAACACATCATACTTGTATCTAGTGTGTTATGCAATCCATCTACCGTGGCTTAGATCAGCGAGGCCTTTGAACATGGGTCACCTAAAAATAGTCATCTCTGCTCTTCTAGAGTAGCACAATCTCAGAAAGTAGGAACTCCTAGACAAAACACCAGAGGCACAGAAATCACTGCAATACTCACAAGCAATATTCAAAGGCAGATAAAAAGAAATAACCTCTCCAGTAAAGACAAGGCATCAGGCAGGTAATTAACTCAAGCCCGTCTGGTAGGGCTCAAGATATAGAAAAGGTCAGGACATAAATACTGTTTTAGCAAAAGCCTGTTACAAACTGCCTACACTCAAACAAGTATACTAACCCAGTTACTGAACTGTACTATACCTTGATGTTACTAAATGAGACTCAGTTAACCCTCTAAGCCCCCGCCCCCCATAACCAAGATGAAAATAAGCTTTACATGACATGGAAATACACCTGCTTTTTCTTCAACAGACATGGGAACATTGCCACTGAGATCTTTCTGTTTATAGGCAGAAGTTAAACCCAATGTCAGCTGATAGTCTTTCAAAGTCAGGCCACATAAAATGTATTTAAAATAAGAGTTTATACATGACTAGGCCAATTACTTTTGAGAAAGTCTTACCTGTACGTTAGCTCATTGGCTTATGCTTCCTAGCAGGACAAATGTTCATCTTGAAGCTTTCTTCCTCTGAAGATTTAGTAGCATAATTTTTCTGTGGTTTTTCTCTTAATAAAGAAGAATGCAAAATAGGTTTGTTGAGTCTCAATGTTCATTTATTACTGAATTCGGAGTCAGGCGGTATACAAATTTAATAAATAAAATAATAATTTATAGCCTGCCTTCTTTCTTGAGAACAAAAGGCAGCATACATGGGAGTTACCCTTTTTTATCCCCACAACCAGAACCCTGTAATATGGGCTGGAGACAGAGTGGCTGAGTGCTTCAAGCTACCTTATAAGTTCTGCTCTTGAGCTCAAATGTAAACGTAGCTCTCTCTAGGCTGAGTCCAGTGCCTTAACCATTACATGAGTTACATTTTGCTTTGGAACCTTTATACTACACATCTACATTGCTTGTTAAAGCAGCAGTAATGGTAGTATGGACCCTGACTATAAAAAGGTTGCATACTCCTGAAGCAGATCAACATAGTAGCTTGTAGATTTTGGATTCTCCTTCAGAGCTTGGTCATAGAAGTGGTCCTCAATGAGCCTCTGAGCTGCAAAATTCACTATTACTCCACAGCTACTGTAAAAGCATTGCTCCAATTCATTACTTGTCATTTTTGCTGTTCTTTCACCATGGCGATCTCCCACCAAACTTTAATGGTAGACATAAGCTTCAGATCCACCTTTCCATCTCTCTCCTTACCTTTCTGTAACTCTCCAGGGATGTTGATGGTGCTGTATAAATTATTAGCTGTGCCTATAGTTAGTGTGCCATTTTCTGAGTTTAGTCACATTTGCAGCCAGCAGCCTGGGGAGAAGATACTGTGATGCAGATGGATGAGATAGTGAATTTGATATAGCAGATTTCATTGGCTGTCCTTAGTCATTCCTGCAGTTGGGGAAAATTGGAATGGCTGCCAAGCTGAGTATTTAGGAGAGGACAAAATATAAATTGGCTTTCTAGGCAGAAGAGAACCAATACATTACCATACTAAATTCCAGCTCTAGCCTGCAAATGCTTTTGTCTAGTTTCAGTTTCATCCTAAGGTTCAGCTTAGGTTGGTAACAAGCAGTCAGGTGGTATGACAGATCTCTTGAACCAGACAATTTATTGTCAGTTTGGTTACAGGATGATACCATAATTTCCTCCCCAAGAAGCCTTCTAAGGGACCTAGGCTTCCATCCTCTACTGCTTTGGTTAACTACGAGAGACCCCTGTACATAGGCTGACCATATTTCCTTCAGACAAAAACGGGACATTTGGGATGGCAAAACGGGACAGGGTCTTATGCCACCATACCGGCCTCCAAACCCCACCCCCCAGTCCACGCAATTGGCTCCCACCTGCAAACCCCACCCCCGCCCCACACGATTGGCTCCCGCCTGCAAACCCCGCCCCCATCAGCGTGATTGGCTCGGATTTTAATTTTTCTTTATTTTTAAAGGGTTTTTTTTTTCTTCTAGCAGTAAATGGTGCGTCAGAGCTGGTGTGTTTGGGGGAGGCCGGAGTACACACACTGTGCACACAGCACCATCATCGGCCGGGGAACAAGGGGCGGGGATGGAGGGGATGGAGGCCCACCACTGCCCCATCCCCCTTGGGCTTGCCCGAAGGAGGGAGGAGAGTCACTGCTGCTGCCACCGCCGCAGAGCAGGAGAAGCAGGAGGAGCCGGCTGCGCTCGGCTGCTTCAACCACACCACTCCGCCCCTTGCTGCCCGCTGAAGCTCCCCAGGGTGGCTGGCTCCTGCTTCTCCTGCTTGGCGGCCCGACAACTCTCCTCCCTCGGCCAAGCCCGATCAGATGCACATACACACATTTTTCTTCTTATATCTCTTTTCCCCCCCCGCCCCCCCTATGTTTGTATTTTTATTTTTATAGTTTATTAATCTCTACTTAATATTATATTCTTTTTGAATATATATAGAAGAAAGAAGAAAAATGTAAATCAAGTATTTACACAATTTTTTGTTAAGAAAACTGGAGGTATTTTAATGAAATGTACGTAAGTATTGTATGGTAAAGATGTATAAGTCAAAAATTGAATTTGAAATAAATACTTAATAAATCAGTAATATAACATAAGAGAAGAAAAAGAAAATAGTGATAAGGTTAGAAATAGATATATATAAATAAAGTAGTTAGAAAGGGTTAGAGGAAGAAGAAGGGAAGAGGGAAACAGGGAAAATAATTTAAAATAAAGATATGTTATATGAAATATATTAGATAATGAATATTATAAATCAAATGTAAATATGTATACATAAATGTAGTTATTGTTATGTGTAGCGGCAACAACTCTCCTCCCTTGGCCAACCCCGATCAGATGCACACACACACACTCACACACTCACAGGACAGACTGCCCTGGCAGGAGCCGGCCGCACTGAGGGGCTTCAGCCACACCACTCCGCCCCTCGCCACCCGCTGAAGCTCCCCAGCATGGTCAGCTCCTGCCAGGGCAGTCTGTCCTGTGAGTGTGTGTGTGTGTGTGTATGTGAGAAGCAGGAGCGGCCACCCTGGGGAGCTTCAGCGGGCAGCAAGGGGCAGAGTGGTGTGGCTGAAGCCCCTCAGCGCGGCTGGCTCCTGCCAGGGCAGTCTGTCCTGTGAGTGTGTGTGTGTATGTATGTGAGAAGCAGGAGCGGCCACCCTGGGGAGCTTCAGCGGGCAGCAAGGGGTGGAGTGGTGTGGCTGAAGCCCCTCAGCGTGGCTGGCTCCTGCCGAGGGCAGTCTGTCTTGTGAGTGTGTGAGTGTGTGTATGTGAGAAGCAGGAGCGGCCACCCTGGGGAGCTTCAGCGGGCAGCAAGGGGTGGAGTGGTGTGGCTGAAGCCCCTCAGCGCGGCTGGCTCCTGCCGAGGGCAGTCTGTCCTGTGAGTGTGTGTGTGTGTATGTGAGAAGCAGGAGCGGCCACCCTGGGGAGCTTCAGTGGGCAGCAAGGGGCGGAGTGGTGTGGCTGAAGCCCCTCAGCGTGGCTGGCTCCTGCCGAGGGCAGTCTGTCCTGTGAGTGTGTGTGTGTGTGTATATGAGAAGCAGGAGCGGCCACCCTGGGGAGCTTCAGCGGGCAGCAAGGGGCGGAGTGGTGTGGCTGAAGCAGCCGAGCGCAGCCGGATTCTCCTGCTCAGCAGCCCGCCAACTCTCCTCCATCGGCCAAGCCCGATCAGATGCGCACACATACGCTCTTTCTCCAGCCTCCCCATGACCAAATGCACCCGGACCTGTTGCAGGGAGGCTGGAGAAAGAGGTTGTGGGGTGCGTGTGTGTGTGTGTGTGCACGCGATTACGCTGAGCAAGTAATCTGCGCGCGCGCGCACACACACACACACACACACACACACACACACGCACCCTCTTTCCACAACCTTCCCCTGGCCTCACCACTGCTGGGCAGACAATCTCAGGATCAGGTTAGGAGGCAGGAACCTGGACTGTGGTGCTTCTTCTGCTGCTGGGATCGCATGTGGCAACTGGGCTTCCAGTTGCCGCGCTGATAGGGCCTCTTCCGGGCTGCCTCCAATGGCAAGTCCAGCTCCAGTCCTCCTTCCTGTCTTCCTGCCCTCCTTCCCGCCGGGTTTAAAAAAGGGACAAAATTGAGATTTTGATCAAAACGACGGGACGGTGGAAAAATGCTAAAATAACGGGACTGTCCCATTCAAAACGGGACGTATGGTCACCCTACCTGTACACCTTCTATGGACCATTACCATGTTTCCATGAGCTGGCTACATTCCTGCTGGGGCTAGCTGGGCCTGAGGACCAAGTGAAATCTCTGTCCTGGAATTTCCTCCTTCTACCTTCTCCCAGAAGATCTCCCCAGCCATCTCAGCCTCAGTAGCAATTGGCAGCCACTCTCCCTGATAGATCAACTGCCACATGGCTCTTTCATAGGTCACACCCTCCACACACTGTCTGCCAGAGAGCTTTCTTAGTGGCCTAAATGGCTGCACTGCTTACAGATGCAGGACCTCTTATTAGGCCTCACCTGGTGGACCACATCTGGCCTCTTAGGCCTGTAGCTGCTGGACCATCTCCTTTAATTCCCATTGGGTCTTCCTGGCCTAGCTGCTGCTGCTGCTGCTGCTGCTGCTGCTGCTGCTCCTCCCTCCCTCCCTCCCTCCCTCCCTCCCTCCCTCCTCTCTCTCTCTCTCTCTCTCTCTCTCTCTCTCTCTCTCTCTCCCCTCTCTTTCTGTGTAAAGTCAGTCAGTGAACTAGTACTATTTTAAATGAAACTGCCCATTTCATTTTCTCCTGCATTTTCATTTTCTAATTCTCAGATACTTTCTATCCCAATGTTGAAAAAGTTTGTGAATTCTGAAAGTTCTTTTTTCTTTTAATAAAGTAAATAATATTCTCATGTTCCATCAGCCAAATTCAACTGGCACAGGTGTTTTCAGCACAGAAAGAAATACACTTCACATTCTGCCTATATAACTCTTCATATAAAGGAAGCTTTAAAAAATAAAATGGAAAAAAAAGTGAAAATCCTCAATTGGCATCTGGCTTGGGACTCAATATGGTCAAGCTCACTTCCTCCTGTATTCCTATTCTTTAAAGTGTTATATAATTACTCCCATGGCCATTGACCCTGCCTATTCAGTATTAGACATTGTGGGTATTCCCTTTTTTCTAGTTGTATGTTTGAAGATAGCTTTGTTTGGTGATTATCTTCACCTTTAATTTCTCTCCAAGTTTACCGCTTCTTTGAAGGAATTATATTTTGATTCAAAGTGACTAATTCTGTCAATCTAATGTATGCAGATTCTCTCCACCGCTACATTATTTTATCTAAACTGACAGTGAAGCAGCTGGTGTCCTGATATATCAGACAAACTATATCATTCAACAGGGATGACATTTCTATTTTATAATTACTAAGTGGTGATACCCTTGTAGAGCTTTCTGCCTAATTTGGAACTGCACTGGCCAATCAAAACACACTTCATCTCAGGATATCACAAACACTGTCTTATCCTTTTCAATCTAAAATAATCCCACAATGGTTTAGGAGATAATTTATAGCTTAAGATTTGCAAAGGCAAAGGAGGGACATTCTTTGGTAGTGCGTCTAACTTTCTCCCCAGAGAAACTCATCTGACTTCCAACCAGAAGTCCTTTAGGTGCTATGTGACCTTTCTAAAAAGCATCCAAATATCTAGACTTCTATATGTATTTTTACTATTTCTGATTTTTTTCTTGAACCTTTTAATGATACTCTTATCTTGTTCTTTAAGATAGATTATTTCAAGTATTGCTAGTCAAAAAGGCATTGATAATTATACTAGTGCCAAAAGAAATACATAAATTATTCTGGGTCACTAGATGAATGTAAAATCTCAGTGTCTTAAGACTATGGCTCCATTCAAAAAACATACTCAACCAGTTTATCTACTTTCTGAGTTCACAGTGAATCATAAACTAATTAGATGAACTGAGCTTTCAAAACATATTCAGCTACCAAATAACCCCCAAGCTTAAATCAACCAGTTAGTGTTGTCTGTTAATGTAGCCACTATATATGAACTGACCCAGTTAAACATGTGGTGGGACCCACGGTCCATACAGAATCCCAGGTGAAGAACCTGACCTGAAAAGAAACAGAGGTTAATCCAATAATCTTGCTGCTGCCATCAGCTTCCAAGCGGTCTGGGTTCTGAGACATGATACCTAGATTCTAGGGCCAGCCAAGCAGTTCTCTTCCTCAGAAGAGGATCATGTTAAGGATCCAAGCTTCAGTACTATCAGTGAGTAGTCAGAAGCAGGCTCTGTTAATCCTGGCTCTGATGCTGAGAATTTGATCTTAAATTGAGGCAAGGTCGCCAACCCTCAGGAATGTAGGAGGAAATGGGTGGAGAACCAGAGGCAAAAGAATGAGTCTCCTGAGCAAAGTTATGCTAAGAACTGAAGCTTTCCAGATTATATCCCAGGTCCAGAATGAGTGACATGTGCAGTTTTCAGTGGCCCACGGTTCACCTAAGACACCACTGTTGTGTGAGCTGCATTGACTCCCTGTTGCTTTCTGGGTGCAATTCAAGGTGCTGGTACCTTTAAAGCCCTACGTTTCACAGAGCCACGTATTTGTGGGACCGCTTCTCCCTGAGAGCATCTGCCCATCCCACTAGGTCAGATATGGTGGGCAGACTCCAGGTCCTTTCCTTTAAATGTTGTCATCTGATGGGACCTTGAAGGCACGTCTTCTCGGTAGCCATCCCAGCCCTTTGGAATAGCTTTCCACCTGAGATTTAAGGGTCCCCTACCCTTTTAGCTTCTGAAAGGCGGTGAAGACTTTCCCCCCCAAGTGTTGGGCTAGGATTGGGTTGAGTCAGGAGGTTAATAGTTTGGTTGGTCTGGTGCCTGATGGGTTCTGTTTCTATTCTATTGTTTTTATTGGTTGTTGTGAACTGCCTAGATTGATTGATTGATTATTTATTTATTTATTTATTTATTTATTTATTTTTCAATTTATATCACCGTCCCATCTCCCCCGAAGGGGACTCTGGGTGGTTTACAGAGTCAATAATTAAAATAAATAAAAATATAATACATATACATATAAATACAAATAAATAAATAAAGATTAAATCCAAGAGGCAATAAAATTGTTCTTGAAAGGGCTCTATGGGATCAGCCATCCCCAGGAGGAGCTGTTACCCTTCCCATCCCAGGCGAGGCGTGGGAAGGCGAGGCGGCAGAACCAGGTCTTTAAGTTCCTCCGGAAGGCCAGGAGCGATGGGGCCTGCCTCACCTCCGGGGGTAGATTGTTCCAAAGGGCAGGTGCCACTGCAGAGAAGGCCCGCCTTCTGGACCCCGCCAAGTGAAATTCCCTTACCGACGGGGTCCGCAGCATGCCCTCTCTGCATGACCGAGTGGGACAGTTCGATGTTATGGGGATGAGTTATGTGAGATAGGTGGCTGTATAAGTTCTGTAAATAAATAAATCAAGGCTGCAGGGCTTCAGTTGCACTAATGGGGGAAATATAAAGGTCTGGGGTACTCAGAAGCCTGATGTTCTGCTAGAATAACTTAGGTGGGCAGTCTTACCTTGGTGCTGAAGATCTCTTTCCTGTTTATGTGACACCTTGATGACTGGACGTGATTGCTGCTTGGATGTCACCCCTGTGAACTTTAATGTTGGACGTGAACTGTTTGCTGGAACCTTGGATGTTGTGACTGGCTGGCTAAAGACTATGGGCTGATTTATGGCTTTCTCACCCGGAATGGTAGTGAGTTGATTTATAGTTGCTTTGCTTACTCTCTGCCAGCATCTCATTAGGCTATGAAACTAGGTGAAGTGAATTCAAGACACCTTCCTTTTCCCATTCCAGAAATAGTATATTTTGGCAAGCAGCTTGGGATGCAACTTGGAAAATGGCTATTGTTTATTATCCTTGTCTGCCATTTATCTCTTTGTACAGCGTTTGCTGCCTTTTAGAGTTTTGTTTTGTTTTAGCTGCTGCAATCTATTTTTTTTAAGTTTGCATGCATCCTGGAATAATGGGGGGAGATGACATATATTATATATATATATATATATATATATATATATATATATATATATAATATGTCATCTCTATTATATGTCATATAATATAATATAATATAATATAATATAATATAATATAATATAATATATATATATATATATATATATATATATATAATGACCCAAGGAAGTGAGAAGAAAGAGAAAGTTTTCCTAAGGCATTTCCCCCCTTCTTTGCAGTATAAAAGCAAGTGGGAAGAGCAAGTACCAGGAAAGATTTGCCAATTGATAAATCTTAACAAACTGCAAGCAAAACCCATCATGACAGCAAATTATTTTGCACTGAAACAAGCAGTTACTAAACAAGTGTTTAGTACATGCTTGGTAAATTCAGCCACACATGATTAATAGTAATGCTTGGGATAGAAAAACACCCTACACTTTCATGAACATCTTGTCTTATTCTGCCCTTCCTATGTGAAGCTGCTTTAAAATAAACAATTTAATTCCTACATGTTATTTTGAATATATAGAAATCTATTTATTTGTTCTACTTATGATCCCGCCGGAACAATTCAGACTCACAGCAAAAACATCCATAATGGTTAAAATGTCTAGGATAAATATAAACAAAACAATGAATAACTAATCAAAGTTAGAACAATATATGGGTAAATTATCATAGGGATAATGTAAAATAAAGAAAACAAATCAACATAACCAAATGAAATGGTATCAACCATTAAATCATTAGAAGTCATTCAAAGTGAATAAATTGAGGATGGCAAGAACCCCAAAATACTCTTAGGAAAAGTTGCATAGAACTGCAGAATCTAACTATGCAGGCTGGGTTGGCACAGCACAGCTAGACTAACCTGTAATTAGTGGTTTAATTACTGGTATAAACTCTGATAGGCTGACCAGAGAGAAAAATAAAACAAGTATTCTTGAAGCAGCAACTAGACATAAGGACATAACAAGAAATTAAACCTAGACTGTATGGAATCAGATTGATATATCCCTGCATTTACCACATCTGAAAAATCTAAACAGAAAATCCTGAAAGACAGTTTCCTCCAAATCAGACAGTAACTTATCCATTTAATCACACCATTCTGCCTTAAGGTAGAAAAGCAACATGTGTGATTTAATTCTAAGGATTGCCCAACTACAGCGGCTCTATCAAAGCAGGATCCCACTCCTTCAGATAGAGCCACTGTAGTTGGGCAATCCTTAGAATTAAATCACACATGTTGCTTTTCTACCTTAAGGCAGAATGGTGTGATTAAATGGATAAGTTACTGTCTGATTTGGAGGAAACTGTCTTTCAGGATTTTCTGTTTAGATTCTTCAGATGTGGTAAATGCAGGGATATATCAATCTGATTCCATACAGTCTAGGTTTAATTTCTTGTTTTAAACAATGAATGGTAGTGACTGATATAAACATATCATATATATTTTTGCATTGTAGAAAAGTCGGGAAATTTTTATTGTACTCGTAGGTTCCTTTTTTTGGTAGGTTAGCATATTGTGCAAACCCAGTCAGTGAGTTTGTTCATGGTTCAGCATATTTGCAGATAAATTAAGTGGGTTACACAAACCCAGCCCCACCATCTGAAATTCCAGTTGTTCTCTCAAGCTTCTGCTTGTACCACCACTTCTGTCACACAATTATGGTGTACAAATGCCAGTTTGGGATCTAGCAATACTTTTTCTTTATTCCATTTTATTCAAATACCAAGTCCATCAAAGCTTTCATCATAAGATAATAACACTTTCATTTAGAGTCACTCTCTCTCTCCATTATAACTGTATGTGGTGCCAGCTGCAAATCTCCCCAAGAGAACTGTAAATAATTTAACCTGTAATTTTCTCAGGACTGCACAATGACTTACCATTTTGGATGTCACATAAAAGATATTACTCTTCAGTCTCTAGTTGGAATTTATCCTCAGCACAGTCTGTAATTTATACCGATTGAAGTCTGATGGTCACAGATCTCTCTCTCCCGTGGCCTTCTCTTTGGTGCATTGCTCTTCCAAAGTAAATGTTTATTGGCCATTATCTCAATGAATTACAAAATACATGCCATGCATCACCAAGTGCTAATATATAGCAGGCAAAGCATAGAGGCTGATGGTGACCACTCGTTTTCATTCGGTTGAGCCGGAGATGAAAAAGCAACAGAGCAGAGCTCCAGTGATGGCATGTGACATTAAAACTAATATAATATCAAACTTACATAAATGGCTTCCGTTCTGTTGTCATGGGTATGCTGGCTGGATGACCAGCTGCCTGTTAAATACAAGTAAAGTTTCCTCACATGTTCTTTCAATTCACTTGTTAAAATCATGTGAGGGCAGGGTGATTGACCAACTCTTTCATTATTTGTATATAGGAGTTTCATAATTCAAAGGGAGAAGGGATAAAATATTTAGGAAGATTCGTTTGAAAGGTGCTCATAGTTTCACTATGTCATGACTCATTTTCTGAAATACTGCAGTTGAACTAGAAGTATCCATCAGTCCAGGGTTTCTCAACCAGGGTTCTGTAGAATGATAGGGTTCCATGAGAGGTCACTAGGGGTTCCCTGGGAGATCACGATTTATTTAGAAAATTATTTCAAATTTGGGCAACTTCACATTCAAGAGGTAAGTTTCGTTCTTTATTTTTAGTTTTAGAACACTATTAATGCATATATACGGGCCTACCCATGAAATGACTATAATAATTTTATAACTTCTGGCCTATATTTGGGCCTGAATGTGCAGGGGCTCCCTGAGGCCTGAAAAGTATTTCAAGGGTTCCTCCAGGGTCAAAAAGTTGAGAAAGGCTGCATCAGTCCCATCCAGTGACATTCTGGGCAGTTGATGGTGGTAACTATGTGGCTAAACCCAAGTTCTGTCCTATTGCCATTCTGCAATAGGACATAATCTGCAATTTCATTTTTTCAAAACAGGATCCATTCCAGCCAGTGCTTTTTTTTTTTAAAGGAAATCAGCCTTTCCTATCTCTTGAAATATTTAGCACCTCAACAGGATGTGCCACATTTTTCCAGCCATGCTGAAGGACTTCCAAAATATGAAGGGACAGGGTAATAAATTAGGTGGGTCTAGGACAAAAACTAAGGTTGATTTAATGCTATTTAGATAACAACTTCAGTAAAATTAAATGCAGTTAATAGGATTATTCTCTGTGTATTTAATCTTTTTTTTTCTTGATTGCATTAAAAGCTTTCAGAGAAGGTTATTAGGGAGCCCATCCATCATGTTTCTTTTGCTAAGCCCTGACATGCTTATATTCCATTCATTAGTTCTGTGACACAAACTGCTGGATCGTACACAAGCTCCCATGAAAGTCCTCTTCTCTGCACAGGCACCTTGAGATCTGACTAACAGCCAGCACAGAGTCAACCTAATTGCTTTGCTGGAGTCTCTTGCCAACTTGTGCGAGCCCTTAGAATGATCCACGAAGAGAGACACTGTGTACGCATCCATCCGCTTATTCCACAGGATGAAATGACCTGTTGGCTCATGACACCTGCTTAATTTGTTTTGATTGAATAAACTTTGGAAACAAGATGTGCCTTCAAGTTATGAAAACAATACTTGGCCTCCTATCATCTGGACCATGGGGGATTCTTCGTGTCCCATTATTTCCTGTCCTTGAACTTCAAGGATTTTTAACTTCACTCTAATTCACATTTAAGAGAGCCAGTTTGGTGTAGTGGTTAAGGCACCAGGCTAGAAACCAGGAGACTGTGAGTTCTAGTCCCGCCTTGGGTGCAAAGCCAGCTGGGTGACCTTGGGCCAGTCGCTCTCTCTCAGCCCTAGGAAGGAGGCAAAGACAAACCACTTCTGAAAACCTTGCCAAAAAAACTGCAGGGACTTGCCTCTGAGAATTGGACATGATTGAATGGATTAAAAAAAATCACATTTCATCTTCATCTGAGAAAAAAAAATCTTAACCTGAACCCTCCTGGATGTCTCCTGAGAGTTGTTTGATTGTGGCAAGATCCAAATGTAAAAAATAAATAAATGTATGTCCCAGACTAGTGTCTTATTGCTGAAGACTAGCAACACCATGTCTTAGAGGATAGAGACTAGCCTTGCTCTGTCTTCTGTATGACAAACTATCACATTGAATATGTTCCAACAATACACCCAGGCTACACATATTTAAAAAACATCAATTTTTTGTAATTTTTCTCCCATTTTCTGATTGCAGAACTGGATGATGAAACCAACTGTTGTTGGAAAGTGTTTTATTCTCTTCCAGTAATGTATGATAATCCCCTTGATGACGATAAGTTTCTTGTGGGCAAAAGAATCAGCATTTACCACAAGAGATTATAATACTAGTTCAAGATGAACAATTGTATTAAAATGAGTTACTCAGATGAGTTTTAAAAAATGGGGAAAGACTTAAAATCAGTTTAATGCAAGCAGGCCATTTTAATTTCATTTAATGTCACGTGGTACATAAAAAAGTAAAAATGGATTCAATCACTTGGCTGTACCAAGAGCCAGTTTGGTCTAGTGGTTAAGGTGCTGGGCTAGAAACCAGGAGTCTGTGACTTCTAGTCCCGCCTTAGGCATGAAAGCCGGCTGGGTGACCTTGGGCCAGTCACTCTCTCTCAGCCCAACTCACCTCACAGGGTTGTTGCTGTGGGGAAAACAGGAGGAGGAGGGAGTATTTATTATTTTATTTTATTTATTATTCAAATTTATTCCCCGCCCATCTCCCATGCAAGGGACTCTTATTAGTATTAGATATGTTCGCTGCCTTGAGTTATTTATAAAAATAATAAAGGTGGAATAAATATAAATAACAAATAAATAAATAAAAATTAATTAGAAAAATAAATAAAAATTAATTAATTAATCTTGTAAATGACCCACAGAAGACACACACCCTCTCAGCAGCTATAAACACCAGCAAGAACACACACCCTCCACGTGGGCACAGAGAGAATCTTCTAGCTGTGCTCCTGTCCTCTGAAGATGCCAGCCATAGCTACTGGCGAAACGTTAGGAACCAAAACTTCCAGAACACGGCCACACAGCCCGGAAAACCCACAACAACCGTCAGATTCCAGCCGTGAAAGCCTTCGACTATACAAAACTTAATCAATCAATTAAATAAATAAATAAATATCCTGGTACAGCAGTGCTTATAAGACAAGAGCCTCTGTTTTCCAGCAAGGTAAACAAAATAAAATAGATGCAACGTAATGTTAGAAATAAGACATATTATGATCTTTGATATAGAATTAAAATAGGGGAAGAGCTTCAAATAAAGGGAGAATGTTTATCTGAGCCTCCCACTTCTTTCTCACCAGATCCCTACATCAATATATGATGACTATGGCCATATAAATGAGGATGCTTTGGGAAACACAAAATGGCAACACCGCTTTTAGGATTAAATATTAGTTGATTCCTTTTACTCCCTCAAATGAAAAGGATTGATCCATTTGGAAATTTCAGATATTGAATGGAGGTTTCGATAAGGCCCTCTTCAGCTGTGGGGCTAAGGGTAATTATTTCTTCCTCTACCACATGGTCCTGCTTTGGAACCAGAATGACGTAGACCAAATATGCAAAACATTTGCAATTGGACAATTTCCCAAGATTGTGGAATTAGGCCAGGGAGGGAAAATGAGTGGGCAAGAGATCTGAAGAGGACCAGAAATGAATTAAATATTTATGGAAGAATAAAGTGAAAAGATTTGAAGAGATTTATAATTTGCTGTAGTGCAAGTTAGAAGCCCAATTTCTTGTTTGCTTAGCATAATAACAGTAGAAAATAGCTGGCCATTTGTAGGCATCCAGTATCCAGCTATCATGATGTCACACATCATAGCTTCATTATTCAAGACGCCCATGTGACTGATGCAAATGATGCAATGTGTGGCCTTTGTGCAATGTCATCATGAGATATATGACATCACTTGCCCCCTCTTGTCCCCCTGCAGGCACCCTTGGGGCTGCTATTAATTGGAGAAAATATTTCCAATATGTGGGTGATTTCTGTTCACTTTTAATGGCGGTTTGGCTGGCAGTTGTCCATGGTGACAAGTTCGGTGCAGAGTATTTGGGATTTCACTGAAAAGACTCCCAAGTCAGAAGTAAGTACGCTGCATTATGTGCTTTACCACACATCCTACAGATAACGTTATCTAGCCTAGGGACTTGAAATCTCACACTCTTCACTCTGTGTCTTAAGCTGTTGCACTATCATTTGTAAATCAGACTTCAGATAGCACCACACTGTTTCATTTAAATGCCTCAAAGTTCAGCTTGCAATATAATTTAGGTTTCAGGCCCCTTACAGGTGCTGTTACTTCATGGTGGCAGAAGCAAGAGGCCAATGATGGATACTTTGTGTTTTACCCATCTCTGTAATTTTTAATAATGGTGATTACTCATTTACCAAATGGAAGTCATTAAGATCCTTTTCAAATGCATGTTGAAATGCAGGGGTAACCAACCTTTGCAGCCAAGTCAGCAAATTGTGAGCCATGATGTGGGTGGCAGGACAAAATGGCTGCCTAGGGAAGTCTGGCCTCTTCACAAGATGGCTGACCTAGTGGGCTTGGCCAGTTACAAACATCTATTTACTAAAAGGTAAACTGGTGAGATTGCTTCTTCTTTCTTCTTTCAATTAAAAAAAAGTCAGGGACAATGGCTAAGCTAATGGATGCCAAGGGAGGTGTCCATGGACATTATATTGCTGTGCTGAGGTATATAGTTCTGGCATTCTGGGCGAGTGCCATTTATGTGCTCTTGTTATTCTACCAGGTTATAAAACAGAAGGACTTCTATCCATTAAAAATGCTCTGAAAAAATCCACAGCCACTTAAATATGCCATATATCTTTCTAAAATTGATGTAATTTTAATGTAATTACCAATTTAGGATTTGTTTATTCATTTTGTCACCAAAATACTTTCTATTTATGCTTCTCCACCCCACCAGGATACCTTCACTTAGAATGCATACACAGACGGAATTCCACCTGCTTATGATAGTAATAATAATACATTTCAAGCTTTAGGCAGAGATATCTGTTCCTTTAGAAAAGGAGGGAGAGACAGAGGGAGACATGAGAAAGTGGTGTCAGAAAAAAAGTGAATATTGAAACAAATGGTTGCCCCTTCTATTTTTGGCTCTGGTCTCATCCAGTGTTTGCTCCAACCACATCTATCATTCGCTACCCCCCAAGAGCTTAATCTGAAAAAATGCAGTCCTCAACCAAAATAAAGGTTGGTAAAACTGGTCTAATTTGAAATAGGGTGGTAGCATTAAAAAAAAGAAGAGAAGGATAGGCAAGTGGGGACTTTTCTTCTCTATTCAGCTCTGTTCCATGTAGCTGTAACCCTCGGAGCTATAAGAATCCTATTATTTTAAATGACATCTCCATGGTAGCAAGGTGTCATGGCTTCTATTTAACCAAACAGCATGATCAATTATGGGGTAGGGAAGATGCAAATGGGAGCAAACCACCATTTGTCACAATCAGTTCACACATTAATTAAAAATCCAGCCAGCTTATTTGAGTGTTATGACAAGCATTCACCAACAATTGTTACTCACATCCTACTATATCATGGACAAGATGTTGTATTTATTGTTAGGCCCTTATTCTACTCAAAAGAGAAGAACTTCACCCAGTGTATCATTTATCTCGAGTTTGCCTGCTTGTGAGCAGGTATTGTGCAAAGACTTTCTGGCTTTGATAAATCCAAAGCAAAGACAGCTCTTAATTTTCCAGTTGACTACACAAATTCTTAATTAAAATCAAATTTCTGTGGAAATTAGTTCTCACCCCTCTTGCCCCACAAATGTTTTGTCAATCAAAGTCAGGAGAATCCACCAGCAAAAGTCAATAGTGAGAAATGCATTTGCTGAAGAGGGATCAAGTTTCAGGAATCCACATACAGTATTTGCTTTGAGAAGATTTGGGATCTGCAGTTGATGATTCAAAGAGATGGTTGTGCCATGTCACAATCAAGAAGGATCAAAATTTCATTTTCCCCATGGTTTTATATTTTGACAGGGACATTTGGGTTTCTTTTCCTTGACATTTAAAGTGACTATTTTAGGGTTTACACTACAGATTTGGGTAGATTTCCAGTAGTACCTACACTAACCAAGTGCTCCACTACCAAAGCAATAACCCAACCTCCCACAAGAGGAGCTGTGTAAGAACACTATTCAGATGAGCACAAACGCACTGCAGCAACCCAGAACACCAGAAAAAGGAAATAGACCACTTATATAGCATCTTCCAGCAAAATGGATGCCCACACAACTTTATCAAAAAGTGCCTGACCACTCAACCCACCACAGCAAAACCAACAGAAACTATGAAAAGGATTACACTGCCATACATCAGAAACATCTCAGAAACTACTAATAGACTGTTACATCCACACGGCATCACTGTAGCACACAAACCAACCAAAACCCTTCAGAACATCGTAAGTAAACCAAAAGACCCAGTAGCCCAAGAAGAAAAAACAGGAGTTATCTACAACATACAGTGTAAGGACTGTAAGAGCCACTATGTAGGACAGACTGGCAGAAGACTAGCAGAACGTATCCACGAACACCAACTAGCAGTCAGAAGGCACAATGAAAACTCCTTAATCTCACAACACATGGACAGACTTAACCATACTTTCAACTGGGAAATTGTGAGCATCTTAAACCAAGCCAAATCCAAAAATGCTAGAGAATTCCTGGAAGCTTGGCACTCAGACAAAGCAGCCATCAACAGACACATAGAGGTAAACAACATTTACATACCATTCATAAGAGACAATAGAAAAGCCAGAAGACCAGAACACCTCCTTGCCAGCAATCAACAACCAGATAGGCAAAGATTAACACCAAGATTAGCACCAGAGGAGCAATCAAACAACACAATAGACCCTAATCAAGAAACTATTAACTCAGTCAATCAACCAAGCAGCAAACAACAACCCAATCAAGGTACTACCAAGGAGAGTACAACACCCCCACCAACACAAGCAGGACAAGCCAGGGTATATAAACAGAGGGCAAGTTCCACTCCCTTTTCGCACTGAAGATGTTGCCTAGCCTGGCAAGGAAACGTCTGCAAGAAAACAACAAGGCTCAGAGAGCACCAAGGACTCCACAGTTCAACCCTGAGCTACAAATATTCTCTTTGATTGGTGATTGTGTGTGTGTGTGTGTGTGTGTGTGTGTGTGTGTGTATGTATGTATATGTATGTATATGTATGTATATGTATATGTGTGTGTATGTATGTATGTATGTATGTATATGTATACGTATACGTATACGTGTATGTATGTATATATATATGTGTGTGTGTGTGTGTGTGTATATATATATATATATATATATATATATATATATGAGAAAAAAATAGAAGTTTGTTTGGGCATCCTTAATCTATAAAAAAACTGTAGCTGGCTATTCCAAGGAGTAATAAGATTGGTCTTTGTCGCTGAAATGCTAACCACTATTTGCTCATCAATCAGGTTTTTCCCCAGACAGTCTCAATTGCAATAGTTCCTCTGGTAAATACTTTATCTGAGATAAAATTATAGCCCCCTGAATGGATATAGTTTTCAGTAAACACATTTGAAAAGATGATTAGAATCTCCATTCTCACTTTTTTTTCTTCCTCTGATTCTAGCAATCTGTCTTTTTCTACAAAAAGGGCCTGTAGTGTTAGAATTGCCTGGATTACACACAAATGCACCAAGATCCTGCAATAGATTCAGTGAATAAGAATCAAATCTCTTCAATTTCTACTTCCAAATATAACTGAACCCATCTAATAATTTTTCATTCCTTGTGTAGTTTAAGCCCCAAGGGAAGAAGCTTATAGATTGGTACTCACAGAATAAGAAAGCAGCATAAGGGAGGCTGGTCTCTTGCAGAGGAAAACATAATTCAGATGGCTGTGCAGTGCTTCAGACTTGATCCCATGTGAAATATGAGGAAAAGGTGCTGCAGTTTTAAGCCGTTGTTATGCTTGTAGTCCAAAGCACCTTTTGGCTATCAGGTCCACAGCACCATGCAGCTCTAATAATCAGGACCTTGGAGAGCTCCTTACAAGAACTGAACAGGATTTATTATACTAGAAAAGAGCTGTTGCCCCAGCCACTATCTTCGGTCACCTGAAACCTTCAGAACCATGGGTTCTTTCACAAAATGGTGCCTGGAGAGTGTGTTGACAGAACGGACATCTTGGTGAGATGATGCATACAGCAGCAAAACAGAACACAGTCCACAAGATAGCAAACTGGGGAGGTTGCTCACTGTCTAACCCCCAACAAACTTCCTATCACCACCATTCACCTTTGTTTTGTTATTCCTATTTTTCTGGGCAGGTGGTTCACTTTCAAGCACATGATTGAAGCCATCGACAACTTTTCCTTTATATATGGCCTATGTAAGTTCCAGGCATTCTTGGAAATGTGGATGGTGATTAAGTTGGACACTTTGTTCTGCAGCAAGCCAATTTCCCACTTAATGTTCTTTGTTTAATTAAAAGATTCTAAAAAGAAAAGTCAGTTTGGGCAGGATTTCTGGTTCATTCTAAATGAAATCTCCATGGACAGTACATTAACCGTCCATGCTGCAGACTATATGCATAGGAGTGAATCTTTATTAGCTATTGATCCTGCAAGTTACTTTCTTTGAGTGGAATTATTAATCTGTTGACAGTCAGTCAGCCAAACTTTATTTTTTTTCTTAAGGGTACAGTATAATAAATAAAACAACAATCTATTTCTCTGTTTTATTATTCCTTAGTAGTTCTTTAACTACTAAGTTAAACTTGCTTACATAATGCAAACAGATTGAAATCACTGGAAAAAGCACACTATGTAAGTAAGTCAGCATTATTCTTTGCAATCAATTGGGAGGCTTCATTATTCTAAGATGGGTTTGTCTTTTGAAATAAATCCAATAAAAGAACATCTCATAGTGAAATCTGATCTCTGCAGATCCAGAATTGGTAAAGTTTTTTCTTTCTCTCTGAATTTCTATTTCAGTACCTTTCTTCACATTTTTCGCTGGAAAGGAAATACTATGGAGTGTGACACTGATGCAAAACTCTTCATTCTGTTAATTTACCCACTGTTGCAACTTGCCAAATTCTTTTCATTTCAAGAATATTGCACTGGGGAAATCCATCTCTCTCCCACCCCACCCCCTCTAATAGCTGGCTGAAAATCCACTAGCTCTTAACAAGGAGGTTCCCCCTTTCTGGCAATTAAACTGCCCTTGGCAGAAGCCCAATAGAGATTCTTCTTATTTTTTTATACTAATTTTATTAAAGATTACAATTTACTATAATAAAAACTAATACAAACTATGTAATCAAACTTTGCAGGTCTCTGCTTGGCCCAAACAGCCTTCAGGCTAAACCTTCACATTTTAAATGGTGCCCTTGAAAGTGACTATCCAGCTGAATTCACCTACCTATCTGGCTCCAGAATGAGCACTACTGACTACAGTATATAATTGTCTCTAGGGACCTTCTCCCTTATGCCAAGGCCCTAGAAGTTATGTCTAATCAAACTAAAGAAAAGAAAAGAAAAGAAAAGAAAGAAAAAAATAGAAGGTGCAGAAAAGAAAAGAAAAGAAAAGAAAAGAGAATATAGCAAAGAAAAAGAAAAGAAATATATAAAGAAGTAACTTTCCCCTTCATCACAACAAGTATAAACAATTTTAGTAACTTATCACCTTCTCTTAAAATACAACAAATGATCTCTTCTTCCCACATCCCATCTCTTATCTATAAACAAACCCATAAAATCTCATCATTTCAGTCCTGATGTCAGCAAAAGTCCATTAAGGGTTACCAGAGATAACAACCTATCTATTTTAACCTTGATCAAATAAACCAACTTCATGTTCCTTCCGTTTACTTCTAACAATTTTGATCTTTAGTCCTTCAAATAATGTCCTAGAACTTGAGTCTTTTCATTTTTTCTTTGTCCCTTCTCACAAAATTCTTCAAAGCTTTAACAAGCCTCTTTTGTAAATCCAATATGTGAAAATTATCCAGGTCACTCTCTTGGTTTGTTATTTGTATATCCCTTTTAATTATTCAGACATCAGCTGGTTCCATTTGTATGTCCAGTGTAGCATCTTTTTCCACGTCATTCTTGTAACCTGTTATTTTTAAATCCACTTTCAAATCAGTCCCAACCTTGTCAGGTAAAACTTGTTCCTCTTCCATAGCAGACACTCTTTAAAATTAACTTCTGGGTCCACTGTTCAAAATATCCCTCAATATGACCGATGTTAAAATATTTTGCCTCATTCTGTATTTGTAAGTCAAATTTAAGTGTTCTTCTCCTTTAATTGTAATATTTAGTTCCTTCTAGTTCCCTCTAGTGTCCAATTTTTAAAATCTTATATTTTTTTTAAGAATTCAGAACAAAAACATTTTCCCACAGGAAGGATTCTTTATAATTAATTCCGAAATCTTATTTCAAATTTATCTGGACCCTTAATCTGTTTGTAACTTTCTAAAATCAAAGTTTTAATCACCCTTTTGCTGTTTATTTCAGAAAAAAAATTAAGTTCTTAAACTTGCATTTATTTATTTATTTTATTTTTATCCCGCCTTTATTATTTTTCTAAATAATTCTAAATAAATAAAACTTGTTTTGCTAAGGATTGAAGGAAACTCACCCAGTGCTGTAAAACGTGTCAATCAAAGGTTCCTTTTAGCTTAAAAGCAGTTAACAAGAAATTTCCAAAAGTGATTAGAAAAGGAAGTATGTGAACCCAGTGTCCTTTTAAAGGTGCCGACTGTGGTTTGAGCAAGATAGTTATTCCCTCATCTCCCAGAGCTCTAAACCTGCCAGACACCGCTCTCTTGCGGTGTCCTCATGGGGAGCAACTGTCTGGAGCACTCCTGGGTGATCTAAAGTCCTTTCCTTCCAGAGAGGAATTATGAAGAGCTGGCTGGCTCTTCATTCCACTGCAGTTGTCGTCTCCACTTTTCAAGGAGCCGTCTTCAATTCGCCATTCTTTCCCTGGAAGTCTGAGATTCTTCTTATTTGTTGATAGACTAATATATAATCTCTAGTCCAATATGTAATGTAATTTATTGCATGTTAAAATCAATAGCATATGTCAACAGGTATCAATAGAGCTTGTTGCTTCCACACCAGTTTGCTTTACACATCAGTAGACCAAAGAAATGTCAGTGTTGCCAAATTTAAGCCAAGGGTTACAGAATGAAGAAGCAAGATAAATTACAAACTCAAGATCATGACTTGAAAGTTCATGAATTACTTTAGAGGAATTAGTTTGTTGTGACAAAATTTCTTTAAATGTTTTCTCCTTTTAATATTGACCAGAAACTTGAGTGTAGACAAATAGATGGATCCTAAAATTGTATTAGTACTATTTGCTTTCCTTATCTGTTAATTCTTGTTCTTTATTGCCCTCACTGTCCACAATTGTGTTTGGCCAAACCAACATGTTTGGCCATCAGTTAGGAAAAGATACATGTTTTCTTTTTAACAGGTGTTGGTGATATCCTCACCTCAAATATTGCATGTTATCATTAAAAAAAAAAGTAAAGGCACATTTGTGCAGTTGTGTCCGACTCTAGGGGCCGGTGCTCATCTCCGTTTGTTAGCCGAAGAGCCAGCGTTGTCCGAAGACGCTTCCACGGTCATGTGGCCGCATGACGCACGCGGAACGCTGTCAAAGTGGTACCTATTAATCTACTTGCATTTGCATTTATTTATTTATTTATTTATTTATTTATTTATTTATTTATTTTAATAATGTTATCATTAGACTAGAGCAAAACCACAGAATAACAGAGTGGAAATTCCCTGGGAAAATGGATGGCTAAAATGCCTTCAGTATTCCATCTGGCATCCAGGCCCCAGGACCAGCTTTGCATGCAAGTAATTCTGGGAACAAGTATTGTCATCTTAAATTACAAAATAAAATGATTATAGTATAGGGTGTGGGTTATAGGCTATTTTAACACTTAATAAGGATTAAGATAGAATCTTAAGGTGGGAAGTAGAAGGCATAATCTTTCTCCCATCTTCCTCCCTGCTTTGTCTTCTGTGCCTAGGAAGATTAAGACCATTTCACAAGCTCAACAGCAGCATGGTGATCTTAACGATCCTCCTTTAGATGATAAAAGGACTTAAAATAACATCTCAATATAACCATGACCTAGCCCCAGGTGTAAGGTCACACAGCTACCTAGAAACATATTTAGGATTCCCTTACTAACTTTGCTCAGACTGAAGAAGCTCCTTGGATAAGGAGCGAAACGTTTCCACTGAGAAAATAGAAATCCAGTTGACATGATTCAAGCTACAGACAATTCCACCTGGATGACTGAGAACCTTCATAGACATATGTGGGATAAAATGCTGTAAAACAGGTTTAAGTGCTCAGTAGGATAGAAAATATTTAGGAGCAAATGGAGCTGCAACCTCAGTTTTGAGGTGAAGTCTTTATTTTGTAAACTTTTGTTAAAAAGAGGAGGAGGAGGAGGAGGAGGAGGGGGAGAATCATCACAGGACTTATCTTTTCTCTTGCCTGAGCTTGTCACCATACCTAACCTGATCTACAAATGACCTTTTCTCTTCCAAATCTGTGGAGAAACTGGGCAAATGACTTCGCCAGGGAAATAAAGCTTCTTCCACAAGAGCTGGACTCCTTTACAGGAGCACTGCTATATTGAAAAAGCTCATGGAGGGAATTCCCTACCGATGTCTTCTGTTGAGATTGAAGGGAAGCATGGGAAAGCATGGCAGGGAATCTGCCAGAGAGGAGAAGAGAGCATGGCATCTGCAGGGTGGACAATTGTTGTCATGTGTATTGTAATGACATCAGGCAAATGATGCAGGTTACATCATTCACATCATTAGTGTGATGACATCACAATGCACATGATGTCACTGTGACCTCTACCGGATACCTGCGCGAGAGAGGATTGCACAATGAGAAAGAAAACATTCCTACACTCCTATCAGCCACCTTGTAACTAAAAATGTAGTTTCACCCAGGAGAATGGCACCAAAATTCTCTTCTCTTTTAAAAGAGATTTGAAAGGCAAGTTTTCTTTCATCATATTCAATGAGATTGATTAATGATGTGCCATAAAGTCATTGTCAACTCTTAGTAATCCCATAGATAGATTTTCTCCATGACGATCTCTCTCTAACCGGGTCCTTCAGGTCTTCCAATGGTGTACCCATCACCACTATAACTGAGTCCATCCACCTGGCTGCCGGTCATCCTCTTCTTCTCTTTCCTTCCACCTTTTCCAGCATTACAGCCTTCTCCAGAGAGTTAGGTCTTCACGTAATGTGTCTGAAGTTGGATAATTTGATAATTCAATGAGAACTCATAGAAATAAATTGAAAGAATTTCCCTATCACACCCTAGTCCTGTACTACATTTGTGTCCCTCGTTTCTTCCTGTGCACATCATGGGACACAGTCTATTGGGAAGTATGGCTGCAAGGTCATCCGCATCTACAAGATGGAGGGTGTGGTGTAGCAATTGAAGCCCTGCCCCTATTGCACGTGCAGGCAATATATGTGCAAAAGGACAAGGCTTTATTTGCAACAGTGCACCTGCCATCTTGCAGATTTTGACCCACCCACCCCACCACCCTGAATAAGCTGGCAATGATCAGGGGAAGAAATATGCACAGTGGAAATAGAAGAAACTGTGAAGCTCACCACCCATGGTTTATTTCCCATATCTTAAATTAAATAAAGGGGCGCGATGGCTCAGTGGTTAAGACACCAGGCTTGTTGATCAGGAGGTCGGTGGTTCGAGACCCAAGGGCCGCGTGACAGAGTGAGCTCCCACACCAGCCCCAGCTCTTGCCACCCTAGCAATTCGAAAGCATGCAAATGCAAGTAGATGAATAGGTACCACTTTGGTGGGATGGTAACAGCGTTCCGCGCGTGTCATGCCGACCACATGACTGCAGAAGTGTCTCCGGAGAGCGCTGGCTCTTCGGCTAAGAAACGGAGATGAGCACTGCCCCCTAGAGTCGGACACGACTGTGCAGGGGAAAACCTTTACCTTTACCTTAAATTGGGGTATTCAAACTGTGAGACTTCCAGAGGATCAACAGCAACCTGCCAGCTGCTTTTTAAAAAATAAAATAGCCTGTTCAGACTTGCTCAAGCAATGTGGCATGCTGTCAAAACCCATTCTGGGCTTTGCTCCTCATTTGGGTTTCACAAGCTTGCCAAAGGCAGTTCAGGTACTGCAGCGTTTGAGAAGACCTGTGCTGTATAGCTTAAAATTTAATAATTAAAAGTGGCATATTAATTTCCTGCCCAATTCTAACTCCAAGGACAGGAATAAACTGAAAGTTGCATGGAAATAAAAAGCCGTGAATGTCAAGATCTCTTGGTAAACTGAGCTTTTTTTTTTTTTTTAAAGGCACTAGGATCAGGTGACAGCCCAAATTGGTGTCCAGCATTTCCAAAAGCAGAACAGGGAAACATTGCCTGCAATTGGAGAGTGGGTGGTTTCATTTA
Source organism: Charina bottae (assembly GCA_023362775.1). Lineage (NCBI taxonomy): Eukaryota > Metazoa > Chordata > Lepidosauria > Squamata > Charinaidae > Charina > Charina bottae. The sequence goes on from JALMGJ010000010.1 coordinate 12,248,877, forward strand.
TCTCAAGTACAAGGAAACAGTTGCAAAGGAATAAAAATTGGGCCGGTGATGCTTTGTGGCAATTGATGAACTGACAGCTACATTTGGAGATGGGTGAGACCTGCAGCTATTACAATTATGTTACCATCCCCTGGTTGCCTTTAGATCTATTACAATTTGCATTCCTATTGAAAAAGATGAAGCCCAATCAGCTGAAATGCTAAAATGAAACAACCTTGATTTTGAGAGATGGAAGAAATAAAACTGCCAAGGGCATGAGGATGGAAACTACTTGATACAAAGCTTGCTCCAGGCAGAAATTCAGTGAGGAAGACTTAGCAGCTGAGTTCACATAACACACTTAATTTGTCAGAGAATCATAGAATGAAATGGTTGTAAGAGACCTCATAGTTCATCTGTTCCAAACATTCCAGGAGTTGACTACCACACCAGCTGACTGTGAACCATCCCATTATTTGTGTTCACACAATACATTAAAATAAAACGAACTATCCAGATGAGTTGGGTTTGCACAACAGGCTAGCAAACGAAGAAAAAACAAACCAAGATTTAAACAAGCCAACCGTAGCATGCTGTGTAAATGCCCTTGTATAGCATGTTCTATGAACATAGTCTTGTCTTTCAGATGCAGTCGGCCTTTCTGCCACTGGCATATGGGGATAATAATATTGGCCAATCTTATAGAGACTCTTGCAGATATGATAGAAATAATGAATAAAGTAGGCCATTTGGAGGGTGTGTGTGCTGAAGGCTGCATTTGGGGGGGGGGGGGTTTGTGGGCCACAGTAGCTGGACAGTGCTGCAAAATAACCAGGGCTTCACCACATGAATGGTGGGGCCAGGATTTCCCCTCTGTTCTTTTTTCTTTTTCTTCCAGAGAGAGAAGGGCTTTTTAAAAAACAATTTTACACTCCAATTTCCTTATGTTCTTTGCCTAATTTATGCCATCATAATCTGGCAGAACAGGTGGAGAGGATTCCATGAAGCACACAAAAATAGGTTCTAGGACCTCCTAGGCTCTGGAGTTGCTGGTTGCCTACTCCTGATGTAGATGAAGGACTTTGAAATGCTAAAAAATACCCCCTAGCATTCTGATTATTAGTGATATTAATAACTAGTTCTTTAAATATAATTACTGATTGTTAATTATTATAACCACTGAATAATAATAATAATAATAATAATAATAATAATAATAATTTATTAAACTTGTATGCCTCCCAACTCTCAGTGACTCTGGACAGCTCTCAACAATAAAAGGAATTACAATAAGTAGTGGTAATGATAATAATCAAGGGCATTTACAGTACCTGTATGAACCTATCAAATGTGTGCTGCTTGAACAGAAGTGCTACCATTCCTGGCAAGGGTGTCCATACGGAGAGGGTCAAAAAACTCAGCCATGTGATGTAAGCCCTGGCCTTTTTAAAGCATGTCACAACACATGTAAAAAAGAGCTGGGGCTTTGATTGTGACCACCATTTTGACTTCTTTGACCCCCCCTTCGATACCCCCCATTCCTGAACTGCCAAAATCTGGACTACCGCTGGATGGCTGTAAATACGTAGAGTTTACTGAGGTTTTTTGTAACTCTTTGCTTCCATCTTGCGCTCACCTAGATTTCCACAGGCCTGATACGTAGCCCTAGCCTTAAAGGTTTTCCCCTGCACAGTTGTGTCCAACTCTAGGGGCCGGTGCTCATCTCCGTTTCTTAGCCGAATAGCCAGCGCTGTCCGAAGATGCTTCTGCGGTCATGTGGCCGCATGACATGTGCGGAACACTGTTACCATCCCACCGAAGTGGTACCTATTTATCTACTTGCATTTGCATGCGTTCAAATTGCTAGGTTGGCATATATTATATTATATAATAATATATGATTCTTGGTAAAGCAGGCAGGTTGTAGAGGATCTAACTGTCAGTCTGAGCTGGACAGAACCATATATGGAATCCAAAGTCAGCAATAGATGAGTTCCAGAGCAAGCCCGCATAATCTTTTTTCAAGCTAGTGCCAATTTGCCTTTGAATGGTGACCCAGGGCTGTTATTCCTAAAAGTAAATAGAGCTAAGATAAACACTAAATTTGATTTGATTTAGTTTAAATTAAATTAAATCAATTAAATTAGTCTTTGCTCCCTGTGTAATTGATAATTGTAATTATTAATCTGCTCTGTTTGGTTCTCACTTCACGTGCTGGACGAGCCAGCTATTGTGCTTTAGTGTGTTACACAAACCCAAACAATTGTGATTCATTCAATAAACATGGTGCTAGCTTAGTGTGATATGGCTTGTCAGGCTGCACCCCCAAATTGGAGAGAGACACCATGGATGCAGCCTCCAGAACCGTCTCTGTAGAGGAATTTAGCTCTGGTCTAGAGAAGGAAGTGGGAGAGGGGAAACTGTTACTCAGTTTCAGGGAAGTAGAAAACATAAGAAAGAGACTCAGAACAGCCCTGTCTTGACCCTGTGGTCCTTAAAAGGGGGGTTGTGAAGATTTTGGACAACCTTTCAAGATTCTGTTATTATATCCTATAGCAGGGGTGGGGAACCTTTTTTCTGCCAAGGGCCATTTGGATATTTATAACCGGGGACCAGGGGGGTGGGGGACGGGGTTTCTGGGATTTCCGTGGATCGTGGGCCGGAGTTTGTGGGCGGGAGCCAATCACAAGCACTGGGGGGCGGGGTTTGCGGGCGGGAGCCAATCGCATGGAAGGGGCGGGGTTTGCGGGCAGGAGCCCCGCGGGCCTTAGGCAGGAGCCCCGCAGGCCTTATACAGCCCGCGGGCCTGACGTTGCCCACCCCTGTCCTATAGCAATAAGGTAGTTTCCTGGAATTCCTGCATTGTCTGTTCATTGAGTAGGTCTCCCTCAAAGGGGTGACAATCTCTGACTACGTTCACATATTGCACCGGACTATATAAGGCTGTAGGGCATGCACGTTTAACCTAGAATAACAATAAGAATCAGAACAACAGATCTGGCCAAAACTGAATGTGGAGCAGTAAATACCCTCTCAACAGTCAAACCATCTCTACCATCACCTGCTTTGTAATTTCTTCCTGAAATTCACTCAAGTGATGTTCCTAAATTATAGTAATTATTCTGAAAGAGTCTTCATTCAACTGCTCTCTGAAACCAATCAAATCCAGCCATCAATATTTTAACTTCCATCTCCACCTTTTCATCTGTGGAAAATCAGAGAATGGATATATTTCACTGAGTATTAGGGAGAATAAGCGATAATGTGCTGTTAATTGCCCCCCACCCTCTTTTCAGACAAATGTTGTAGAGCACTAGTGTCCTCATTTCAGTTTACAGAGCATATATTGTGCGCACAGGCATGTGAATGTGTGTGTACTATATACAGAGAGAAAGGTGTCTCTGTTCGCCTATAAAGATATTTTCTCTTCTTTAATAAAAGAAACTATCAATCTTCACTGTGTAGGCTACGTTATTAGGAAGGAACAATTAGTGAACACATATTCAGGTACAGTATGTGTATTGGGTGTATATATGAAACAAAGAAGCTTAATCAGATTGGCAAAGTCACCCTTGCAGCAGGACAGACCATTCACCCTTCCAATACAAAGATGTTGGCAACTGCAATTCAGGTTTCAAGAAAGACTGTATTTTTCCCCAGCCCTCTATGGAAGGGTTGAAGAATGAACCAGAGAGCTAGTTTGGTCTAGTGGTTAAGGTGCTGGGCTAGAAACCAGGAGTCTGTACTCTAGTCCCGCCTTAGGCATGAAAGCCGGCTGGGTAACCTTGGGCCAATCCCTGTCTCTCAGGCCTAGGAAGGAGCCAATGGCAAACCAGGAAACTGAGAGTTCTAGTCCCGCCTTAGGCATGAAAGCCGGCTGGGTAACCTTGGGCCAATCCCTGTCTCTCAGGCCTAGGAAGGAGCCAATGGCAAACCAGGAAACTGAGAGTTCTAGTCCCGCCTTAGGCATGAAAGCCGGCTGGGTAACCTTGGGCCAATCCCTGTCTCTCAGGCCTAGGAAGGAGCCAATGGCAAACCAGGAAACTGAGAGTTCTAGTCCCGCCTTAGGCATGAAAGCCGGCTGGGTAACCTTGGGCCAATCCCTGTCTCTCAGGCCTAGGAAGGAGCCAATGGCAAACCAGGAAACTGAGAGTTCTAGTCCCGCCTTAGGCATGAAAGCCGGTTGGGTGACCTTGGGCCAGGCACTCTGTCTCAGCCCAACTCACCTCACAGGGTTGTTGTTGTGGGGAAAATAGAGGGAGGAAGGAGTATTAGGTATGTTCGCCGCCTTGAGTTATTTATAAAAATAATAAAGGGATAAAAATTAAATAAATAAACCTAAGATCTTTGCACGCAAAGCATGTATGCTATTGCTGAGCTACAGCCCATCCCAGTGTCCTATTTTTGAAAATGACTGATTAAAATATCTTGTTCTGATATATTTAACGCAGAGATCTTTGAGGCTTTGAATCTTGCCACAGATGCCAAATTGTAGTCATTAAAGCATGCAGTACCAATGAGCATTTCCGAGGATGGGAGCTGGGTGGTGCAGGGAGGAGAAGAAAGAGATTTCCTCCCTGCACCATCAGAAAACAAATCACCACCCTGCAAAGAAACAAAAAGTACAGCTCCAAGCCTATAATAATTACTTGGCAAGCAGACTGTTGTGAAATCTCAGGTTATTTTGCCAGCCTGTAAAACTGGAGCAGAAATATCTGGCATAGAAACAATTGCCACTTTTTTTTAAAAAAAAAAAGAGGAAAAAGACCCTGCAGGATAATGATTTTGCTCTGCTGCTTTCAACCACCTCCACTGAATCAAATTCAAGAGAAAACTTGAAAATAGCCCAGGACAAAATGGTACCCCATCAAAATGTATACAGAATGCAAACAAGATGTGTGCAGTCAAGAAGAGAGAATGAGCCAAAGAAAGTAAAAAGTTGGAAATATATATTTATCAGATGAAGCTGTTCCATAATATATTTCTATCCCAGTTTTCCTCTAAGAAGTTCAAGAAGGTAGCATAATTGTGTTAGTTTCTTTTATTTTCATAAATAAAAAACAAAAGTCAAACTTTTAATGAAAAATCTGAATTAAATTCTAAAATCCAAGAGAGAGAAAGAGAGAAACCCCTGAGATTTTCTACTCGCCCAAATCTAAATAGCTTTCCCAAAACTCAGCTTGGGGATAGCAACTTTTGTGCAACTTCGAGTTGTACGCCAGCTTCGCCCTTTCCTGGACCGAGATGCCCTCCGTACAGTCACTCATGCCCTGGTCATCTCCCATATAGACTATTGCAATGCACTCTACATGGGGCTACCCTTGAAGAGTATCCGGAAGCTTCAACTGGTCCAGAATGCGGCAGCCCGTGCAGTTATGAGTGCCCCAAGATCGGCACATGTGACACCTCTGCTGCGTGAGCTGCACTGGTTACAAGTTTGCTTCCGGGTCCAATTCAAGGTGTTGGTTGTTACCTTTAAAGCCCTACATGGCATGGGACCAGGCTACCTTAGAGACCGCCTCATCCCCAGAGCATCGACCCGCCCCACCCGGTCATGCAGAGAGGGCATGCTACGGATCCCATCAGTAAAAGAATTTCACCTAGCGGGATCCAGGAGGCGTGCCTTCTCTGCCATAGCACCCGCCCTTTGGAACATCCTGCCCCTTGAGGTGAGGCTAGCCCCCACATTCCTGACCTTCAGGAAGCAACTGAAAACCTGGCTCTGCCACCTCGCTTGGGACGGGATGAGTAATAGCTCTTCCTGGGGATGGCTCGCACCGTAAAGTTTGGTTCGCAAACATCACATACAGCCTCTTGGATTTTATATTTTTATATTCTTAATAATTATATAAAGTATTTTGTATGTTTTTAATTGCTGACTTGATTGTAAACCGCCCAGAGTTCCCTTGTGGGGGGAGATGGGCGGTGATATAAGTTAGAAATAATAAATAATAATAACTAGCTAACCTTGGCTGACCTCAAAAATTGAAGTATGGTTGGGTCTGGGTAGAACTTGGGATGCGAGATCACCAAGATATACAAGGCTGCAAGTTAGATTGGGAAGTTGAAATAGCATCCAAAAAGTTGAGTTCTAGTTGAAGAAGATTTGACCATAGCTCTTCCAAACCAAAATAGTTAGGCACAGATAATTTGTTTCTTGAAATTTGCCTTAGCAGAACTGTTATAATAGTGGGCATGTGCATTAACTAGTGTGAGGTTCACGATCTTTATGATCCAAAACCATAAATCTACAACACAAGCCACGAGGGATATGTGTAATTCGTTTATTGAATCAGCATCGTGCTCCGTTAAAGTCACAAGTGGGTTTTTCCCCCCCCCAGACCTCTCCTTTAACCATTCGGTTCTTACTTTGTCCCGCCTCTCCCTCTCAATTCTTTTCTTTGTTGGTTTCATTCTTTACTTCATATTGATTGCTCTCTTCCGGCCTCGTGGTTGCCACCTTGGTAGTTCTTTTGTCAGTGGCTTCTCGTGTTTTATTTATTTTATTTATTATTGTATTTATACCCTGCCTATCCCCTCCCTAAGCGGAGGGCTCTAGGCGGCTTACATTAATTGACATCATACATTTTTACCCGCACGTTTAGGGAAGGGGAGAGGGAACCGGCTCTTCATCCGCAGGTCGGACTACATGTCCCAGAAACCTTTGCTTCTGAGCCGGCTGCTGACGTCCAGGAAGTTGTTATTTTCGGGATCCGCCGTCCTCTGCCGTTCTCCGCTGCCATCTACGGGAATCACCAGCTCTTCTTGGTCCGAGGGCGACCCTCCGAAAAGGACGCCAGCAAATTGGCCCACGTGAGTGGTCCCCATTCATCTACTTGCCATTGGCTTTCGATCTGCTGGGTAGGCAGAAGCTGGGGCTAGTGATGGGAGCTCACCCCGCCACGCAGATTCGAACTGCCGACCTTATGGTCGGCAGACTAACGGCTCAGCGGTTTAACCCGCTGAGCCACCGCACCCCTTTTTCCTGATCCGGCGATGCTGCTGCTTACTCGGAGGCTTGTGTTTCCCCCCACCCCCATCTTCCTTTTATCCCTGTTTCCTTTCTTCATTTACATTGTGTAAGGTTGGAGCATCCAGCCGCAATTAACCATTGCTGCTGGATTCTCCATCCTTACAACTAGCTAGATATAAGATTTTTCCTTCTGTCAAGAGAATTCATTTGCATAGAGTATTTATTGAGTTCCTGGTATATCCTTCACTGAGTACATTATACTAAAGGCACTAATAAATATTGCGAACTCCCTGGTAGAACTCATTAGCATTCTGCATTATCTACTCTCACCTTTCTCCTTCAGGGTGTCTATAAAAATACGAATATGCAGAGTTGGATTCATCATTTAAAAAGTAGAGATACTGTATTGAAATCTCCCTGCTTCCCAGGAGAATTGCATAGTGTTGCCTGGATGAACTAGTTAAAGCTTGAAGCCTGGGCATTTAAGAACAAAAAATGAAAAATGAAAACCCTCATCCTAAATATATTCTGTCACAGTAGCAACATTTTGATAGGTTGGTAGTTTTGAGTCTCCAATCTAAATAATTTGTGGATAAGAAGTGTGTTCTTAATGTAGGAATTCTGGGATGGTAGTACCAGAACTCCATGCAGCTTCTTATTAGTATGTAGCAGAGTAGAAGCGTTCCCATAAACTTGCACAAGGCTTAATCAGTTCAAAACACAAAATAAACACACTTCACACGTTAATGTAAAGTAACATAAAAAAGAGCTTACAATTTTATTGTAACTCACAGTTCCTTAGTAGAAACGGTCCATGCGTGTGAGCAATTGGTTCTGACGTGAACCACATGCTTCTAATGTGGCCCACCTGGATGGAAGTATGAGCAACGTGGGAGCCATAGCTGGCCCATCCTCCTTGGTAGGAGATTCAAGCAGAAAAAGGGGAAAGAGAAGGGAACAGGAACAGGAAACCGGGATTCAGCTCCTCCCATGCAAAGCAAGTAAGATTAGGTTACAGCAGAGGCTGCCTTCTCCTTCAAGCTTGTGTGAGACGTGCTTGGTTGAAACCCGATATCTCTAACACTTAATATACTTTGTAGAACCATTCCTTCCATCCTCTTGTCCCATGTAGTGCTATCACATGTTCTGGCTGCTGTTTCTTTCCATTTAGATGGACAACATAGATTGGAATGGGAAACCAATGGTCCTCGAGGTGTTGCTGAACAAGCTGTACCATCTCTCACCATTGGCTATGCTATCTATGGCTATTAAGGTAGGGGTGGGCAGAGAAACTGGGAGGACAGTTTCTCTGAATCCCTTAACAGGAGCAGAGACTTCACCAACCATTTCTCAAAGGCAGGACTCCTACTTGATAGTGATGGTAGCAGTGCTGCTGAAGAAGCTCCATAATTTTTCCCTGATATCTTTCTTTGGAATTAAATGGAAGACAGAAGAAGCCAGGGAAGCTGCAGATCATTGGAAAGAAGATTGCATAATGAAAGACAGGACACTCACATCTCTCAGCTACATTGTTATTAAATAAGAACACCACACTTGGCCCAAAATAATTCCATCCAAATCCCCTTCTCCACTGAAAGAGATGTCAAAATCATTTCCCCCTGCTCAGATTGAATGCAAGTAAGTAAGTAGGTATTTAATGATACTTATACCCACCCCAATTCTGGAGGATTCCAGGTGGTGTACAACAACAAGTACAAACAAGAAACAAAAAAATCCACAGCAGAATAAAAAGATCATCAGAAAGCAAAAGATCAAGTGGAGTCAAAGTCTCATCTGCTTTGTTTTGGAGACATCAGCAAAGTGGGGGCTGTACATAATTCTGGGGGGATGGTATTCCATAGATTGGGGCTACCATAGAGAATGGTTATGGACAGCAGATGGAAAGGTAAGCATACAATGCTCAGTCTCTCATCCTCTTTACTATGGTGAGAGATGATGATGATGATGATGATGATGATGATGATGATGATGAGAGGAGGAGGAGGAGGAGGAGGCGGTGTGTTACCATGCAATGACTATATATTAAATCTCTCAGAGGCCTGGCGGCTGCCAATTGTTCCTCCTTGTCCTTGAAGCCTCTGCTAAATGATTAGTTCTGCTGTTTTCATGAAATCAAAGGAAGCACATCAAGAAATGGAGAATTCCTAAGATGTAGAACCTATCTTCAGAAACAGCCTCAGTAAACTTCTATCAAAGGGGTGCTTTTTTCCCCTTTTCCCAAAAGCAAAAGAAAAAAAATCATAAACACTTCAACTTCAATCTATGCTTTATTAACTCAGTGGCTCCAGGAAGGCACCCCTGGGGAGGGGAGGGAATAAAGAAAGGGGCAGAGGAGAGGTCAGAGAATGATGGTGGGAGAGGAATATCAAATTTGACAGGAAAAAAAAGGGGAAGAACACCTCTATAAACTGTCAATAGAAGCAAATGAGAGAATATGAGAAGGAGATCAGGGATCTTTGAGTTCCTAAGTGTGGGCTGGCAGTTCTTTACATAATTTATTGTTTATTTGATTTATATTTCATTTTTGCACCAAATCTGAGAACTCAAGACACAAGTATTTGCAGACATGCAAGATTGCTATCAGCCTCACAGTGTAAACCAGATAGGAAACACAACCAGATGGGCTTATTCTACTTTATTATAATGCTTTATTGACAAAATCTTGCAAGTCTGAAAGTACAATTCTCCCGTCTCCTTTGCAGCCCAAGAAACTAAGGAGGGTCCCTTCTGAGCCTCTTGCCCAATCCACTATCCAGCTGAAGGCTATGCTGTCTCTTATCTGATTGTTCCCTTGGCAGCATCTCTTCGCCCCGTCTCCCAAGGTCTTTCCCGCATTCCATTACAACATGAGATTTATTTAGGTTAGCAATAAGGGTGTGCCCGCACTCTTCTTTCTTTACTGCATTTGTTTACTGTTGTGAAGTTTTGCATTCTCTTTGTTTTTCTCTCTTGGAAAACTCCCTTGTTTTGTTATTCACCTCAGTTGTCACAGCCTCTGCTTTTCCAGCAACTCTCTTACAAGGTTTTATTTCCCAGAATGCCCTGGATGTTGGGATGATCTGGTGGCATTGTCAGGCAAAGGTGTTATGCCACAACACAAAACAAAGCAGAAGGTTCTTTGTGAACCTTCTTCGTCCAGGACCAGAACCTAACATTTCACATTTTCTACAAAAAATGACATTAAGTCAGTTGACTGATTGAAATTTTAACACCTTGCAACTGATACAACAGTATATATAGTGGCAACAGTGAGGAGGTCGGGGCGGGCATCAAAAAGTGAAATTCCCACTGTGCTCAATTCTCCAGTTGAGAAGAGCAGGCATCTCCTATAAAAGAGGAACACAGAGTAGAGGCCATTTCTTCACTGCAGGATGTGTTTTAGAAGAAATGGAAACAGCTAAAATATCATTATATTTTTAAAGTGCTGATTGGTTTATTTTCCCCATACTTAAAAAAAAAGAAAGAGAAAATGGATTAACTGGGTTGGCTTCAGATGCAGTTCGGTGACCTTGATGGTAGGTAATAGCAGAAGTAATAAGAATAGAACAGCTGCTAAATTGGACATGCTTTTAGATACCTTATTGAATTTTAGTTGTACCTCAGTAACAGGCCTAAAAATAATAGCAAGTTACTGCTAAGAGGTAAGAAGCAGAGTGGTGCTTAACTACGTAACCCATGTAAGGTTTTCTAAAGGGGGAGTGCTGAATTCTGTTTCACAGATGGGAATTTGAAGCATTTGCAAACAGGTTGATGCATGGCCTAATTCTGTATAGGAAACTGCTTCAGTCCAGATGATGGAAGAGACAAATGAAATTAATCCATAAAACAAATGCATTTCACAGCTTATCCAGCCACATCACTAACAAGCTGCAATCATGTCAAAATAACCACATGTGCATTATGCTGTATTGCACAAGGGATGCAACTTAGTACTTGTGTCATAATGTCAGGTGCAAGTACATAAGTCAGGTTATTTGCATCATGACACCAAGATGTCATGTGACACCACCCTCCATTTCTCTACCAGCAGACACCCCTGAGTTCCCCCTGGGCTGTATACCTACAGTGCTTTTGGAGGCTGTAAGATTTGCAGTTAGCCCAAACATCTTATGTGGTACAGCAAACAAGATTCCATAGCTGATGCCTCCCCCAAATCTGAACTATATTGCTGGAGAAAAGGACATGCTAGAGGAGGGTATGGATCGTCAGGGATAAGACTAGCCCAAAAACATCTGGAGGGTCATAGGTTTGCCATCCCTATTCTCAAGTGTTAGTCCTTTAAGGTAGTCCAGACAAGAAGCACAACTACCAGTACTCTATCTTTATTGCAAGGGTACATTAACAGAATCTTGCAAGACTGAAAGTATTTGCCCCTCCTCTCCTTTTACTCTCCAGAAAACTAGGGAGGGTCCCTCCTGAAATGCTTCCCATGCCCCCTCTCCTCCTCTGGACCCTGATACATTTTACATGCCAGTTGTCCAGTCTGCAGCTCTTTCTCCCACCTCTCAAGGTTATTCCCACATACACATAAGCTTTCTGGTTTAAATTACACTTCTCTCTCTCTTCTTGGACCACTGTGGATAGCTCAGGAGAAGAGGCTGCGGGGCAGCAAGGTGGACAACAGCCCAACAGAATCCTAATTCTGTCCAGAGTACTTGTACTCTTCTTTAGTCTTAATAAGGATAGGCAATCTGGTATCCTCAAGATATTTTGGACCATCCTCTCCCATCCTCTCCAACCAGGGACTGTAAGAATTGTAGGAGGTGAGAAGATAGATAGATAGATAGATAGATAGATAGATAGATAGATAGATAGATAGATAGATAGATAGATACATACATACATACATACATACATACATACATACATACATACATACAGTATTATTATGTTATTACTGTTGCTTTACTTTGAATTTCTGCCATGCACATCTTTGGGATTTTATTTGAAGGTTTAGGAAATGATGGATCAGTTGCAATCATAATGAGAACGATGATAGAAGATTAGAGCAGAGAGAATATGATGTGAAGATAGACTTGCAGGAGATTAACAGGAGTCTATTCCACCACTCCTTGCAAGTCTTAACTGACAGCAAGGACAAAACTGAAATGGATTTACTTTCCACGTCTTGCCCCACCTACTTGTGATACAGTTCGTGTCAGAATGGTCCTCCAGGATGGAGTGCTGGATGGGGGTCATTTCCCCATTGCTCTCATTATCCAGCTCTTTTCCATTTGGCAGATTTGGTACGATTAGGTAGGTGTCTTCCTCTGAAAAATTCAAATTCATGAGCATCTTCTATGAACAGGAACACTTCCTTTCAGAAAGCAATGGAGATCAGACAGGCTGCTGTGCAGAAATTCAGAAAGCAGGTGACCTTAAACGGTGGACTTTGTCTGAAAGGTTCTAATTAAGGGTGGTGTCAGGACTTATCCAAAAGCTTATTTAACTGCCTGTTCCTTGTCATTATATAGTAGCTTTGTTTTCAAGATGTTGCCTTTTGGGGGCTGCAGTAAAAACATTTGCTTCAACCAGAAAAAACAGTGGTGAGTCAGTGAATATATATTCGTAAGTTTCTTTTAATCCTATTACCACTAAAAACAAGAGCCAGTTCGGTGTAGTGGTTAAGGCATCAGGCTGGAAAACAGGAGACCGTGAGTTCTAGTCCCGCCTTAGGCCTGAAGGCAGCTGGGTGACCTTGGGCCAGTCACTCTCTCTCAGCCCTCAGAAGGAGGCAATGGCAAACCACTTCTGAAATCTTGCCAAGAAAACTGCAGGGACTTGTCCAGGCAGTCGCCAGGAGTCAAGACTTACTCAAAGGCGCACACACACACCACTAATAACAATGGTGCTAATGTCTCTATCAATTGTGCCCTCCTCTTTCATGCTCAAGTTAACCATAATTGGAAAAGAGATGCATTATGCTTGTTGTCTCTGTAATTCCATCTAGACTGTTAGGTTAATATGTGTGTGCTTATATACTGTCCAGCCAAACACACTGTTGAGTTGTGATTAAGATGAAGGTATGAATGAAGACTCTACTGTTGACCAGCCCTAACATTGACATACAAAGGTTACTATAAAAATAAAATAAAAATAAGTATGGATTACTTTCATTGTAGGGATAGTTGTCCAAGGGTGAGCTGTAAATCAGAAGATTAAAATCTGTATTATATTCCAGACAAATCAGGAGGAAATCATATTAGTTTGCAGTCTATGCCTATTTTCCTAGGATTCATTTTCCCAATGAATCTAGTTAGCTTTACTTTGAGTAGTCTGGTTCACATAACATATAGGGCCATATAATATGTGGTCCTCCAGTTGCTGTCATATATTTCCCAGCATGCCTTCTCTTTCCATCTATTCCTGGAGATTGTGATTTAGTAACACCTGGAAAACTACACATTGTTACCCACTCATAAAGTCTGAATTAATGCAACATGCTGGAACAAAGACTGGTTTCATCCAGCATACTAAACCATGGTTAGCTTAAGGAAAGTTTGACTAAATCACAGTTGGATGAGTTTCCATAGATTAAGCAATAAATTATGATCCACAAACCAAAGTGGCTGGATTCACATAATACACATGCAGGCCTAATTTTACCATTGAACTGCTTGCATCTTCTAAGAGGAAGTTGGATGACTTGTTCCACTGGCTTGGATCACATCAACAAATATGCATATTATAAATATAATGGATACATTCATCCTTAATACTCAGTAAAGATAATTGCATAATTTCCTCTGTTGTTGAGGAGAGACCTGGGAGGGGTAACTTTCCATAGCTGAAGCTTCAGACTGTGCGAAATAACTTTAGGTCTCTTGGGCTTGGTTCACACAAAATGTAAGCTCTAAAGTGGTTTCTTTTAGCTTTTATTTTGAATAATCCCAGCCATTGTGGATTTTAAACTGTGGTTTATGACTTAGCAGAACCCAGCATTCTGGGGCTTATTCCATAACCCATGTTTGAGAAAACCATGTTTTAGGATAATGTAAAACCCAGGCCATTCATTATCTCCAATAGCAAAAGCACTATGCTTCTAAACGCTAGATGCTGAGGAATATGAGAAGGAAGGAACTACTTTCTGCACTTAAGTTCTGCTCATGGATTTCCCATCAACATTTGGTTGAGTATTGTAAAAATAGAATACTGGGCTAGATAAGCTTCTGATGCGATCCAACAGGATTCTACTTCTATCCATTTAGAACAGAGGACAGTAGGATGCCCAGAAGATGTGAGAGATAAACACTCTGGGTAGATATGGTAGCATGCCTGGGTGGTTGGGTTTACGTACATAAAATGCTGAAGCATAATGTGAGGCTTTGTTTAAAATATTGGGTAAACCCAGACATTGTGGCTTGCAAGCCATGATTTATGGGTTGAAGAAATTCACAAACCCAGCCAGTTGTGATTTATTCAATGAACTCTGAGATTGCACAATGCTTGAGCCAAGCCATTGTGCCTGGCAAACTACCTTTTGTAGCATAGGGCAATGAGTGAATCCAGTCCATTGTGGCTGACTCAACAAACATGTTGAAGCAAGCAATGGCTCAGTGTGATTTATGAAGCCACTGCAAACAAGACAGTTCTTTTCTCTTTTCCTAAGCAAAGAGTGGGAAACACTGTGCTTCCAAACAACATACAGCAACAAGGTCTGGAATGCAGCTCAACAGTCACAGCCAAGGAAAAAGAAATTGAATCTGAAGTGGATACAGATTGGAAGCCAACCCGCCATCTAGGTTAAGTGGTACTTCTCCAATGGGACTCTCTCCACACATATCTATCCCCTTTCTCTGCATTCTTCTGAATCCTCAAGAAGGCTACAGATGCTCAGTGGAATTTGTGGATTGGGGATCAGCACCAGCTCCACCACCACTACGGCCCCAGCGCATTGCAGTATGGCTTCAGTTTGAACACCTTTTGCTTATTTAGCAATATAAATGTTGGTTATTTTCACCCAGAACCTGGATCCCTCTTAAAAAGCAATCAATTGCCTGCTGAGGACTCACCATGCTTTCTCATTTCTTCTCATTAGTCCCTCACTTGGGATTGTCCAAACAAAGCAGAAAACCAAGTAAAGCAATTCTGCTTTTAACAGCAACAGAAATCTTATTAACTAAGAGATTTCTCCTAATTGTGCCTAAAGCTGGTCTCTTCTTCTCTCCCAAAGATTTCTGTTTTACATTTGAGGTGCGAGGGAGGCTGGCGGTGCCCTGGAGTTTCTAGTCAAAACCCCAAAATGGTGATATTTAATGCACACATTAGAAATCGCAGACATACATTGTATGTACTGTAATTGCTCGTCCACCCATGAGCTTTGCCAAGTGGCTTGAGAAAAAAGAAACAGCTTGGCTTATTCTGATCAAAGATAATTTTTTCCCACCATGAAAAAACTCCCAAACCAACATCTACAATAATCTATAGATTGACTGGTTGTCAATGGCTGGAAGTAAAGTAGTAATCTTTTTAATGGAATTCAGTTCTAAGACCAAAGTCAAGGAGAGTCTGCAATCATATGATCAAAACCCCACCCCTTCTAGTGATGCCAATAAAAAAGGGTGGGAGTTCAATCCTTGTTAGCCCTTTGAGGTAGTCCAGACAAGAAGCACAACAATGAATACTAGCTCTATCTTTATTGTAAGGTTACATTAACAGAATCTCACAAGTCTGAAAGTACCCTCTCATTCCTCATTTTTACTCTCCTGAAAACAAGGGAGGGTCCCTTCTGAGATGCTTTCTCCACCCCTCCACCTTCAGGCTCAAATTTTGTTTATCAGTCTGTTGTCTAGGCTACAGCTCTTCCTCCTCAATCCCAAGGTCATTCCCACCATTACATTCATGATACTGAGATGTACTGAGCTTTCAAAAGGCTTGATGCATTTAGGCTGTGGTCTTACCACTCACATACTTGAGACTGAGTAATTTTTTTTATTGACATTTTTATTGGACAAATGTTCCTTCAATGCTTTTTGGTTTCTTTTCTTTCTTTGTTAATGATTTGCTTGTTGCATTAGCAGGAGAAGCTGGCTATCAGAATGCCAATTTAATTTAATTTCCAAGAATGCCCTTATAATACTGTGTGGTAATAGGGCATCATGCCATAGCATTGTTGGAGAAACTGAAATGTGAAAACTACTGATGTTCTTTGATGATGGAAATATATAAAATATTTTTATCTGCTCAGGGTAGAGGTTGAAGAAAAACAATCTTGCTGTTGGAAATTAGATCTCATTCCTTGCATTTGAAGTTCCAAAGCAGCTATCATTTCCCAGTAGAATCATTGCATTATCTGTCCATGTTTCTGTCAAGTTCATTTTCACTGTTTTGGTTTTAGTGTGTTCTGTTTATAATCTTTTCTGCTGTTTGGGTAATTAATGCACATGTGCTCATTACGGAACACACAAAAATAATTGAAAAAGAGAAATGTTGATTCTCTTGTACAACAGGTACTGACTTTCTGGAGGGTTTTTCTTTTTTATCAGAGGGCAAGAATGCATGGGTTAAAAGCAAAATCATAAAAATATTTTTTTGGTACCATGATATTTATGAGTGAATAAAGAGGGACTGAAGACTGATCAAAAAGGGATCTTATAGCTAAGGTGGAGTGATCAATGTAAATATCAACATTTTGTGCAAATGCTTTGAAAAAGGCAAAATAATATAAATAATTAGGTATGGTCCTGAAAAATAAAACTGGTAAATGGTATAGAGAATCCTTCCTTGGGAAGGTAAGAGTAACTTAAGTTTAAAACTTACAGTATATTAATGATCCACCTCCCTGTTCCACATTCCTCTATGATATTCCAAATACTTTTTCATGGAAATATGTATACTTGCAAAAACATTAGGGTTTCTCTCCCCCTGCCTACCTACCTTGCATTTAGAATGAGAAGAGGTTTAATGAGATATCTCTGCATCTTGCAGTTTTCTACCTAAGAACTAGCTAAGGACCAAACTACTCATTACACATAAGCACAAGTAACAACATCCCTGATCCTTCTTCTGTACCCAAACACACTCTCAGGTACAGGTAGTCCTTGACTTACGATTGTTCGCTTAACGATGGTCTGAAGTTACGACGGCCTCAGAATGGGTGCTTTATGGCCTGTAAAGCACTTCCAAGGATCAGAAAATGTCACACCACCCCCCTGTGGTCACATGATCACATTTTGGGCACTTGGCAACTGGCTCGCATTTACAACCAGTTGCAGTGTCCCGTGGTCACGTGATCGCATTTTGCGACATTTTTTGCTGTTTTCAGGCAAAAAACGCCCATTGGGGAAGCTGGATTCACTTAACAACTGCTGTAAAAATAGTCATAAAATCAGGTCCGGTCGCGTGGTGACTTGACTTATGACTGCAACAACTTACGATTGAAATTCCAGTCCCAATTTTGGTTGTATGTCGAGGATGTAAGCAATTTGGGGAAGAAGAAGTTTGGCAGGTGAAAGGATGGGTAGATTTGTTTTAAACCTTCCCCTGCCTGCTACTTCTCTATTTTATTTATTTATTTTATTAGATTTATATTACCGCCCATCTCCCCCAACGGGGACCCTGGGCGGTTACATTGAAGTCATGCTGTCAATGTTTTAATTTGATACTGTGGAATTATATATTAGAAGTCATCTAAGGAAGCTCTGACTTGTCAAAGATGGCTTTTCAATTGTAACCGGAATCACAGTTCAACACATCTGAATGGCACCTGGGTGTCCTCCAGCTGTTTTGAACTGTAATGATGGTTGCCTATGCTGGTTATGGATTATGGGGGTAATAGTCCAATCTATACAGAAGACACTATTGGGGGAAACTATTATGGATAACTAAGATGGGAAGAGAAAATACACAGGAAGATTGGTAAGAGGACTTAATAATGCTCCTTGGAAAAAGACCAGGGGATGACTTTTCCTCCAAAGAACATTAGAAGGCATTTCTGGAGCAGAAAAGGCCTACTTTGACAGTAACCATGATGTATGGAAGCAGGAACGATTCGTAAACTCCAGTTGACAAACACATGATGGAGTGAGGAGAGAAATAGATCCCCCCACAGAGGTGGTTGTCTTCATCAATTAGTTTTCTTTCCTCAAATGGCAAGCAAGACAAATTACATCCTCTCAACAGTATTTCTAACTGACCCCTTAAGTCCTGTTGCCACAAATGGCAAGAAAGCAGGAGAGCCTGTTTGATATGGAAGAAACTGTTTGGAGACCACAAATCCTATAGTCATCTGTGCTACCTTACATTCCTGCTTGGCATTGACTCAATTCTTAATTTGCCATTGAGGCAAAGATGCAAATTATTTAAATAATAATAATAATAATAATAATAATAATAATAATAATAAGTTAATAACCCCCTTTGTAGCATTCAGCTGAAGCCACATATCTATACAATTCCACAAACTGGGGATGACCAGCCTGTTCCACTGAATTCAGAAGAACAAAGTCGGAAGGAGAACATCTAGTCCACCCCAATGTTCTGTAGATGATGCAAGGGCAGATCACTGGTAAATGGCCCCCAATTGTCTGATTAGGTACCTCCAATGGATTCTTCCATACTGATTCCCTTTAAAAAAAAGAGAGAGAGAGCTAAATGTCAAAAAATATTACAGATCCTTAAAAATAAAAAGTACATTAAAAAAATAGTTTCCTTCAAATATGAGTTTAGCCCCTGGAATTATCTTAAGTGGATGGGGTCTGTTCCTTAAAAATGTGGTAGAGGGGTAAGCTGAAGGCAGGGGTGGGCAACCTTTTTCTGCTTGAAAGGGGATCTGTTGGAGACCACATAACATGTATGTTATGTATTTCTGTGCCTTCAAGTCAGTTTTGACTCCTGGCAACTGCCTGGACAAGTCTCCGCAGTTTTCTTGGTGAGATTTTTGATAATGGTTTGCCATTGCCTCCTTCCTAGGGATGAGAAAAAGTGGCTGGCTCACAGTCACCCAGCTGGCTTTGTGCCCAAGACAGGACTAGAACTCCCAGTTTCTAGCCTGCCCCCTTAAACTGCTCCATCAAGTGGTGGATCAAAACCAGGTGGTAGGCAGGGATAGAGTCAAGACTGGATGGAGTGGTTCACCAGTTTCTCTTTCTTATTCATGCTGTGACACATTTTTAGCTCTGACACTCCTCTTTTAGCCAAGCAGTTGACTGTCAAGGAAGGGATGTTCTGCTCTTACCAGAAAGCTGTACTTTTGAACTTAAGCCAAGGGATGTGTTTACCTCAAGGAAATGGTTGCCCGTTCTTATTTATGAGGATAAAAGCCCATTCCCCAATGTCCATTTTCTGGACTGCCAAAGAGTCTTGCTCTTCAGCTTCTGTATTTCAAGATGATCCTTAGTCCTCAGCACTAACTACTTCTTTCACAAAGTTTGCTGCATGTTGATATAAAAATATTTAATGAATCCAGTTCTTTGGCATCAAGACAGCATTATTATTGTGTGTGTGTGTGGGTGGTTTGTAAGTGATGAGCTGACGAGCTTTGTAGAGTGTAAATATACAGCAGTTTGAGCCAAGATCAATGATTTTATGGTTTTGGGTTAGAAAAATTGCACAAAATATGCACTTTACAGGAGATAGTGAGGTTAAGATGGTTAGGAGGAATTAATTGGGAGGCATAAAATCAAAAAAGGTTGAAATAAAAGATCAGAGGGCTTTGCAAGAATTCGACATTTAATAGTATATTGTTCTTTGATGTTTTTTATGCCATTCCCCCTTGGAGTTCAAGGGAATAAACACTAGTTGGAGTCATACAACACATTAATCCTAGGTTAAGAAAGCAAAAATGCTATGGTCACATATCATGCAGTGCACATGTAATGGCTTCACATGACTGCCTGGTCTAGACAACATGCCAAGACAATAGCTGGGTTCCCACAGCAACTGAACCCCCTTTTAGCCTGCTGTGTGAAGCCAGCTAGAGGGTTTCAGGCAGCTCCACATTGAGGCATCAACTGGACCCAATCCTGTTTAGCTTCAGGAAGACTGATACAGCTTTCCTGATGCCAATACTTTCTTGATGTGCAGCCCCATCACTCTGCAGCCAACTTGGCCAGGGATTAGGGGAAGTATGGTCCCACATACCTATATGGCACCAGTTTGGGTGGGGGAACTACTAGATCCCTTATCAATCCTACCTGACTATTTTATAATATATTGCCCTGCCCTACCCCCACCCAAAGGCTGCACATGCCTGCGAGATGCTCTTAATATGCTCAACCCACTTCTGTAAATAGGGATATATTTCATATGCTGAATTGCTCCTGTGTTATTTCCTTTGGAAAAAAGTGAGCAGGGGCTGATAAGGTTTTATAATATTGGGATTTATTTGGGGGGAAAAAAAGTTAATTTTAGTAGAGCCATGCCATTCTCAGGCTGTGTTTACAGCTGAACACTTTTTTAAAAAGCCAGCTGTGCATTGAAATAGCCCCATCCCTGTTAGCTTCCAGAAAACCCTTAAAATGTGTTTTTTCCAGCAAGCTTTTTAGCTTTGTTGTATGCTGCCCAGAGTCACTTGCTTTGTGAGATGGGCGGCTATATAAATTTACAAATAAATAAATATTTGGATCACACACAACTGTACCAAACAATCCTTTTCATAGCTATACCCGCTGCAAGGAAAGGCAGAGGAGAGGGACGCTCAGCAGAAAAAAAGGAAGGAGGGTTCTTGACAATTAGGAGGAGAAACAACCAGCCATATTTTCCATATCACATTTTATTTTTTTGCCCCTGGAAAATATCTCTCACCCCATCCAAATGACATTGGGCACCTCATCCAGTGTTTCAGCTACACTTTGGGCTGAAATGTTCATTTCTTCTCTTTAAGTACTGTTAATCTCAGCTGGAGCCATTCCATTTCTCGAAGATCGTATAAATGATTTTTGTTGATCTCGTTCCAGGAAAATAGGAGTGCTCTTAAAATAACAACAGCAATAACTAAATGTGAGGATGTTGATGCCACTCAATAACTTCTGCTTTCACTCTTTCGAGAGACAGCCGTGATGCAGACAGTGATGTTGCCTGATGTAAAAAGCTAGTATTGCTTTCAAAAAGCCAATACCTTTAAACTGAAACATTCTCAATGTTGTGACAATAAAAGCAGATCTTTTCCATGACAGACATAAAAAAGAGGTGAAGCTTTGATCACATGGTTATGGCCTCCATCTTGATATTTATTGACCCCTTCCCTGCAGACACCCCTGTTGTTAGACAAGTCTTCTATCTGAGTCAAAGGCAGTTCTGTTTCTCAAAGCAGATGATGAAATCATGAAAGATGCTTTCCATGCAAACAGCTCTTAAGTTCAGGTCATTCCAGGAGATAAGAAGTATCAAAGAGCAACCATCACCTCAAATGCCTCCCTGCCCTTGGCTTGGCTTGGAAGCTAAGCAGGATTAGGCCTGGTTCAAACTTGGATGGGAGACCAGCAGGGTACATCAAGCCTGTGGGCTAAATTGGGAAGTCCCTGAGCAGTCGAGGGAGTGGGCAGCATTAAAATGCTCTAAATAAATAACATCCCAGAAGAGGGCATTAGCAAACCACTTCCATGTTACTACCAAAAAACCTACATTGATGTGCTCATGCAGTTCTCGGGAATCAAGCTTGACTGTGAGAGGGCTATCTTCAATTCAGCAAGTACACTGAAATTCCCATGAGTAGCTGCAGTGAAATTCAAGGCACAGTTCTTGAAGCAGGATGCCAATTTTTTTAATGCATTCAATTAATGATAGGCAAAGGATGGGAATTGTTTAAAAGGCCTTATGAGGGCTAACGGGTGCTGCAAACCAGCCCTGGGAGTGACTTAACACAGCTAATGACAGTTACGTATTTCTACAAAGCCCTGCTTTGTTAAGCATGGTTTGCTGAACAAAATACAATTAGCTGGTTTCACATAGCATGTTAAAGCCATAATACAGCCCTGTTCAACATTTTCGAACTGAGAGCCACACTCTTTTTGAGTTGGCACACTAAGGGCCCCAAGACAAAGACAAGAATGGGCCAAGAGGAAAACCAATTTTGATTTGATTTCATCCACGTTCATATGAAATTCAAATTAAATTAATTAAACATGATTAATAGTTATTTCCCACAGATTTAATAAGTTTCTCCTTTCTAATTAAAAAATGATACTTTTCTGGCAACTTTGCAAAGGTGCCTGTCAGCTTTGGGTCTCCAGCTGAGAACCTCTGCTATCATGCTACCAAAGTTTACCAAACACAGTGGTTGGGTTCATAGAACACACCAAGCCAGAACATAACAATCCACATGGTGGCTTAGCTGCTATGACTCAAGCAGGAGCTTAAAAGGAGTCAAAGCAGTAGTTAGTGATGGACAACAAGGGAAAACGATGCCCATGGGTTCATGAAGAGTCAGAAATGTCTGAACCGCACCATGATGTATGAATAAGACTACAGTCTTTGTCACTAAATAAAAATAGATTATCCAGAATATCAATTGGGCATCTAAGGGAAAGTGGGGCTTTGATCAGAACTGCACTATTTTTTCATGGAATGAGAGTAGGGTTTTACATTTTTGCCGATGTCGCAGTGACAAGTTCACCAGCTAACATTAAATGAGAAAGCTTCCTATGACAGGTGCACATTTTTCAGGGAATGGATGCAGAAACAGCTGCTACGCTCCAAGTAATGAAACAATCTCGGAAACAAGTTTGAGGATATGCTTGCATTTGCAGTATGTTAGAAATGTTTTGCTCCTTAAATTCAAAACACTGTACAGACAGACAGACAACCACCACCACCCGCCCTCCGTGGTATTGTAACCTTTGGATTTAAAACAACAAAAACGGGGGTGGGAGATTCAAGAGAAAGGATTCAAATAAACATGCTCATTTATCATCAAAACAGTAAGTCAGTATAATGGTAAATACACCAAATAAACATCCATTCTGGATTTTATAACAGCTCATGAACAGGGCAAAAAGCAATGGTCTGAATCGGCAAATGTTGTAAACTAATTGGAACACATTTTTCCCCCAGATGAGAATGGAGTAATGTTGTCAACAGGCAGCAAGTGTGAAATGCAACAGCTCCTCCCCTGTAAAGAATGACATGGGTGGCCTTTATTGCAGGCACTCAATACCATTCACTCGTCTGCCCCGGTGGTACCATTTGACAAAATGCTTTACCAAAATAAGCAGGATTATATAGAATAAAAAGGACACTCATTTGAGGACATTAATGTTCACATTTTAGACAGAGAAGATAGGTGGTTTGAGAGAGGGGTCAAGGAATCCATTCATGCCAACTTGGAAAATCCTTCCTTGAATAGAGGTGGGGGCCTCAGACACAATCTCTCCCCCATCTTCCTCCCTGCTTTGTCTTCTGTGCCTAGGAAGATTAAGACCATTTCACAAGCTCAACAGCAGCATGGTGATCTTAACGATCCTCCTTTAGATGATAAAAGGACTTAAAAATAACATCTCAAAAATAACCATGACCTAGCCCCAGGTGCAAGGTCACACAGCCAGCCTAGAAACATAATTAAGGATTCCCTTACTAACTTTACTCAGACTGAAGAAGCTCCTTGGATAAGGAGTGAAACGTTTCCACTAAGAAAATAGAAATCCAGTTGACATGATTCAAGCCACAGACTGTTCCACCTGGATGACTGAGAACCTTCATAGACATATTTTTACCAAAATCTGCTTGCAATTTCTTAGATGTTCTCTTTCTCTGCCTTATTCTCAGGTTGCCTGGGGGGGTTCTTTCCAATTTCTCTTGCTGGAATTCTTGGAGAGACTCCTGTAGAAATATCTTTCTGCTGCTCAAAGCCCTCTTTTCATCCATTAAACTTCTGGTTCATTTAAACTGTGCAAAGGGACTGCTACATTCCTAGAATGAAACTTTTGATCTCACTGTGCCCGTTCTGTGTCAAAGCAGTCCCATCCCATTCCAGTGCTGCAGAAATGCCGCATTTTCTACGATTCTAGAGTTTTCTGCAGGTGGGATAGAGAGGCCAACCTAGGAAGAATATTCTCCATTGATAGAAAGGCACTTTCATCCACCCAAATGACCTTTCACTAGTCTTTGGCAAACACTTAGAATGGTTATTCAAATTGTTCAGAGAAAACTATAGGAGAATTAGAAAGAAGACACAATTCTGTTCCATAAGAGAGATTGCAAGATTTCTTTCGTACCAGATGACTTTATTAAAAATAAATGAATGAATAAATAAGTAATCCTTTGAAGAGATTTCCAGACTGCTTTTGTTAACCATAAGGAGGGAAGATTGTCTGTTGGTCAGAGTGAGAACTCAGATACAGGAAATATGATTTCCATTACCGACCACAGTGTTGGATGTTCTTCAGAATGCCACTTAGCTCATAATCTTATAAATGTTTTTTTTAATTATAGCAGTTCTAAAAGCCATGCTGGGCAGAAAATGCTACAATTAAATTATTATATATTGGAGGGATATTCTGATCCACTTACGCTGAGATAACATTTCTTAAGTCATGAACACTGTGGAAATGGGGCTTGCTTGATCATGAAGAGTCTCTAGCTGTACCGCAAAGTAATTTGGAGATTCAGCAAAATGTAATATTGCAAGCCTTGACTTTTAGAACATGAAGAATTGGCCTCTTCTTCCAGTTTTCTGATCTTTTTTTACCAAGTATTAGCCAATATTCTATGGCTACTGAGTCTGATAAAACTTCATTGGAATGGTGTATGTCATTGTTTTACTTCTGCAAATCCCAGGGTTCCCTTGCACATCGTATCAAATAAAAAATGGGCCCCAATTTACAAAGGTGAAAGAATCTATAAGGGTAAAAGCGAGATTATCTTCTAACATTGTTAAAGCAGAGACAAAATAATAATAATAATAATAATAATAATAATAATAATAATAATAATAATAATATCAGCTTTAAAAGAAACCTAGATGCATTATATTGAAAATGTTTTCAATCCCTTTGAAAGGTCTGGGACAGGAATGAGAAACCCATGGTTTTCCAGCTGTAGCAGAACCACAGATTCCACCAACCCTATCCAGCATGGTTAATGTTGGTGTATTGGGAGTTGAAGCTGATTAATATACTGGAAGCCACATGGGCTAGGAGAAGGGAAAAAAAATATCACTGCTGGTGCCAGGTGGGACTTTCTGGGGAGAGAATCCCATAGCTTAGTAGCCATACTGAAAAGGCTGTCCCCTTCATTGCTACTCTTTGTACTTCAGAAGAATGGAGCATTTGCAGATAAGTCTGAGTGGTTGATTTTGAAGCATGAGGAGGTCTATGTTAGGTCTGAGAGAAGCTCTCATTGAAATCAGTTGTGAGGAACCTGTAGTCTTCCAAATGCTGCTGAATTACAATTTTATTATCTTTATTGGAATCCAATGACACGTTCCCTACTGCTGCTTTGTTTATTGGGGTCCTACACTATGCAAGGCCTTCATATCTGAATAGGAAACCAACTAAAAATAGGGACACTAAGAAATAACTGGCAAATATGGTCACAGCATCTTCGTTGATACTGAGGACATTTTTATAAGTAATGTCTAAAAGAGAAAGTGTTTTTCAGCACTACAGAAAACATTTGCTGGGGGAGAAATACCACAGTCTTCCGACTTGTTTCAGCTCTGCTCTATCAAGGCTAATTGAGCTGGAGACATACAAATTTTGCTGAAGTTTGAACGGCTGCCGACAAAATGTCAAATATTCATAAGCAAAGCGTGAGGCAAGGAATTAGGTCAACTAAGTTGGAAATGCTTCTCTCATTACAGTTTGAAATGAGAGCATAAAATTAGCTTCTGCTCCCTTTGTATTCATCTATTTGCCTCCTCACTAAATGTCCTTCTGTCCATTTCTATCCAGGAAGCTATTAGACTTTGCAAAGTTGTTTTTCTCTTATGATTTTCATTGAAGTTTGTACAATGTTTCCATTGAACACCTGGAGAACTGGTGGACTATCTGTCCACCTTGTTCAGACATTGCACAGCTATTTATTATTATTATTATTATTATTATTATTATTATTATTATTTTATTTATTTAATTTATATGATTTAATCAATAGGAGCCACAAGTCAAGGGATTATTTTGACTTTTAAAAATTACATTACATACAGGCATACACATAATACAGGCATACACATAACCGCCCAGAGTCCCCTTGTGGGGGGAGATGGGCGGTGATATAAGTTAGAAATAATAAATAATAAATAAATAAATAATTCTTCCACACACACGATTCCTGAACAAAGGTGTACAATGTTTCTTAGCCCATGGCTGCACTCTAAAAAGTAGACCCAGGCTGAAGGCAAGAGTGAGGCCAAAATAAAAGCTACATTGGATTTTATTTATATTTGCACTTAATCAAAATTAAGTAGATATACCTAAGATGATTATTCCCAGTATATTTAACAAGTTTCCCCTCAGTTATAACATGTATATAATTTTTGGAGGAGCTTTGGAGAAAGCACCAAATCCTTCAAGGGATGCCTAGGCCTGTTGGCAAGGGGCTTATCAAGATTTTGCTCCTTCAAAAAAGGAGTTTTTCTACAACACAAATACAAAAGCCTAAAGACTGCAAAACTTCAGAATAGCAGTTTATCAAATTATTAGTTTTAACCTGATTGAATTATACACTTCAGACCGTACCAGTATACATCAATGCACTTACAAAAGACATAGAATGGCATACAGAGATAGGCCTCCATCAGAAACATGCAACTGAAGCTGCAATGGAATATTTGGCATTTACCAAGGAGATGTGAAAGAGCTGCAAAGGAATGGTAAAGGAAGTCTGGAGGAAGGCACTGCATCCCTACTTCATTCTGCATCCACAAGGCCAGTAATTAAAGCAAAGCAGCCCATATGCAGACTCAAGCATTTGCCATTTGTCAAAGAAGCTGTGAGCCAACCAAGGTTTTGCAGAACTGGTATGATTGATGAGCCCATTGTAATTGAATTAGTTGAGAGGCATTGACCTTTCCAATGTATCATGCCCTGGAAAGCACACAACAAACCCAAAGTAATGCTTTTATGAATGTGTTGGGTAAAACGGCCATCAATTGGCTCCTGATAAATAAGACAGAGCACATTTGCAAGAAACAAAGCATAGCATGCCCAAGCACAGGTTCTCCACCTTGGGTTCAAGAAGAAACTCAGCCACAGAATTTTTAAAGAAGGTGAACTTTTTCTAGAGGTCTCTGAGTAAAGATTTTAGCAGCTGATGGGCAGTTGATTGATGCTAATGATTCTTTCTTAGTTAAATAAGGGGAGCGCGGCCCATTTGATTTGTAAGAGTGGAGAATTTCAGTTGTTTTTTTAACAATGTAGTTGTGCTGGATTGGACCAAAAATCTAGCTAAACCCACCTGTGCATTTGATGATGTTCTACTTCCTGAACCCCATCACAACATTTACATTTTTAAAAAACTACTAAATTACATTCACATAATAACACTATATTTTGACCTGTAGTTTAGGATGACCTTGAGATAAGACCAGGCATTGGATACCTGAAAAGTAAGCTCTCACATTAAGGACAGAAAAGATTCCTCCATCTAGCAGGATGTAATGGTATGTGGGAATGACCTTGGGAGACAGGGGGAAGAGGAACAATCAGATAAAAGGGAGAGGAGCCCGCAGCTGCATAACAGGTCAGAAAGAAACTCAGAAGGGACCCTCCCTAATTTATCAGGCTGTAAAAAGAGACAGTGGCAGATTTGTACTTTCAGACTTGCAAGATTCTGTTAATGCAGCCTTACAATAAAGTAGAATTAGCTCATCCGGTCGTGTTTCCCTGTCTGGTCTACCTGGGGAGACTGACACAGGATTATGATGAATGCGGTTGAATTTGCAGGAAAACAGATCTCAGCTAAATATTAGAAGATTCACCCTTAACTATACAAGCTGTTTGATAGTGGAATTTATTGCCTCAGAAACAGCAGCTCTCTTCTGCTGGAAATTTTTAAGCCCAGGATGGAAAGTATCTGCCAGGGCTGTTGTAATTAACAGATTCAGGCACGGAGTTCCAGGTTGGATTAAATGTCTTCTTTCAAGCTTCCTAGCTTGAAAATTCTAGGATGTTTCTTTTCCCAGTGTCTGAAAAAATGTCCCACCTGCTTTCTTTATGCATATAAATAAATAAAAATAAATATAATCCATTCAATCGCGTTCGATTCTTGGAGACTGCCTGGACAAGTCCCTGCAGTTTTCTTGGCAAGGTTTTTCAGATGTGGTTTGCCATTGCTTCCTTCCCAGGGCTAAGAGACAGCGACTGGCCCAAGGTCACCCAGCTGGCTTTGTGCCTAAGGCAGGACTGGAACTCACGGTCTCCCAGTTTGTAGCCTGATGCCTTAACCACTACACCAAACTGGTCCTCAAAATTTTATATAGATTAGAGATAGAGAGATAGAGATAGAGATAGAGATAGAGATAGAGATAGAGATAGAGATAGAGATAGAGATGGTGGAGGGATACTTCTGAAATTATCTGTACTTTTGGCTATGATCTAGCAGGCTAAATGCCAGTATGACTGACCCGATGCCTTGCATTCCTGAGACAGAAATTCTAGAGACAATCAGGTAATAAATCCCATTGAGCAAGGCTGGCTAGTGGCTTAAGAGGAAGAAGAGCACATAGTCTTAAAGGATGTCAGATCAATCCTTTTATAAGCTCATGGCATAGTAGAGATGCTTTCCCCTGGCTGCCAAGCAACCCAAATGGAGACTTTGATAAAAAATAACAGCTTGCCCATTGTTATTTCCTTTAATTACATCTTCCTCTAATTATATTGTGTATGCTGCTTGAAGAGGTAACACCTATTGATGCACACTTTTGTTCACAAGAAGAAAGCTACCTGAACAGCAGAATGTTCCTTCTTGACTAATATAGCATATGGCAAGGCTAGGCTGACCATATTTCCTTGAGACAAAAACAGGACTCTAACCTACCCATGGCTCGCCGGACAAAGTGGGTGTGCGCGCGCGCACACACTCCGTCTAACAAAGCCTCACTGGCAGCCTGGTCCCTGCGGCGCCCCAGCAAACGTGGCGGGTGGGCGCTCTCTCATTGAGAACGGGACAAAATGGACATTTTTATTAAAACAACGGGATGGTTGGGAATTGTTTAAAAAACGGGACTGTCCCATTCAAAACAGGATGTATGGTCAGCCTAGGCCAGGCCACCATGGAGAAGTGATTAACGCTGATTTCTGGAGGCTTACCTTCTCATAAAGTGTCATGTTTCTTCAGTGAGCTGTGTTGATCACTGAGTTCAGGCTAAGAAGCCCAGAAAGGTATGTGTGAGAGAAAGGGAGAATCCCTATCAAATGCAAGGAAAAGGTAGGTATCCATTTTTCTAACTGACCCTGCTTTTTCACTGAACAGTATTGTTCAGAATTGAATGATGATGTTTTCCCCCAAAGAACCCTAGGAATAATAATTTGGGACAGTACTGAGAAGTCCCTTAGCTCTTCCCATTCCAACTATGTTCATATATGTTAACCCATGCCATCTGAAAATTATAGCAAAGAACATTTTCTGCTAATACTGCTAGGTTCTTGGAACAAGGAGGAGATGACCACATGTTCAAAAACCTTCTACTCAAATCTTTTTTGAAGTCTTCCAGGATGTTGTTCTTTAACTTTGAAGAGGATCAACACTCAAGAATCAATATGAGTAGGATTTTTTTTCTTTAGGGGGGGACACATGGGCCTCTATAGTACTTCGAATAGGTTTTACAAGTAAGAAGTACGGTAGACAGGAATTCTAAGGTGATTCCAGGAAGTGGCTCTTTTCATAAATAATTTAGAAGGACTTTATGCATTTAATAGGTTTCAGATATTTCTTGTCGACCACCAAGCTTTTTAGAACTACTTAGCTCCATTACAGGGTAAGTTATTATTAAAAAAAGAAATCATGGAGAGGGGAAGTTGAATTACTGTTGGATCTCTGGTGTATTTGTGTGTATTAAATCAAATTCAAATGTTCGTATATTGCTGTCAACCAATAGCATTAGCCCCAACCCCACAAATGGTCAGGACAATGGCACGACATTTTATCCAGACCCAGACTAACAAGCCCATTGCTACAAGGAAAAGAAGAGATTAGACTATGTGTTTGTTTGTTTGTTTGTTTATTTATTTTAAAATAATGTGTTGCAAATTAATTTAACCCATGACTATATGGCAATTTAAGGTGCTGTGAGTGTAGGGCTCCTTCTAAAAGAGAAAGAAGAAATGTGTTTAACTTGGCACCTTGGAGATTGTTCACCACCACCACCCCTTATAATCCTGTTCCCTATTATTGCAGAGTGTTTTGCTCTGAGTTGCTGGAGCGAGGGCAAGAAAGAAACTACACAAAGCCATTAAGTAAACACAGAACAAGAGACATCTTTTTGCTCTCCCTCTGATGACGTATAGAGTATAAGAAAAGATTATTAAGAGGTTTTTAGCCATAGCAGATAGCATGATCATCATCACTGTGTGGCAAACAACAGACCAAAGCAAACAGAACAAAACAAAACAAAACCCAGAATTGGAAGGGGGAGTGGCTTCATAATTACTCCTCTCCTTGCTCTCTTTTGAGACAAAAATGTCCCCAGCAAGTGTTGAGTTCAGCCTTAAATGTGGAGAGCAGTAGATGATACTGGATAGTTTATACATTCTCTGTGCTTAAAGAAACACACATAGAGATCTAGTTTTGCTCCACGAGAACCCAGCAGGTGGATTTATATTGCCTATAATGAATGGTGCCATAATCAAGCTGGAGGCAAGATTATTCATTGTGGGATGATGATGGCAGCCATAAGACAACCAGTGTGATGTTGTGGTTAAGGGGTAGAATAAGAACTGGGGAGATAGGAAGGGCTGAAGCTAGTGAGGTGGACAATGAGGTCAGGCAGAGCCATTGTGGAAAGTTGGAGCAGATGTCAATCTTCAAATCTCAAGAAAGAATGGATAGAAATCCATTGATTCTAAAAAGGCCAGAGAAAAAGGTCTAGGATTTGAACCCTGGGTCTGACACCAATATGTATGTAGGGACTGGTTTTTGTGCTCTATAATAGGCCAATCTCTCCATGTATGGTATCTACAATAAAAGCTACTGTCTAGCCTGCCACATCCTTGGAGCTTCGGCAGTTAGCTATTAAGCATAAAATTTCTAGAGAGAAGAGATTATTGCAGGTCCCTTGTGAAGTCTGACAAAGAATCAGGTTCAAGTCCATCCTCAACTATGGAAGGTCATTGGCTGATGTGGAGCCTGTGACTCTTTTTCAATGCAGCCTACTTCAGAGAGTTGCACTTGTGGGGAGAAAATGACAGGAGATCTCCACGCAAGCTACATTGAGATCTTAGCAAGTAGGTAGATATACCTAACACATAACACGTGGCTTTGGTCCAGCATTGCTCATGATCCTGTCCACCAGAAATGGTGACACTTAGGTTACCAAAAGGGCAACCCCAATGAACTGGTGGCTGGGTAACAGTTGATCTTCCCCTTACCTGGCAATCTTCCATTGGCAGAATTAGTGTCAGTGTTCCTGCAAGGCAATTACAACAGGCACATCAGTTCCCAAAGAGTTATTTGGAAGTTGCTGTTTTCACATGCTGTGATTTGGGTAGTGAGAACACTGGCACATTGTATAAAGTATATGAGGTGACTTTCTGATGAATTTTGTGGATTTATTATCCAGGCAAATCCAGTATGTGATAATTGAAAAGAGAACGCTGGTAGAAATCAAAAGATAGGACTGCTTTGATTCCACAGGTCACTTGTAGCCTGTATTTCTTGCTGTGCTGCATGTGCTTTAGATGATAATGGACCTGATCCTGACCCCCCAAAGTGCTGTGTACCAGTTACTGTGCTATATGGGTGAATCTGTCAGTTTCATTTTTTTAGTGTCTCATTTTTTATTCAAATTCAGTTCCTCAAACTTGAGAATATTTTTATTTAAAAATGCACTAAAATGTGTGCATGTTTGGTGCATATTTCTCCAAACCCATGAACGTTGTTTTGCAATTTGGCCTAATATATATACTCTCCATAATCTTTTTCTTTAAGAGTATGCATTTGTGTGCATTCTGAATAACTGAAGTCTTCATTCCTGCATTGGTTAAGAGATGAGGGAGAAAGAGGGAGACAGAGACGTTCCTTTCAAATATAAGCTGAACAACATGCTTCTCCCACATTTACTGTGTGCAGGGATCAGAGATAATATGTGTGGACAAAACATTCTATCTGTATCAGGGGGATAGTTGGAAATTAACCCCTTCATTCATAGTTTTTTGTACTCTAGAGTCGAATGGGAATGGCTTTTTCCAGATGTGTTGGAACTGCAGAATTCCCAGCCAACTTTGGGAAGTGTCTTGAGAACCTTCAAGCAATGGAAAAGCTGAAGAGTAAATCAGATCACATAAGGTATAGGGCACACAGATTCAGCATCCATCCCCTGTGCTGTACTAGGAAATGAATGCAAAACCTGTGCTAAGAAATGCACATTAAAGGTAGTCCTCGACTTATGACCACAATTGGGACTGGAACTTCTGTTGCTAAGGGATGTGGTCATTAAGTCATGCCCGATTTTACTACCTTTTTTGACATGATCGTTAAGCAAATCTGGCTTCCTCCATTGACTTTGCTTGTCAGAAGCCAGGTGGGAAGGTTGCAAATGGCGATCATGTGACACCAGGAACGCTGCAACGGTCGTAAGTGCAAGGACCTATCACAAGTTCTTTTTCCCTGAGTCGTCGTAACTTAGAACGGTTGCTAAACAAATGGTCATAACTGGGGAGTCTTTGGTGCTCTCTGAGCCTTGTTGTTTTCATGCAGACGTTTCATTGCCAGGCTAGGCAACATCTTCAGTGCGAAAAGGGAGTGGAACTTGCTGTCTGTTTATATACCCTGGCTTGGTCATAAGTTGAGGACTACCTGTACAAGAAAACCAAAAAGCAAAATCCGACATTCTCAGGAGAGTGAGCTCTTTTTCTCTCTTCCCCACATTACCTGCTCCAGCAGAGAACTAGCTCCCACATTATTCATAAATCAAGCTCAGAAGGCTCATTTGTTTCAGCCTAGCTCTGGCATCCCGTCTGATACCTTTCATTAATTTGGTGTATTTTTTCATCAGTGCATCTGGTAGGGATGGATTGATTTCTCCCCGGCAGCCTCGGTGCCAAAAAGCCTTTAGCTGAACAAGAATTTGTGCCTGTCATCAGTCATTTGCTGCTTGCCACTGCCAGCTCACAGACACAACTTTGTAGGCACAAGACTTGTGTACCCTGGCTGCGAGTGAGCAAGGAAATAAGCAAACAAATTGCTTAATTATATTGATATGCAAGAGGGGGAGTTGTTAAGAAGATTTTGCAGAGAACAAGAAGAGTAGCTGGCTAAGGGATAAGATAACTTCCATCCACTCTCCTTCATCCAGTCTTTATATTGTCCAGTGAGTTTGTTCTACTCATTCTACCCTACCTTGGTGACTGCTTGGCAGAAACGTGGCATAGAGATTCACAATAAGTGCCAAGAACGTGACCTGAGACCCCAAATGACAATCTTCTGTCAGTAGTTTCTCCCTCCTGCTCCATATTGTACCCCAAGTTATTGTGCATCCTGGTGCTATGTTGGTCCAGAAATTGTGCTAAGCCATGGTTTGTTTGAACAATGGTTGGTTACACCTGGGTCACCCCTATTATCAAGCATGTAAACAAAAGTTGCAGAACATGATGGAAGAACATGCTAAGTCCAAACCACCATGCCATGACTTTATAGGATATGCCAACCTAATTAGTGTCTGTTGTGCAATCCCTGCTAGCAACAACCAATGGTGTGAGGTAGGGATGGTAAGTATGTGCTGAAATATTCTGAAGTAGCCATTACAGAGAGGAAATAGCCACTTTGTTGGACTAGGTTCAAGTCCTCTCTTAGCCATGGGCAATTTGGAGCTAGTCACTTCCCCTTGGCCCAACCTACAACATAGGATGTGGGGAAAAACCAGAGGAGGGAACGCTATCTACACTACCTTGAGCTCCTGAAGAAAAGACAGGATATCAATCTAACACATAGATACATACATTCTGAGATAGTTTTCTGCAAAGTGGTTCACTCCAACTGCCATAACCTCCAAGCTACCGTCACCTACAAATCCCAAAATCCTTCAGATAGTAGGGGTTACAAGACTGGCTTCACATGTCACACTAAATCAATACAAGTCACAGTGGCTGGATTTGCCCAACCCATTAAGCCAGAAGCACACACACGATGTGGCTTAATGTGCTCTGTGAACATTCAGCTTTTAGCATCAGCTACAAACTTGTTGCCATACTGGTTGGGGATTATGGGCATGGTAATCCATCATATCTAGTGGATGGACTACTGTGGCAGGCTGTTCTTATCTGATATTTCACTTTTGTCAGCTGATTTGGACATGGTATCTCTTTGGCCTACTAACAAAAAATCTGTCCATCATGCTAGCGATAGATCTTCTATCAGGAAGACACACGGCCACTTGAAGCAATGTTTGTTTTACACTGTCTGCTATATTTTCACATCTGCTTATGTACAGTAAACCAAGCCAATGGAGAACTGGGAGCAGGGAGCTATCAGTTGCTCCAAAGAAAAAAACATTGAACAATGTAATAAATAGGGAAAAACACAGTGACATACAGATAGGGGTTTGTTTCTTTGTCCGTAATATGAAGCCCAAGGGCTGAGAAAAAGTTGATCTGCCTTTGATCTCAAGACGATGCCTCTAAAATCTCAAGGAATTAATTTTTCAGCAAATCACTGCTGTTACAAGTTCATTGTGACATTGTGAAATTGCATCTGCATTGTATACTGCTGCCCCATGTTATAAATAGAAAGAGGCTTACATTAGCATTCATTTACTGCACGGGATGATATTAAAAACTGGAGGGTCAATGCTGAAAACAGAAGACTTTTAATCAATTGTCAAATATAATTGCAGTGCAGATAACACCACAAAAGTTAGGATTGATGGTGTAAGAACGCCACATCTAATCCTCTCCTTAAAACCGATTATTAATGTTATTATTATTACCTGCAATTTTCATTGGGTATTGTTCATTACTATGAAAGTATCTATCATGTAGGCAGATAGTGTGTATCTTGCAAACGTTTCAAGAAGCAGCTAGAATTTCAGTGTTTTTCTGTGTTTTGTGGAGAGAGACCCATTGGATTTTGTGAAGCAGAGGGCAGGTTTTGCTCATATAGCCAGTCAACCAAACACAGCATTCCTGGAATATTGTGGAAGATTGCAGAATAAAGATCATGGTTGGATGCTATCTAAACCTGGGTCTATTTCACCCATCACATTATATGCAGTTCGTTTGATTTTGGTTTAGTGCAATGAATGAGCCCAACCATGGTGGTTTGTGAATCATGATTCATAGCTTAGCATGTTGTACCTACCCGGCCAATTGTAGTTTATTTAACAAACTAGGATTAAACCAACCTTGATTTATTATGATGCACAACCCCATTCTGTGAATGAGAACAGCTCTCGCTTGGCTCAAGGTCCCATCATTTTTAACTGTCAGGGAAGTTCAGTTTCTCAACAAATAAAATTATGTATGAGCATTCCAAGGATTTTCAGGTTGGATCATTGCCTGTTTAGAGTATTGGTCTTTCCTGTGGTTAACTGCTTCATAGTTCATTGAATTAATCCACCTGCCTGGGTTCACATAACATGCTAGCCTAGGTTAAACTGGGATTGGATAACTTGGGACTCAGAGTATTGGGGGGAAAAAGCCAACCATTGTCTTGGCATGCTGTGAGAATCAGGTCATCATGTTAAACCATGATATGATGTATTTAATTTGGACAGATTACATTATGTGAACAAACACAAACATGGTGTTTTGTTCACTCAGGTAGGGGTTAGTATGTTCTGTGAATTCAGCCACTGAATGCTAAACTAACCACACAGTAAATTATTGACTGGCTTCATATAGCTTAGAAGCATAAGCTAGACCACCACATTTTAGGCTAGCATGCTGTGTGAACCCAACCAGTAAGCTACATCAGCTAACTAAATGCTCTATCTACCAAGAGTCTTTATACAATTGTGGCGGAATATAAGTGTGGTAAATAAATAGGCCTAATGTCAGAACACAGTTCTCTTCATAGCCTCAGAAAAAGTCCTGCAGGGAAAGACGGAGGGAATTGGTGATGTTTAGCCCAGAGAAGAAAATGCTGAAAATCCTTCATATCCTTGAAGAGTTGTCCCAGGAGACAAGACAAAATGGGGGGACTAAAGGAGAATAGTTTTTTCCCCCTTTCCTTTAAGAAAGCGTAACTAGGAAAAAAGAAATTGTACAAGCTGAATAAAATTGAGCAAGAATTTTCAGAGTAACATTACATTAGTACTGCATATGAAGGTGATCTTATATCAATTTTGACTTTAAAACCATTATTAAAATCAATATTCAGTAATTAACAAAGGCAGCCAATATGAGAAAAAACATCAGAATAAATTAGAAGTTTCTATCAGATCTGAGAAAGTCTGTCCTTATAATGTCCTTATAATGAATCAAACAAACAAGACCCCCACCAACACAGGCAGGACAAGCCAGGGTATATAAACAGACAGCAAGTTCCACTCCCTTTTCGCACTGAAGATGTTGCCTAGCCTGGCAATGAAACGTCTGCATGAAAACAACAAGGCTCAGAGAGCACCAAAGACTCCCCAAACAAACATTTGCCAGAAATCTAATATTTTAAAGCCTATGTCAAAAGAAACCCAACTTTGGATGTGATTCAAGTCCATGTGCAGAATTATAATCAACAAATTGTTTCCAGGTTATATTACATTCAGTGTCAGACTTCTTTAAAAAGATGATATGAGGTTATTGCTGATATGGATACAAACTCCCATAGCTGCGTCTGTCATTCTTCTCAAGAGTTATGTGTAATTTCCAGTGAGAAGCATAAAATGTTCTAGCAGCTGTTATCATGTACAGATCTGATTCCACATATTTCTGTAGGAATATAAGGCTTAGTTAAGGCTTAACAAACAAACAGAGCTGGCAAGAAAGGAAAGCCTATATTTAAAATTTATTTTATTCTATCATGAATAATCTTTCAGAATTGTTGAGCTTTATAACATTGCCATCAAGTGTGAATAATCCAACCTGATTATTGCATTTCCAACAATTTCTTGAATATGAATTATCTAGTTCGGCAAGCAACACTGGAATAGTATATCAGTGACCCCCTGCAAGACCCCTTCCAAATTGAACAGGTTGGTTCACGTGTGCACTAACTTAGCATGTGGTTTGTTTGGCTTTGACTAAACTTGATGCCTGAGTCCAGACACTGTGCATGGCAAATCATGTTTTATGGCTTAATGTTATATGAACCCACACAATTGTGGCTTAATAAATTAAGCATGACTTGGCAAGGTGTATGAACTTAGTCTATCAATGAAATACAGTATTAAAAAAAACTTGGTTTGTCCTTTATCTTAACTAGATTTTCTGCTTGCTTTTCTTTCTCATCCTCTCTCTTCCCATCTTCATGCTTTTAGGATATGGATAATGGCTTTTTTTTTAAAAAATTATCCCACCTTTATTATTTTTATAAATAACTCAAGGCAGGAACATACCTAATACTCCTTCCTCCTCCTATTTTCCCCACAACAACAACCCTGTGAGGTGAGTTGGGTTGAGAGAGAGTGACTGGCCCAAAGTCACCCAGCCGGCTTTCATGCCTAAGGCGGGACTAGAACTCTCAGTCTCCTGGTTTGCCATTGGCTCCTTCCTAGGGCTGAGAGAGAGTGACTGGCCCAAAGTCACCCAGCTGGCTTTCATGCCTAAGGCGGGACTAGAACTCTCAGTCTCCTAGTTTGCCATTGGCTCCTTCCTAGGGCTGAGAGACAGGAACTGGCCCAAAGTCACCCAGCCGGCTTTCATGCCTAAGGCGGGACTAGAACTCTCAGTCTCCTGGTTTCTAGCCTGGTGCCTTAACCACTTCATTTACTGGTTCAGTACCACTTTTTATCCTCCTACCTCTCACCCTCTCCCCATTTCTAGAGAAAGCAAGAACCATCGGGTCCCCGATGGGGGAGATGGGCGGTAATACAAATTTAGATAAATAAATATTCTCGGAGCATTTTTGAGCTTCATAACATGTTCGGTTCAACCCTTCCAATAACCCTGCAAGAGAAGCTGCTGTTAAATGCAAATTCTCCCATCTTGAAGATTGGGGAGAGGTAAGAGAGACACTGAGATTAAAGGAAAGGAATGAAATCAATTAAAACGAATGCTTCCTTCTGTCGTCCCTATCCGCGCTGGTTTAGCATCCAGCAGGGCTTCCTATCTTGCAATAGGGAGGAGGGAGCAAGGAGGCATCGAAACCGAGGTGGAGGAATTACATCAATTACAATTAATTCGCAGCAGTCTCCCCTTGTGCGGCTTCAGGATCGGAAACATAGAGGGCTATTTTATCCGTCCTTGCCAACTGGGGAGACGGAGAGAAAGACAGGAACAAAAGGAGGCCCCGAGGGAGAGGAATTACGCCGACTGAAGAAATCGGTCATTCAGCAGTTCCCACTTGCGCGGCTTTAGGATCGAAATATACAAGGCTCCCCGCCCCCGGGGCTCGGCCGCCTGGCTTTGGAGAAGCCGGCCCGATTCTCTCCTCCCCAAAGCCGAGCTCGGCCAATGATTGACGAGCAGGCGCTCCTGAGGGGAGAGGGAGACGGGAAGGGGCCTTGGGAGCGAGAACGCGCGCCGCCGTGCGCGCGCTCACGGGAGCCTGGCTATGGTTGCTTTCGAGCCCAGGCAGAGGAGCGTCCCTCGCTCTCCCATCGCCTCGACCGAGGAGGGTCCGGAGCCGAGCCGCTGACGTCTTCGTGTCCCAAAGGGACGCTCCCGAAGGAAGGCGAGGGGCTGAGCGGCTGGATAGGCGCGAGCCGCTACCAGCGACCCCCGCAGGGTGCTTTGTTGGCGGACTTGATCATCCCGTTTGCATCTCTTTTCCTTCCCGGGGCTGGCCCGGCGGCTTCTCACTCCCGCCGCCCTTTTCTTCTTCTTCCTCCTCCTCCTCCTCCCTCCTCTCTTTTCGTTGCAAATCAAATATTGGCGCCATGGGGAGACAGTACTGGGAGATCTTTTTCTTCTGCTTTCTCTTCTTCCTCCTGGCAAAGTCCCGGCTGCAGGATAAGCAGTGGCGGGAGAAGAGGCTGACGTGAGGGTCAAGTGGAAGCCGAAGTAAGCCAGCAAAACGAAAAAACCACCAACCCCAAATCTGCAGGCGCTCTTCGTTCCTTCCCCGCTCCTTCCAAGGGAAGCTGGAGGTAAGAGGGACTGGGCAGGACGGAGTTACGGCCGGCCCGATCGGCGTTGGCTTTGCCTTCAAAGGCGTCTTGAGACGGTCCCTCCGTTCCTCCCGGGGAGGCTTTGCGAAGGGGGAGAAAATGGGGGCCCCGCTGGGAAAGGCAACTCCAGGTGAAAGAGGCATCTTCTTCTAGAAGAACCCATTAAGGACCCCTTTAGTAGTTTGAAGAATCTGGCCAGGTGTGAGGAGAAGCTGTGTCGAATCAAGTTCTCCTCCAGGTTTATCCCAGCAGGATATGGATTCTGGTTTTTATCCTTCAGCTTATCCAGTGTAGCAACTCTCTTGATTCCCAAAGCACAGCCAGCTACTTGGACAGCAGCATGGTGGAGGGCACTAGCTTGAGGAAGGCTGAAGGAACCAGCCTGGTTTTATGTGAACGAAACTGGAAGTGGAGGGCAAAAGGCATAGCTGTAAATCGTGGTGGTGGTGGGAGTCCTATCTTCCCTTGCCAACCTCTATTTTCCCCCCTATCTTGATTTCTTACCACCCAGAAGCACTGAAATTGGCTTCCACCTTCTCTTCCTTGTTCCCTTGTTTCTTCAGCTAGAGAGGCTGGGTGGAACATACTTATTGCAATGGAGAGATTTTTTGGTCTGCTGGTACTCAACAATTGATGGCATGGAGGGGGGAAACCTCTTATGGTCTGCTGTTCCTTTGCTTTTTGCTTTTGGACAATAGATAGAGGTGTGTGTGTGTGTGTGTGTGTGTGTGTAGCTCTTCAGTGAAAATTTGGAAAAGACAGCAAGTGGAGAGAATCGAATTGGCAGGCCAAGCTGTTCAGAATTTTTTTTTAAAGAAAAAACCCGTGTTGGATGGAATACATGATTCTGACAAAGTCATCTGTTTGTTTTGCCCTGCAAAAGAGAAACATAGCAGCAGGCATCTGAGATGGAGGTGAAATATTTGGCATCATTAGTCCAATGTGCATAAGTTCTTTTGCATTTGTTGCATGCTAAATGTCCTCCATTTTTATTAACAACAACATGGGCTTGTTTTAATATCTGGACCTGCAAACCATTCTGTTGTGAAGCTGTGTGTGTGTTTTTTTCCCCCTCTGCCAGTGATTTTGGATGGATAGTTGCAAGCATGTGTGCTGCAGTCATAAATCTGGATGTATTTTTCTTTTTTTGCCTTTATAATTTTGGGTTCCTTCTTCCCACCCAATATCTCCCCTCCTCACATACACTTCCCTGATGCTCTGATTGCATAATAATAATTACCCAAGGTATGTACTGAAAGTGGTGATTTTCCAGGGGAAATGTTATGGCAAACCATGAATGCCTTTGAAACTTGGCTGAAACTCAGCAGTGAGGCAATATGGTCTAGGTGGAAAGCAGTCCATTCTCCTTGAAAGTTGGATATCCAGGAGTGCAGCTGGTGTGTGGAAAGACATGTCAGTCTGGCCCAACCTTCTCCTTCTGGAAAGCTAAGTCTAGATTGAGTTTATTAGCCATAGACTCCAAACTGAAGAAGCAACTTCTTCCACCAGCCTTTCCCCACACCCCATGAATCAACCATTGGATTTGGGCTGTAGCTTGGAGAGCTACAGGAGAAGACATGTTGTCTGTGCAAAGATTGCTTCCTGAGTTTTTTTCCCCCCTAAATGCAGGAAATGCAGACTTGCAGTAAACCCGCTTGATTTGAGCTGATGAGTAAGCCCCTAGCAAATTATATTGCGCCCCCTCCCTTCTGTTCCCCATTGGCTTGAGAAGAGTGAATAAAAATCACATTAAGAAGGCTGCCAGCAGAAGATCTTGTACCTGCCCTGGGATTCACAGAAATGCTGAGATTCAAAACCAACAGCCAAGTATCTGTGCCATTGTGAAACATACTGGTAGGAACCAAAACTCAATTTCTCTCCACTCCTGTCTTGGAAAGCCTGTAAGACAGAAGGAGGAGGAGTCCTTAGAATAACCAGTTTGGGTGCTATACAACCCCCCACCCCCAATGTTGTCTGTCTTCTGCCTGATCCACAAAAATGGGGGAGTTGTGTACATTTTAATCTGAATTGTATGTTTATTTTCCTCCTCCTTCCCCCATCTCCAGACATGCAAAGGAAAGCGTGTTTACCTGAGAATTGGCTTTCAGCCCCATTCTAGGAATAAGCTTGCTCTAATTTTCATATCAGTTTTCGTGGAACATTTTTGAGCCAAGATGCATAAGCCATTTTAATTGCCTTGGGGAGAATGGCAAAAGGACAGAGAGAACCTTCTTGTTATTACTAAAAAGGCTAATGTGACTACTGTACATGTGTGGTCAGAGCCGTGGAGCATTCAGTTTTGTTAGCTGAAACATATACATTGGATGCAGTGGGAAGGAGGGAATGTAAACAGTAAGGCAAAAAGGTACCATGAGAATGGCAGTCTCTTCACTACTGCTTATATTGTTTTCTTCCTGCATACCTATATATCTGTGCGTTTCCAACAGGAGACCACTTATGGATTGGACATAGCATGTGATAGCCCACAAAAGAATTCACAATTAGCCTGCTAAGTTGAATTCTGTGTACTTTTGGGGTATATGTGGCTATGAGCATTGCTTCAGAGCAAATATGTTTAAAACTGCACCACTAATCTTTGCACTTTTGTAACCCCCAAAAGGACAACAAATACAGTTTCAATCATGTCAAATAAGGATGGATAGCAAGCTTCTTGTTCCCCCCCCCATGAAAAAAACCTTAGTTGAAAATATGTCCTCTTGATTTCTGTAAGACTGGATTCCAGTGAATGGGGATTAAGTGTTTGAAAGCAAAAGATGCTGATTGTAGCATTAGTAGTAGCAATATTAGTAGTAAATTACAAATCTAAGAAAACAAGGGTCTTTCCTTTGAAAAATGAGAGGGGGATGTTTTTCAGTAGCAAAACCTGATAGTGTATGTATACACGTATACATACGGTAAAGCTACTTTTTCACATATATGTCAGCAGCAATTCTATAATGTCTACGTAGAAGTAAGACTTGTTAAGTTCACATGGCACTTACTCTCAGGTAAGAGAGTAGGGAATTGTAGGCTTAGAGGACCAGGTTTGAAATATGACTGTCCCAACACATTTGGATCAAATTAATAACAAATCTTTATAGGAACTGTTTCTCTATTGTGCGTAACCCCAGTCCTACTTTGTTCTTTGTATCTCTGGAATTCTGCAACTGTTCTTTCGATCAATAATTCTGTAGTTGGGACAGATTATGCTTATTGACTAAATATTGCTTGATTTGTAGATAATCAGTTTTGGAAGGGGAGTTAGATCATTTCCTGTTTCTTTTCCCTTTCAAAGAGTAACTGTGCAAGCAAATTAATTTCATTGTGAAGAAATATATAATCTTGCACAGTAAAATACAGTGATTAATGTTGGAATCTGCTACGGTAGGGTTACCAGATCTGGGCTGCATAAATTGAGACAATTCCTAGGTGGCAGCAAAGGGGTGGCTCTCTGTGTCACTTGTCTGCCATCTAATGGTCTGGGTTTTTGCAGCCCAGTTATGATAGCAAGATGGCTTGGGATTTGTT
Source organism: Charina bottae (assembly GCA_023362775.1). Taxonomy (NCBI): domain Eukaryota; kingdom Metazoa; phylum Chordata; class Lepidosauria; order Squamata; family Charinaidae; genus Charina; species Charina bottae. Next base: position 12,291,671 of record JALMGJ010000010.1, read on the forward strand.
TTATTTATTTATTTTCCTGGTGGGGAATCTGGGACATAATCAACAGGACATATTAGGAGTCTTGAAATGACGAATTTACAGTAAGTTGGTAGCTTGGTAGCATCCAATGGTTTTTTGGCCCAATAAGCAGATTAGGAGTAATTTGAGAGAGTAATGAACACTCTCACAAAATGGCTACCATAATAAACTATGCCAATTAACAAAACACCCATTTGCCAGAAGGCAAATAGGTAAAGTTCAACTCCACCACGTGGAAAGGGTTGCCATTCTTAAGTTTTGCCCCACTGCAGACGACCTTGAGTGAAGAAGACACCTCGCTCTGGCCTTGCTAGCAGCCATACTCAAAGAATTGTTTAAATATAAATGATGTAGTATTCTTTTTGAAGATAAGAGCTAGACTTGTGAGTTGTGTGTACAGAATACATTCTGGGAGATAGATATATGATGATAGATAGATAGATAGATAGATAGATAGATAGATAGATAGATAGATAGATAGATAGATCCAAACTCTTGAGAAGAGATATAGAGCATGTTAAATCGTGTTATGATTTGATTCTCTAATCATCCTTCAGGACCCCTTCATGCTAAAAGACAAACTTTGAGTCGTTTGGAAGATGTAGTTTTCCTATCCCCATCTCTTTCTCATCATCAGCTACTAGTAGATCATTGAGATGGAATGCTGAAATATAAATATCTGGTTTGCATGTTGCACTAACCCATAGTATTGTTTAACCATGTTTTACTGGATATAAATGGTTGCATTCGTCAACATGTAAAATGAGGAAGGGACAACTTTTGTGAGAGTTAGGGGCAGTAGCTCTTCCCCCCCCCCCCACCAATTCAGGCCATTAGGGGAGGGGGCAAGATTTGGGAGATTAAGGGTTGAAATTTGAGTAGTTTGCCTCCAATAGATTCCTGCTCCTTTTTCTTTGGAGGAAAACTGAAACAAAATTGCAGTGCTAACATTCAATTATTGGGTACCAAATTTTGGTGATGCAATCTCAGAGTGTGGGAGAGCTCTCTGCTTAACCATGTTTTACTGAATAAATCATAACTGACTGGATTCCCACAGCCATTAAATCATCACCCATTGTTTAGAAGCCACAGTTGGCTGATGTCACACAAACCCTGGTTTAGTGGAGTGGGAAGCCAGCCCTCCTGAAAGAGAAAGGAGGAAAAATTATTCTGATGATGCGCTTTCTATGGTTGCATTGCTCCCCATCGCATATGCTAGCAGTTCATGTAGCTTGCCAAAAGCCACTATGTTTTGATTTAAAATTTGTGTCAGAGTTCAAATGTCATCTGCCACTGACTTCCACACATGATCATCAGACAAGGAAACTAAAGCCAAGCAGAAGTCAACTGGCAGACAATGTGGGAACTCTAAAACAAATGAGTGGGATGCAGGACTGAGGAGAGTCACAGAAAGACTGACGGTGTGGAAGAGGAGCTGACACGTTTGCAGTGAGCATAGACATCTGGAACAAGCCATGATGATGTCACATGTATTATGTCATCATGTGATTGATACAATTCATTTCAATTGTGTGATGATCTCATGAGGATCCTTCCCCCCTCCACTGATGCCTATGGCCATAGGTCAAGTTCACAATAAACCATATACCAGGTGAATGAAGTTCAGTGTGTAATTATTTACTTTAAGAAAGTGTTCTGCTTTCTATAAAAACATATGTCTTGTGATAAATACATTTTTGTTTTGTTTTCTGTTATGAATTGGTATAGAACTGGAGCAAATCATTCAGGGTAAACTGTAACACTTCATATCTACCATGGAGGCCCATCAGGATTCTTCTGTGTTCCTGGTGAACATCTTGGAGGAACTGGATACTAAGCAAAACACAGTTTCCTATCAGGACCTTTGCAAATCATTATGTGCTCGGTTTGACTTGTCCCAGCTGGCCAAGCTAAGGAGTGTGCTTTTCTATACTGCCTGCCTGGATCCCAATTTCCCAGCTACTTTGTTCAAGGACAAAATGAGGTGCAATGTCAACAATCAGCAGTCAAAGAAGATCATGGTAGCAGCTGATATTGTGACAATCTTCAACCTCATACAGATGAATGGGGGCATGGCCAAGGAGAAGCTTCCCATCAGCCGAGAGAAAGTAAGAAAGAAAGAGTCGCTGGACTCCTGCCGATCTGACACTGAGGTGTGCAATATGGTAGACTGTGTGCTTGACTGTGAATTGCAAGATGGAGAATTTAGCAGGGGTTATTCCAGCAAGAGGGCTTCCAAATGTAGAAAGGGGGATTGCAAAGACTGTCCTCCGTTTGTACCCGCTTCAGAGATGAACATTTTGCTTGGGGTCAACAAAGATATGAAAGGCCGCACAGCTTCTCTTGATCGGTTGCAGGCCTTGGCCACCTATACCATTGCCAATTCTCCCCCCTGTGAAATGCAGAGTACTTACTTCCCCATGAACATTGAAACTGAGTCCATCTCTGACCAGGACTCATTGCCTCTCAGCACAAGCATGAAGGAAACGTTTATTTCGAATGACGAGCCCTTTGTGATGCAGTCATGTGTGCAGAAGCGCAACATCTTTAAGGAAGACTTCCATAACCTCATCACCATTTCACCCAGCTTGATGTCACCCACAGGCAAAGTGGATGATGAGCTTGGGGAACCCCCAAGCCAAAAAGAGACCTCCAAGCAGGCATTCTTCAACCACAGCTTTGAAATGCCCTACAGCACTCAGTATTTGAACCCAATTTATTCTCCTGTTCCAGATAAGAGACGAGCCAAGCATGAAAGCTTAGATGATCTCCAAGCTTCTACTTATTTTGGCCCAACAACTATTCTTGGGCCACAAGAGTCAAAACGATGGTTGGGAAAGCCAAGCAAAGCAACTCCATGGCCAGTCAAGAGTTGGAGTTTGAACACAGAGGAAGTACCTGATTTTGAAAGGTCCTTTTTTAACAGGAAGCAGCCAGAAGAGAAGGTGCAATACCAAAATTCAAAGAGCCAGCCAGCCAATTTTCCAGCTTCTGAGAGGCATCAACAGTATCTCGGCCCTAAAGAACAGCAATCCATGATGCAGCCCAACTATGGGGTCAAACAAAATGGGCATAAATCCAAAGATATCCCCTCCATCTTAGAAGTGGACAAGCATGAGCCCATTAAAAAATTTAAAGACAAAAGTATTAATTGCACTTCTGTTCAGCTTACAAGCATTGATAAAACCAATAGCGTTGGGACACAGACAGATCGGCAAGGGCTGGATCACAAAAAATTCAAGGAGATGGCCCACCCAAACCAAAGTAAGTATGGTGAGCGACATTCTTTGAAGCAATCAGATGATGACTCTGAAATTGTCAGTGATGACATTAGTGATATTTTCAGGTTCCTGGACGATATGAGCATCTGTGGGTCTACAGGAGTTATACAATCTTCTTGCTATAACAGCACTGGCTCACTTTCTCAAATCCAGAAATCTGACTGTGACAGCTCCCCTGAACACCATTTAGCTAAAATTTCCAATGGAAATGCTGGCAGCAACTTAGACAAAGCATCCCGGTTGGAGATCAGCAGCACAGATGATGAGCTGAAAACCAGCGTCTGCAAACTAGTTCTAAGGATTGGGGAAATTGAAAAGAAACTGGAGTCCCTCTCGAGTGTCAGGGATGAAATTTCTCAGGTCCTGGGGAAGCTGAACAAATTAGATCAAAAGATCCAGCAGCCAGAGAATGTGAGTGTCCAGCTTGATCTTAATTCCTTGACAAGCGAGATTCCATCAGAAGAAAGCACTTCCCCCAGGATTTTTTCATGTCACAATTCCTCACATGGGGGCAAACTGGAGAATAATCCAGACTGGTGCTGCTCTGATGCCAGTGGCAGTAATAGTGAAAGCCTTCGTGTCAAAGCCTTGAAAAAGAGCTTATTCACCAGGAGATCCTCAAGATCTTTAACAGAGGAAAATAGTGCTACTGAATCTAAGATTGCAAGTATTTCCAACTCTCCTAGAGACTGGCGAGCAATCCCCTATACCAACCAAGCTGGCATCACAGAGGAAGAGATGAAAGAGCGAGGTGGGAGTGAAAATAAAGACTGGCACAGGAAATCCAAAGAGGTAATTCCTTTAAGTTTCCAGTTTCAATTCAATCAGTAATAGTTTAATGTTTTTGCATAGATGTGCAGTTGAGATCTTCACAGAAGCTCACCTGTTCACAACGGTTATCCTATAATTATGATCATTGTAATAAAATATTCAAGGTCTTCCTCATCCATTTTCCACCAGCCCTATAGCAATATCTAAAGATGGGCAACTTTTCTGTGGCCACAACCTATACTTTAATTGTGTAAAAAAAGTTCAGTTTCCAGGGGACATAGGAGACAAGGCCAATGATGAGAAGATACCACCAGAGTAAAAAAAAGGTAAAGGTTCCCCCCGCACATTTGTGCAGTCATGTCCAACTCTAGGGGCTGGTGCTCATCTCCGTTTGTTAGCCGAAGAGCCAGCGCTGTCCGAAGATGCTTCCGTGGTACCTATTAACCTACTTGCATTTGCATGCTTTCGAATTGCTAGGTTGGCAAGAGCTGGGGCTAGTGCGGGAGCTCACTCCGTCACGTGGGCTAGGGATTCGAACCTCCGAACTTGCAATCTTCCCGATCGACAAGCCTAGTGTCTTACCCGCTGAGCCACCACGCCCCCTTAACCACCAGAGTAGGTTCATCTATTTTTCAGTGAGAGAATTGAACACAAAATAAGCCTGCTGAGGCTAACAGAAGTTTATTCTGTCTATTCTCATTGTTATTTTCCAAAACTATGGGCTAAAAGTCATTGTTTTGCTGCCAAGTTTTGGGGTGGGGGTAGGGGTGTTGAGTTGGAGGATTTGCATTTATTTCATGGTCCACAGGTTGATAGCCTGTTATTTAGAATGCAGAGAATGATGCATCTTGATTGAGATGTACTGATCATATTATTGGAGATTGGTCAGCCCCAACATGCCTCTCTAGAAATTTATTATTGGACAGTGTTTTCCTCCTGACTGGAATGGGATAAAAAAAAAAGCACTGGTGTTAATATAGTTTAGAACAGGGTTCCTCAACCTCAGCCATTTTAAGATGTGTGGACTTCAACTCCCAGAATACTCCGGCCAGCATTGCTGGCTGGAGTATTCTGGGAGTTGAAGTCCACACATCTTAAAATGGCTGAGGTTGAGGAACCCTGGTTTAGAACATCTGTTTTGGGATACATATGAGAAATCCCATCAGAAGGAGAAGTAACAATGATGGGTTTCATGACATGACTAGGTCTAGATGTCTGAAGGCACTCAAGGTCTTGCATGGACTTCACTAAATCTTCCCTCTATGTTGCCTTGAAGCCTGGCCAATCATTATGATGTGGTTTTTAAAAAAAGTATTTTAAATTAAGTATTTCCTACCAGATGTTATATGCTTATTATACTGTGCTTGTATACAGGTTTTCGTCCCTCCACCATTTTCTAGTGTAGGTTATTTTTTAAAAAACATGTTTTGTATCTAAGCCATTGTGGAAAATGCTTCTTTTGAGCATGAGCATGGTTTTTTAAGGTCCGCATTACACCAGAAGATGAATTTGATACTTGTATCTTGTGCTTTTCAAGATAATGTGGTTACTCCTTTTATTATTATGTCTGTTTAATGAAGCAGACTTTTTTAAAATGATTAAAAGTAGATGAAAGCTTGGGTATAATTAGTGTGTGTGTGTGCCTTAGAGTCAGTCTTGACTCCTGGCGACTGCCTGGGCTAGTCCCTGCAGTTTTCTTGGAAAGATTTCAGAAGTGGTTTGCCATTGCCTCCTTCTGAGGACTGAGAGAGGGGGACTGGCCCAAGGTCACCCAGCTGGCTTCATGGCTAAGGTGGGACTAGAACTCATGGTCTTCCAGTTTCTAGTCTGATGCCTTCACCTCTACACCACACTGGCTCTCTTTGCGTATAAACGGCTGTTTAAAATACATGAAAAAGTTTGCAAGTGTATGCAAGATCTCCTTTGCCCTGGCAAGGGTTCTTCTTAATGCTGAACCCTTCAGAGCAAGGACACGTGCATGTTTGCATTGTTGTCTGATCAGAATCCACTTTTGGCCTTCTAAGGATGCCCACAAAACTTTCAAACCTTGTTGCAGGCGAATCGGCAGTATGAAATCCCTCAGCCACATCACCATTCCAAACCACCCAAAGATGGTTTCCTGATAGAGCAAGTCTTTAGCCCTCACCCTTATCCAGCATCACTCAAATCGCATATGAAGACCAACCCTCTTTACACAGACATGCGCTTGACAGAGCTGGCTGAAGTGAAACGAGTACAGCCTTCGTGGACTGTTGAGGAATACACGAGGAATTCAGGCGAGAAAGGGAAGCTAGCTTCTTTGGATCTACAGGTGAGATGCTTCTTTTCTCTTACTGGGGATCCACTTCTGCCTAGGCAGATCCTACTGGAAAGGAGGGGTTCCTGAGTATTTCAAATGAGGGGTAAACATTCTAAGGCTGTATATTAAATTTCTCTAATCGCTTTGACCAAACAAAGCAATAGTTCTATTCTATGCTACCTTAGTCAGGACCCACTTCAGATCTACCCACTTTAAGAAGGATTCACACAAACAGAAACAGGCTCAGGGGAGGGCAATGGGGATGATCGCTGGAGTGGAAGCTCCAATCTACCCAGAAAGAAATGAAATGTTTACCCTTCAGAAGAGGTAATACAATGGCACTCTTCAAGTATCAGAGGGGTGTCACATAGAAGAAGGCTACAGTCACTTCTGTCATCCTAGAAGAATGATCTTGTTAGGGTTGTTATAAAAAGGCAGATTCCAGCCAGAAAGTATAAGAGCTGATAAGACCATAGAATCAATATCCAACAGAGGTGGCAAAGTGACTTTCATTGGATGCATTCGGCAGACATGAGAGAGGCATCTTTTTTTAATGGGGGTGTGTGCTTTGATTTGGACTTCTCCACTGAGCATGAACTTGGACTGCATAGCCTTGGTGGCCCCTTCCAGCTCTGATCTTATGGAAGAATTCCACATTGCTTATTAAATAGGACAGATATTTATTCCTTAGCTTTTTTATAATTTTGCCCCACCCCACTCATTTTTTAAACCTAAATTCGGCCCACGTTTTGGTCTTGGCTCTACCCACTTTTTTTTTTTTTATAAATTTTATTGAATTTTAAAATACATATTAAAAGTTAGAACAAGAAATAAAGTTAGAAATATAAAGTAAGAAAAAGTAAAAGAAAAGTGAAGTCAAGAAAAATAATAAAGAAAAGAAATATAAATATATAAGAAATAGATGGCCTCCAATCTGTCTTTGGTCTTTAGATACAATAATTTGCTTTAAATGTTAGTCTTTCATACAATACACAGAAACTTTTCTTTGTCATATACACTTCAATTTCTATAATCCAATCTTCCGATCTTCATGTAGATTTCACCTTTCTTTCAATTCTCTAATAATCCATCTGTAGTTTCCACTCCTTGAAATAATGTCAGTTTAAATATTCTTGGCTGCATCAGTTTAATATTTTTTATTCACTCTTTCCATTTTTACATCTGTATTTATATCCTTGGTAAAGTCCAATTAATTTTAAATCATATATATAACAAGGAAAGGCCTTATTTTAATTCTACTAAAATAAAATATATTCTATTCATATATGTCCATAGAAATAACACTAGTTTAAACATAATCTATATTTAGACTACAATTATACCATATTCTACATCTTCCTACATATTTACCTAATTAACATTTTTATAGCTACCTATTCTACTAACACATGACCTAACAACAATTCTCAATAATATTCATACTAATAATTATAAAAATAAGTCATCCTATAGTAACATTAATTCTAGTTCCATCTCAGCATCCCATCCTAATAATGTATCTTCCCATTCATATATCTCCATAAAAAGAAATTTCTAATTTTCATACAGTCTATAACATCAACTTATATTTATCTCCCTAATTTTATAACCTTATATCTTACAATTAAAATATCACATTTTATACATCCATACAGTTTCTCATATCAATTTTTAACATTTAATATTCCCAACAATTATATTACTAGTTGAAACTTGATACATTTACACACTCAATATCCAATCAAAATCCATGGTTCCATTAACCTTATGACCCACATCACACTAAATCTCTTATTCAGGTTATTTGGCTCTACCCACTTGATGAATAACCATGAGAACCAGTTCCAGATTGCAGGATGCAGAGCCTTGATAGGCCCTGGTGGTGATAGAATCAGAACTGGCTCCAGTATACTTTTCCCACAATGCCTGGCTTACAAGTAGCTTTGCTCTTGGGCACTGTGGAGATTTAAAATGGCTACTCCTAGCCACCTGGCCCTCTGGAGACTACCTATGCATTCCATGGGCTCATGCCATCTACAGCTGATGAATTGGATTGAATTTGGCGGGTCGCCCGTTGTACAGGTTTGCAGTCATCCCAAATTCCAGAGGGATTTTATTTGAAGCTGCAGTTACCTTCCTTCTGATCCCCCTATAGACAAGATACTTCTCGCGGCTTCTGTTGCCCAGGTGTCAAGATTCAGAATTAATCAGCCATTTGGCGCCCCAACAGACTTGAGTGGTGGAAAGGTTCAGTCACAAGGTGTTGCTATGATTTGACTCGAGGGCATCTTGTCATCTGTTTTTAGTAAGGCTGCCAAATTAAAAGCAAGAAGCATTGCAACAAGGGAATGTGAGACTGTAGCTTTATAATGAGCCTGCCTGCCTGCCTGCCTGCCTCCTTGGCAAATTTCGGAGCAGGGGAGCCAAGGGAACTGTCACGAGAGAGCTACCTACTTCTGTGCCTGCAGACCCAGCCTGAGCTTTTGTTTTTCTTTTGAATAAATCAGAAAGCTTTCAAATATAATACTTTTTCTCTCCATCCCGTTAACTGTCACCCTTCCCTCGGGACTGGCCCAAGATGCTGCTATCAAAGTCACAATTAATAGCATAGCCTTCAGGCCCTTTTGAGAACCATTGACTTTCCCAGAGTCCTGCCCATTTGGGGCTGAAAATTAAGCAATAGAGGCATGGTATGCTTCCTATAGATGTCTCTTTAAAGGAAAACTAAACCCAACATTTAATATTTAATTTAAAATTAAAATGAAACCAAATTTTTAAAATTGGGGACAAATAAGGTCATGCTGCCCCCCAATGCATATCAGATTCACTATGACTGACTTAATTGATTTTTGTTTTATTGGAATTATATTCATACTCTAAGCTGCTGGGAGTCTCTGGAAATAGAGGGCCATATACTGTAAGTTGTGGTAAGATAGATAGACAGCCCTCCATTCCCTCTGGTGGCTTTATTAGAGCGCACTCCCTTGATTACCAAAACATAAAAAGATCAAGCAGAATAATAATTTCTACTTTTGTAGGGCTTTGAAGACCTATTTTTCCCCCAGGCACTGAGCCAGGGTACTACCTGAACCTCCATCTGTGCTGTGGAGTTAATTGTCCCTGGTGCTGTGTGTTTTTGTTGATATCTTATTTTGCATTTTGGTATTTTTAACCCTAGGTGAGCTGCTCAGAGTTGCTTGGCAAGTGGGTGGCTTTAAAAAATGAATAAATAAATAATCCTATTCCAATCTGTCCTCATTCCATTTGGTGAAAATGAATATGTTTTTATATTTCTTTCAGAAAAGAGGAAAAGATCCTGAATTTGGGATACTGTGTGATATCCTTCCACATATTTAGTGGCAAGGGGGCCAAAGAGATGTGCATGTGAAGGTCCAGCCTTTTATAAATGTTCATTTAATACATGTATAAACTACCTCAACTGCCAAAGCAACTCTTGATGACATACAATAAATTAATTCTTTTTAAAAGCAAAAGAAAAGAAAACCAATAAACCAATAACAAAACAAAATTACACATTGGGCAAGCAAGATAAATGCAAAAAGAATTAAAGTATCTGGTATCAGATGTGGGGTTACAGATCACCCTTTTATTAGATAATCTTCTAATTTTCCAAACTTTTCATGTTGGTGACACACTTTTTAGACATGCATCATTTCACGACACATTCTTGCAGCAGGGCACAAGGCAGGCACTAGGACCTGCGTGGAATCACAGCAGGTTTGGAGGCAGCAAGGCACAAGGCAGGCACTAGGACCTGCGTGGAATCCTGGCAGGGCTCAGAGGTAGCAGCAGCTGTGACACACCCAGACACTGCAGCCGACACACTAACGTGTCATGACACACAGTTTGGAAAGCTCTGCTCTAGCAGCTTACAGCCTCCCTGGCTACCACTTCTGGTCAGCTCTAAGAGAGCAGGAGGGATTTCCTTCCCTTGGGCCTTTTCAGAGTAGGAGAAGCCAGGGAAGTTTCAGATGGAAAAATATAATGGAAAACATCACCAGCAACAGGGCTGTCTCCTTAGAAACTCAAACCCACACTCAGAAGTAAAGAGCCAAAGACAAGGCTTGGAGAGAGCAGTGGCTTTTATTGTAGACACAAGAAGTCCTAATGATAAAGATCAGCCCTAATGTAGAATTGAGTGATGTATTTATAACAGCCCCAAGCTTCAAGTCTTTTGCATTTCTTTCACCCGCCTTCGCATGGAAGTTGGGCCTATGGCTGCTCATTTCTCAGTCTTGAATGTGAGAGGATACCTGTCCTGTGTTTTGATAACAGTCTGGTCCTGAGTTCTTGCTTCAGGCCTTGGCAGCTTCTGCCAACACATAGCTCAGTAGGACAAACAAACAAACAAACTATATTTTAGCCTAGCATGTTGGGTCAATCTACCCAGATTGTGAATTTAGCCTATTTTGCTCAACCAGCTAATGATTTATAGAGGGGCAAAGGGAAATCTAACAAAACGAGAAACTATCTTTCAATGCCCCCCCTTGTTTTTTTTTAAATTTCCAGACTCAAGAATCTCTGAATCCCAACAATTTAGAATATTGGATGGAGGACATATATACACCAGGGTACGATTCGTTAATTAAGCGCAAGGAGGCTGAATTCCGAAGAGCAAAAGTTTGTAAAATATCTGCTCTGATTGCAGCAGCTGCCTGTACAGTTATTCTGGTCATTGTGGTTCCAATATGTACTATGAAATCATGAATCCAATGATGGTTGAATCAACTCCTCCTTTGTACAGAACATTGCTTTGGATATCCCATTGATATTTAACATACCACTATATGGCAAAAAAAAAAAAGTTCCCATTGGTTGGGAAGGATATGTCAGAAGATCCCAACAAGCAAGCATGCAAAGAATTGTAGGTGGTTTTCTTTAATTTATTTATTTTAAAGGGAAAAAAAAGTACAACATCCTTTTAAACCAGCAACATGCCTAGCAGACTTAATGATGCCTCAGTTTAAATTTTTTACCAGTGGCTTTTTTCCCCACCCTTTGAAGAGAAGAAAAAATATTTCATGCAACTGGAAGTGGATGAAGAGCAAAAGTGTTTTTTTTTCCTTCCTGTACTTTTATACTGAATTATATAGATGACTATTAATTCTTGTACAATATGCATTTACCAGACAGAGAGCAACACTTATCATTTCCTGAAATGTGAACTATCTGAATGTATTGTGTATCCCATTTTGTTACACGTTCCTCGTTTGTTAGAGTTTGAAAACAGATTGTGTGGCCGTGGGGAGACTGTGTGTTCCTACATTTGGAATTAATAAGGGCTGTTTGTAATCTGGTCTTGCCCTACAATTTCCTTCGAGATCAACCCTGGGTATGGAGGTCAAGTGCCATCGGCTGTAGACCAAAAAAGATTCTGTTCAACAAGCCCTCTCCAAAAGGGACTGCTTGCATAAATACCACATTTCCAAAAGAACCTGGCATGTGCCCCCTCATTCCCTTTGAAAAGGTGGCATCACTTTTTTCACCTCCACAAATGGTACCTAAATGTCTTCCTTTCATCCTGCTTTGGCCATTTGAAACCTAATGAATTCCAAGAACTGTTTCTTGTGTTTGATGCATTCTTGGAACTATAAGCAGAAAAGTAAAAACATTAGAGAAATCCACACCGGCTCCTTTCACATTTTGAGGGAGACCATTTAAACCACCACTATTGTGGATGCACACAATGGGAACAAACAGTCATCACCCACACATTGGTACAGGGGAGTGGAGATCTATGGACCTCAAAGTGTATGAAGCTCAAGTCTGAACCATTTTTGGAAATATGTATATTAAGCCCTGACTCAGTTATGTAGAACACCTGGCTGTGCATGGGTTGGCAAGGTATTCTGCTGCTGGGCATAACGTGGTGCTTCCCCCAGTGCATTCTTTGAACATGTTCATCTGAATCCCTCTTCTGTAAGAAGCATTTTGTGCCTTTTAAAATGTGAATTGATCAGATTGTTGTGGTGTCTGTGTGCATTTTGCCACCAGATTTTCATTTTTTTAAACAAAACCTGGGTGTTCACACAGCACAGCTAACCAAGTCAGTGTTAACCAAACTGGTTAAGGAATTGTGTAGGTCCCGAAAAGGTTAAGTATGTAAGGCAAATGCAGGCAGGATCAGTTCAGCAATATGACACACTTGAAAGCCAACTAGCATATTTTGCATTATTTATACTGTACATATCTCTTAGATGATTCTGATTTTTTAAAATGTGCACCTAAGCAGGCAATCTATTTTGGAAATATGAGTCTGCAGAGAGATGCTTGTTAGATTCTTTGAAATTTTTTGTTGATTGTAAACTTGATGGCCAACCAGGATTAATTCCAAACAACTTGTAAATTGGCTGCCAGTTCAACCCACTTAATTATAATCAATGGGGGTCTGGCCAATACAACCATGTTATCTTCAGTTTTATAACAGAAGGTGTTCATACTCACTGACTCCCTGGTTCTAAACTTTTTCTTGCCCCATTCCAACTAAAATTAAGAATGACAAGTTCTATTGTTTCAATTAGGATTTTAGGCAAGGCTAACTTTAGCTAAATTTGAAACCCTGAGCCAGCTTCAGAGTTGAGCAACATGAGCCATTGAGGCCTGCTGGATATAAAGATTTGGTTGTGCAAATTGTTCAAGCTGCACAGGCATCTGGTAGAAACCATAAAGACATTGTGTGCATCATGAAGTCATCAACCAATAATGCAAATTGTGTCATTTGTGTTAGTCACATCATGATGCAAAGGACATACTTCGTGTCCTTTGCATTATGATGTCATAATGCACATGGTGTCATCTACTGCCTCTTCTTGCAGATGCCCATGGCAATGGTAATCAAAGGGAATAAACTGGATTAGATTGCATGTAATCATCTAATGCATGGTTCATTCATTCCAGCCTCTAGTTGCAGTCCTGGTATTCCTTTGTTCCACTGTAACCACCATTGACACAGGGGTGTTTCACACTCGAGTTCTTTTATACCTGGGTGAACCATTAAAAATGAAAGTACCATATGTGAGGGCATACTAAATTCTAGAGACCAAGTCAGACCTTCTTACTGGCAGTGTTCACACCACACACTTGATCCAGTCAAAACACCTGATGAATAGTTTGTTTATTTGTTTATTTACTTATTTATTTATTATTTATTTTCTATCCCACCTTTATTATTTTTATAAATAACTCAAGGCAGCGAACATACCTAATACTCCTTCCTCCTCCTATTTTCCCCACAACAACAACCCTGTGAGGTGAGTTGGGCTGAGAGAGAGTGACTGGCCCAAGGTCACCCAGCCGGCTTTCATGCCTAAGGCGGGACTAGAACTCACAGACTCCTGGTTTCCTATTGGCTCCTTCCCAGGGCTGAGAGAGAGTGACTGGCCCAAGGTCACCCAGCCGGCTTTCATGCCTAAGGCAGGACTAGAACTCTTCTTGCAACAATCACACTAACTGGGTCCAAACCCATCATTGGGAATAGAGTCCCCAACCATTTTCTCCAGGAGCTGCCCAGTATTCCATGAACCCTTGCTATTGGTCAGGCCAGGGCCACCAGATCTGGCTGCAAAAATCCAGACAGCTGCGAAATCACAGCAGAGAGATACAGAAATATCTATTGTCATCTAGTGGTTGTCTGGATTTTTCTAGCCCAGGTCTTCTAGCACCAGGTAAGGCTTTAGAATATCACCCCCTTCCTCTGGCCAGGCAGGCAGCAGTAGAGGTAGCTTGAAGCTATAGTTAGCCATGTTTGGAATCTGCTAACTGGCAGTGAATTTTGTAATGGATGGGTTTGCCCTTGCAAAAACTATGTAGGCAAGAAAGTTGATTGAGTGGGCTAAGGAATTTCTATAGTGTGACTCAGTGGCTAGAGTTAGTTTAACCCTAGATATATGTAGCTGGGTTTGTTTGGGTTACGTTTAACCCCTAGGGGCCAATTGACTGCATCAGTTAAGTGTGTTGTAGACGTAGGACCCCTTTGCTCCCCTGCCCTCATCTTTACTGTTCATTGCAGTGTTAGAGAAGATATCATATGGAAGTACATGGTAGATGCATTCCCTTTCCAACTGTCTTCTTAAAAAGAAAATATTTTAATAAAAATGATGCAGAGCAGATAGAGCATTCCATAACAAATGCAGACAGTGTGGTAAGCAGTTGACTCAATGCTGAGCAGATTTTTGTCTACAGATGCCGCAGGTGAGGAGGGAAATATTCCTGTCTGGAACCTTTGGGCTTCTGCTTGCAGTCTGGGTAGACCAGAGATGGCCAACTTCTCATCCTCCAGAAGTTGTTCAATTACAGTTTGCAGTAGCAGTGGCCAGCCTGACCAGTAATGGGGAAAGCTGCGGAACTGTAATTTCAACAATACCTAAAGTTCCTCAGGTTGGCTCCCATTTGTGTGAACAACACTGAGTTAGGCAAACCAGTTCACACATCCTGCTACGCCATTGCTTAACCATGGTTTATTGAATAAACCCAAATTGATCGGGTTTGCAAATTATATTATATTGCAGATTGGGTTACAAACAACAATGGGCAGATTCACAAGTACAGGAGCTGGGCCCCGGGGTCAGTCTGTTAAATTGGAATGAATGCATGGAGGGAGTTGTGCAGAAGAAGCTCTGGAACACTGGCAGAGCCCATCTTTTCCATGCAGAAGGAGTTCCAGGATCTCCAAGGAGATTTCTTGCCTGAAATACTGAGAAGTTTCTGCCAGGCAATATTGGCAGTATATTTTTGTTGCTTTTACAGTTCCTTGCAGAATGTTGAAAGCCTGACTCCAGAGGCCATTATATATTAGTTCAAGAGGTAAAGGTAAAGGTTCCCCCCACACATTTGTGCAGTTGTGTCCGACTCTAGGGGCCGGTGCTCATCTCCGTTTGTTAGCCGAAGAGCCAGCGTTGTCCGAAGACGCTTCCACGGTCATGTGGCCAGCATGACGCACGTGGAATGCTGTTACCTTCCCACCGAAGTGGTACCTATTCATCTACTTGCATTTGCATGCTTTCGAATTGCTAGGTTGGCAAGAGCTGGGGCGAGTGCGGGAGCTCACTCCGTCACGCGGGGCTAGGGATTCGAACCTCCGAAGTTGTGACATTCCGATCGGCAAGCCTGGCGTCTTACCCGCTGAGCCACCATGCCCCTTTTTAGCTCAAGAACTATGGTATAATAAACCAAAAGTAAACCAAGCAAATGCCCAGTGGACCTCAACAGTACCCAAACACGATGTTCTCCAAGGCTGTTCCTAAATGAACCCAAATCTGTGGACCAGAGTTTCCCCCTTCTTTGCTATTCATCATTTATTTCCTTTTATTGAACCAGTGTGCAGCACCAGCGTTGCAGTTAGTTGCAGGTTCCAAGCATGCTTGAAGGGACCAATAAGAACAGCTGTGATGACATCAAAGTGATGAGAGGTGCATGATGACATCACACATGTGTTATCATCCCCCCTCCCATGTGGATGCCCCTGAGTCAGAAGAAGGATTGGAGATCCTGCCCCATGTTTCTTAATTGAAAAAATTCCCCTTGTTTGCTTTTTTAATTCTGATTCTTAAAAGTCCAGCTGAAATATTTAAAACATAAAGCTCTCCTTATGGGTGCGCAATGCATCCTCCCACTTATGGCTGAGTTTGTCTGTTGTAGGAAGCTGATTAGTTTACTTTGGGCTTAGAGTCTTGTGCAAACTAGATGCGGCTCAAAAACCATGGCTCATGGCTTAGCGTAGTGTTTTGTGTGAACCCAGCCAGCTGTAATTTATTCAATAAGTCATTGTTAGCAAACTGGGTTTAAGTGGTGGGAACACAGCCCACAACCCAGCCCATTTTCGTCCCAGGCATTCACTGTGGCCAATGGTGGTGGTGGTATGGAAAAGTTTGTGTATGTGGATTTAACATGTTACATTTCCCATGTACAGCTATACTAGAAAACAACTCCCATATGAGTTGAATTTAGCTTGCAGTCTGGCCACCATTTCATGGTTCCATTCCAGCATTAGCTTGCATCTTTCCTATTGATTCAGTGCATGGATTGGGTGTCTTAGAGCCGTAACTATGCATGGCAGACAAAGAGTTACAAGGCTCTAGAAAGCTGAAGAGGCTAACAGGGAACAGGAGATTTGCTTTCAAGGAAGGCTCCAGGCATTTTTCCACTGTTGTTGCACAGCTGGCTCATTCTGCTAAGTGTTTTTATTTCTGCTATGTGTTCCAACAGGAATGCATAAGTTAGTAAAGGTAAAGGTTCCCCCCGCACATTTGTGCAGTCGTGACCAACTCTAGGGGCCGGTGCTCATCTCCGTTTGTTAGCCAAAGAGCCAGCGTTGTCCGAAGACGCTTCCATGGTCATGTGGCCACATGACACGTGCGGAACGCTGTTACCTACCCACCAAAGTGGTACCTATTCATCTACTTGCATTTGCATGCTTTCGAATTGCTAGGTTGGCAAGAGCTGGAGCTAGAGCGGGAGCTCACTCCGCATGCAGGGCTAGGGATTCGAACCTCTGAACTTGCGATCGACAAGCCTGGCGTCTTACCCGCTGAGCTACCACGTTACTGGGTGCTTATGTTAATGACCCAGGTTTCAAGCACAAATGGGAAATGTTGATCTTCATGCAGTATACACTTCATTAGGAATTAATGCTGTGCAGAAAAGATCTGCATATTTTTCTATCAGTTCTCACTGAATGTTATTTTTTAAAGGTTTATTTTCCTTTGCCTCTTCTATGGAGAAGAAAACTTGTTATCTGCAGACTCCTAATCCTTTTATCAAAATGACCAAAGCAGCATTGCACTGTCACGCTGCAAGCTGTATCTCTTTGGGAGGTGTGTGATGTCACGACATGTACAAAAGGGGTGGCACAACTCTATGGGGCTGCTTTCAGATTGATCCTGCAGATGTGATGTTTGTTCAACGCAGCAGACATGCCTCCATTCTAACTGCTGCTGTAAAGCATTTTAGGACTACTGCCCAAAGCAGCTATGTTTGTGGCAGAGAAAGGAAAGAAAAAAGGTAGCCGTGTTTTGGGGCTGGATTTCACCCTGTGTCCCCAGTTGCTGACCCTTCTGAAATAAATTCAAACTGAAGTGGGGAAGCAGGTGACAGTTTAGCTGAGAGAATTATTGTTATTGAGTAAGAACTGTCCAAGGGGACAAGAGTCCCCTTGGGGGAGATGGTGCGGTGATAGAAGTCGAAACATAAATAAATAAATAAAAAACTGTGATAGTTCCCCAGAAGTTTTGTGGAATAAGGTGGGCCTTGGACTTGTTTGATTCAGTTTGAATCTCCTTTTCTACTTCATTGGCATGTTTTCACTTTCCTCGAGGGTCTTCTCCTATTCCAAATTGTCCAAAGCTCTTAAAAAGTTGAGGCCAGGTGGCTTGCAAGCAGGGCCGCAACTGGGGGAGGGGGGGCAAGCAGGGCATGTGCCCTGGGCACCGCGCTGGGGGGGGGCGCCAAAATTACAAAATAGTATTTGTATACTGAATGCTTCCTGGGTGGGGGCGCAGAATCCATGTTTGCCCTGGGTGACACAGACCCTAGTTGCCCGTCTGCTTGCAAGTTGCTATGCTAAATGCCTTGGCAGAATTATGAAAGAGGGGAAAGGATGTTTGTATGTGGAATTCCAAGATCTTGTAACCATTTTCATCAGGTTTATTCTTTTAGTTGATGATCTATCAATTGCCAGCTTGCCAGCATTCCCCTAAAATATTGTTCCACATTCTGGGGCCCTCCGGATGTGTGGAGGCAGGTTTTCCACAATTCCCAGCAAAACACAGTCAATATTGTTGTCATCCCAACAACTTTAGAAATGTTCTTAGTTTGGGGAAGCTGCCCTACTCAGTCACTGCTGCTCAGTCAGGTGTACCTGTGGACAATTCATATGAAAATGGTGACTTTGGTTTGGGCCACATCCAAACATAAAACATTGAATAGGGAATGCCTACTTCCAACTTACTAAGTGTTCGTTCGGATGCCATGTGCATAGGCTGATCTGCCTTGCTGGGTCAAGGTGGCAACGCAGTGGGTTGTAAAAAGATTCACCTTTGCCCTGAGAGTTGAAATTCAGGGAAGGTGGATCTTGAAATTGTTTTTTAATTTTGATTTTTGCGTAGTAAAAGTATCTGGCAGCAGTAGCTTGCCAATCATACATTGTGTTTAGTATTGTGTACCATATATATATATATATATATATATATATATATATATATATATATATTCAATAGATAGACTTTTGTATGGAGTTAATAACAATAATATCAGCAACAACAGTAATAATACAGCTATAGATAATTTATAATCCGTAGTGTGATTGAGAAAAAATGTACTAGACAATATTACTCAATACAATAATGCCAAGCATATTGATATTTTCTTTTTTGTATGTATGCCTTATAAATAAAATGACTATATAAACAGAATAAAAGGGTAACATTAAAAGTTAATCAAGTCAGATCAAAAGTGGCAGTCCTGGGAATATGTGCCACTGACATGAAGAAGACTTACTTCTGAGTAAATCTATATAGCAGCCTTTTCTAACCTGCTGACCTCCAAATGTGGTGGATGCCCATTATTCCAGCTGGCATAACTTTTACTGGCTGGACATTATGGAATTTGAAGTCCAAGCTGTGAAAGACTGATGTGTAAGATTGTCCTTTCGGTCAGGGGTAGGGTCGCAATTGATCCCTACAATCACGGTGAAGTTCAGCTGAAAATAATGGAAAAAAACATCTCACAATCACCTCTGTTCATTTATTTCAATGGGACAGAAATTGCACCAAAGTCTTGCCGGATCAATTTGTTGTTCAATTTGCTTATGAGAGTCAGGAAATAGGAATATGTTGATTTTTCCCTGAGCTTGAGATTATTTTATTTGTTTGTTTGTTTGTTTGTTTGACCGGGGCATTTGGTTACTTATCAGATGCAATGATGCCTTTGTTTTATAAAGCTACTGTACAATGTGGCCTTTCAGTTCATGAAAATATGATATCGAATAAACTTGAAGAATTGTATGCGTCCTTTGAAGTCCGCCTAATGAAACAGAAAAATTCATTTATCACCCTGTCACCTGATAATGTTTCCAGAGGCATCAAGACACAAAGCTACAATGTGAATGGTGGGGAGGTTGGATAAAGGCACACTCTGTCTTGGCCTGGCAGGATTTTTAATGGGACTTGCGTCAGGGAGATAATAAGAAAGCTGAAGGTGATGAAAGATGAATTTATAATAATAGGTTCTTGCCAAGGGATTCAGAGCTCCTGGAGAGGCTGCTGATCAGCATCGGAATATTTCAGTGCACCGATTATTTTAAGACTGTTGACTTCAAAAGTTATCCAGGAATCACTTGCTCTAAATATAAATGGATAGGCCAAAAGAAAAAGAAATCATCCCCAAATATATCAAAAGCATGACATTAAAAACTAACAGTAAACATCCCTATTTATTTAATGTTTTAAGCTACTTCAACTACAATTCCTCATTTGAACAGCATTAACTCAGATGCTGCTGTGGTTCAGTTCACTGGATGCAGAATCAGCAATTCACCCAGTAGACTTTTGAACTAGGTTTCCTCCAGATGTGTTAGACTTCAGCTCCTCAGTTCATCAGCTGGGGATTATTGGAATTGGAGCTCGGCATAGTGGAGGGCACCAGGCTGGAGAAAGCTGGTCTATAGGGACATCAAGGACTGTGTGTGACTTGAAGAACATGAGATTTGTCCATGTGATTATTTCAGTTGCAGTAAATAAGTCAGTTGAAAATTAGACTAATGCTTCATGGGTTAGCCATAGGGATGATCCACACTAGCTGTTGAGGAATCTCACAATATTTATGCTCTCCATGGTGCTAAAGGGTCTTATGGGAGCTCCATCCGCCTTAGATGATTATCTGTCTTAAGTCATTACTTCTAAGTGGGTAAAATCACCCCAGCTATATACTGTATAATCATCACCCACTTATTTGGCTAAGTGCAGTCCTAAATGCCTGCATCTAACTCCCATCCTCAAGTTCTGAAAATGGGGATATTGTTTGTTTATTTGCTAATCACAGAAAGGCATTTGGAATTATTTCAATTTATTTCAGCAGTGATTCACTGGCTTCTCTAATCAATCAGTTGCTCTAAGTGAATAGATATTTGGGATGTCCTCTTGTAGTTTTAGCTGTGGGCCAGTTCTGAGGTGGTATAAATGGCCATGCTTGTTTTTGGTCTGGGTACATGTTGGCAGATTTGATGACAACATGCTAGTAATTAATAGCAGTACTGAGAGGTACAAAGCTTTAGGTAACTTGTCTTAATTCCAATTCCAACCTCACCTAACCTTCTTTGCAGCTGATTTTTTTTTCTAAACTATTAAAAATAGAAAGGAAGTTTTCCAGCCAACTTTGTGACAGCTGGGAGTCCATTAAAACTAGCTGATTCCCATTTGACTAGACACTGTGTAGGAGCAGAAACTCCCATATCTGTCATCCAAATATACACATGGTATGAATGCCCAAGTCATTAGCTCAGGTGGCTGTAAAGATATGCTGAAACCTTTTTATTCTTCTGGCAACCTTTCTCCATTCTCTCTTGTTCTGTTTCTCTTTCCAGTGCTGTCTTCCCATTCTGGCAGGGCTGAAATAGATTACCCCTAGCATTGATCTGAATTGCTTACTTGCTTGTAGAAGGCTTCTGACATTACATCAGCCACTCACTGGAAGCAGCTCAAGGGCCAGTTGTGGCTCAAAGGCTAGAGGCTGTCCACACTTGGTTAAATAATAATAATTTGAATGAAATCATTTTTTAAATTTGAAACCGTGAATTCACACAACATTCAGATTTAGTATTATCAGACCTGCATCAAAGAAGACTACTCATTCACTCAAGGGAGAAAGCCTAAGTCTTAGTTTTATTACTTCTGCCTTTCATCTTCTTCTTTTTTTCATTTCTCGGATTATAGCTTGCAGATATAGTCACACCCATTAAGTTCATATGATTTTAAAATCACTATTCCCACCATTTTGATTGGTCAAGAAGAACTGTATCCCAATCGTCATACAATCTACTTCATGTTACTACCTTACTTCTGCTCTTCATCTCCAATCTAATGAATGCAAAAAGTCTTAATTTGCTATTATCCTTTTCTTCATCAAAGAAGCTATAAATTTTGTCTCCTTTGACTGATTCAGATATTGTTTTTGTTTTAAAAAAGCTGATCTTCTAGCAGGACCAACAATGAATAATAATAATAATAATAATAATAATAATAATAATAATAATAATAATAATAATTTTGGACAGAAAGCTTAGCACACACATATAAAGTAGAAACAATGAATTCCAGAAAGAAGCTGCAAACTCTTTCTTAAAAGCTTGTTTAACATTCTCCTCTTTGCATTGCTCTTTGTATATGTATGCCACTTAGGCCCACTGTCATTATTGTGAAATAACTGGTAGACAATTAATGTATTCTGTGTCTTTGTCTTATGTATGCAAAAATCGTCAAAAATACCTTTCTCAATCCACCTCCCAGCACTTGAATCCTTTCCAGGATACTAACCACAGCTCAGCTACTGACTAAAGACATTTCTTGGGCTCATAATTAGTTCTGATGGAATGGTCTCTGCTGAGCTGACCCAGGTCTGGGCTTCAATCTTACACCTGTAGGCAGGTGTTCCCAACCGATATCCAGGCTCTTGACATTATAGAAACAACTTTTTCCTTTGCTTGGCTCAGCTGTTTATTGCATTGGAGGCAACTTTGGGATGGTTCATCCCTCCCTCCCTCCCTCCCTCCCCCCCCCCTCCCTCCCTCCCTCCCTCCCTCCCTCCCTCTCTCTCTCTTTCTTTCTTTCTTTCTTTCTTTCTTTCTTTCTTTCTTTCTTTCTTTCTTTCTTTCTTATTGCATGCTCTTTTTTTCCATGGCTGTTGTTTTACTTAGGAAACCAGAACATCTATGAACTTGTTATCATAGTAACATGGCTTGATTCACTGGAAATAAAAATAGGAATAGATAGAGGTAGATATGGAAACATTTTTCTAGAAGGGGGATTGCATTGTGCTTGAGATTCAGAGCAAAAGTGTATATTCTCTCTCTCTCTCTCTCTCTTTCAAAAAAAAATCTCAATAGATTGTATGGCCATGGAATTATCTCTATTTCTGACAAGTGGTTAAATAGTTATTCCTTCTTTCTAAAGAATGGAAAATGCAACATACAAGAGGTAAGGATTGAACAAGGATTTTTCAGGGTCCCCCACAAGCTCTAATTTGCAGAATGATTTAGCAGCAGCATGTCAGTTAGAAGAATGCAAGAGAGAGAAAGAGAAAGAGAGAGTTCTCCACAGTCTAAAACTTTATCTGGATTTACTTGGAAAATTAGTGCAGGTTTACATTAATATACTGTAGTAGAGAATATATGTAGGTCAGGTCAGGTCAAGAATCGTTGGGTTCTTAGTGTTCTTTGAACTTGGTTGTTTTCCTGCAGATGTTCCATTACCAGACTAGGTAACATCATCAATGCATTAACTATGCCCTTCTAGAAAGGATATCTGTAAGATATATCCTGACATCCTTTGCCAAGGAAAGATGATCGTTTTCCTGGGTTTGGCCTTAGGCCAAAGACACTAACACATTCATAGGCACACTAACACAACCCTACCAATTAACAAATTAGCTATTATCTTCTGGCTGTTTCATAGAGTCTGCCAAGTCCATCTTAAAATGACAGACAATCATCTTTGCTGTTAGCGTTTCTGTGTGTGATTAAAAAATAGGTTAGCATGGAGATAGGTAGCTTTGGAAATTATCTCAGTGATCTTTTGTTCATCATAATGGAATAATTCATGACCAGCATTTCCAGTTGCTATGATACTGGAATTTTCTTTCTTTCTTTTCTTTATTAAAGATAGCAAATAGCCATATGCAGGAAGTGTCAAATGAGTGCAAACTGGGGATTATTACTGTTAGATGGATTGTAAAAATCTGCAATACAATGAGGCCAACAAAATAATCCGATTCTGCTTGATCTGGCACTGAAAAGGATAAATCATCTCATTATATGTAAATATTTCCACAAAACTGCTAATGGGTACTCAGGGTGAAAATGAAATGTATAGCTCTAAAATGTTGTCCCAACCTAGAGTCATTCCCATTGTATTCAAGGGGTCCCACCACTAAGAAAATGTGCACTAGGTTGCCTGCATGAATGCTCGTGAAGGGAGCAATAATCTACATATTTTCAAATGTTCATGCATGTTTTCAAAAGGCATCCTTGTCTAAAGTTCTTCAAGGATGCCTTTTGAAGATAATATTGTTATTGTCCTTGGCATCATCATCATTTTAATTTTTATATTGCTCTGCCTCCTGGGGAAGTCAGAACAGTTTTTTATTATGAAGATTTATACCTTGTGTTTCCTCCAGGGAAAAACAAGCAGTATATAGAGCATCCCGTTTATTTTATTTTTTTATTAAATGGATACCCTGCTTTTCTGTTTGTGTAAACACTCAAGGCAGTTTATCTTAGGATCATGCCAAGGAACTCCTTCCACCTTCTGAAGGAGAAAGTCACCAGCAAGAGAGGTCAGGAATGTTCTGAAGGGATCACAGTGCACAAAGTTGGATTTCCAAAAGATGTGAAATTCTCCCACCCCTA
This sequence comes from Charina bottae, assembly GCA_023362775.1. Taxonomy (NCBI): domain Eukaryota; kingdom Metazoa; phylum Chordata; class Lepidosauria; order Squamata; family Charinaidae; genus Charina; species Charina bottae. Next base: position 12,315,675 of record JALMGJ010000010.1, read on the forward strand.
CTACTTCCTTCTTCTTTGAAAGATCTGCAGCTTACTTTTTGAAAGTATCACCCACATTTTCTCCTTGGTTAGCTGTCCCTGCAAGACTCTTTTCAGATAAATGTAACTCCAACCAAGTCTTTGCAGCTGTGATGAAGGTCGGGATTTGAACTTTGAAAACTCAGGGTCCTGCTCTGAAACTTCCTGATGAAGAGTAGAATGAGTTCATTCCCCTCTACTAAAACTCAACAATAGAATCGAATTTTTATTATGATCACTGACAAAAATTACAAACAGAAACACATTAAAAATAAAATAAAAACAAAACAAGTTAAATTATTACAATTGGTGGTGGGTTCATCAGTGGACAATCAAAATCTGCCTGATTTTACAGGTACTATAACAAAATTTAGCTACGTTCATGGAGACTGGATCATACTGATCTGATAACAACTACTGTACATTAAAAAGATCAGAATTTCCTGGGTGTTTTAATAGGTAAGGAGTTATAAGGTAGGTCCTTAAATCCTTATAGAGGGTAAACAGGCAGAATGTAGCAGACAGAATGGCTTTTCCAGTGGGAGTGGACTTTGGATTGCCCATCCATCCATCCATCCATCCATCCATCCATCCATCCATCCAATTTTGATGCTGCCCAACTCCAACCAACTCTGGGTGGCTCACAGCAATAAGAATAACATAAAAACAACAAAATTCAAACAATTAACTGGAACAAGTACAAAAATAACAAGACAGCAATCCAAACAACAAAGCAAAAAGAGTCCCCCGTTGGGGGAGTTGGGCGGTCATATAAATTTAATTAATTAATTAATTAATTAATTAATAAAAAGACAGAACTTCACAAAGCGGAGTCCAAACCACCCTGTCTCAAGGCCTGGGTAAATAGCCAGGCTTTCAAGGCCTTTGGGATGTCATCATGGTGAGAGCCATTGGGATCTCGGGGGACTTGATGGGATAGTGATTCCATTCTTCCTCTTGTCATATCACCACCTGCAGGCCACATATGGCTCAAGAGCCATATTTTTACAGCCTCAAGATTCCCTTAATCACTATATTGAGTTCAGTAGTAAAGCATGGATATTCAGCTGCTCAATATTATTTAAGAAAAAAGCACAGACATGTATGCACACACAAAGGAAACAGGCTATGCAGCCTGTTCAAGAATTCTGCATACACAGGAAGAGTCATTACTGTATTACTGCCACAATGATGAGGCAGATGTCATCAAGCAGACAAGAGGTATGGCTAGAGGGATTTCTCTAGGACCACTCTACTTCTTTTTCTTGTCTGTTCTGAAGCCTCCATCTTTTTATTTTCTATAGGTTATACATCCACACAGTCACATGTCACAAACATTTTAAATCATTGGAGGGGGGCATCCAGGACACACCCAGAATACATACATACATACTACATACAGATACACACAGAGCCAAATTTGGCCAGATTTCCACAATGCATGAAGGGGTCTTCCAAGAATGTTGTGGAGTAATGCCCCACCCCCCAAAAAAGCAGGTAGATACCATTTTCATTTATTATTTCAAGATGCAGCCTGCCATCTCTATTCATAGGGCACATGTAGACACTAACAGTGTCAAATAAAATATAAACAACTTTGGGAAAAACAGTTAAGGTAAAGGTAAAGGTTCCCCCTGCACATTTGTGCAGTCGTGTCCGACTCTAGGGGCCGGTGCTCATCTCTGTTTGTTAGCCGAAGAGCCAGCGTTGTCCGAAGACGCTTCCACGGTCATGTGGTCAGCATGACGCATGCGGAACGCTGTTACCTACCCACCGAAGTGGTACCTATTCATCTACTTGCATTTGCATGCTTTCGAATTGCTAGGTTGGCAAGAGCTGGGGCGAGTGCGGGAGCTCACTCTGCACGCAGGGCTAGGGATTCGAACCTCCGAACTTGCGATCTTCATCGACAAGCCTGGCGTCTTACCCGCTGAGCCACCACGCCCCTCCTTAAACAGTTAACAGCAGCTAAAATTAGTGCTAGTACAATTTTTAAAAGGAGGACTTGATTCCTTTCAGAAAAGCCAAAGATATAGGGGTTCAGTGCTGTTCCCAAGGAGGCACATATCATACTACTTGGGAGCAATGTTGATGGAGATGTATGACAAATGGCCTCTGAAAGATTGGGCCTTTTCAAGAGAGCCTACCCTACCTACTTAGGCCTTCAAATATATGGCAGTCTACCTGGAAAAAAACAACAACTTACTCTTTGGCTCAGTTCAGACAAAGTTAACTTGGTCAATTAAAGCCCTGGTGTCTGCGTATGCACAAGTTAAACCATGAATAGGTTTGAACTCAGACTATATTTGGTTTGTTTAGGATTCAATGCATCATGTGAATCTAGAATATGAGATAATTCAGTAAACAAGTGAACCCAGTCACAGACTTCATTTGTGTTTGTGATCCCACAATTTTAGTTTGGGGGGGCAACTGCCATGAAGCCAGACCTGTAGTCCTTCTGTTAAGTATTTGCACAATGCACCAAACTCTCCCCAAGCACAGCCACTGCCTTCTGTTGCTTTTATTGTTCTATTATTTTTATTTAGCTATTTTATTGTTCTTTTATTGTTCTGTCTGCTACTTGCCCTGGAGAAGATGCTGATGCTAGGGAAAGTGGGAGGCAAAAGGAAGAGGGCAAGGGCAAGATGGATGGATGATATTCTGGAGGTGACGGACTCGACCGTGGTGGAGCTGGGGATGGCGACAGCCAACAGGAAGCTCTGGCGTGGGCTGGTCCATGAAGTCACGAAGAGTCGGAAGCGACTGAACGAATAAACAACAACTGCTACTTGCAAACTGCATCCGACTCATTGATGATTTCATGGGTGGTGGTGGAGGGAGGAAAAATGCTACCTTGACAACCATAAGGTGAGAGAGAGAGAGAGAGAGAGAGAGAGAGAGAGAGAGAGAGAGAGAGAGAGAGATAAGATGATGAAAAGAATCCAGAACAAGATTACCCTTCTCTTTTCACTCTCACTCTCAGAGATTAATCTAACAAACCTAACCTAATGCCATATTGCATCATTCCTCCCCCCCTTTGGAGTGCAGTGGTGCACAATAGCTATTTATTAACTTATTTTACAGCAGCCTTTCTCAACCTTCTGACCCTGGAGGAGGAACCCTTGAAATATTCTTCAGGCCTCGGGGAACCCCCGCACATTCAGGCTCAAATATAGGCCAGACGTTACAAAATTATTCTATTTGTTTCATGGTTAGGCCTCTAGATATGCATTAAGTGTTCTTAAACTGAAAATAAAGAATGAAACTTACCTCTTTAATGTGAAGTTGCCTGAATTTGAAATAATTTTTAAAATAAATCGTGATCTCCCAGGGAACCCCTAGTGACCTCTTGCGGAACCTCAGGGTTCCACGGAACCCTGGTTGAGAAACCCTGTTTTACAGTTCTTATAGCTATAGTTCTATATAGTTCTATAGTTCTTATAGTTCAAAAGAATCTGGGCAGGTCACAACAAGTTACAATTACAAACTCAAGGAGAGTACAAGCATTTAAAGGCAAAAATAGCAAAAGCATGTGTGTTATTTTAGTTACTGTCCCGGTCACCTCTTATTACATAATTTTCTAGCTTGTCCTTCTCATAAAATGATGCAGTCATTGAATCATTGTCTTCATTCACACAACACACTTAACCTGTTTGCTGAATTCCCCATTTTCTGGGGTAACACCATACATTGAGTCATCCAGTATATAGTATAGGTCATCCAATGTACTAAATTGGATTCAATGTATAGTCATTCAATGTACAGTTTATCCAATGTACTAAAAGATAGAAAAAAAGAGATTTGATGTGAACCATCCTAATCATTGTACTGTATGTGAATGTTTTTTTTTTTACTTGACCTGATTAGTAGTGTTGTATGAATATTGCTATTTTTGTGAAAGGGGTCATTTAAACCATTAAGTCCAATCTCCAGCTCAATTGAAGAATTCAAGTTATAGCATTTGGAATGAGGTTGGCAGGACATTAGACCCATTCAACAGCTCAGTGAAGGAGCTCAGATTAAAACATTATTTGGCTTTCCAACTCCTGCTTGAATGCATGCAGTGAAGGGGAAACCGCCACCTCCCTTGAGAAGTGATTCTAGTCTTCAACTGTTCTTATTCTTACAACGTTTTCCTATCATTCAACCTGAATTTGTCTCCAGCAACTTCAAAGCATATGGAAGTAATTATATTTTTGAACACCTCCCCATGTTAAAAACAAAAGGACAACTATAACACCTTTTTCACTGTAAGGGCTTCCTTATATTTAGTACTCTTTCACAAAACTTTTCTTCTAGTTTAAGACTATTTCAGCATCGAATAAATATAGACAAAGAACTTCTTTCATATGGAATACCTATTGCCAGGGTTTTCTTCTCATTGTTATTGTTAGACTTCCTTCTCGACAAAAAAACTGCAAACATTTCTTAAGATGTATCAGGGAGGGAAGCTTTATTTTTATGGAAAGAATCATTATTTTCACATGAGCACAGCTTATACTGGTCTTCTTCTTGGCGATCGCTCGTAGCCGAGTAAGATTGTCTTCCAGGGGTAAAATCTTAACAGTGGATCCGTAAGTGGCTGTAACCAATTCTGGATCTGCACAACCTCCCACAATGAGGGCATAGGTTTCCGGGTGGAAGACTGGTAAGTCCAAGAAGAGTGTCTTTGCAGTCTTCCCAAAGGAAGATAATACATACTGCTGAGTTTGGGATATTGTTGTTGTTCAGTCGTTTAGTCGTGTCCGACTCTTCGTGACCTCATGGACCATAGCACGCCAGGCCTTCCTGTCCTCCACTGTCTCCCGGAGTTTACTCAAATTCATGTTCATTACATCGGTGATGCTATCTAACCATCTCATCCTCTGTCGTCCCCTTCTCCTTTTGCCTTCAGTTTGGGATATTAGATTTCTCCAAATGTGTAATGAGAATCTGTAGTTCCACCATGTTTCCAGCCCCTTGTTGCCCTTCAATGACTGGATAAGACCAACATTCCTTTTACTCCAGTATCTGTCTTCTCATCTAGAAAACTTCTATATGGGGATATACCCTCCCTGCACAAGAAGGTTTCATTGGTTATCAAGATCCATACCCATTGATGAACATAATTTTCCATGAAGAGGCCTGATCCCTTTATAAAAGTGTCTAAACCCATGAGCATCACTCTCCCTTGTGACCTTGAGTCATGGCTGTGTCAAAGAAAACAGTGGCGTCAATCCTGCAACACAGCGGTGCCAAGCCAAGACAGAATGCTTTCCTTTCAGGCTTTGCAACCCTCAAAAAGTGGGCCTTGGACATTCTCAAACTCAGGGGTAGGCAAACTTTACAAAAAAGGTGTAAGGGTGCAACCATGGGAGGGCTTTCTTTTCACAAGTGGCCAATTTAGATGGCACAGGTGGTCAAAGAATGTTCCTTTAATAGATTGAGAATAGGAGAGGTGGTTGACTCCCACCTCGATTAGCGTTCCAGGATGGATCCCAATCACCAGTGAAACTTTCTTTGGTCCTTTTGGGGCATGTGGACAACACTTCCCACAAAGCTGCTAAGCTGTAGCTCCCTACCATTTGATTTCCAAGGATCCCATTGGACTGCTGTGGGGCCTAGTAGAATGATTATAAATAAAGATGATGCTAGAACCTTCCTCTCTAAATAAATAGTAATTTATTATTTTAAAAAATATTGGTGGGACAGGAAGCTGGCTGACACTGAGAGAGGGGTTCCTAGGTGCATTATTGCCTGAGAGCACAACATTGCCTATCCTTCTTTTAGATCTTATTTAAGGACTTAGTTGCAATTAGACTTTTGCTGAAGTCACAGCTGTTTCTCCTGGGAAATTATACTGGGAACTGTCCAAAGTACTGCTTAAGCCCATTTTCGCTGATCTGACGTGACACACTTGCTAATTGCTTGTAGCATCTTCCCACCAGTCTCTCACCTTCTGCCTTGCTCAGCAGGAGATCACAGTTTTGCTGGACACAGATATCCACCCACACACAAGCAAAAAAGAGAGTAAAATAAGCTGGATTGCATAGGTAAGGTAACAGTTCTCATATATGGTCCAATAATGAGAACTTCCCTCCCAGGCTCTTAGTATTAATACTAATTAATGCTGTGTATAGTAACATTTTGATCACTTATTTATTCTTTGGTTACTCTTTTCATGCTTCTCCTCTGGATTTTATATTGCATTTTTATTGTGTTTTATGAAAGTGCCCTAATATAAGTTCCTATTAATTGCTTTAACCTATCATTTTTAATTGTAATCAGTGGCATCCATGATAAACTGCCATGATGCCAAAATGATGACAAAGACTGTGTTAATGTGGCTGAATTTTAAATACTATAGGAGTACTAAAAATGGAATGGAATTAGTCCTAATGGTCTTAATGGAATTTTCTGCCTTGGGCATTTGGGATTCTTCCTTAAACTTGGAGTAATGTTGTGCAGACATGGTTTCATTTCACCTAATATCATGCCACCACTGGAGGCATCTTCAGTAGAAATTGACTGAGAAGCCAAATTATATTCCAGGACAGTATATCAAGAATTATATGAACTAGAATTAGAGGATTAAGGACTCATAGAAACAATTATTTTGGAATGGGACTCCACATGTCCAAGATCCTCAAACCTGATTCCTAGAACATGATTGAAGCACAAGCCAGCCCTAAGGCACACAGATAGATGAAGTTTCAGGCCCAATAAAGACATACTCCACTGAGATAAAGGGCTCTGCCCAAGTAAATGATACACAGAAGTAGTTCCCTACTCACAAGAAGGAACTATTTAGATGGTATGCAGGTGGAGCTTGGGTGTGGACTTGGAGGCCTATGCTTAAATATCTCCAGTTTCCAAGAGCCATTCTTGTTGATCAAATGCCTGAGCTAAGAAGCATTTTGATCTCTGACATTTGAGCTCTAGACCCTGCTTGGCTTTGAAATCTGATGCATTCCATTGTAGACCATGTGAATGACCCTAGCTTGTTGCTCCTTGATTGTAAGGTGTTTTTTTAATGCATTCCCTGAGCAAGGTTAGAGTAGGGCAATTGTTTTGTGGTTCCCAGATTTGCTTTGTTTTGCTAAGAAAGGGAGAAAGCCAAAAGGAATTATTGGGGACTCTTCAAATTTCTTGGCCTTGGATGAGCAGATATGAACTCATCCTATTCTCACATAGGCATGAAAGTTTCCTCTGCTAGAGCGTCTACACAAATCTGCATGTGTTACATGATTGAAGGCTGAAGACCTAAGCAGTACCAACTAAGGAACACCTGAATCATCTCACATCTTAGTTGTGACAGACACAGAGCTCTGGATGCTGGGATAGCTGATGCTGTGTAATGGTATGTGGGAAAGACCTTGGGAGATGGGGCAAAGAGATGCTGTCTAGGGAACAGTCAGAAAAGAGACAGCATAGCCCACAGCTGGATAGTGATCAGGGCAAGAGGCTCAGGAGGGGCCCTCCCTAGTTTCTTAGGGTGTAAAGGAGACGGGGGTGGGTGGGGGGGAGAATTGTACTTTCAGACTTGCAAAATTCTATTAATGTAGCTTACCTGGTCATGTTTCCTGTCTAGTCTAACTGGTAAGGCTGACATGCTGTGTCAGGAGCTTTGACAAACACATCTAGATTAATTTACCGATCCTTCAACTTGTTTCCATAAAGCCTTCACTCACCATTGGCCATGCTGCACAAGCTTTACTATTTAACACCTCTTGGTAATACACTTTCTTGGCAGCCCTGCAAAATGTCAGCAGACAAAATGAAACTTGCTACCTTTTGCTGCAATCAACACCTACTCCAGTATAAAATAATCCTGTTTTCCCAAAAGTACGGAGCTCTTCTACTGCCAGAAGTTGGTCTTTCAATTCCACTTTTTAGAATTATTCAGCCAACATTTTGATGCCCTCAGATTTTCACCTTTCGTTTGGAGTTTGCTCTGCTGAAAGCCAAACTGAAGTTATATTAAGCTCATCAATTGTCACAGAAGTAATGTAGTGTCAGTACCGAACTTTAGACAGCTTTCTTTTTAAGCAAGGATGTATAAACTGGACTGTTCCAAATTGTTCATCGATAGGCATGGTCTGTCTTGTTTAATGTGTAAGCTTTTTTATTTAAAAAAAACCCTAATAAGCAATAAGATGTTTTTAAGAATATGCTAACATATTGTTTGTTGAATCCATTTTAATGCATTTTGATAGACTTTTAAATCAAGAACTGTCCTATCCTGTTTGGAAACTGATAGCTGGTGAACAGCCAATCTATGTTACTTTAGGAAGAGCAGATTTAGGTCATTACAGCTGTACCAAGGTTAGGTTTGTGAAATACTCTTAGTTTGGATGCTACTTCCAGCTATTTCCTTTCTGAAAGGAGACTGGATATATCTTGAACAATGGTGTACATGGCACAAATGGCAACATTTGGAGGGAAGACAAGGTCCCATAACCTTGGCTTGTGGCATAGTGTGCGGACCCCAGCATCCCTTCCCATTGCATGTGGTCTTGATGAAGGGCACTTACTGAAGATCTGGATATAGAAAACACATACAGGCTGGGTTCAGTTTGTTTAACCAGGTTAGGTAAGCCAATGCATTTATACAGCATATGTTTGGTTAGTATTAATCATATTTGTTCATGGTTTATCACATTGTGAACCCAGTCTATTTGGCTCACTTATAGTTCAATGTATTGTGTGACCCCCAGAACATGGTCAATTCTGTAACAAAGCTGTGTCCTGTTTGAATTCAGCCACAGTAGCAATCAAGATGATGTGTATGAAATTCTGCATGCTCCATAGCTCCATGTTAAATGAAGCTTTCTTTATTTTTCATTGTGTCCATCTCTTATGGGTGAGTTCAAAAGAACTGGATAATAGCTTTCTTGGGGAGTATAATGGAATCCCTAACAGACCTTGGGAACACAGAGGAGGCAGCAAGACAGTTACAGGAGAAAACAGGGCCTTTACAGAAGAGATTCTTGAGACCAAGTGAGGGGGAAGCATGAGAAAGAGACTCACAGTAAATCCACCTTAATTATAGTAGGTATAAATGATAGGCAAGGATTACTTTGGGAGGCTTTCAAGGTTCTGTTATGCTACCCTACTAGCAATAAAGATATTTCTTTTTTCTGAGCTTACCAGCTTGGTAGGGCTTGAGAGGGTGAACTAGAATCATAGAATCATAGAATCATAGAATCATAGAATCATAGAATCATAGAATCATAGAATCATAGAATCATAGAATCATAGAATCATAGAATCATAGAATCATAGAATCATAGGGCTGGAAGGGACCTTGGAGGTCTTCTAGTCCAACCCCCTGCCCAAGGCAGGAATCCTCATACCATCTCGGACAAATGGTTGTCCAATCTTTTCTTGAAAACCTCCAGCGATGGAACACCCACAACTCCAGGAGGCAAGCTTAATAGTTCTCATTGTCAGGAAATTCCTCCTTGTTTCCAGGTTGGATCTCCCTCTGAGGAGCTTCCACCCAATAGAATCATAGAATCATAGGGTTGGAAGGGACAACTGCTTTATCATCTGCTTATGGGTTTTCCAGGTGCTGCTCAGGTCCAATGAAGAAATACACCAAACTATCTGGTATAGTAGCTATGATTGGACAATACTGTCACCCACAAGTAGCTGAGCCATAGTTTGATAAATTAATCCAGTTGTCTTGGTTGGCATAACATACTGAACCAGAAATGAATTACTTGGGCTGGATTTCTACAACCTGCTACACTAGGCTAGAAAGAGATTAGGTCATTTATGATTCAGTGTATTGTGCAAACCCAGCCATTGTCTTTGTGTGCTTGGTCAGCAGGCATCATGTTTAACATTATATGATTGTTTCAGCATAGCATGTCCTGTGAATTTTAGCCTCCAGCTTTAAACTCAATAGTTTCTCCTGCAGCCAGGAACAACACACGAAACACACAAAGTAAAACAGAGGCACCACAACTGAGATAATTTGCCGTTAGATTCCATTAAATAATTAATTAGTTCCCATTGATTCCGTTCATTAATTAAATCCATTAATTGCTATTATATTTGTAATTTTAATTTTGCATCTCTTGTGAATTTCTGTTAATCCAAGCTTAGGGTGTTGGGTGAACCTGGTTCAGGACTAGGGAAGTAGCTTCTCCTTGTCTGATGTTGCTGGACTCCTGGGTTTACTTTGGCAGGATGGAAGCACAGTTTTATGTTCCCCACATCCACAGATGGTGGGTGATAGATAAACCTTGCAAAAAAAAAGGGAGGGAAATGCATTACTAAAAATGAAGAGAAAGAGATTGCACATGTGCATGAAACTTGCCAATAATATCAAATATGTCCTTTTTTTAATGGATGGGTTTGCACATTGCCCTGAACCACATTTCTAAAATCATGCTTGGATACATTGAAAGATACTATTTCCCCCTTCTTCTGGTTCTTCATATTGAAGATGAACTCTGACTAAGCAGCCTTTCGAAAACAGTGAGGGTAGCAAAATGTTTGGTTCAGTGAACACAGAAATGTTGAGAGCGTGTGGTGAAAGCTCTCACTGAACAGCTGTTGTGGCAGGGAGCTTATCTATACATAAGTAGCTGCCACAATGGCCACAGCCAGTCACAGAATGCTCAGCAACACCCAAAAGGCAGAGTAGGAAAGTCATTTTCCACCATTCCTTCGAGCTCCCTGTGATACCTCATCTGTGCAGGTTGGACGTTCCAATTCAAAGCTCTGGGCTCTGATCATCTGCTCTTTTGTGACAGAAGAATACTGATGGGAGTTCCAGAAGCATGTCTGGAAATAAAAACAATGCAAGAAGAAGCTGGCACTTAAATGTGGCTTAATATTTTAATGTCTTAAAAATAACGTCAGCTGGGGCAGGGACCTAGAATGGGGGTATGATTGCTGCCTTTGAAACAGAATGCTTTTGAGCAGACAGCTGATTTCTGCAAAGCAGGCCACATGGACCCTAAAGTTCTGCTCCCCAAAGGCATTTGGCCCTTTCAACCAACCCCTTTCTTAAAAAAAAAAAACAAAAAAAAAAACTGAGCTGCCATTGGTAGATACTGTAAATCAGATCACAGTCTTCTTCTTGTACCTTTAAGAGCAGTTTTGTTTATAACATTTCCTAATAATTGCCTTTCTCCAAATATTTTTTACACTCGCTTGGGCTTGTGCCCACCTTTCTCCCTTTTGTTCCATGGCATCATTCATCTGCCGTTTGCATTCTGTCTTGTCCTGCAGAACCTGATTTCTGCAAGGGCACAGCAGGAGGTCAAGGTGACAGGCTGTTTTCAGGGAAGGAGTAGCTGAGTTTTGGCAAGGTGGGGACCTCAAGGTAGCCAACAGGCTGTCACTCAAAGCCTGCTGCTGAAATATATTTGAGTAAAACTTATTGGGGGAGGGGAGGATTTATTTGGTCACTGAGCCAGTTAACCACTGAGCAAACATAGCCAATAAAAAGAAACCCCCCCCCTCCCATTTCCCTGCCAATAATCATGGTGGAGAATTCTGAGACACCATTTCTGAATAAAGCTCTCAATCTTACGAAGCCTGATTATGGAGACTTGATTTGAAAGCAATTCAATCAAATCTCTGAATTTTGTCAACTCTCTGAATTGGACCAATGGTTTGGCTCAAATTATTGAATTGGATACTCCTGAATCAATGTGATGATTTGGAAGGGTGTGTGTGTGCAAACCAACTTCCAAAATTGAGTCAACCCAATTCAATAATTCCACTTGAAGCCTCTGACTGATTTTCCAAACCAACAATTCAGATGAGAGATTGTTTATGCACCCTTTTTACTAGAACAGGATGATTCCTACAGATTTCTCAATAGGACTTTTTACTGTATGTAGCGAGGGAGCAAAACAGGCTGTCTGCCCTAAAAATAACTAAATTGCTTCATTGAGGATTCCAGTTTTGGTTTTCCCCTTCCTGTGCTTTCTTCATTCAGCAGCCTAATTGTATGCTTGTCTGTTTATTTTGTTTTATTCTTGGTTTGCTACTGTTAAGCATTTGGGGAATCTGAAACCTTGCTGTTGATTTATGTATTTAAAGTGCCTCGATTCCACTTCTCATTATTGAAAGCCCCAAAGCAGATTGCAATAACCATAAACTTACTCCAGGTGAAAACAGAGTAAAAATAATCCCATAAAATGGAAATGTTTAAGAGCATTAGTGGCTGGGGAAGGTCAACATAAAACAAAAACAAAAATGCAGATTTTAAAGAGCAGTCTGAAATATTACCCTATAACCTTGAAGCATCTGCAGATTTATCGGAAGGCTTGATTCCCTATCCATCTTTGGTCAGTAAACAAACTCCAGGTTTCTTGATATCTTTCATCTGTACTTTCTGTCTTTTGTTCCAATATCCTTTAAGACCTTTGGCTTTCTCAAGGCTTTTATCACCTACAAATTTCCTGTCCCAGAAATATAGAAAACACCATTTCTATTTTTTTTTAGAAGACTGCCTTTTATAAGTGATAAGTTCTGTCCTCTTGCACAGTGCCTGAAGGTATCCATTTGTTTTGAATATATCTACTGTTTCTTTGATTTATATGTTTATTTCCTATTCAAGGGATGCAGATCATTGGGTCATTCATTTTTGGTTTGGGGTGTTATAGCTGTGTTCCACCTATCTATTTATGTGCCAATGGGAAATTGCCTCCCAATCTACTCTAATATTTTTCCTCTATGAATTGAATAAAGTATCAGTGGACTTTTTGAGAAGATGGAACCCAATGTCCAATTGCATGGGTACAGTATGTGCCTTCACTTCAGGATCTCAAATTAATTCAAAATCCTGTTGCTGATCCCCCCCCTTTTTTTTTTTTTCCTGCATAGAAGAGAAAGGAGCATTTTGCCAAAACATACCACATATCAAGATCTTGCACATTATTAGTCCTTCTTGTATTTTGGGCAGAGAAGCATATAAGCAGAATCCTCTATAATCCTTACATCAAAGGAAGAACATCTACGTAGATGAATATAGATAAAATGATGGGAGAGTTATTTAGAATGCCATGGGCTACATCACTCTTTGCAAATAAAAAAATAATATTTTCTTTATGGTCCAAAGGGGGAAATGGACTAAGTGAAATCCAAGATAAGGATCTGAAAACCCTCTTCTGAATTCCAAAGAGATATTTGACCTAATCAGGGCTGGCCCAGGTTTGAGAGCACATTAGGCTAAGCATATTAATTATGATTAAGATCAGGGGATGGTTTTACCTTTTTAATCCCTCATAATGCCCTAGAATGGTATTATATCAGTGGCATTATGGGAAATTCAAAGAGCGGTTAGATTTATTTTTTAAAACTTATTTCCAAATGTAGAGGCTGCCTGATTCCTTGATGCTCTGGGTGTTTTACCAATATAAAAGAAAAACAACATATGGAGATACAAGTAAAAAAGAACTCAGAAAAAGAATCTACCAGGCCATTCAACAGACATAACAAAGATAAAAAAATAAAAAGGAAAGTCCCCAACCACCCTGTCCCAAGGCCTGGGAGAACGATGTGGTGACCTAGATGTGGTGACCTGGAGTAGCTCAGAGCATCTTGGAGGTATAAAAGTTCAGTGGAGTCTATCAAAATACTTGGGGGTCCAGCAACAGCTGAAGAATAATAGCTGCTCAGCCCACCTTACCATTGCAATGGACACTCGGAATGTATTCTGCTAAAGTATGAACATGTTTGAGGATTTCACAAAGATGACATCTTTTTAACAACATTGCCATACTAGTCAAGCAAAGGATCAAAGATTTCAAAAGAAAATGCAGAACAAGGAAAAAGGAAAATACACAAAAATAAGAAATTTGATGGGCATGTATCTCTCTCTGCTGAGTTATTATCCATTTTTATTAGGTGTCAAAGATGCCTGGAGTGGGGTGGGGAGAATCTCTCTCTTACCCAAACAATTATTTCAAATTCCAACCCCAAATAACATTAAAGAAAGTTTAACACAATGTTATCCTGACAATGGTTGAAGATGTTACGTCATAATGTGGTTAGTATGGTTTTGGCTAAGTATACTAGTTTGTGACCATGGTTTATAGCTTAGCTTGTTGGGTTAACCCAATAAATTGTGGTTTACTCAATCAATTATTGTCACACAACCTAAGTCTTACCATCACAGGTGATTACTTAACATGCATTACCCTCCCCAGCCTGGTACTTTCCACAAGTCTTATACTATCACCCCTATCATGTGCAACAATCCTGCTTCAGCTAGGAATTATGGGTGTTACTTATCCAATGCATCTGTATGTGCCTTCCCATTATTGCAAATCTCAGAGCAATTTAAAATAGAATAATTAAAATGCTATAATTTTAAAACAATATAGAAATGAATTTAGAGCGGGCCACAATGTGGCACTGGTCTGCTAGAAATGGCACATTCTCCCTGCCAGAATCTTTGTCTCCAGTCCCTTTTTTACAGATCTAGAGAACAGGTATTCTTGTACACAGAATATATATGATTCCAGGCTGAAAATCCCCATTTTTCTAACTTGTACAGATAAACAAGGAAAAGTAAACTTCAGAAAAACAGAAATCAGAAAACCTAATGCAAATGTCCTGGTCTGATGTCTTTACCTGTTTTTACTAATGCAAAATCCTTTTGAAACAAACATCTTCTGCTTGTTTTCCCTGGAGTTGCTTTTTCCTCCCCTAGGATTTCAATCTTTAATCCGAGGCAGTAATCCATTTGCAAGATGATAAGGGCATATGTGATCACTGCCAGAAGATCCTGATCCAGGAAAGGTCCGCACTGGCATACCAGCTGAAGTTGGGCAAAGGACTTTATGGCCATAGCTTTCATCTGTTGTTCCACAGGAGCTATGAGTCCAGGAAGATCCCCAAAATACAGACCGGATCCTTTAGGATAGAGCTACCCCATGCAGAATTAAAGAAGGTACAAGTTAATAAAAGATCAATAGCTGCTAGTGACTAGTTTTATTTGATATTTACCATCTCCAGAATCCAAGGCAGCCCACCTTTAAATACCTTTCCAGATGTAATAGAGAAAAAGGTAATTGCTTTGAGCTTCCCAAATGCATTTGCTTGGCCACTGTGTGATGGAGAGATTGCATTTGCTCAACCCATTAGTCTGGTTGCTGATTTGTACAAAACATTGAAGCATTAGGTAATTTAAGTGGCTGTGTTCACAACACACATTCAACCCTCCCCCCAAAAAAACACTAACCAAAATGAAAACTTAATTTGTATGCTGTCCAAAGCTACCAGATTTTTAACTGAGCTGGTTTAACATATTATGCAAATAGTAGTGGCTGCAGCTAGCAATTCTAATATGCTAAAATGATAAAATATGCATCATGGTTTCATAACATAACCTCTGTCCATTTGGATTTGTGTCATGAAATAATGCACAAGTGCATAAATGACAGAGTTTGTGATGCAATTTCACAAGACATGTTTCGCTACTTGCCCCTGTGTTCCCTTTTGCAGATATCCACGTGTGCAAGTATAGAATTTTGTACTAAATTGGCTCGTGGCCTGATCTGCATTAAGGACTTTTCTTATTTTCTTATTTCCTTCCTCAAAAACATGGTGTTCATGAGTGCTGCACAGTCTTCATGCTTGGCCTCTATTTAGTAATTTTGCCACCCAATTAGAGAGGATGATTAAGTATCATAATTTTAATAGGCCAGATCTGCACAAATAGAGCTTTGAATCAATAAGAGTGGAAAAATAGTTTGATTTTGACTGAAACAGGCACCCAGGGCTGATTGTAAACCAAATGGTGCTTAGGGCAAAGAGACTATAGGGTTGTTCCTGCATTTGTCCAGTTTTTAAATTCCTTCTGGTGTTTTTGTTTTTTAAAAATTGCCCTGTACTACAGTTTTTATTCCTTGATGTAGATGTGGAAAAATGAGCAGATTTCTCAGTTAGGCACTATCTGTTGAATGGATACAGAGACTGAATTTGTTTCTGCAAATAATCTTGGAAGCCCACAGCATTAGTCAAACATGTTCGTGGGTGCCATGTTTACAAAAGATATTAACTTCTTCTTTTTTATTTGCTGATCAAAGAGTTGAATCATGCCAGTCATGACAGATAACCATTTGGTCTCCTGATTTAAGGCACGGACACAGATTGCCACCCTTAAAGTTGTGCTTGATGAGTTGCAAGTGATAAAATGTATACTCCATTACTTCCCCATCAGTTCTTATTCACATAAAAAAAGGATTTTGTTTTTGAAATACCTTTTTAAGGAATACACACATATACACATACACATACACATACACATACACATACACATACACATACACATACACATACACATACACATACACATACACATACACATACACTTAGTCTGGACTCCTGGCAACTGCCTGGACAAGTCCTTGCAGTTTTCTTGGCAAGATTTTGGAAGTGGTTTGCCATTTCCTCCTTCCTAGGGCTGAGAGACAGGGACTGGCCCAAGGTCACCCAGCTGGCTTCATGCCTAAAGCAGGACTAGAACTCACAGTCTCCCAGTTTCTAGCCAGATGCTTCAACCACTACACCAAACTGGCTCTCTTTAATAAATTTTAGAGGAATTTTAATTAGTGGTGGAAAGTATCTTCACAGGTTCAGGTTCACACAATAGTCCTAGTCTGGTTATTGAATTAACCTATTTTATGAACTTGTGTAATATCAAAACGGTTGCTTCAACAACATGCTAAGCCACATGGAAGTGGTAGTATTGTGTGAATGATCTGCTAAGGTGTCCTGTGAATACAGCCCATTAGGAACAAAATAGCCAAACCATGTTTGCGAATGTCTGCTTTTCATGCATAATCCTTTTTCCCCACCGGAATCCGGTGTTGCATTTAATTCAGTTTTGAAGTAACTGATTGGCGAATAGCTATGTCCTGTCTTTTATTTTAATCATCTGTCCAGCTCTCTTCAATCTTATTTTATTTTATTATTCAAATTTATCACCGCCCATCTCTACAGCAGTAGACTCTGGGCAGTTTACAGCAATAATAATCTTCCCATGTTTCCATTAAATCCCAAATAAAGACATGTGGAAGAAATGGCTTCCATAGATTATGGTTCTACTCCTCTTCCTCCTTCTCCTTCTCCTCCTCCTCCACTACCACACCCACCACACAAGTGGCTTCCTCTGCCACTTCCAACAAGAAAGGATGCTCAAAAAGCAACACAAAGAGGAGATTTTAAAGAAATTCTCAAAGACCAAGTAGAAAAACAGGGGGACTTTTTAGAAGTGCTAGCAGTGTCTCTTTTACAACTGTGTAGCCCATTTCCTCTCCACACAATAGTCTGTCATTTGGCTTTGGGGAGTTTCAGGTAAGAACGATTGCTCTAGCATTTAGGTTTCTCCAAGCCTGCTTATATTTCCCACTTCCCTGAGTAGAGGTTGCTGTTTTGGCAAGACAGGGGACAGAAATAATTAGCCTATCAGCTTTTGATAAGTTCTCCATCTCAATGTGGTACCCTCCAGGTGTGTTTGCATGACAATACCCAAAATTTCCAGGTGGGCAGGAGGTGACATAACTGGTGTCAGGAGGTGAACTATTGAAACAATGTGGCTCTGATTTGAAACTTGTTTATTTATTTTTCAACCTTGACCCTTCAAGCACAGCTATCAAAGAGAAGATGCATAAACTTTGTTGGAACTTGCCTAAGGTACTTAATTTCTTTGCAGTTCTTGGTTAATGGAAGAGCTCCCATTTCCTGCCGTAAGGAACTGCATATTTTAGGATGCATGAATGTGTTCTTCTTTTCTTTTTTAGTGACAAATTTATTCTGTTTTTGCCTCTTATTATCTTGGATCATTAACCAGCATCCTATCATAGAATGTGATTGGTGAAGCCTGTTGGAATATGTCACAATGTAAGATTGTATCTCAACTGGCGCATTTAGGGAAAAATTATTTTCTTTCTGCTGCAACTTTAGTATAGGCAAGGAATTCAAACATGGAAAGTTCTATTGTTGCAAGGCTGTTTCATGTCTAGATAATATGTGATACCTTAGCAGCTAATGTAAGTTTATTTATTTCATATGGCATTTTTCTTGCTGGGAAATCTCTTGTGAGGTCCAGCAACCGGATGTGTAGACTATTTAGCCTTGACAAGTCACGTTGCCCGGGATGCACCACAAGGAGGCTAGTCTACATTGTACCCACTGTTACCTTCCCACCGAAGTGGTACCTATTTATCTACTCGCATTTGCATGCTTTCAAATTGCTAGGTTGGCAAGAGCTGGGCGAGTGCAGGAGCTCACTCCATCGCATGGCGCTTGGGTCCCGAACCGCCAAACTTGCAACCCTCTGGCTGACAAGCCTGGCGTCTTAACCACTGAGCCACCATGCCCCCTGCAGCCAATGCAAGTATAAATCAAAGACACAGCATCTATGATCTGGTTCACACATTATACTAGACCATGATTTGGTTAACCATTATTTATTCAAGCCACTGTTGGCTGGGTTCACATATTATCCCGAACCATGGGTTTCTTCATTTTGCTGGATTCACACAATGCTAAAATATGTAATCATGATTACAAATCATATGGCTAGTTCACACAACACAGAAAACCACATTATGGCTTAATATGATGCACAAATAAAACCTGTAACTTGCATGGACTGTAAATAGACCTGAAATAGTGTCGCACTTTTAATTCCTGATTTCTACACTCATTCTGCTTAAACAAAAACAAAGCATGGGATTCCTTTTAATGTTTGGTGCTACTTGCAGTGAAAAAGGAAGCATTATTTTAATATAAATAAATACTTCTAAAAAAGATCCTCCAGGTGGGGATGAGGTCACAATATAGACAAGGAAAAGAAATTCACCTTACATCCATTTAAAACCTAGCATTTGAGGTTGAAGATAGTGCCCAGGAATTCTGGATGTTGCAGACTCAAGACATTTGGCAAGTCCAAGGTTGGGGAAGGTTGAATTGACCAAAGCAAAGGGCCAAGTATCTGATGTGGGTGATGACTGAAGACCAGTGTTTCTCCACCTTGGCAGCTTGAAGATGTGTGGACTTCAACTCCCAGAATTACACACATCTTCAAGCTGCCAAGGTTGAGAAACACTGCTAAAGACAGTGCAATTTTTAATAGTATTTTTGCTATTACTTTGGGGAAATACTTATATTGCTTTTCTTCATTGGAACACACTAGAAACAAGTATAGCATTGATTGTAAGGGAATGCTACACTAGTGCAGACAGGAATTCTTGCTTTTATCTGCCAAGTATTTTCTAAGCAGTTTGCCAAGGTTTGTAATCCCCTGGTTCATTGTAACATGACCTGCTGCTTCTGTTCAGACTCAGCTGCATTGCTTGGCAGGCACCAATTAGTGGCAGTCTTCTTGTTCCTTATATAGAAAAATAGTCATGAACTGACCAAGTATTTACCAAGGCTTGAGTGTAACAAGGGGTGTGCAAGCACATAATTATCCCAGAATTCTTTGCCGATGGTTGGGTAGTGTGTGAGAAACCGCCAAGAGGGACTAGGTGAAATTCATAAGGATCAACCAAATGTGCAGAGATGAAGAGGAGGTGGAATAGCTGCATCTCTCATCTCTAATGTACTCTATAAAGGTACCTCTAATCAATGCTGGAAATGTGAAAAACATGAAGGGTTATTTTACCATGCATGGTGGACTTGCAAAAAAAACCAAAAAAATATTGGATACAAATACACATAATGATGCAAAGAATTTAAAAGTTTAATATACAGATGAAACCAGAACTTTTATTATTGAGACTTACGGATAGCCAATTAGAAAAGACTTAAAGATACTGAAATGCCCACAATGGAGGAGTGGATTGTGAAGATGGTGGAATTTGCAGAAATGGCAAAAATTGATCTGTTTGATCAGGGATAAGACAATACAGTAAGTACTTTGATAAAAGACTGGAAACCTCTTATGGACTTTTTGCTGAAAATGGAAAAAAATGAATTGTTGATTTATGGATTTGCTGATTAAAAATGATTGAATATGGGAAGAAGGGAATCATGTAATTTTAAGGAGGATTGAGAGACAATAGGTTTGTTAGTAACTGCTGTAAAGGAGATTGGAAGTCATTTTTAAAATATATTTCTTTTCTTTTTTTCTATCTGTATTACTTTTTGCACTTTTTCTTTATCCTTACTTGCTTATCCTTATCCTTAATCACACTGAGGCTGTACAACAAAAAGTGCAAATAAGCCACATTTTAGCCCAGTGTGTTGAGTGAACCCAACCGCATTATGATGATTAATCAGAACCAGTTCATAACATTCTTGCCAAAGCTAAGAACAAAATAGAGTTCTTTCTATTTCATGTACAGTTAGACTGTTTAGCCAGTTCGACTGTTTATTTCTTGATTCATTATATCCCATCCTTATGTACTGATGTCCCATCTTCCCTCTTGAGAGTTCAAGGTGGTACACACAGAATAATGGCTTGTCAGTTGCAGAGCTGGCTCTACCATTAAGGAAAGTGAAGTGGTTGCTTCAGGTGGCAAAATTGGGAGGTGGCAGAAATGCTGGAAGAGACCATAAGCTGTGGACCTATGCTGTCTGTGTGGTACTACCTAGCTATCCTGATGCCTTTTAGGATAGTGGAGACACTACTCAATAATCAGAGATGAAGGAAGATTGACCTAGAAACCATGTAGTGTAATGGTTAAGTGTTGACTTGAGCTGGGCTATCACAGCCTTCATTTTTTTACAGAGCTCAGTGGGTGATTAGAGGCCAGTTATTTATGTCATCCAATTTACTTATCAGGGTTGTTGTTAATGGGATAATATGAGGGCAGATCTCCATATAAGTTGCCCTGAGCTCTAGAAGGAAAAATGGGATATAAATCTAACAAAGAAATTATTCTATCTAGATGGCTCCCTCTTTTTTCTTTTCTTTCTCCCCCCCCCCCAATATATTTTGTCTTTAACAGACATATAATTCAATATGTATAAGTACTATTTGAATTTTTTTTAATGGTGGAAAGGACTGAAGATTCTGTTTCTGTCCTTGGCTTCTTTGCTATGCCAACATGTTACAACCAACCAAAAAGGTTTGGTCCTGAAAGGAAGAAGATTGTCTGCACCAGATGCAGCTTCTCTGAGTCAGCAGGAATGAGACCCAAAGGAAGAGAAATGTTGTTTTCTTTCTGCTGATTCTCATTTGATTTAATAAAAAAGAGTTTGCTTTCAAAATTTCTTTTGAAGGACAAGAGAAGTTTGGTGAAATCTTCATGGGTAGAATAGGTGCAGTTGTTTAGGGATGTGGTAGCCAAGAGATATGCTGTTTTTCATTGTACAGTCTTCTCTTCAGTGGCCTACAGCCTTTCTGGTTTAAATCTCATAGGAACACATCAGAAGAGGACACCTTCCATGAGATGATGCTCTTCCCACTGGTTAGGGGGAGTCCTACCTTGGTGGAAGTCATGAAGCATTTCTGCTTCTAAAGAAATTTGAAGGAAACATCCAATCTCTGCCCACAAAGAGGGTGGAGAATTAAAACAAACAAAACCCAATATGTGCTGTGCTCTTGAAGGAACAATACATTGCTGATAGCATACAACCTTCAATGCAGAAGCCGAAGAACTTCTATGGTGTGTGGGCCCAACACGCACATTGCACTCAGACACTACACCAGGGGTGGGCAACGTCAGGCGGCCCGCGGGGCTCCCGCCTAAGGCCCACAGGGTTCCCGCCCGCAAACCCTGCCCCTTCCACACGATTGGCTCCTGCCCGCAAACCCCACCCCCCAGTGTTTGTGATTGGCTCCCGCCCACAAACTCCGGCCCCTGGTCCGTGGAAATCCCATAAACCCCACCCCCCCCGGTCCCCAGTTATAAATATCCAAATGGCCCTTGGCAGAAAAAAGGTTCCCCAACCCTGCACTACACCCTTCTAATCTTCTCATTCTACTAAACTCATGTGGGCCAGATGTTCAAGTGCTAACAGCAGCTCCTGACTCTCCCTCTCAGATTCCCATCAAGAAATAGAATTGAGGAGGGGGGAGAGCATGGCCCTTCAAGGCATCTGATGAGCCGTCAAGATGTTAATTTCTTGCAGAAAGGCAATTTATTATTCACCACAGCTCCTTGGCATCTCCACTTTGTGTCACAAAACACACAGGGCTGTCAACTAGGTTGTGCCCTTGACAGCTTGCAGATATGGAGCAAAGAAAGAGAAGGTTTGCAAGCCAACAGCTGACCCTAAAGGCCCATTCCAGGGGGAAGGTCCTTTATATCTTTGAACTTGAAATGATGGTGAAATGAAAGGCAAGGGGGTATATTTGGGGAAGATCTGGTGAAAAAGCAAGGAAGAAATTAAAATAGGGGGAGAACGTCTCTGCTCTTGATCTGTGTCACTGCATCAGAAGTGAGTCATTGATATACGAGGGGGGAAGAGCATGGAGGGGACAAACACTCTTTTCCAGAGGGGGAGGGCAGAGTTTAATCTTAGAAACCCTTAAAAGCACATAATTGTATAGATACAGATACAGATTTAGATATACAATGTGCAGAATGGAGAATGGATACTTTCTGCTTGGGCCAGTGCTAAAACTGCCTCTTCATGACTTCTGTCATCGGTTTGATGCAATATGTTGTCATACCTTTTCTGTTCTTGCTTTATTGAAAATATAGACCTTTAGTTTCTGGCAGAGGGAAGAAGGATAATAAAGATAACTTTTGGTACTGTGCAGTTTGCTGTGGTAAAAATTGCTTACCAGTGAAATCAACAAACAGGGTCCAAATGATTGTTTTGGTGGTCCAAAGCTAGCAGGTGACAGTGAGAGCAAGAGCTACAAGGCCACGTGGATCTTATACAGTAAGAAATTATAGGAAGAGAACCGTGTTAGTCTTTGATGGCAACAAAATCAGAAATCTGTTACCACCTTTTCCAAAAATGATTAAAAATGTTATTAAAAGGCATAAGCTTTTGTGAGCTGCAGCTCACATCATCAGATGCAGTTTATTCATCAGATGCCCTTCATGAAAGCTCATGCCTTTTAATAAAATGTGTTAGTCAGAAAGGGTGCTACCAGATTCCTGATCTTATATAGTATCCTTGAGTCCTGGGTCCTCTCAAGATGTGGACTCGGTGGCCAATTAGTCACTAACAGGCACAGAGGGGCACAATAATAAAAATTCCATTCTTAAGGATGTTACATGGGAGGTACTGAGGAGCACATCTATGAACTTGAAGAAACATAGAGCAATACTATCTTTTTATAGGTAAACATACAAATAGATTCAACTTGAGTTCTTATTCCAACCCACCACAGGCTTATTTTTTATATACAATACCTAAAAATTTGATCCAATAATTTGTGGCAGGAGGCATAAGTCTCTCCTTTTATCAAAACGTGGTTTGGAATATAAATGTGGCAATGGAAGTAGGTGTTAAGATGTCATGTCCCAAAACAGAAAATATATCACAACCAAGAGGTCCAAATTTGCATAAAATTTACATCATTTTATATTTGCGTGTAATAAGCATCATATATAGGGTTTGTAAGAGAGCCAGTTTGGTGTAGTGGTTAAGGCATCAGGCTAGAAACCGGGAGACTGGGAGTTCTAGTCCTGCCTTAGGCACAAAGCCAGCTGGGTGATCTTGGGCCAGTCCCTCTCTCTCAGCCCTAGGAAGGAGGCAATGGCAAACCACTTCTGAAAAATATTGCCAAGAAAACTGCAGGGACTTGACCAGGCAGTCTCCAAGAATCGGACACGATTGAACGGATAAAAAACAAAAATTGGGATTGTGGTTACTGTCAAGTCATGTTTTCCTTCAGACTTATTTTAAATATTATAATTTAGTAACTTGGAGGCATGCATCCAAGGTTTTCAGGAGCCACTGCAGCCCTGTCCAATTACAGTAATTCTTAAGCATTCTGTTTCCTATCTGGGCACTGATTCTCCCCCAAATGGTAGAGAGTGAATATTAAGATAATGTTGGCTACTGGGGTGAGAAGGGGTCTATGTTGTGAAATTCCTAAGTAAAGATAACTGCTCCTCAAAGCAGCTGTTGATTACAGTTAAGTAGGTCACTAGTTCCCTTGAGTGGGATGCACACACAGCTCGGCTCAAGTCCTCAGCAAACTTAAGTCCAGTTTGTCTGCACTTAAATTCAGGCCTGCCAGTTGATTTTGCACATAGGATGACCAAGTATTCTTGGCTGGTGTGGTGTGTATACACTCTGCCCACTTCTGCCTAGGAGGAGGAAGTTTTGCAAAGTTTTATAGTAACTTCAAAAACTTTCAAAGCCACTTGTCTAGAGACTACTCTGCCTCTGAGATGGGACAAAAAGGAAAAATGAATGAGCCCATACAGTACAGCAGAGGCGGAGAGCCATGACAACATCCCCCTGGATGCTCATCTGCCTCTAGGCAAAGGATCATTCCAGAAAAACCAAATAGGAGGAATATGTGTACCTGTCCACATCCCATATATTTTTACAGCAAAGAGTCCTATTCTTTCCAGTTCATTATATACTTTTAGCAAAGGGTGGTGGATTTTGCATGTAGTTGAGTTCAAACCAGTTCAGACCATTTGGAAGGAAACGATTTCAGTCAATATTCCAGTCAATTTTCCCAGAGAGGAATCATAGGATCATAATTAGAGGATTTTTTGGTGGACATTTTACACACCCTCCTGCATAAAGTTCATAGCAAATGTCTGCCTAAAAGACATCCAGCAAGAGAATCAGCAAGCTTTCTAGATAATTACTTCCACTGTTGAACTCCCAAGAAATTGCCCAAAATGTTCAACTGAAGTGGTTATAGCTTAAGTCCTAGCTTTTGAGGCAACACAGAACCAACTTTTGCCATTTTCTGTGTCTGCATGGTTGAACCGTGTCAATTTTTCCTTAATTTTTGTCAGTTTGTCTGAGATGAGTTCATGTAGTCTCTTCTTAAATCAGCTTACACCTGAGCTTCCACAAAAAGTGTTTGATTTATGACCATATATTTGAATAAACTTTACAAAGGAAGTCATGGCCATGACTATAGGCATTTCTCCCAATATTTACATATCTTGCAAACAGTCTTCCCCAGTAGATACCTTTCTTATGCTATTCTTTTCTAAATGCATGTATTTTGGTCATTCTTTTCCCAATGTATGCTATTTTGGAGGTGCAGGAGGTCTGCAGTGTAACAATCAGAAAAACACAAAGGAGAATTGCAATGCAGTGTGTGCATTGTTTTGGAAAGGGTAGACTGAATCAAAATTCTCCTGTATCCCTCCTTGTAGCTGACAGCCCTTTGAGTGTTTAATTACATATTCTCCCTCAGAGATAGTCTCTCCAGGTTAAACAACACATTTAGTTCCTTAAACTTTCCTTATCGGTACTAATTTGCCCAGTTAATTCATCCAACTGAAAAGTGCGGGTGCTATTAACTCAATTCCAAAGGCTCTGTTTAATATTACAAATAGTAAATTATACATTAAAAATATACAGAAAAAGGGGGGGGGAGAAAAACAGGGTACTGTTTGAGCTCCTTGTGATCTAATTTATAAAACATAATCCATTGAGGAAGCTTGCATGTAACCGTTGCCTGCATAAATGATGTATCAAAAAGGGGCTTAGAGAGTTGAATGAAGAGCTATAGAATTAATGAAGACCCTTTAAAAATTGCATGGGGTAAAACTCCTTAGCTAAGGTGTTTGAACCTCTTTCCTTTATTTATTTTTAATAATCAAGAGGTATCAAACATAGCAAGAGGTATACCAACTTTCTAGTAAAGGGCACCCAAATAAAAAAAATGCAGAACTTTCAAAAGGATTCAACCTTATTAAAATATATTTATGTTTGTTTGGGTCAGAAAAGTAGGACACTGCTCATGATGCAGAGTCAGAAGTATGGCAATTCAGATTTAAACCCTATGGTATTATTGCAGTTTATTTCTTTCTCCTTTTTTTTTAGTGGTGTTTAATAAAAGACTCAATTTCCCTTATCCTTTATTAGTCTGTCTAGGTTGCCTTCTGAAGTAGTTTAGTTTAAATCATGGTGCTTTCTGCACCATGAAATGGATGCAAACCTCTTGCAGTAGAATTGGTTAGGTGAATGGGTGGCTTGCTTGAATGTTTTCCCATGGAGGACCTCATGCTTTCTCTTAGAAATGTAGCCTGTCAAAAAATACCAGATCAGATATTCTTTCTAATTATTTGCAATGACACAGGTAGTTATGACATATCACTTCGATGTAACACAGCTACTCCATGAACCACTACTGGCTCCCAATAGGCTTCTGGATGTGATTCAAGGTGCTGATTATCACTTATAAAGCCTTTCATGGCACAAGACCAGGCTATTTATGGGACTGCCTGTATTGAATAATATCAGCCCATCCCACATGCTCTTCCAGCCTGGGCATGCTCCAGGTCCCTTCCTTGCGTCAATGTCATTGGGTGTCTTTTCTGTGGCAGTGCCCACCCTTAGGAATGTTCTCTTCCCACCTCCTATCCCAAATTAAATTGGTGCTGGCCATATTAGCCTTTCAGAAGGCTTAAATGTTGCTTTTCCCCTTGGCCTTTGGAGTGGGCTGTTAGATGTTCCTGTTTTGGGTGGTGCATGTTGGATTTGATGGCCCTGAATATATGCTGTGCCTTATCTTTGTTATTACAGATTATTGTTTTTAATCATTTTAATTTTATCTTAGCTGCCCAGAGTTGCTTTGGTGAGTTGGACAGACATATAAATTGGATAAATAAAATCATATAAAATATAAAATAAGTTGGTCTGGGAACAGTAAAGCTCTATCTATTCAGTCAGTCAGGTGTTCTGTGTTCATCTGTGACTCCGTGGAGAAGAAGAGGTCAATACACTTAACTGGGTCAAGAGGCAGTTAAGAGTATTGTAGAAAAATTCAAAGGGGCTCAATTGATCCAGTCAAATAACTCTAGATATTAGATTTAGTCCCCGAACAGGTCCAATCATACTTAAGGTTAAACTAACTCCCCCTGTGTGAAATCCTTCCTGGAGGATTAACAATCCCTTCTATTATTCATGACAGATCAAACTCCTAGAGTTTCCTTGTGAAATCAAGGCTTCTGCCTGGCCTTGTATTTCTGTAGTTATTTCAGTTTTCACACACACACTCATGACCACATGGAAGTGGGGGTGTAAAATGGTCAACAAGTTGGCTGCTTCTGATGCTCCTCCCCCGCCTCCCAACCTCCTTTGTGACATCTGGTTGTTGTTTATTCGTTCAGTCGCTTCCGACTCTTCATGACTTCATGGACCAGCCCACACCAGAGCTTCCTGTCAGCTGTCGCCACCCCCAGCTCCCCCACGGTCGAGTCCATCACCTCCAGAATATCATCCATCCATCTTGTCCTTGGTCGGTCCCTCTTCCTTTTGCCTTCCACTTTCCCTAGCATCAGCATCTTCTCCAGGGTATCCTGTCTCCTCATTATGTGGCCAAAGTACTTCAGTTTTGTCTTTAATATCATTCTCTCAAGTGAGCAGTCTGGCTTTATTTCCTGGAGTATAGACTGGTTTGATCTTCTTGTGGTCCAAAGCACTCTCAGAATTTTCCTCCAGCACCACAGTTCAACAGCATCTATCTTCCTTCACTCAGCCTTCCTTATGGTCCAGCTCTCACAGCCATAGGCTACTATGGGGAATACCATTGCTTTAACTATGCAGACCTTTGTTGTCAGTGTGATGTCTTTGCTCTTAACTATTTTATCAAGATTTGTCATTGTCATTTGTCATTCTACCAGTGACATCTGGTAGAACTAATAATATTGCTGGCACACGAAGATGAGTCAGCTGACAGGAAGAAGGGATGGCTGGGTTGCTCCATCATGGGAACAGGCCCAGAGAGATGTTTGCAAATATGGAGATTCGAGCATATGATTCCTTACACCTGCAGCCTAAAAGGTAAAGTCCACATGCAAAATCTATAGACATAGATTTTGTATGGACAAGTATAATGAAATATGGGACTCATTTATACAAAATACAATAGGATATATCTATATCTATATATATATTCATATAAATGTATTAGAAATATGTATCTGAATAATATTTACATTAGATAAATATATATAGATTTGTAACTATAACGATATACTATGACAAGTTCTTTTCCTTTGTTGTATTTCTTCACTTTTTTGTAATAGCACTTTTTAATGTTTTTTTCTTCTTGATAGTATATGTATCTTAATATAATTATTTTTGTGTTTTTTATTTTTATTTTTTCTGTTTTTAATTAAAAAGCAATAAAAAATTATATAAAAAAGTCCACATATGAAATTTACCATTTGGTTATACTGAATAAATAAAATTCTAATTCACATGACTGCCCATGTTAGTGAAGGCAGAATTACAATCTGCAGGATTTCTTAAATGAATTTTATTTTTTAAAATCTAACAACAATTTTGTTGGGGTTTATAAAATACCCAGAATTTACAAGTAGATTAATTGTACAGGAGAGGCTAGAGGTATATAGGTGAGAGCTGATATTTTCTGCAAGTCATCCAATTAGCAGCCATTGTAGAAGGTATGATGTGACTCATATTACAGGTGCTATAGTTTAGTTGGGTGTGGCAGGTAATGTGTTTGACCTATAACGTGATTGGTCAATATTTGTATAAAAGTAGTGAAGCTTTAGTGTTCACTCTCTTCTCGTTGCTTCATCTCATCTGTATCTGTGTTGGATGTTACTGGACTGTATTTTGGACTGCGTATGTATATAGAGTAAATAGACTATTTTATCTAATCTCTGCTTGAGGGTCTATTTACTGCATAGAACGTATTACTCTGATGTCTTGGAGAAGCACTGGCTGCCCCAGCGTTGCGTGCTCTGACATATACAATTATTTTATATACAATTATATACAATTATTTTTACAACATTTCCATGCAATGGGACTTTTGTATGTAGCTTCTCCTAAGGTTGTAGTTACTAATGTAAATTGAGAAACATTTTTAAAGCAATATGTCGATGAAGATTCTCAGTCATCCAGGTGGAATTGTCTGTAGGTTGAGTCATGGCAACTGGATTTCTTTCTTTTGGTTGAAATGTTTTGCTGCTTATCCAAGTAGGACTGAAGAAGCTACTTGGATAAGCAGTGAAACATTTCAACCAAAAGAAAGAAATCCAGTTGCCATGACTCAACCTACAGACATTTTGAAAGCAAATTTCCTTGTTGTTGTTCATTATGTAAATTTCTCTAGTGGCCATTTTTAAATGTATTTCTCAGAATAAGCTTCCTCCTGTAATTACCCCTTTCTGTGCACAGTCTTCAAAAATCTGTTTCTCAGATACAGCTTTGACATTCTACAACCAATGTGATTGTATGCACATTGTCTGATCCTAGAAAGAAGAAAAAATGTAATTGCAGGGTTGAGGTAAGGAGGCAGAATTGGAAGTTTAGGACACAAGTAAAATATCACTTGTTAAATCTGGAAAAAAAATGATTTTGGGAAAAGTATCATTTCAAAAGATATTAATGTTGCTTTAAGCCCAGTATAACTAGCTTATTCTGCCAAAAGCAGACAGAATACAACCTGGACTTTGTATGCAGGAATTATGCTTTAGACAGTACAATATAATCAATTTGTTGTTGTTGTTCAGTCGTTCAGTCGTGTCCGACTCTTCGTGACCTCATGGACCATAGCACGCCAGGCCTTCCTGTCCTCCACTGTCTCTTGGAGTTTACTCAAAATAATCAATTAAGATCACTCAAAAACTAAACCTTTCGATACAGAATAGTCTTGATTATGATACAGAATAAATGTTGGGGTTTTTTTTCCCATGAGCAAAGGCTGGTTGTCCATTCACAGGGTAAAGTCCGCCAATAATTGCCCACATCACCATCCTTGCAACAAATGTTGTCATTTCCCTGAAAAGCAAACTCAGGTTGTGAGTTTGCCAGTGAGATTATAGTCAAAATGCGGCTGCCGACAATCAGGTGGAGACCTTGGGAATTGCAGAAGCCCCTTTTTGAAAAAAAACCCAAAACACTTCTAAAAGAAAATGTGAATAACTCAACTCCATCCCGTTCATTCCAAAAGACAAATGAAGTCTGAGTATGTTCTGTGGTTATTAGGGAAGTATGAACAGAGGTATATAAATGCATGTATAGATGGAAACTATGTATAGATTGAGAGATGAAACTATGAGAGATGTATAGGTAAACTGTCAATGTGGTGTAGTAGTTATGGTTTTGGACTAGGATTGGGGAGATTCAGTTCACACTCACTCATGCATTGACTTTGGGCCACTTACTGTATGTGTTTGTTGAGATTTTGTAATGTTATTCTGTCTTTTTCCTTTCAATAAGATGGTTTAAAGAGCCTATGTGAAAATTGTGCTGTTGGGATGCAATCAGCTTTCAAAATTTTGGCAGGAACTTGGAAAACTAGGTGTTTCAGGCAAGAGACTTTTCTTGAACACATCCCTCTCCTTGAGTATCAGCACTCTCTCCGTTGAACAGCTCCCCAGCCTTCATTCCCTTCCTCTGCTACCTGGTAGGACATACTGTATGCCCTTCCATGGAAACTTGATGCCAGTGTTCATTCTGCAAAGGGAAGGACTAAAATGGTGGTGGTGGGTGATCAATATCTCCTCACAAGTGCTTCAGGATTCCCAGGAATGTTGGAGATCCAAGCCCAAGATTCATACATAGAAAACCACAGCTCAAAAGAGAGTAAACAAACTCTCTCCAAACTGGGCAGTTGGCGCCATCATTAAATTGCTCTTTCTGCTGAACTGTTTCTTCCAATGTTCATCCATGTTCTACACTCCTCTGACTTAAGGTGATTAAATTTAGCACTTGTTCCTGTGAGCGTCATGACGGTCTCTGCTCTTCTTACAGTAACCCTTCAGGCATTTGAAGAAATTCTTAAATTACAGGATCATGTTGGGTCTGAAGAAAGGGTCTTGGCATTCCAACAAGAAGAACAGGTGCAAGAATTTGAATCACACAAAAGCTGGCTTCACACATCACTCTGAGCCATGGTGTGTGCTTAATAATAGCTTTTGGAGTAAACACAACTAGCTAAGGTAAAGGTAAAGGTTCCCCCCGCACATTTTTGCAGTCGTGTCTGACTCTAGGGGCCGGTGCTCATCTCCATTTGTTAGCCGAAGAGCCAGCGTTGTCCGAAGATGCTTCCACGGTCATGTGGCCAGCATGACGCACGCGGAACACTGTTACCTACCCACCGAAGTGGTACCTATTCATCTACTTGCATTTGCATGCTTTCGAATTGCTAGGTTGGAAATTCGATTTGGAGTAAACACAATTAGCTAGGTTTCCATAATAGAGTGAAGCCTAGAACATGGCTTACAAAGAAGAATGGCTAGGATCAAACTCCACACTAAAGCAAAACCAAATAAACCTCATGATGTCTTGGTGTGTTGCATGTATCCAACCAAGCACACTCAATGATTGGATTTGCACAACCTCCTGGATTAATCTTCCAGGCCCAATTCAACAGGCTGATTGCACCAGGATACATCAGGCATCATGTTGCCAAAACTGAATCTGCCTATCTGGTTTGAGCATTTGAAAAGGGACTCTACCCAGGGGGAAGTACATAGGGTATGAGCTTGCTGGCAAATCTTCTCTGTTGTGCCCCAAGCTTTTGAACATGCATCCATTGGAGGAGCATTTAGCTCCACCCTATTTACATTTTGGCAGGCAATGGAAACTTTGACTGAACAACAACAAGGCAATGGAAAGAATATTTTTCCTCTCTGCCTGATTAATTGTGGCACTCATCTTAGATGTCTCTGATTAGGTGATTGTTGTTTCTTTTATGTTTACATCCAGAATCTTCGAGATGGTTTACAAAATATTTATTAGTTCATTTAATTCAATTTATATGGCTACCCATCTCAAACAAGTGACGAGAGAAAGAGAGAGGCAATTTGTACTTCAGCATGCCATAAACTAGCATTTATTTTAATATACTAAGAGTACTGTATTTACAGATATACTAACCTTTATGCTCCCCCACACCCATCTAATGCTCCAACCCCTCCCTCTAGATTTTCTTTTTTTTCCTTTTCCCTTTTTCCTTTTCCCCTACAGTATATTTCTGTGTTTCAGCTTTTTATATTAGGTTTTAATGTACTTTTGTGTTTTAGCTTCTTATATTAGACTTTAATGTACCTTCTATGCTTTTAACTGACTGTACCCCACCCTCCTTATGATGGTCTTTGACCGTAATAAAGATTTGTTTGTTTGTACTTCAGCATGGTGTGAAACCAGATCATCATTTTAAGTCATAATATGATGTGTTTGTTCTGGCATAACAATTTATGTGAACACAACAAATCTGAGTCTAGGGTTCAGCTTGTATAAATTCAGTTGACTTTCCTCCCATTGTCAATATCAGGTAAGCCTGGTTCTGATGAAAATTATAGTGGAAGCAAAGGAAGGGAGTGTGCGCATGCACACACACACACACACCATGTCAGGGTCCCAATACCTGCACAGCAGATGCCTGATATTTCTTTTTCTTTTAACCCTGCATGTCAGGACTGAAGACTTGTTTGGCCATGGACTTTTAGTTAAATGGTGGTCACTAAGCAGGCTATAATGCCAAATGGACAGATCACTTTGTACCCAGCTCCAATAGAAATGTAGCTGCAAAATTCCAAACCATTCAGCTATAAAGGAAGAAGTACTTGCTTAATTTCCCAATCTCTCCCTTCCTCCCCCAACCCCGCTTCACCAATATAGATCATACATTCCAGCAAATCTTTGCAATTATCTCAGTAGCAGAAATAAGGCAGCTTTGATTCTAGCCAGAGCAATTACTTCAGAAGCTTTAAAATATCTGATTCTTCTGTTGGCCTGCAAATAAACACATAGCTATAAGTTGCTGTGGTTGTCAGGTGTGTGAAGCACTGAACTTGGATAAATGCCACTAAAATAAGCCCTGTCAAGTCACAAAATTGTGGACTTCACACTCCAGCTTTGGAAGGCTGCAAAATTCAAGCTGACACAATCTATTTTACAGGAAAACTTTGTTATCACTAAAACCAGATGTTTTTAGGAACAAAACCCAAAAAGTCAGATTAAAATATTAAAGATTCCCCACACACATTGGCAGGGTTGTAACATTTTGCATTATACATACCGTGTGTGTGTGTGTATAATCACATACTATACAAGAGAGAGAGAGAGAGAGAGAGAGAGAGAGAGAGAGCTGTTGATTTCTGAACAATCTAGAGAGAAACAACCAGCTGTTAAGGTTATTATAATCTTTTACATCCGTTCAAGAGTTCACAGCAAATCAAGGTGCTGTTACAGAGCATTCCAATCAAAGCAATTTTCTTTCCTCTTTTGCCACAATTTACATAACTTGGAAGGTTGGGGGAGAGAGAAGAAAGGAGAGAGAGCAACTTCTTTAATGGCACATGTTTTAACTTTTTTTTTAGAACAACAGCTGAATGAATGCCTTCAAGACAATGCAGAACCTTTTGCTAAGACTCCAATGAACCCAAGAAGCTATGAGTAAGGGAAATACCAAATCACATGGCCAAAATGGAAATACAGTATAAGCAGAGGTAAACAGATGCTTCATTGGATAATAAGATAAGGAAAGTCTTCTGGAGCAAATGAAACAATTATCAAATTTCACAGAGAGGGCAGCCTTTGGGAAATCCACAAGTTCGACTGTCTTCTCCTGAAGTGGTACTCCAGCTTCTGATGTTTAGTTGTTACTCTCAGTAGTGCTCCAACAGATTTTATTGTTTGGGATGATGATGATGATGATGATGATGATCATCATCATCATCATCATCATCATCCTGAAATGGTAGTTAAATGTTATTTCAGCAGTGCAGGTGGGAGAGCAGGTTAGAAGACTAACCAGATGAGAGCAAGTCAGGCTGAACTTTACAAAGCCACAACCTCTTTCAAAGATGATAATCAGCATCACTTCAAATAAGCCCCCAGCCTTTCTATGATTATTTCCTCCTCCTCTGATGTGCAAATCTGCCATAGTCATAAAGCATGAAGCTAAACCTTATTCATTCCTGTTGCCAAAGAAAGAAGAGTTGTCCATTATTATCCCCAGGTTATCTTTTAATATTTTTTTTACCTTGACAGTTGGAGACACTTTCAGGGAAAGCACTAAGTTGTAGCCACCTGCCATTTCTTGTTTTCAAGGAATGCTTATGGGATCCAAAGACTAGCACTCAGCACTGCAGTGAGCCAGCTTCTACTTAATTAAAAATAATAATTGAAAACAATCCATCAATAAATGGCAAGTAGGGCTGGAAATCTGTGGTTAGCAAAAAGTTGTGTGTGGCTACCTTGGCTAGCTCTAGATTGTGGCATTTGATAGATGTCAGAAGGTTGGGTGATGGAGTTCAAACGTTAGTTATTTATGGCTTCTTTCTAAAAAAATACAATAGAAGTTTACATGGCCAGAAGACATCTTGTAGTTAAAAACAACAACAACATTGTTTTCTCAAAAATTGTACTTTGTAGCTGTTACCATCTTCCCACTTATTAGGGGATAGAGATTGTTTCTACTAATGAAAATTCCTTTTGCTAGAATCAGGTTTAACCTCAACTAAATGCAATTCATCAGACCCAGAGACTTGCACCAAGGCCTTGCACTGCTGTCTTCTGTTAATGTTTTTTTCTTCAAAGGATGAAAGAGAAAGAGATATATAGATATTTATTCCTCTCCCTATATAGCATAAGGTGGCAGGGGCAGATTGACAGGATGAGCTTCAGATGTTTTTCCCCCAGTATTGAGTAATTTTGGAATACTGAAAAACTATATTAAATGTGGCAAGGTTGGTGCAAGTAACAGAAACTAAGCCTAGCTTGGAAAACAAATCCTTACTGTAGTTGGTTCAGCACCCAGGATAGCTCCTCCAAAGTATTTGGGAAGGAAGTGACCTAGACCAGGGGTACTCAACCTTTTTGGCATGAGGGACCGGTTTCGTGGAAGACAAGACCAGGGGGCGGGGTTTGCAGGCGGGAGCCAATCGCGCGGACTGGGGGGCGGGGTTCGGAGACCGGCATGGCGGCCCGGTTCCTAACAGGTCACGGACCAGTATCGGTCTGCGGCCCAGGGGTTGGGGACCCCTGACCTAGACTATACTACGAGTACTGTCTTCCGTTCTTAGCATGCTCCATTCAAATGACAGTAGGACTTTCCCATAGCATACCATTTCCATGGGGGTAAAGAGAAGAGGGAAGTGCTAACTTTTCCCACACCTCCTTTTTTTTTTAAATTAAAAAATGTCATTTCATTCCCAGTAATATTATTTTCACTGAAACACCCACACCCACACACCAGATTAAATGCAACATTCGATTTTCATTTTATTATTTATTGAAACAAATTGTGAAAATATAGTCAGCTCTGTGCAGGTAGCCCAGCCGAGCCAAGGCAGTTCCTAGGATATGTGCAGATGGCCACGAGTTTCCAAGTTGCTCTACTCTCCTTATGCATCACTGGGGTGGGATGGAGCAGTCCAAGCCCTGCATTTGGTGAAGGCTTCCCTTGAGCCTGGAGCTTCTGGAGTTCTGCTGCCTGAAGCGTTGGTGCTGTCAATGCAAGTAAATAATAGATCTTGCAACCTTCAGAATAAACCGCACAACAACTTTTTTCTAGTTGTAAGAGTGCTGAGTCTCTCCAAATCTTGTTCAGAAAATAAGTGTTTGGGACCTATGGCATAAGGTTTGGAGCCCAGGATTTCATTTGATCTGTGGCGTATGCCTGAAAAGAAGGAGAAGAGGTAACAATTTGATAATAGCAATGAAATTAAATATTAACAAAGGGATATCTTTACATGCTGGACTGAGGCTGCCTGGAAAACTGGCTGTCATCTGCTTCCAGGAGAAGCCACATGGTTTTTTTGGCTCATAGCACAAAAAGCCACAGGCATTTCTTTTTTTTTTTATTAAATTTTATTAAGTTTTACAATACATAATAAAATTTAAAGTAGAAAAAGAAATAGAAACAGAAATACAAAATAAGAAAAAGATAAAGAAAAAGTGAAGTCAAGAAATAATAAGCAAAGAAAATATAGAAAATAGATGTCCTCCAATCTATCTTTGAACTTAAAGTACAACAATTGATTTTAAATGTTAGTCCTTCATACAGTATACAGGAACTTTTCTTTGTCATATGCCTTTTGATTTCTTTAATCCAATCTTCTAACCTTCATCTTACTGTCTCCCAATAATCCATCTTTGGCTTCCACTCCTTGAAGTAGTAGTTAAATGTTGAATGTTCATTACTACATATTTATATCTTCAATAAAGACCAATTAGTATAACAAATAAAAGCCTTATTTACTTCTAATAAACTACAATATATTCTATTCATATTATGACTCATAACCTAACATGTTATGTAACTTAATACATAGTTTAGCAATTCTTATAGTGTTCATACATATATATTTCTATAATTTAATTCTAATATATATATATATCTCCATAAAAAAGGAATTCTTGAATCTCAATTATCCATCTGTAATTTCCATTCCTTGTAGTAGTGTCCATTTAAACTAAATGCATAATCTATCATATCACTTAACCTAATAGCTAATATATCAATTTTTATAATATTCATACAATACATATTGATATATATCATCCTGTAGTAACCATCATTCTAATTCCATCATATCATTATCTTCTCATAAATATATCTCTAAGGAAAACAATATTCTATAATATCAACTTGTGTTTGTATTTAGCATCTTACATTTAGAATATCACTTTTTATATATCCATACAATTTCTCATAACAATTCAAGTCCATATTTTTTCATTAACCTTTATATCCATACAGTTTCTCATATCTTCTGTTTAGGTTATGCCAAAATCACAATACACTGTGGGAGATTCGCAATATACAGCCTGCTCTTTTCTATATCTCATATAGAATATCAGAGCAACCTTCTCTCCCTTTCCACATATTTCACAACATCCATCCAACTGTGCACCCATATTTTCACTCTGTCTCCACTGCCACAACATATCTATAC
This sequence comes from Charina bottae, assembly GCA_023362775.1. Classification (NCBI taxonomy): domain Eukaryota; kingdom Metazoa; phylum Chordata; class Lepidosauria; order Squamata; family Charinaidae; genus Charina; species Charina bottae. Next base: position 12,352,646 of record JALMGJ010000010.1, read on the forward strand.
CAAGATTGTAGTGTAAAGCCTTCAGAATGTTCTTCTGAACTAATATACTCAAAATTTCCTCCTTCTGTTTCTCCTCCACTTGAAAAACATTTTTCCTTTCTGTCTCCGTTTCTGTTCTCTGTTCTTTCTCTCTGTTTTGCAGAGTTACGAACAGTAATTCCAACGACCTTTGAATATTTGAAAAAGCCTCAGTAATCTCTCTTCTGAGCTCCTCAGGTACAAGTTGGAAAGCCATCTTTCCTGTGTCCTTCAAATTAAAACAACAACCCTTCTAGTCAAAACAATAATAATGTAATCTGTCCATGGAATACTACCAGCAGAATCTACTAAGCAGAGCGTCGTTGTTGTTTTGTTTTGTTTTTTAAAGTCAAAAGAAAAAAGAAAGTTCCAATAATCCAAAATACAGGAGAGAATAATATTTTAAACAGTTTATAGAAGGAGAAATAAAAAATATATTCCAAATGAAGCAAAATCCAACCAGGGAGGATGTAGAAAAAGACGACAAGGAAAAAAACACGTTACCCTGTGTTTTTATTCTTCAAACTGCGAGCTTTCGTTCTTCAAGCTGCAAGCTGCTTAATCCAAACAAAGAGTTTCTCAAAAAATGAATAGTCATTTAGTTTATCAAGCGAAGAATTACAAACAGAGTCTCTTAAATCCCTCTAATACAAAAGAGAAGTAAAAAAAAAAAAATGCAGACGTTTCATTATGTTGCAAATATAGAGTCCATCAAACTTCCACCAGAATCAGTTATAGCAAAGAAAGCACAAAGTTAGCCAACATTTTCAACAAAGTCCAAAAAATCGATCTTAGATTTCAAAAATATTTTAATCTAAAAAAAAACATTCCTAAAGTGATCTAAAAGCGGCTGGGCGCTCTTGTGTCTCTTCAAAGAGACTTGTTTCCCCTGCGAGAGCCTGATATATCTCGGCCATTGCCTTGCACTTACCCTGTTCCTTCCGCGGTGGAAAACTACAGAAAAAACAAGGGTAGGCAATCCCAATGGCCCCACGAGTAATCTTCTGGTCTCCCCTTCTCCAGGGGAAAAAAAAACTTCAGTGGACCACAACTTCTGCAATCCACGCAAGCAAGGGAAATTCAGTCAGCTTCTCTGAGAAATCTGACTGGTCGAGCTGGCAGCCAAGCCTGGAGTCTCGCCACAGGCATTTCTTAACTCACTCTCCTTGTTCCTTCTTTAGTCCCCTTCCTCAGGATTCAGTTCATTAATTGAAGCTTCCCTGGTATTTCTGGAGGGATGACTGACATTGTGAATCCCCTGTGACTGGTAGGTAATGGTCCACTTATTTGGCAGTTCCTTATCATTTCTACCAGAAATAATAAAACAATCTGGATGAATGATTAAAAAAGAAACTGGTTCATTGAAAAGAGATGCACACTAGGCTTATTCAGAAATAGCAACTTCCTAGCAAATAGCTGCTTGATTTCTAAGGCAGCCTTAGGCCATGCTGGCTGGGAATCATGGTTGCTGTGGTCCCAAAACATCTTGCAGGCACTGGGTTGAGAAAGGCTGCCTGAATTGATCAGCTCACAAATAGCTTGGGGGAATATCCCTTCTTGGGTATATCTCACTCTATGGTTTACCCCCCACCTCAGACATTGCAATGTTCATTGCATGTCTCCAGACGCAGAGCAAGCAGCTACTTTTTAAATGCTCTCCTGGTGAAACTTCCTCCTGCCGGTTCAGGAGGAAGATTGCCACCTGATAAGGTTGCATTTAAGGCTAGGGTAAGCAAACTGTGGCTTGAAGATTGCTGGCAGATCACAGCTCTTTTTTGATGCCTTCAAAAAGAGTCCCCTTCAACCAAAATTGGTGGTTTAGTTTCTTGTCATCTTGAGACTGAAAGCACACCCAAACCTTTCATAATGAGGAAAGAAGAGAAAACCACAGCCCAGCCCACTTTGCATGATCAATCTGCCAGTTATGGCCATTGCCTTTCCAAGAAATCTTGGATATGGATCCCAGGCACATAGGACTGCCCACCCTTGAGTTAAAGGAAGGCTACTGTGTCTATTAAGACTCCAGATGGCTCTTCCTCTCCTTGAACCTGTCTAGTCCAGTATACAATTTATAATTCCCCTTTGGAATTCTCACGTAGAGTTCCCCTTCCCTCCCCATCCCTTTCTCCTTTAGTGTTTTCCTTTAGGTTATATCTTACGGTCAGGGGGTTGGTTTATACTTAACAAATGTAACCTGTTCTGGAAAACTTTTCAGCTGAAAAGCAGCATTAAAAAATGCTTCATCAAACAACATTTGTTTGTTTGTACCCTAGGCAAGGAGCATTTTTAATGTTCTTTCCATTTGTTCAGCTTTTGAATGCCTCCGTTTGTTTTAACTGCATTTGTAACCCGTTTCATGATTTTGATGCACAGTTTGCATGCCTGATCTATTCCTCTCGTTTAAGATGATAAATTTGCATGCTAGGAGCTGTAAATCTGTATTTAGGATTGCCATGTGAAGAGCATGTTCCAGCGGTGAAGCGAATGGTTGAATAAATAGCCTAGGACAGCCCTCCACCCTTGGTACTTGTGTGTCAATCCTCAAAATCTGGCTATGCTGGTGTGACACATGACATTTTCTTGCAAGCACAAAGGTAAAGGCTCCTCTGAACCTGATGCAGAAACTCTCAAAGGAGGCTTCCTTTTGTAACTCTGTAGGAGTCACTGCTTTGGCCAGATCTCCTCTTAATGCACCTCCATTGGCAATAGATCATTTTGAACATCTTTATGCTGAGAGAGATTGGATCATTCAACCTTGCAGAAGAGACTGATTCTGACAGAGGCTGGGTTCTCTCCAGTAAGCCACAATTGCATCAATAGGACATCTTCTGCATGGTGATGTCATTTGTCTCCTGACATCTGTTTCAGAATTTGCCTGATGATATCAACAATCACATGTCAACATTGTGACCCGTGTCCCCCTCATGGATACCCATGATTTCCACAATGCATTAAGCCATTTGGCTGCATTCTCATGACACATAGAACCACAAACTTGTCAACTACCTTTTAGCCTAACCTGTTGTGCAAGCAAGCCCAACATGCAGTTGGTTTATTTTCCATGTGTCCTGAGAACACAGTCATTATATACTTTGCTTAAATTTTGGCTTAGCACTGTGTAAATTCAGCAACTATGATGAACAAGCCAATGTTTACTAAAATAATGGTTAGACAAACCATGGTGCTGCAGGATGTGTGAACTTAGTTTCTAAAGTTTAATATCTGAATTGGTTGCAAGGTGAGACTTTAATCATTATATTTCCCCGCTGTGTTGGTTTAGTCAAGACTGGCACCAGAATCTGGGTGCCCTCCTGGATCCCTATACTCTAACCCCCCCTTCTTTACTTGTTTTTTTCCATCAGGATAATTTCCTTATTTACCCATGCTTCCATTAAATGATGAAGGTAAAGCATTCACTGAACATGTGCTTTCCACACCAATGACCCAAGATTCACAACCCAGAATGTCTAGGTCCGTGTTTCTCAACCTTGGCAACTTTAAGATGTGTGGACTTCAACTTCCAGAATTCTGGGCAGTTGAAGTCCACACATCTTAAAGTTGCTAAGGTTGAGAAAGACTGGTCTAGGTAATTTTTATTTATTTATTTATCGGATTTATCACCGCCCATCTCCCCCCAAGGAGGGACTCTGGGCGGTTTACAATAAAAACATAGAACTGGTATACAGTACAAATACAATTAAATGAATATAAATAAACAGTAAAAATATAAAATGTAGTAAAATCCAGATGGCTAAGAGTTCTTATCAGTCCGTGAGTGAAAGGGCAACTTTAGGGCTGTTCTAGGAAACTAGCCATCCCCAAGAGTAACCACTCTCCCTCCCGCTCCAGGCATGCTGACAAAACCATGTTTTTAGTTTTTTTCAGAAGTCCAGGAGCGAGGGGACCTGTCTTATCTCCAGGGTAAGAATGTTCCAGAGGGCAGGAGCTGCTGCAGAGAAGGCCTGCTTCCGTGACCCCGCCAGATGGAATTCTTTTACAGATGGGGTCCGTAGCATGCCCTCTCTGCATGCCCGGGTGGGGTGGGTCGATGTAATGGGGACGAGACGGTCCCTCAGGTAACCTGGACCCATGCCATGTAGGGCTTTAAAAGTCATAACCAGCACCTTGAATTGGACTGGGAAGTAAACTGGAACCCAGTGCAGCTTGCGTAGCAAAGGTGTTACATGTGCCACCCTTGGGTCACCTAAGATTGCCCGCACAGCTGCATTCTGGACCAGCTGTAGCTTCCAGATATTCTTCAAGGGTAGCCCCATGTAGAGCGCATTACAGTAGTCTACATGGGAGATAACCAGGGCATGAGTGACCGTTCGAAGGGCCTCTCGTTCCAGGAAAGGGTGTCACTGGCGCACAACGTGAAGCTGAGCAAATAATCCTTGATAGCAACTCCTTTCAATCAAACGGCAGCATCACTGACGTGTGTGGAACTCTGGTTTGATTTAGTATAAGGGAGTCTGTGCATGTGTGTTTATATCCTCTTCCACCTACACACATTTATATTCTATTCCACTATTAAGAAACGTTTGCCAAGCAGCATTCTGTTTGTTAGTTTGTTTCCAGAAAGAACTGCAAAAAACATATTTTACCTAGGAATGTTGTCATGTTTGGAAAAAGAAACAATGCTTAATGGAATATTATGGACATTCAAGTATATGATGAACAATGTGCATTCCCTTCCTTCCATAAAACAGTTACCTATTTGTTTTGTTCATCTTTCTCTGATTCATAAAGGGCTTGATTAATGAGAGTAATTATACAACCATCCCAGTCTCCAAGGGGAAAGTCTATGTGGAGAAATCTTTCTTTTTCCAGGAAAATATATTGCTAATTTTGCAATGATCAATAGCGTGGTAGGTCTGCACTAAGCTAAAGCTACAACCATCCAAGGGATTCCATTAAATCACAGGATTTTATTTATTTATTTATTTTTCCAATTTCTATCACCGCCCTTCTTCCCCGAAAGGGGGACTCTGGGCGGTTTACAGTGAAATCAGCAATTAAAATACATAAAATACAATCAAATACAATATAAACACTATGCAAGTAAAAAATAAGTTAAATATAAAATCCAAGGGGTGGTAAGATCATGTTTAAAAGACGACTCTATGGCACCAGCCATCGCCAGGAGGAACTGTTACCCTTCCCATCCCAGATTTAAACTTGTCCTGACTAACCTAAGACCCACCAAGTCACAGCAAAATCTGGAACCACTGCAGTGCCCTTTAAACACCCAAGTAAAATGTCCAACAAGCCTTTATCCTATTTTTATTCAGGTATGCATCTTTTCCACACTCCAAACAACTTTATAGATTCAAAACAAAACAAAAGTTCAGTCTTTATAGCATTTTGTTAAATTGCTGTTGAAAAACATTTTTTTTGTTTTATCATTATATTGTTATGCAATCCACCCTGGTTATATGCTATGAATATGTACATGTTCTGTTCTGCTCTGCTCTGTTCAGTATGATCCTGGAGAGAAGGTAGAGGAAAGAGGAGAAATGGGATTTATTTTCCAACCCAGCTAGATGGCAGCAGCTGGCTTATCTCAAAAAGCTAAGCAGGTTTTCAGCTGCTTAGTATCTGAATGGGAGACCATGGGAATTCCCAGTGCTGTATCTGAATGGGAGACCATGGGAATTCCCAGTGCTGTAGGCTAGACTGGGAAGTTTATTTATTTATTTATAAAATTTATATCACCGCCCATCTCCCTCCACCGGAGGGACTCTGGGCGGTTTACAACAAAATAAGTTGAACAGACATTCCAGAGAACAAGGCAGTAAACAATCACTTCCACACTGTAGTGTAGCCAAAAGAACCTACATGGATGTGTCTCCATGTAGTCACTGGGAGTTGTGCTGGTGATCCAAGGAGACCTTCAGTCAGTCAGTCAATTTACAGGTTGCTGCCTAGGCCAAAGCATCTTGAGAATGTTTACAATACCACAGCCTTTACATCTGGAGTTGCCAGCTAGGGAATAGTGGCTTTACACAAATAATTCTTTGCCATAACCGTTCTGAAGACTAGTCTTCCAACAAGAGTCTCAAGTTTTCGGAGAATGGGAGGGGAGGGGAAAGCATGGCCCTCATGCAACGTGGCTACCATTTCAGTCAGGCTTACTCACAAAAACACATCTACCACCAACCCTTTTAATCCTGCAGAATGATCTCCATAATGACCCTGCTCCCAGCCAGGACTTCTTCCTGGGTCTTCACATGGCCATGCATCCATGCAAACCCACAAGCAAAATGGTTTGTATTTGCTTTGCTGATAAGGCAAAAGAGTTATATGATCCAAAGAGATATCAGAGTCAGCCAGAGAAGGAGCCGAGAGCAGGTCTTAGATTCTGACAGAAAAGAGTTTTTAGAGGAGGAAAGATGGCAGATACAAAGCCACAAAAACCTTGTGACACTCCCTATCACCCACCCACCACTGCTACTTCAACTCCTCCTCCTGAACTTTTCAGATTTAGTAGACTTATGTATGTCTAGGCAAAGCCCTACAGTGCAGATGTGTTGTTGTTATGGTTATTATTTCTAAGAATGTCTTCTGGAGCCTAGAGACACTTTCAAATTTCTACAGTGCTGGAGGCAGCTTATCAACAAGACAGCTTTCCATTTAAAAAAATTAAAAATATATTTTTTAAAAAATGAAGTCAGATGAGGCATAGAGGTGTCTTCAACTACACTGGGGCCCACAGCTACCACATTGGCTCTTCTCGCTGCAGCCAAACTAGCGGACCCAGGGAATGAATGAGGGGCAATCTGGTCAGCTCTTCCACACTTAGATGAAACCATTATAATCTCCCTATGTCACTCCCTAGGTTCCATACATCATGCTTAACCAAGGAAATTAGAGACCTGGCAGATACATTCACACAAAAGTCTATACTTTTCTAGTAGAGAGCTTGGTTAGTCCATCTATGGCTTAGCATGGGGTACAAACCCTCTTGGCTCCTTAAGTTTATAATTCCAAGAATTGCCCAAACCACCAAAAATAGGTTAACTCATTAGCTATATTGAGCCTGTTGTGGATTGAGTACAGCTGAGCCTTAAATGGGGCTCTGGGATTGTATCTATAAAGACCTCCAGCTGAGCTTTTTCTGGGCTTGGAAACAATGGTGGAAAATGTCTTCTCCAGAGCCTGGTTTCGTTGGTTCTTTCCTGCCTTATTTTTGCTCGGCTTGTCTGTTCTTCCCAATATTGCTGACTCCTGAATGTTGAACCAGGCTTAGTTTCCTGACTTTACTCTGGCACCTTTATCCCTGGATTTCACCACCTAGCAAGTCCTTTACCAGGGGAGGCTGCAGTTGGGAGCTGTTCTGAATGGAGCAAGATACTTGACCAGTCTAGATCCTGGTCTGATCAGAACTCTGGAACCACAGTGTTTTCCTCTTTCTCCAGGTAAGTGTTATTGTGTGCCCAAAAACAAATTGTGCAAAGGCTTATTCCTGAAGAGGGAAAAAGGGGCTGAATCATTTATGGAAGTGTAATGGTTGATGTCTAAACAAATGATCTTTACTTGTACATGCAGGGTCTCCTTACTGATTACTTCTGCAAAATATGAGAGTTCTTACAGGGGTGATTATGATGTCCTTGTCCCCCAAGAAGACTGTATTGCCTGATACAATTCATGAAGCAGCTGACAGCTTTTCACCTTCATGTGCAGTTGGGGGGAGTAAATTGGGCAGAAGAAGGGTTTGTATTGTGTGGTTAATATGAAGGCATAGCTCTGGCTCAAACAATATCCTAAGCTAGAATGTGGGTTGTTTGTTTTATAGTCTTAGTGTGGGCCATGAATGCAGGCAAGGGTGGTTTATTTAATGAACTAGGAATAAGCTATGGCTTAATGTGATGTGCAAACCCCACCCAGTAGCTGCTATTGCAGGGGGGAAATGTAGAAATAAAATTGTGATATGTGTTAAAAGATGGGAGGGGGGACAACCAAATCAAGAACTGGTTTGTAACAGGACTGTACTGTATTGGTTTTAATCCAGCTGCTTTCTGCACATGAGAGATGTCTATGCTTATTTTTACTCCAGTTTTATGCTGTTGGAGAGAGATTCTTAAACTGAAAGGAGCTTAATGCAAAACAAAGTGAAGATTCATCAGGATCTGGGGCATATAAAGAAAAATGTTTCTTGCAGCTACACAAAACAGTAAAGTGGAACAATAGCAGTGTTTGTTGTGGCTCCTTGTATCAACTTTAGAGGTATAAGCATTTTTCTCCCATCACTACAGCTTCAACCCCCCACATTTTTTTTAATTGAAAGAATGGCTGCAAGGTTTATACAAAGGGTTAGTAAAGCTTAAGTGTGAAGTTGGTGAGTTCAGAATTTAAAACAGTTTCTGTAATATTTTCTTCTGCAAGTAGTGATTAAAAATAGGTCCAAGGACACGGAGGGGCTATGTTTGAGAGGCAATTATTCCTTTTTCTAACAAATGACCTATATTTCTTAGTGTGAAGAGTTATATATAGCAAGCCTGAGAGGAAGAATTAGGGTTGTCAGTGTTTCCCAGCCTAACCTACTTCACAGGGCTGATCTGAGTGTTTTCAATCCTTTTCAAAGATTGGCTGATGAGGGGAGAGGGAGAGATGCAAAACTCTCATGGTGAGAATGTTCTGGCCCATAATGTGACATACTCTCTCCTCCCATCCCTAAACTTCTCACAACTCCAACATTGTAGAGTTGTGTTCCCATAGCAGGCTTGGGTGGTTAAAAGGCTAGTTTACTTAGCCATGATTTATGGGTTTAATCCAATTTTCTGGGTTCCCATAACCTCCTGGATCATAAATGATCACACTTTTTAGCTAGTATCTTCTATGACTCCACCCAGTTTCTTCTCCTTCCCTGATCTTTCTCTCTGCCCCATGTACAAGTCCATGGAGTTGGCATCCTCCCTCCTTCTCTATCTCGTTTTTTCTGAATGGTTTCTAGGCAGTTCTGTGTGTTGAAAAGGAAAAAGTGATGATGTCACTGTATATTAAAAAGGGAAAGCAAGTTAATGGAGGAAGGTGAAGCCCATTCAGCAGTCTGTTAAAACTACTGAAATGGAGCAGAGCTGCAAAGTTCGTGTACAGAAAAAGAATATTGTTTAAAAACGGAGCCCATGAACATATTAGAGAGATCCAGGTTAATCTTACACCCTTAGCCCACCCAAGCATAAAGAAACACGCGCTTAGACATGGCAGGTATGAAAAATAAGTACAAAAGAGTCCTTACGTTTATTCATTGCAGGTACAGCATTTTGATAGATGAATGATGTTCCATTTCTTCCTGTTCCCTAAACTTTATACGTCTTGCCCTGCTTGCTGCAAGAGATGTGTGGAGAAAGGGGGGAAATTTCCTAGGCCCATCCATGGCCTAGGTTGGAGCAGCACACAGCCATGTGCTTGCTCCTGGTCCAAGAAAGGGGGGGGCGGAGAGAGAAGGAGGAAGTGGCCACAAATAGCTTCCTCAAGAGCATGGAGAGCTTGCATCTTAGAGCAGCCATCCATATGCTGATGAGGCATGCTGGATTTGCCAGGATCTCCAACAGAAGGGGGGGGGGGTGCGCAGACCATTTCTGATTAATATTTATAAAAAATATGTTGCACTGAATTAGTGGTTTTTCCCCAGGTTGGGGCATTCTCTCCCTGCCCCCAGAAGCCAAACCCAAGTGCTTCTCTTTGGCACCAGTTATGAAGGGAGAGTGTTGCCTTTCTAGTTCTACCAATGAAAGGGCTAGATGGATTCCTTTGTCATTTTAGGTTCAAGTAAAATCTGTTCTTCTCTGGGTGCACTTGGGAAGTATCTCTTCTCTTAAGATGCAAAGAGGAAGAAACTACATATTGGCTCACAGCTGGAAAAGCAACAAGCCGGCAGTGAATGAGGCAGCAGCTTTTTAATCAGTCTCTGAAAACCACAAAATGCCTTTTGTAATTAATAGTAGAAGCTGGATTCCATACTTCACTGTATCAAAAGTGAGGAGGGACTGGCTACTCACTGACTATCAGGATCCCACTCAAGTAATAACATGGGGAGAGGATACCTGTACCCCTGTTACTTCTAGAGCCCTCACTCTATCCCTTTTTGCAACCCTTGCAGATTCTGCCAAGATTCAGTAGAGCAAAACTGACAATCCTAGGTGATGGCGGAGACGTCAATGTAATGGCTGTAATGGTATGTGAGAAAGACGGGCAAAGGGATCCTGTCTAAGGAATGGTCGGATAACAGCATAGCCTGCAGCTGCATAATGGGCAGAGAAAGAGGCTCAGAAAGGACCCTCCCTAGCTTCCCAGGCTGTAAAGGAGATGGTGGGAGATTTGTACTTTCAGACTTGTAAGTTTCTGTTAATGTAATCTTATAGTAAAGGAGAATTAGCTCATCTGGTGGTGTTTCCTGTCTGGTCTACCTGATAAGGCTGACACTGAAGAAAATGAATCTCTAGCATAGGATTAAAGCAGTTTGGGAAGGGGAAAACAAAATAAAAATTGGACTCTACTGCCAAGCAACTGGGGAAAAAATGGGTCACCCCCATGCCTCAAACCCCTACCCATTTTGCATCATCATTCAGTCCCATCCAAAAAGGTTGTCTACGCTGCAGTAACAGATGCAGGGATTATGTGTTCTCAGGAGGAATTGTGGCAAAAGTAGTATGTTGCAAAGATTGGGTTCGAACAGGTGACTGACTCAGGTTGGGTTTCCCAACAGATGGATTTCTTTAGGGCAACCAAAGAACACCCATTGCTAGGGATGGAGGACATTTTGCCATCTCCCTCCAGCCAGCTGCAGTACCAACAACACTATCCAGGTGATAAAATATGAGCTGGCCAAAGCCAGCAGCTGTCATAGCCAGCTTGCAATATGAGTGATTTCCATTCAAGGCTCTAAGCCACTTTTTCCCCACTGGTGAGAAAAGGCTAGCATTGTACCAAACCTCAGAACAGAGCTTAGTTGCACGTTCATAATACCTTTGTGTAAAGATGCTTGAGAAAATGACCCTTGTGAATTCCAGTGCAAATATAACTGATCTATATCTCTTAGGCTAAGAATGCAAACATAATCATGCTGCAGGTTTCATGCTTCTCTGGATTCTTTAGTTCTCTGCTTTAAAAAAAAAAGTAAATCTGCATTGATAATAGGTTTCTTTTGAGAGAAAATACATTTATAAAAGTTGATTAAGTGTAGAAGTCCCAATGTTGAAAATGTATTTAAAAAGTATTTAGGGTAGTGCAAAGTTCTGCATTCTTTTCTGACCAATTTTCATTGGATTTAATGAAAGATGATTTAATTTTTGAAATTTCTTTCAAATGCAAAGAGCATTTCAGTGACATTCTTGTGGTGAAATGTGATATTCTTGCGCTTTTTAGTGACAAGATGGTCCAGGGGTGTGTGTGTGTATCTGCATCCATTCATGTCTGAACATGCTGTCATTTTTCCAGAGGCTTTGCAGATTTCCATTCAATCTCAAGATAACATAAGAACATTTTTCCCATGGCACTTTTTCAGTAGTGGCACTTACCCTTGCTACTAAAAGGCAGCACCCTTGATAAATGGTTGGAAAATTTCTCCTTTCCCTGGAGAATTTGTGAAGAATGATCCATCACCCCATTCTTCACATTTGGTGGAGAATCTTGAAAGGTAATTTTTGCCTGGCTCCATTTTAAACATGTGTGTTGATAAATTGGGGGATTCACTCTGAAAGGGAAATGTGCACATTTCCTGTGGAAAGAGGATGGAATGAATTTGAGAAGGAACGCTTGTGAAGAGCGTGAATCGGAATAAGGCTGATCCTATCATCCCTACAGCTCTGCTCTCAAGGCAATTTAGAGATTATGGCCCTCTCACTGGGAGCTTTCAATGTGCCTGCTGCTGTGCAAAAATCTATTGGTCTCTCCAAAAAGCCTGACTGTAATGTTCCAGCAGTGGCAGTTCAAGGAAATATTGACCTTGCTGTCAACTTCCGTTCACACTGGCATGCCAATTTCTCTTAACCCAGCCAGCACACCAAACTGCAAGGCTTTAGGCTTTGATAATGAAGTGCATGTTTGTTCAGCACAGATCTAAAGGTTCCCTGGCACATTGTGTATTAGAGTACAGTACACACATTCATATTCAACAAGCCACAAAGCAAACAATCGGGGTCAGGCTCCCTGTACTAGCTGCCAGGCAGGGAAAATGTGCTTGCAAGGCTATGTATATTGCACGGCTGCAGCTCTGAATGAGAATGAAATTGGGCTGGAAGGAAGGAGCTAGTTTGATTTTTCATCCTGCAGATGGGATTTGTGGCACAAGGAAAAAAAATACCCTGCATTCCCCCCCATCCCCGTGAATTCTCATTTAATTTGGAGCAGGCGAGTTTGATTTCAAAAGTATTTTTGAAGGAAGAGAATGTTGGTGACTTGTCATGGGGAAAGTGCAATAGCCATCCATTATTGTGAACTGCCCAGGGTCCTCTGTTGGAGGAGATGGGCGGTAATATATATCAAATAAATAAATTTAGTTAGTTGCCAGTTGGCTAGGGGAAATCTTCTCCCTTTCACAGAACTATCTTCTGTTCACCAATGGGTAGCTGCCCTGGTTGGCCCCTGCTTCCATTCAATCCCATGAAAAGCCATTGGAAGAAAGTCCTCCCATTGGGCCTTTTCACACCAGGGGAAACCAAGTAGGCTTCAGAGTGATGGCAAGAGGTGTAACAAAACAAGGACACGAGCACTGGTACCACCCACCACCAGGATTGGAAACTCAGACTTCATGAAAAGATGTTTCCTGAGAATATTGTAGAAAACCAGAAGTCTCTTTCACAGAGGCAGGCAGCTTTCAGCCTAGGTTTATGTGGGATGTTGCATCAGCTGGATAGCTACCTGGCCCTTGGCCCACAACCCTACCTGGCTTCAGCTCCAGAGCAGAGCTCCTGAATGGAGATTGCCTTTGAACTGCAATACTAGCAGTGACCTCTTTGGAGGAGAATCCTAAAAGGTAATGGATCTCCTCCCCCTGATAACAAAGAGCATATCCTCCCTGAACTTGGATGACTCCATCCTGAACTTCTGGCATTTTGAGAGGTACTTCCTCCTTCCATGGATCAGTCTCGGGTGATCCAGGAGAACCCCCAACTCATCAGCTTTCTCTTTCCTTGGATAATTCAGCCCCTTTTACATTCATGGAGACCTTCCGATTCATCCTACGCTGATTCACGCATTATACTAAGCCACACTTTGTACCAGATGCCTGTGATTGGTACCTAGGCCAATGCTGAAGCAAAATGCCCAGTTTCTCTGGGATTGCATTTACAATCATGGTAGCCTTGGGTCTGTTTAATCAAAGTTAAGCTACAATTTGTTATATTTGCAGAGGATGTAAGCCACAAATCATGGTTTGTAAGTCACAATGGTTATATGCATTCAGTACACTAAACCAAAGACAAAGTACTCATACTGTCATTTAACAATGTATGAATCCAGCAATTGGTTGGTGGAGGATTCTCAGATTCAGAAAAAATCTGTCCAGAATTTCCTCAGTCCTACTTGGAGATAGGGGCGTGGTGGCTCAGCGGGTAAGACGCCAGGCTTGTCGATCGGAAGATCGCAAGTTCGGAGGTTCGAATCCCTAGCCCTGTGTGCAGAGTGAGCTCCCGCACTAGCCCCAGCTCTTGCCAACCTAGCAATTCGAAAGCATGCAAATGCAAGTAGATGAATAGGTACCACTTCGGTGGGTAGGTAACAGCATTCCGCGCGTGTCATGCGGCCACATGACCGTGGAAGCATCTTCAGACAACGCTGGCTCTTTGGCTAACAAATGGAGATGAGCACCGGCCCCTAGAGTCGGACACGACTGCACAAATGTGTGGGGGGGAACCTTTACCTTTTACTTGGAGATACCATAAGATTGTACTATCAATGTTATGCAGTGAAAAGGATGGCCTCTTCCAATGAGCTGCAGTCCTTTCTTAAGGCTGGTGCTGTGATCTTTCTAAGACTTGCATGCCTACTGGTGTGTGATTAAATCTGTTTTTTTTAAAAAAAAAACACCTAAATTTGCTTTCTGTCTAGATGGGCAATTTAGTCTAAACAACTTTCTGTTGTATCATCGAGGAGAGTTCTCTAGAATAAAATGAAACTAAGAGGGAAAAGGCGATTAGTTTTAAGCCTTTCCAGCCTTCAGTGTTGCCTTGAGCCATGAATTCCAAATTATAGAATAGTTGCACCACTGCTGTTTTGTAGCTAACTCTCCAAATTGCTACAGAAAAGGCTGGCCTGCAGGATGTGGAATGTATAATGAACATCAGGAGAAAAATCCCCAGAGCACTGCTCCTTCATTACCTCAAATGCTCAGTAGCTAGGATTGCAGTATTTATCAGACTTTATGATGTGCAGCACCTTAGAAATTGAGTTGGGACCTCTTGGTGGTTTACAGCCACTATCTCAGAATGATTTACATCCGTGGAGTCCTCAGTGCTCTCTGAGCTTGGTTGTTTCCTTGCAGATGTTTCATTACCTGATTAGGTAACATCATCAGTGCTAGTGAGTGTGGGGTTTGCAAACCCCACACTCACTAGCACTGATGATATTACCTAGTGGGGTAATGAAACATCTACAAGCAAGCAACGAAGCTCAGAGAGCACCAAGGACTTAACAGTTCAACCCTGAGCTACATATATTCTCTTCTATTGATTTACATCCATTGCCACCATCCCTCTTTGAAGGTCTGTGGAAATGTATAATTTCTAGGTTGGAAGTTTATGGTGAGAAAAATGGCCTTTTTTAATTTTTGCTTTCCAAGGGGACTAGATAGGAAAGCAAACATACTGAAATGTGAAAGCCTTCGACTATACATACTGAAATGTCTTTTCCTTTTTTTCCATCAGAAGAAGAAGGGAGAAATGGGGCTGAACTTACAGGGTTTGCATCCAGAGCTAAAAATACCATTCACGTCTCCCCTCCTCCCTCCTTTGATTTTCCACAGGCATCAAAATATTCCTGGGATTCTTGTATTTGGATGCTTGGGGTAGGTTCACATATTGCACTAACCTATAATACTATTTCTTTGGTGTTGGGTTGAGCTTCTGTGTGAACTGAGCATTTGGGTTTCTAAACTATGACGTATGTTGCAGTTTGTTGGGCAAATCCAGCTGAAACTGAAACTGAAAGGTCCTCTGTGCAAGCATCGAGTCATTACTGACCCTTTGGAGGGACGCCGCTTTCGCTGACGTTTCCTAGGCAGACTTATAGCAGGGTGGTTTGCCATTCCCTCCCCCAGTCGTGATTACCTTTCCCCCAGCTTAGCTGGGTACTCATTTTACTGACCTTGGAAGGATGGAAGACTGAGTCTGTGGGGTGTTGTTGTTTTATATATGTGGACTAATGCAGAAAGAAATTGAGCTGTTTTAATTTAATTTAATTTAATTAATTTGAGCCTAGTGCAAAAAATGGATTTTCCCACTAGGAATGGACAGAGCAAGAGTTTGTGGCTGCTTCACATGGATAAAATAGAGCTAAACTGAATCCATGGTTGCCTGTCTCAGAAGACCTCCCTTCTATTTGAGAGAATCCTGGTCAGCTTTCCTTGTTGACAGCAGCACCAATAAGCCACAGCCCTTGGTTTGGGGTCAGCAGTTGGATCCTAGAGGTGCTATTTCTGCTTCCCAAAATGCCTTGATGTGACGAATTAGAGGAACTAATGGAGGATAAGATAGCAGCTTCTGGATTCAGTTCTCCAGTAGTTATGAGAAGACTATAAATGCACAATAAAAGAGGCCCAGGACAAAATCCAATGGTGAGCTTCACTGGGACACATAAATCCTAATAACTGTTTAAGGCTACTATGTCCTAATGCCATATCTTTATATCCCATTTCATACAACTGAAGCTATGTTCTCATGGCACATTATGACTTGGATTGCTTAATCATGTCTTATTAAATAAATTGCACTTGGCGAGGTTTGTATAATGTCCTCACTGGCTGAGTTTGCATTGCACACTAGGTCATCACAGTGGGTGGGTTTACCCATAATGCTAAGCCAGCAAAGGGGTCCAT
The DNA here is from genome assembly GCA_023362775.1 of Charina bottae. Taxonomy (NCBI): domain Eukaryota; kingdom Metazoa; phylum Chordata; class Lepidosauria; order Squamata; family Charinaidae; genus Charina; species Charina bottae. Next base: position 12,368,697 of record JALMGJ010000010.1, read on the forward strand.
ATATCACACTGTGTCTTAGCGTATTGTGCATCTCCACTCCATTTCTTGCACAGATTCACGCTGTTGCGAATGTAAATGCTAGGGACAAAACCCTTTTGAAACTTTATGGGAAGACACAGGCTGGTATCTGGCCTTTATCCATCCCACAAATGGGGGCTCTGCCTGGATTTTGTTGTCTGTCCCATAATTGCCAGGGGATTTTTTGAAATACGGATTTTGGATGCATGTAGTGACCTAAAAGATTTTGAAGAGCATTCTCCACTAAGGTTGGCCTCCCCAGACCTGAACCATCACCATCACCATCAGGGCTTAGCATCTTTTCCAGATTCCTGGCTCTTTCTAAAAAGTAAATTTAAAAAAAAGATTAAAATACAGGCTTAGGAACATGGATCTATTGTCTGGATTCTCCTGATCAGAGTATAAAGCCCAGTCACTTGTTCCATGTCAATACTGAGACAACTTGGATTTGGGATATTGCCCTCAAGGTCTTAAACCTTAGGCAGATATCTAAAGCAGCTCTCTTCTGGATGCTGAATCTGGGTGTCTCTTGCTTCCATTATTCTCCTAGATCGTATCTGCTTCTCTGAGCAACAGTCATGTGAGAATATGATTTGGGTGAAGCCAAGGAAAACAGAATGATACTGGAATCCATTGACTTCAATTTGATGTACATTGTCGAGGAAATGGGAGTTGGCTCCTCCATGACTGTGACTCCCAAATGGCTTTAGACTACAAAGCAAATCATCCCTGACCATTAATTATGCTGCCTGGTACTGAAGACAGCTGTCTTTCAAACATTTAGAAAGATGCTGTAAATTATATAATGCAAATGTCCCAAAAAGAAGAAAAAGTGTTGTGAGGTCTATGCCTTACAAAAACATGCAGTTACCTTGTCTTTGTTGACTGGGTTTTTCAGTTCTACCATCCACCTCTATGATGCTATTATCTTAACATGCAAAAGAAGTTCTCCTCATGGCCATCTGGAGACCAGCCTAAGAACTCAGCTCTTTCCATTTTGGTGCTAAATAGAGCAGTGAGAAACAGAATGGCCTCAAAGCAGGCAAGAATATGCTGCTTTCCAGCCATTCTGAAAATGATACAAATTTTGTCTTGGATGCATCTCTCTGCAGATAGGGACAATGAAGGCATTGAGGGGAGGCCAACGTAGGCCCCTCCCATTCATTCATTTGAATCAGGGTGGGGGTGGGTTTCTGAATTTTCTATCATGAGCCCACTGGGAGGTACTGATGTCCCAGCATCTGACAGCACACTTCATGGTAGAAGTGAGCAAATACTTGGATGTGCTGTGACAAATAAACTAGTCTTTGTATTTTGTGGTAGAAAAAACATTTTAAGCATTGTAGAGGGAGACGAAAGAATTAATGGAAAGCTTCTGTATTTACTATAAGCCACTGCTTTATTGCTGCAAATTTTCACAGATGCAAGTGTTTGCATTCATATGATATCTTTGTTGCTCTGCAGGTGATAAGTAGAGGAAAAATTTTGAGCAAGATTTTTCTTCTATTTTATCCAATGATGGCATCCCCCCACCATGTTCTTTCACATCAGCACTTCTTTGATCCTTTTAACTGTAGATGTTAATATAATAATGAATTAAACTGATTATTTAATTTATATTTACTACTACTACTCCTTCCTCATGCTCAAGATGAGGGACGTGTTTCTCCCTGCTTCACATTATCCTCACAAGAACCTTGAGTGGCAGGTTTGGCTGAGTGGTAGTAGGGGCACCAAGTTGCCCAGTGAGCTGCTGTGGCTGAGTGGGGACTTGAACCTGGGGTCTTCTGTGCCCAAGTGCAAAACCTAACAACTACCCCATGCTGTTACTTTAAAGCTGGGACCTCAGCAGGTGCCACTTCCTCCCCTCCTTGACAGACATATGCATTGGAAGTCAAAACCAAAACATTCCGGTGAGTCATCCAAGGAACTGCAGCTTTTAAAAATATTTTTTCTAACTCCGCTGTTGTTTTTAGTTTTGGGTTTAAAACTGATATGTCTGGCATTTTTTCCTCCTGAACAGAGTGCCAAGTGGATAAATGCCTGCCTCATATCAATAACAACTGCTGATTCCCCCCTTTTGGGGGAGCCAAGTAATCAATCCTTCCCAGCAAGCTGTTTCAGAGAAGTGCAAGCTTGCAGGCTGCGATCACCATCTGTGTTTCCCTCTAGCCAGATTTGTTGCAATATTCCCTGGAAGAAGAAGAATTTTACTAGTCCCATCCACTCCAGCCTTTTTAGGAAATTTTACTCTGAGCCTACATAAACCTCGTGGAATTAAAAATGCAGGATCTGGAAACGAGGTTTTAATCAATTGAAGAGAATATTTGTAGCTCAGGGTTGAACTGTGGAGTCCTTGGTGTTCTCAAGAGGTTTTGGTGCTTGGTTCACTTCTTAGAACAGCTGCCCCCAACCAGATATCTTCAGGAACGTGGCACTAAAATTACCATGACCCTCCAACCAGTATGCCATCCATCTGAAGGACACCAGATTAGAAAAGGCCTTGGTGGCCTGGCTCATTTGTTCTATTAAGCCATTAAGTGATTTAATTTTAGCTTCATGTGATTGGGAAGCCCACCTATTAAAACTTATGTATGTATAAACCAAGGTACTACTACAATTGGCTTCATACATTGCACTAAGCAATCAGGTTGTTTGTTTGATTTGGGCTTAAAGCAATGTATGAATCCAGCTAATTGTAGCTAAATCAATGAACCATGGATAAACCAACCAAAGTAGAATTAGCTCATCTAGTCATGTTTCCTGTCTGGTTTCCCTGGAAGGGCTGACAAGTACTTTGCCTGAGGTGAACGTTTTCTCCCCTCTATCCATTTTCGGCTCCCAGTTTCCCCTGCCAACCCACCATCTCCCCTTCCTGAAGCGTAGTGGGGTGCTCAGGACCCAGAATTTGTCCAGCTTGCTTGAAAGATTCCAAGAGAGAAATAGATGCACAAGGGTTGGGCCTGTGCTTTGACAAATGCACTGGCGGTATAAATATGTTCAAATGATAGCCTAGCTCTTAGGGGTATTGCTTGGATGGTAACCTTCTCTGACATTTTAAAATGGCATTGAGAAAATTGATTTTCTTTTCTTTTTGCAAGTCAAGCAAAAAGCAATTGCAGCTCTCCCCATGAGCACCCTTCCTGTTATGAACTGCATTTAAAAAGAAAAATGCATCCTATGCCTGAATTTTTGGAGGGTCCATTCCTGATTCAAAGCAAAGGGTACTTTTTTTTTTTGCAATGATGAACTAAATTTGTCCTGCAATATGAGAGCCAGTTTGGTGTAGTGGTTAAAGCAGTGTTTCTCAACCGTGGCAGCTTGACGACATGTGGACTTCAGAATTCTGGGAGGTGAAGTCCACACATCTTCAAGCTGCCAAGGTTGAGAAACACTGGGTTAAGGCATCCAGCTAGAAACCCGGAGACTCTGTGTTCTAGTCCCGCCTTAAGCACAAGACCAGCTGGGTGACCTTGGGCCAGTCACTTTCTCTCAGCCCTAGGAAGGAGGTAATGGCAAACTATTTCTGAAAAACCTTGCCAAGAAAACATCAGAGACTTGTCCAGGCAGCTCACAATTGAACGAATTAAAATGCACACACACACACACATGTGCATTCTGTCCTGCTTCACGCATTGTGATCAAGCCTAATTGGGGTTGCTTGTTTTCAGCTTGCATTTTGCATTAACCCAGACAATTATATCTTAACCAAACATATGAATTCAGAAAATGGAGGTTTGTTCTGTCAGCTATCATTAAGAAATCATGGCTTGGTGTGATACATGAACCCAATTGTAGAATTGCTTGAGGATGTTTTTTCTTCTCATTTTCCTGGAAAGTGGAAATTAGGCTGAACAGAGGAGAAAGAACACAATATTGTTCCTTTCCTCTTTCTTCTTGAGCAGCAAAATTCTCTATGTATTGCACCCCACAAATAAATTGTAGTGGTTTGTTGGTAAGGTGGTATGAGAATGTAGCTTAAGTTGCTACATACGTAGAATCATAGAGTTGGAAGGCACCTCAGAAGTAATTTAGCCCAACTTTCACATATTTTATAACTGGCGGGAAGCCAGGCCCACACTCAATGGTGACATATTTAATTCATGCAGAACTGCATTTATACTATAAAATATTTATTTTAAAAAAAATTTTGCCTTTATTAAACAGAACAAGAGAAAAAAGAATAAGAGAAAAAGTTTTTTAAAAAGAAAAGGAAAAAGAAAGCAGAACAACAAATTACACATATGAGGGCTTCCTATATAAGTTTATACATGAGGTGTCGCCCAAGAGGCCCCTGGACTGCAAAGAAGTGGAAACCAGGGCTGACTTATCTTGAGGCAATGCTCAGTAAGCAGAAACATGCATGCTTTGGGTATGTACAGTATGGTTGAGTGGGATCAAGGAGATCATTGCAATGTCTTTGGAAGAGCTTTACTTAGTACTAAAGACACATCATGTGTAATTTACTGAATTTGCACCTTGCATGCTCCTTGTAAAAAAGGCAAGTATTTGTCCATATAGTTGCCAGGAATTGAAATCATCTTGATGGCCTCTGACTAGTCTAGTTATCTGTTGGGTACCAGGTTGTGGTGACTGTTCTGTAACCAGTGGCTGCATCTCTTTGGGGGAGAGAGGAGAGATTTACATTTTCAGAAGGTTTGGCAGCCAACAACAGTGCTGGTGACTTGTAGAAGAATCATGATCTGGCTCATATTCAAGCCAGACAAAATATTCATAGCCTCTCCAAACCACTGTTTATAAATGTGCGGTGTCTCTCAGTGGCTTGTCAGTTTTGGGGAGTTGGGACTTTAGGGCACAGGGGAGAAAAGCTTTTCTTAATCCTGGCTGGGTTTTTATTTGTCAAGGCAACACTGAACAGATGTGCCAAGGAAGCTGCGTTCTGATCCTTTATGTAATTTCAGAACCATCGCAATGTTGTCCTGCCTTCATGCCAAATATGCCTCTCTCTCTCTCTTTTTTTTTTGCAAAAGTGATAATTAAAGGGGCTTTGGTGGGATGGCTGAGTAGATGACATTGGACAGTTTTTCCGAGCTCAAGACAAAAACAGACAAATGTACCCCTGTGCAGCTCCTTCAAATGCCAGTTAAAAACCATTGTGTTCTTTGTAGTTCAGGAAACATCAGCTTGTATCTGAATGGAAGGAGGACTGGTATGGTGACAGTTCAAAATCGCCTATTTTTCATTTCAGTTCATCTGGTGGGATTTTTGCGGCTCGATTCAAGGTGTTCTCTAATACTCTGTCAAAAGCTCTCCTCTGGTTCCTTGAAACTTGTCTTCCCCTGCTGTTCTTCTTCCACCATTCTCAAAGCATTGCAATTTATTTATCTGATTTAAAAAAAAAACACATTATTGTTGGGAAGTGGCAGAAAATACTATTATGGTCTCTCTCCCTGCTGCCGCCATTAATTCATTTCTCCATCGCTCTGCAGCTCCCTGGCTGGCCTAACTTTCTGATCTGAAAAAGCCCCATGGGAGGAGTTACCTCTTGGTCTGGTGGGAACATAATTCAGACCATCTTCAGACACACAGACTGATGATTCTCCAACAAAAGACAAAACACATCCCATCCCCCTTGGCAACTTTACTGTTGCGATCATTACAAGAGCACCCTCCTCCACCCTTGAGATTTTTTTACTATTTTTCCCCCTTTGAAAACAAAAACAAAACATCATTTATTTTCCATCAGCTTGAATGTTTGGGGTGATGAAAGGTAGACATTTTTAGCATGACATTAATTTATTCTGGCTTTGCTTAGGTTCATACCTGCCCCTCTTTAGGAGCTCAAGATGGCATATGCAGTACTGCTTCCTCCAATTAATCCCCCCAGACCAATAACTTGGTTCTTCCCTCAGTCCTGTTGCGACACCTTAAACAAAGTTCAAGAGGTCTTTTTAAAGTAAACCCTCCTCTCTCCCAGGGTCACCACCAGCAGCTGGATGCCTTCTGCTGAGTCCAATGCAAACCATTCCTCTGACTCAGTCCCATCCCAGCCCCTTATGATGGACGGAGCTGGTGCATATTATGTGTGTTATGGAGTCAAGTCTTATACATTTTCCACTAATGTGTATGAAACCAGTGGGCCAAATTCAACTTCTCTGATGCAATTTGAATTTGTTTGATGCCAGAGAATGGCCATGGAATGCTGAAATCTGAAGTCCACATTCACCTTTAAGAGCAAAGGTACTTCATTTGGTTGGAAGCCAGCTGTTAAATCCTAATTGCATCTCCAGATCAAATCTTAGCATGTATGCACCACTAGACAATGCTGACTCCGTTCCTGTACAATCTTTAGATTTCCAGTGCTAGTGCTTAAGATGCAATATTAGGGTAACCAGAAACCATTGCTCATCAAAAATTTGCTAGGGTAATTTTTAAAACAATTGGTGGCTGCAGGGGAAGGAGGAAGAAGAGGACGATATTACCATCCTGCCTTATGTGCAGATAAAATAAGAGGCAGTGGTTATAATGATTGTAGATAGAATTCTCCCTTTAGCTGAGAGAAAACTGACTAGAAGTGCAGGGCCAACAGTTCGCACGCTACCAAGAATGTTAAGGGAGTTATTTATAAAATTAATGCTATAATAAAACGATTATAACAGCAATTAATTCTTGTTAATGTTAAGCAGAGCTAATGACATACCTCTGGCAAAATATTAAGCTCACTCCTATTAGTTCTTTTCCTACACAGTTTTGCCAAGTAACCACACTACTGCTGTTGTTATTATTACTCATTTGTAATAATGTTGTAAGAAAGGACTATCTCTAGAGATCGAGGGGGATCTCTCTAGATCCTCAGGTACCTTAATTTACGAAGAATAGATTGTGCAGCAGTTAATTAGCTGGCCTGTTAATCATCTGAAAAAGACATGAGTGCAAGTCACTTGGTTAGGCATGTATTAAGGGAAGGAAAAATATGAGCAAAATAGTCCCTTCTTAAAGGAATGTTCCTCTGCCTCCTGACCAATGAGAAGTTCAACAGGTAAACTATTTTCTACATCCTTGGATGGTTATAGGGGAGAATATAATTAAAAGTTGAATTTTTCTAGAACAGTGTTTCTCAATCTCAGCAACTGTAACATTACTGAGATTGAGAAACACTGCTCTAGAGCTTAAAAAAAAAAGTCCTGTCCTCCTTTGGACCTGTGCATCCTCCACATTTTCTGCATTACCTGCTGAATTTCTAATCCTACTGAAGGCACTAGATCCCTGCCACAAAAGAAATGCAATGAGCTCGCATAGATGTACTGTATGCCTACAGAAGACAAAGGAAGCCTGCATGGTACAAATATACCATGATAGGACTTCTTGCCAGTTTTTAAATTGTTTTTTCCCAACTTCAGCTGAAGTTCAGGTAGTAACCTAAAAGTTACAACTTCCTCTTTCATAAGTTACCCAAAGCTTGTTTGTGAAAAATAGCCACTCATAAGGATTATATATTTACTTTTATGTAAACTAAAAATGTGTCACGGGTCAATCCTAGCTGCTGATGCTCAAATAAAACTTGGCATCGGGAAGATTTATGTCTAGTTCTCTATTTCAATTTTTATTTATTTGTTTTAATTAGCAGCTACCGACAGACCAAATTCAGGTCAGGACTTGGACACTAAAAGAAGAGAGGCTGATTTTTTCTCCTGAACTGTTTCCCAGCCCAAAAGCCTCCCTGTTCTCATAAGCAATGGAATTGCTTGCAGGAGGGAACCATAGAAGTATTGTACGGCAGTAGAATGTGTGTGTCTCTCTCTGCTTTTCCATCTCTGTAGCCCTAATGCCATATCTTCTTTGGCTTTTAAACACCTGAATAGCCTGATCCAGGACTGTAATCTTCTCTAGGCAGAATTTTGTCCTGTGTATAGTTCCAGGAATAATAGAGCTGCATACTGCAATCGATAGCACTTGCCCTATGGAACATTCTCCCTCCAGAGATCAGGATGGTCCTGACCCTGCTGGCCTTTCATAAGTCCTAAAAACCTGGCTCTGGACCAGGACCCCAAATGTGTGCAGGGACCCATTTCTTGATATGTATTGGTGATTATGGGCTATGATATTCTCTCAGCTGCTATGTATTTTAAGTTTTGTGTTGGTTGTTGTTTAATCGTTCAGTCTCTTCCAACTCTTCGTGACTTCATGGACCAGCCCACGCCAGAGCTTCCTGTCGGCCATCACCACCCCCAGCTCCCCCACGGTCAAGTCCATCACCTACAGAATATCATCCATCCATATTGCCCTTGGTCGGCCCCTCTTCCTTTTGCCTTCCACTTTCCCTAGCATCAATAACTTCTCCAGGGTATTTGTGTTGTAATTGTTTTTAATTTATTTTAATTTTGTGCACCACCCAGAGTCACTTGACTTGAGTGGCCATACAAATTGAATTGATAGATAAATAAATAAAATAATAGGTCCAGAATGCAACAAGGTGGGTAGTTATGGGCGCACTGCAGTATGCCCATATAATGCCACTGCTGTGCAAGGTATACTGGCTCCCAATGGGCTTCCAGGTACAATTCAGGGTGGTACTTACACCTATAAAGCCCTTCATGACACAGGGCTGGGGTACTTGTGGGCCCACCTAACTCCAATCTTTTGAAAAATTGTAAAGTAGATCGCAGCCCAGCATTAGTGGGAGGAGGAGGAGACAATGGATTTATTTCATTGAATTGTAAATCGAAAATTATAAGACTTGGAGCTCAATGAACTGTTCATGTTCATAGTGGTAGAAATGTTACAAAGAAATGTGGAGCAGCACCCTCCAGTCCACCCCACAGAGCAGCCTCCCGTTTTCCCCTTCGCCTGCAGGTGCATATTGACGTCTTCCTACTGTGCGTGTTTCACAGGCGCCAAACATAGATTCTGGCAGCCTGATGATTATTAATTTTATAGATTTGATGCTGACAATAACCCTGACCCTGCAGAGAACACAGTATGACAGAACCCTTGTTGGCCGGAATGTAATCAAGTCATTCTTTGAAAGGGAACTAATTCTGGTGCTTGCAAGCTGTATCTTTTGAAGCAGCCCCTGCCGGTTTTCCTTTGGGCAGGGAGGGATCCAAAATGGCTTTTGGAAAAGATGGTCAGGAGTTCTGGGGGATATTCAGGAATGGAGGCACATGCAAAGGTGGATGGGTTGTATTCCAAGGGATTAGAGTGCCATGTGCAACCGCCAGTGAATATATTGGGGATGCCCACCCAGCCCACTTTTTAACTCACTTTAAAGCAAAAGAAACCTGACAAACACTTCTCAGCAAAATAACTCCTGGCTTTGATTAGCAATGATCTTATCAACCAATATCTATTCCCAGCTATTCATTTGGTGCCACCTATGCCCCATGTCTTGCCTCCTGGGCAAACTAGCTTGGTAGCATATTTCTGTCCTCCTATCCCAATCGGTAGGCTTTGTTTCCTCATAGACTCCTACAGCTAAATGGGGCCATTTCAACCATTGAGAGCAACCCCTGCAAGAAATCCAAATGAAAGCACTCCTGCAAATGGGGGAGGGGAACCGCTTTCTCCTTGAAACATCTGACAAAAGGAAGTCCATCACCTCCCTCAGGAGCTGGTTCCACTGTCAAACTGCTCTTGCTGTTTGGAAGCTGGGTATTGAGAAGGAGATTAAACTGGTCAAAGAAATAAGGAGTGGGAAGATGGGACCATTTGCCCCATGTACCTCCATCTGCTTTTGTTGGTGGAACTCTCAAGATTTTCAACAAGGTGCTTCCTTCCACTAGTTCATTCTGAGTTCACTAAATGGAGATGTTTCTGCATTCAAGTTCCACACGTAGCATTGAGTCTCGGTCTTTTCTGTCCTTGGCAGCTGCTTTATTTCCAGCTCAGATTCGTTCTGTATCTTGTCATCACTGTTAGTGATTGAGACATCCTACTTCACAAGTTGGGGGGGGGGGAGAGAAAAAGGTAGCTCTTGCTTCTCCTGATAGACATCTAAATGTCCTGTGACATGCTTGAATTCAGCCTGTGCACAACCTGAACAAGGGGAATTAAACTCTTTTCTTCCATCTTGACTTCCTCTAATTTTCCCTGTGTCAATTTTATGCAATGAATTCTTTGGATCAGAGACCTGTCCTTTCAAACATGGATGAGATTTAATTCTTGGGCATGTAAGTTTTCCTAATGTTTAAATTATCAAATCCTTTGAGTCAAGCTTGCTGGCTCATGATTGCACTTACACTTCCATACAGTTTTCTTGGCAGCATTATGAAGGTGGTTTGACATTGCCTTCTGGATTTTTTTTCTTTTTAACTTTCCAGGCTAGCCTATAGCCCTGGCCGCCTTTGAGCATCTCCCATCCAGAGCTTCCAGGCTTAGACTAGGTCAGCCAGGTATTTTTAAATGCAGCTGTAATCTCTCTCTTAAAACATTACTGCTGCAGTTGCACACAACTTTCAATAGGGTCTCTTTACTTCAGACACTCTTTTTGCAGAATTTTGATCAGAGAAAGACAATTGCTAGTGGACCCTACTGTGAAGTGTAGTGGAAGTGAAATACACCAATTCGCATCCGGTAGAATTCATTGATATTCTTATTTTTAACTTCCAGAATAAGCAAATCACATTGATGGCACTCTATCAATAATGAGAATAATACTCGACTTTCCATACTGAATCCCTTCCATTTCAGAGTGACCAGGCATTATTGGTTCCATTGGGGGGGGGGGGGGGGCTAGAAAGAGAAACCAACCTGTCTTTCAAAAGTACTAATTTTAAATTAACTCCTAGCCGTGTCGGTGTGAGGAGAATATTTTGTCAGTGACAAATATAATGAAAATAAAGGCTCAGCTATCAAAACATTATGGGATGGGGATAATCCTCTTTGGCTGTTGGCACTGGAATGGATAGTTCCATTCAATCACTTTAAATTATATTGATTTCTCTAGCCCCCTCCCTCAGCTTTCTGCCTTAAATGGATTTTTCATCTCTGGAAATCGATACAATAGATCTCTTGATGTGGAAAGGTGGGGGGCCATACTTGCTGAAATGTGGAGCAGATGGCAAAAGAAACAGAGATATTTTCACTTGGGCTTTTTGCTTTGATGATCCTAAAAAGTGACCAGCCATTTTAGGCTACCTTTAGCCAGTATTTCTACAAGGGAAATGGAACCAACCAGAGGCAGATGTCAGAAGAACCAGCCAGCAACGGGGCGGTAATTGAAGTGATAAATTCATCTCCAGATGTACCTTTTATTTTCAAAGATTAACATTCTAAGAAAGAAATGGTCCAGCTGAAAGTACTAAGTGTTCTAAGCTTGTTCTAGCGGCTTGTTTTGAGCTCGGAACAAAACACCCCGCTGTTTTGTTCATACCTCCAAACTTGGCTGTTTGAGTTGCATTGACTGGTTGTTTTTATTTCTTGTTTTCCAGCCTAACCAGTAGATGAGCAGAGACCAGGTGTGTCCATGCTGCTACTGACTTAGACTGAACAGCCGGATAGGGAGAGGAAGATGCAGTGCTGGAGCAAAGCAGCAGTCACCAAGCACATGGCTTAGGTCTGAAGAAACTGTGGACTAGGCTCTGGTGTTGCTTTTCAGCAGGTGGAGGAAGGCCATTTGCAGCTGTATGCCTGCCTCCCCGATAGGAAGATTACAATGGGCGGTTTGCAGGTACTATACTGTACGTAGCTTGCAAAAGAAGGCAGGTTGCAAGAGAAAAGACAGCAAAGGATGCAAAAGCATTATGTGTGCCTCTGCATTTACTGAGAGGTATTACTAATCCTGGGGCGTGGTGGCTCAGCAGGTAAGACGCCAGGCTTGTCGATCGCAAGTTCAGAGGTTCAAGACCCTAGCCCCAGCTCTTGCCAACCTAGCAATTCGAAAGCATGCAAATGCAAGTAGATTAATAGGTACCACTTCGGTGGGATAGTAACAGTGTTTCGCGCGCGTCATGCCAGCCACATGACCGTGGAAGCGTCTTCGGACAACGCTGGCTCTTCGGCTAACAAACGGAGATGAGCACCGGCCCCTAGAGTCGGACACGACTGCACAAATATGCGGGGGGAACTTTTACCTTACTATTGCTAATCCTGCAAGATTTAAGTTGTAAATGCAAAGACCCCTGTTTGGGGCACATTGTTTGTTTAATGAGCTTGGGTTGACCTGTTTTCACCCTGTGCATTCTTAGGTGGCCTGCTGATCTTGAACTTGAAAGTACATTTAGAATTATAGAAACATCTGGATTGGGCCAATTGATCCTTAATGCATTTGGGCATCTATGCATGCTCTTGTGCTCTGTTAACGGATTATTATCGCTAAAATGTTGTGTGCCTTCATATTATTTTTTTCAAGAGGAAAAAAGACAAAGGTGGAAGAAGCTCTATAGCTCAGTGGGAGGTGTTTGTCTTCAGAACTGTTATCTGATGCCATGGATTTGAGGCTTCCATTATAAAGGCCTCCAAAAGTGACTGAAAAGAAAATGAGAATATACTACACCTTTGTACCAGCGTTAGCAGGTATAAAATGGCTCCAGTGAGCATTCAACTCTTATTTAATCCACCAATAAAATAAACTGATGTTAGCAGTCACCACACAGCTCAAAACTGTAGGGTAGCCAAAGAAAAAAGACAATTTGAGATTGATCACCTCTTTCCCCCTTAGATTTGTTACCTTAGGAATGTAGGAGTGGAATACAAATCAACGTGATTCCTCCCCCCCAGCACAAGGAAGCCTTGGGAACCAAGAACAGGAATTTGCAAAAGCTTTCACTGTTCATTGAAAGAAGTGAAGAGTCCCTGGAAGCTAGGAAACAAAGTAAATAATACCGTAGGAAAATCTTGAGCTAAATCCAAATTAAGTCATTTAGATCTTCAGAATGAAGTTTGCAGGGAGCTAAACCTAGCTGATCAATTGACATGGGTACCAGATCAATTGAGAAGGGTACCAAAACTGAGCTTAGTAACTCCATGTTTGTTTGGAGCAGTGTTTCGTAACCTTGGCAACTTTAAGATGGGTGGATTTCAACTCCCAGAATGCTGGCTGGGGAATTCTGGAAGTTGAAGTCCACCCATCTTAAAGTTGGTAAGGTTGAGAAATAGTGGTTTGGAGTTGTTTTGTCTGGCTGGCTGACTGACTGGAGGTTGCAGAAGGAAACATGAAGCCATTCTAATTGCAAAAATCCAACCTTATTCATTGCAACCCGAATTCCCCTCCCCAGTCTGGTACGTTCCCTTTGCACCTGACAAAAAACCATCAGGCTGAAGGGAGAGATCTGATATCCAATTCCTCCCTCCAACCTTGGAAAGGAGAAAATGACTTATCCTCTGCCGTTGAGATACCACCCCTGGGAGCATAGGATCCCTCCTTAATCTTTATGACAGTTCGATTGATTCTGGTGATTAAAACATATATATCTTTCTGCGCTGGTGGAAAGCTGAAATAAAAATGAATGAATGAAAACTTGCTTTCCATTAATGAGCTTGAAAGCGCTTTTCAAGCTGAGCAAGATGCCCATTTTTTTCTGCAAAAAATAAAACGAAAGAGGGGTTACTTGGAAGCAACATTACTGAACAGTGCGCATGCTAAATATACTATGAACACCGTAAAAAATATGCATCTTTTTTCAACAAAAGAGGGAAAGCTGTAAGCTGAAAAGGGGCTGAAATGGGCAGTAGATACTCAAGGTTTGCTTTTTGGTTTGTTGGTTTTTCTTGTCCCTGCTTGGGATGCTGTTCATCCTAGAGGTCATTTGAATGCAGCATCTGCAAGTGCAAAAGCAAAGACTCATATGGACTTGATGGTTGAGTTCAGAAAATGTGTTTAACCCAATTATTTTGTTTTCTGGATGCACACAAGCATTGAACTATAAAGTATCTGAATGCTTCCCCCCCTAAAATAAAACCAACCAAGCTTAGTAGGTTGTATAAATGCTGGCCTGTTTCATGTTGTGTAGACCCAGCCACAGAACTGTGACACGTTGGCTGAGTTCACACAACACATTTAACCTGGTTATTTAACCTATTTTTCTGAATATCTACTGTATTTTGAACCATAAACTGGTTTGGTCTGAAATATTCCCCCAGCCAGACTAACTAACATTAACAGAGTCTGGCTTAGCATGTTATATAAATGCAACTGCTAGATTTTGCAACCTGGTTATTTGTATTACTTGAGTCCAGCTATAAAGAAGCTTAGATGCAGATGAGGGCAGAGAGTGTACAGGATGAATTCAAAGCATCCTGCTTTTGTGTTTGGGAAATGGTTCTTAGGGCCAACGGGAAACAGCACAGTTTAAGGAGGGTGGAGAAACTCCCCCCTCCCTGAAAAAAGAGGGGCCTACTAATGATTAAACCTGGGTCTTAGATAGGACATATATTCCAAGACAGGTACAGAAGTCTAGTTCTAAAAATAACTCTGTGCATTTCAAAGTATAGTTTGTAGTTATGAGAGCCTGAAAGACTCTAAGGCAGAGCTTTCCAAACTGTGTGTCGGGACACGTTAGTGTGTCGGCTGCAGTGTCTGGGTGTGTCGCGGCTGCTGCTGCCTCCGAGCCATGCCAGGATTCCGCGCAGGTCCTGGTGCCTGCCTTGTGCCCTGCTGTAAGAGTGTGTCATGAAATGATGCCGTGCTGTAAGAGAGTGTCGCGAAATGATGCATGTCTAAAAAGTGTGTCACCAACATGAAAAGTTTGAAAAGCTCTGCTCTAAGGAATTGCGTTTTCTTATTTTTGCAATAAGAAATGCATATTTTCATTATTTCAATATTCCTGCATCCAAGAGCCTTCCTGGAGAGAATTAAATGAACAGATGAAATGCAGATAGTCCTCATTTAGCAAGCACAATTGGGAATGGCAACTTGGTTGTTAAGCAAAGCAGTCACTAATTGAAACCGCAACTGTGCTTACAATCTTACTTCAGCTTTCTTTTGCTTTACAGACCTGCGAAGGTCATAAATGCAAGGATTGGTTGCAAAGTTACTTTTCATCACCGTGTTGTAACTGCGAACAGTTGCTAAATGAGGCAGTCGCTAAGCGAGGGCTACCTGTAGACAGGCAGAATCATAGTGCTTTCATTTACAGCTTGCATGAACCAGAACTAAAATTTTGCCTCCAGGGCACAATAGAAGCAATGCATTTCTCAAAAAGTAGATGTTTGAAGGAAGACTCTTATGGGCTGAGAGCAAACTCTGCAGTGGGAATACTTGTTATGCGGTGGTAGTGCCGAGTGCTGCAAGTAAATAATCATCTGGGTCATTAATATGGCTTTGTAAGTGAAAGTTGCAGAGGAGGAGGTGTTAAACTGGCAAGGGAGGTATCCCAGATGTGGGTGGGCCCAGAATTCTCTTTTCCCCCTCTGGGTTGGGAATGTCTTTTCTTTTGACCATTAGAAGCATGCTACCATTGTTGTGCATGTCTTTTCTTGAAATGGCAGAAAACAGCACTGCTGTTACAGTGGGAGAAAAACCAAGGGGATACAAAAAAAGAGGTAGGGTCTACATCAGGGTTTCTGCAGGGTGTGATCAAAAAAGTCAAGATGGCAGCCATGATGGTGTGTAATAGTATGTGGGAATAACCTTGGGAGACAGGAGGAAGAGCCACAGCTGTAGTTTGTGGGAAAGACCTTGGGAGACAGGGCCAAGAGATTCTGACGGAACGGTCAGATAAGAGACAGCATAGCCCACAGCTGGATAGTGGGTGGGGCAAGAGACTCAGAAGGGACCCTCCCTAGTTTCTTGGGCTTTAAAGGAGATGGGGGGTAAAAATTGTACTTTCAGACTTGCAAGATTCTGTCAATGTAGCTTTACAATAAACTAGAATTAGCTCATCTGGTTGTGATTCCTGTCTGGATTACCACACAAAGCCGACAACAGTCTGGTAAATAAAATTTGAGTCCGAAGGTGGAGGGGTGGTGAAAGCGTCTCCGAAGGGACCCTCCCTAGTTTTCGAAAGAATAAAAATGAAGGAAGGGAGGGGTACTTTCAGACATGCAAGATTCTGTTAATGTAACCTTACAATAAAGATATATAATAAATAAATAAAGATACAGCTAGTATTCCTGGTTGTGCTTCTTGTCTGGACTACCTTGCAAGGCTAACATCAAACTTGCAAGTCTCCAAGTACCCCTCCCTTCCTTCCTTCACTTTTATTCTCCCGAAAACTAGGGAGAGTCCCTTCTTTTGCCACCCATCCTCCTCCTGACTCAAATTTCATTTATCAGACTGTTGTCTAGGCTGCGGATCTTCCTCCAGTCTCCCAAGGTCATTCCTACACACCATTACATGGTGTGATTGAAGGTCTGCCTGTTCTTTATGTGCATTGCGCCCACGACACACAAAAAACCAGGTGGAGCTTCACGGCCACTATCCTGACTTTTTTGACCACAGCCCGAGGATACCCCTGTTCTGCACATTGTCCTATGGCCTTGAATCTTCACTGCCACCTTCAGGAATAGTGCTCCTTCTTTCGCATGCTATTTTTTAATATTTTGCCTGGAATGACACAGATTCAAGATGAAAGCAATATACTCCATAGGGGTATGTTGTACCTAAGGGAAGTCCGTGTATGCATTTTAGATGAGCAGCTTATTTGCTTAATGTGATGGCTAAATATTTCTCAGGTTCTTTGCTTTCATAGGATGCTTTAAATCTAATGGGATGATATTTAATTATGTCTATCGTGAAAAAGCCCAAAATGCACAAAAGAAAAAAAAAAGTGGCTTATTTCTATACACCTTGATTGAACAATGGGTAAAACAAACCCAGAGGCTCAAAGTTCATTACAGAAATGGGAAATGTGATCTCTGGTTTCTTTTTCCTTGGTCCAATGGGAAATGTGGAAAAGACCTACTTGTCTGTACACTCATTGATTTCTCCCAAATTATCACAAAAGGAGCATTTGTTTTTTCCTCTTGGGGTAAAAAAGGGGGAGAAACTTACTGGAGAAAAACTAGGGATTTCTTGCAAGTAAAATTAAGGGAACAGAAGATTAGGCAGATGAACAACAAACCTAAGAGTTCCATCTTGTCCTTGGTGGTAAGTAGGTAATGAAAATTCCACGGAAGATAAATAGCAAAGTTAACTTGAAAGGGAATTGATGAAACTAAGGATAACGTAGTTTCATTCTGCACACATGATTTATGGGTTCTGTATTTTAGTCTTCAAAACAAGGGTTCTGCTTCAGACTGGCCCCTGGGAGCTTAAGACTGTAATGGGTATGGAGAACCCCATCCCTTTTGTGTCAGCTGAATCAAAATCCACTGCATTTGTAGTGACAACAACCATTTTGGGTCAGATTCTTGCATATCTGAACATTAACATTTGGAAATTCAAAAAATAGACTTGCTATCAGTGTGAGAGAGGTTCACAACCAATTTACGACAAAGTGAATAGATGTCTCTGTGGAACACAGTGGGGAATTACAAAAACTTTATGAAGATGACATGCTTCTCCCAATTAGCTGCACATAAACATCTTTGTTTATGTTGGTTTTGTAGATTCTCGAAAGCCTGTTTCCAAGGGAAGAGCTAATATACTGTTTCGGTTTCCTTAATCATCACTATTATCATTGTTATTACGTTGGATAGAAGTCCTCTATGTTCCTAGCTTCTGTTCCCTCCTCTTGGAGGAAAGCTGATAATAGAAGACTTCAGTACAGTACATCCCACTACAGTAGAGCTTCTGATTCCAATCTGGAGTGATCTAGATGGCCTCCAGAGGGCAGCAAGTATGAAATCAGTTCATAGGGCAGTCAATCTCTTGGGAGATCCGTAATCCTGTTACGGAAGATCGATATACTGTACGTATGTCAACCCCACCCCCACCCCCACGGTCTATCTGTAGGCTAGAGTGGGAAGTAAAAACACAAACATCCCAGAAGAAGGTCATGGGAAGCCATTTCTGTAATATTGCCAAAAAGATGTGCATGGGTGTGTCGATGAAGTCACCAGGAATTCAATTCAATAGCATACATTTGAGAAAGACTTCAGTTTTCAGATGATATATAACAGAGTTACAGTGGCATGACCCACCTCATATTAACTGTGGTTCTCCTTAGTTTGGTAGAATAATTGTTAAAGATCCTAAGTAAGTAATCAATGCCTTTGGGTGGCAGCTCCTCCTCCTCCTCCTCCTCCTCCTCCATTGGGAAGCTCCTGTTGAGGAAAGAGCTGGAAATTTGTCTTTATTTTTGAATGGGGGAAATTATCTGAAACACCCAACTGAAACACGTGTAGGCAACCTGCAGCCCCAATCTCCTATTTCCATTCCTCCTGGAACCCTCTCTCACCTCAATCGCTGGAAATCAGTGATAGTTTCCTGTGTTAAAAGAAACTGCAGTGTAATCCTAAAAATAGGCCTACTTGAACAAATGAGTTTGGATTTTACCACATCCTGGTTAAAACATCTCACTAAAGTTATTACACAATATGGATTTTCCATTCAACAGGTACTCATAACTGCACCGCAGGCAAAAGATATTTTTAAACAGCGAGCCCTGGATATCAGTGCCCAATTGGACATGGAGACATTGGCAAAAAATGGTTCATTAAAATGGTTAGCTAAGAATAAAACTATTTTTAAATTTGAAAAATACCTGTCGATGAGTCTAACACAAAATCTGAGAAGGGCCTATTCCAGGGCTAGGTTTGAATTGTTGGACTCTATGGTTAAATATGGACGTTTTCATCATTTGCCATATGATGAGAGGACTTGTGTATGTGGGGACCCAGCCATAGAAGATATTGCCCATGTTTTGTTCGACTGCAAATTATATGATTCACTTAGGATTAAATTCCTGTCTCCTTTGTTAGAAAGAACAGCACACTGGGATTCTAATCACAGATTATCTTATTTTCTTTCGGGCTCAAATACTTTTATTGTGAATAGGACTGCCAAGTTTGTAGACAAGGCAGTTCACCAGAGAGCCCATTATATGGAAAAGATTGGAGTGCCATGTAGGGGTGATGAACTCATTTGAATTCTGATTAGATATACATGTATTGTATTTATTATTATTTCAGGTTATTCAATTATCTTATTTCCTATTTTGGTGTATTTTTATCAATTTTATCAGTTAAATTGAATTGTATTGTATTCTTGTTATCTTATTTTATCTTTGATATGGTCGTAAGACTAATCAATAAAGTTGTTGCTTGCTTGCCTAAAAATAGGCATAACAGATTCTTTAAAGAAAACAAAAATTAACACTCCCCCTGCCCTGCATCAGGACAAATGGAAAATGTTGCTTCTGCCAATGTGCATGATGTAGCTCCTCCTACTTTATGTCTTTGTCCCACCCCCGTGCACCCACCCCATGTTAAGTGTGGTTCTTGGCCACCAAAATAATTCTCTGCTCTAAGATAGGGGCAGCAATATGTGATGTGTGTATACATAGCAGGCCGGAGAGAGCTTAAAATCTGACACGTTGCGGGTGTGTGGGTGTGCGTATACAGCTTTCTGAGCTCTGCTGTTAATTAATGGATTGACTTTCTAATTAATAAAAGAATTTATCAGGTTTAAGGAAAGCTACACTTCATTCTTGAGAAGTTTCTTAACTGTTAATTGTTGTGAGTGTCCTCGAGGAACCTCAAACCTTAAGACTGCGTTAAAATAAGACAACTCTCTTTTTTTCTCCAGGAATGCAAATCATAAAGAGGGACGAGAAGGGAATGTGAAAGCTATGTTTGGAATAGGTTGTCCATTCTAAAGACCTCCCTGTTAATCAGAGCAATTACTAGAGGCAACGGCAATAGGGAAGGTGGCTTTGGGGCCTGTCCTCTGTGATGCATCTCTCAAAACAATTAGCAGGTCCCACTTCACACAGGCAACACCTTCCTTGGGAGTTGAACAATAATGGGCAGTCGGTTGGCAGAAGGTTAATTTGCTCTACTGTAGCGGACAATAGTGGAAGCCAGCATTTAGACCCTGAAGATGTTTCTGTCTTTGTGCACTTAATGCTGGTGGACAAATGTTTGAGTCACAAATGCTGGCAACCCAAGATTTCCCTTCACAGCCAAGTGGGTTGGATGGGTATCAACCTTGAATTCCCTTATTTCCCAGCTTAGTGCCAACTTGATCCCATTTTTCATCCCTGGACAGCCCCACTGATGTCCCAGGTCCTCCACCGTTAGGATGTTGGCTGGAGTTTAGGGGTAGACTGTTTTGTGTTGCTCCCAAGAGATTTCAGTTTGATTCCTGGCATTTATAGAAAAGGCTCAGAAACTCCTCCTCTCTAGGAGTCAGCAATGTAGTCTGGAATGAACAACATCCTTCTTGCTTTATGAGAGTCTCAGGACAGTGGTCAGAAGACACAAAACTACTTGTCTCGCTCATTCACTTCTCCCATTCACTCCTATAAGTATGCAAATACATGTGCTCCTTCCTTCCTTCCTTCCTTCCTTCCTTCCTTCCTTCCTTCCTTCCTTCCTTCCTTCCTTCCGGTTAAGAACCTTCCTAGCCAACCCTCCTTCTCTGCCATTTGGCAGATTAACAGCAGGAAGAGCTGAAAATCTGGGTGAAAGGATAAAGATTGCTTTATGTACTTCCTTGTTCTTCCCTACTGTCCAGTTGATTAGCTGATGAGATAACTAACTGGGAAGAAGCAGATTAAAATGTATAATGCATTCCAAACCTCCAATGGAATGTTTAGATGCTGGATTTAATAGACTTACAGGGACTCTCATTCGGAAGGCAATGCATATTATTAAGTGCTAGGCAGAAAAGTGTCTCTTTCAAGCTGATGAAAGATAATTTGATGTATTGTCGAAGGCTTTCACGGCCGGAGTTCAATGGCTGTTGTGGGTCTTCCGGGCTGTGTGGCCGTGTTCTGGAAGTTGTGGTTCCTAACGTTTCGCCAGCATCTGTGGCCAGCATCTTCAGAGGGCAGGAGCACAGACAGAAGCGAAATCTCTGTGCCCAGGTAGAGTGGCAATGTTTTGTTTGTTTTCTATTTATAGAGCTAAATTATAGGAGATTAGGTGGGGTTTTTTGTTGTGTTGAAATGTTAACGAGTGGCTGATGAGCGTGATTAGCATGTTCATTGTGAGAAGTATTCCCATGTCCTGGTGGTTGGACTGAGTTTGTTGACCTTTTGCAGGCTGTGTTTTTCAGGACTGGTAGCCAGGTTTTGCTAATTTTTAGACTTTCTTCTTTTTTATTGTAACTGTGCTGGTGTTTGTGAATTTCAATGGCTTCTCTGTATAATCTGGTGTATTGGCTTTTGGTGTTGTCCAGTATTTCTGTGTTTTCAAATTAGAATTTTGTGTCCCGTTTGCTTGAGAGCATGTTCAGCTACTGAAGATTTTTCAGGTTGCTGTAGTCTGCAGTGTATTTCGTGTTCTTTTATCCAGGTGTGAATGCTTCGTTTTGTGGTTCCAATGTATACTTGTCCGCAGCTGCATGGTATGCAGTATATTCCTGAAGCGGTGCAGGGGTCCCTTTTGTCTTTTGCTGATTTTAGCATTTGTTGTATTTTCCTGGTGGGTCTGAAGACTGTTTGAAAGTTGTGTTTTTCCATCAGTTTTCCCATGTGGTCAGTGACTCCTTTGATGTAGGGCAGGAATACTTTGTTTGTGGGGGGCTGTTTTTCTTCAGTTGGATGTTGTTTTCTTGGTTTGATGGCTCTTTTTATTTCATTCTTGGAATAGCCATTCACCTGTAGGACCCAATTCAGATGGTTAAGTTCATTGTTGAGAAATTGGGTTTCACAGTTTCGATTAGCACGATCCACCAAGGTTTTGATCATGCCTCTCTTTTGTCGTGGGTGGTGATTGGAATTTTTGTGCAGATACCGGTCTGTAAGGGTGGGTTTTCTGTATACTTTGTGTCCTAGTTTGAGGTCTGGTTTGCGTATGACCAGCGTATCTAAAAATTGAAGTTTGCCATCAGTTTCTTTTTCCATAGTGAATTGTATATTGGGGTGGATGCCGTTTAGGTGGTCCAGAAATTTCTCCAGTTCTTCTTCAGTATGACTCCAAATTGCGAAGGTGTCATCCACGAACCGGAACCAGACTGTTGGTGTAATGGGAGCCGATTCCAAAGCCTGTTTTTCACAAACAAAACATTGCCACTCTACCTGGGCACAGAGATTTCGCTTCTGTCTGTGCTCCTGCCCGCTGAAGATGCTGGCCACAGATGCTGGCGAAACGTTAGGAACCACAACTTCCAGAACACGGCCACACAGCCCGGAAGACCCACAACAGCCAAAGATAATTTGCTTTTGATTTTTTTTTCCATAGGAGAACTTCAGTGAAACTCATGGGTAGATGGGTGCTATAGCACGCATTTAGCGATAAAGTAGCCTAGGGAAAACGACTCTTTCCAGTGGTTTAAAGGCTCCCTGGCCTCTGGTGCTTCTATTAAATCTCAAAGGAAAGTGTCGTGATATGGCTTCCTTCCATGGGACTTGTTTAACTGGAATGAATGGACAGCCAGGGAGGCTTCAACGTGATGGGAAGAGATGTTGCAAGAAGTAACAGTAATGCCAGCAGTAGCACTGTCCGCCTCTTCCAATATTTAAGAAAGCTCAACGACACCATCAAGAGAAATGGGAGGAAATTCTCAAGCCCCCTGAGAATTAGGTAGAAAAACAGACACTTCTTCTGCACTGCTGAAAGGCAGATTCTGGCACAATATTAGCATTCACTGGTTTACTTCAACACGTGGTACGGCAGCTCTGCTATATTTAGGGGACCTCCAGCTCATTGTGACCTCAACTACCATCCTCAACAGAACAATGGAGTTGAGATATTGATATGAAGATATTGGTTAATCCCAGAACCTCCCAATCATGAAAAGGCTGAAGTGAATGAAGTGGTTCAGAAATTCCATGAAAAGCATCAGTCAGTACTCATCAAAGTTCTTGCTTGGAGTCTTCAAAGAGGATTTCATCCACTTTCATATCAGTTTCAGACATGGGGACCAAACTGCATACTTGTTCTTGGAAAGCTAAGGCAATTGTGTAAGGTTTTCCTTTCGGATGCTGCAGGCATCGTTGGAGGTAGGTATCATAATACCCCTTCCCTCTTCCCAGCCTGTTCCCCGTTTTGTCAAAACCAAGTCCAGGCACCAGGATGAGATCCAGACCATCTGTGGAAGAGAGGAAGTATTTGGGGTGAAATAACATGAAACTAAATTTCATTTTTTAAAATTTTGTTTTATTCCTGATCTGTCCAAGAAGTGAGGTGCATGGTTTTTCCCAGTTTTGACTTAGAACAAGCTGATTAAGTTGGATTCCCAGGTCACAGCAATGCAACCTTTCAGTGACGGGGGGCTGTGCTTGATAATGTGGGGAGAAGCAAAGGCCGCAGTGGGTGGGGAGATGATGTAAAATAGGTGGGGCTGCATCCCCCATATGGGTAAGGCTGGGTTTTTGGGGGTTCCTTTCCGTTTTTGTTGATCTTAAAACCATGTTGAGCCTGTTTCAGAGCTTGTTTTAAAGCTTTTTGTATTTACTCTTTCAGAATGGAGGAAAGCTACACCACTGACTTTTGGTCTGGGAGGAGGTTTTGCAAAAAACAAAAAAGAGAGAGAGTTGTTTCAGGAACTCTATGCAGTTGTTAGCCTCACTCCCGACTGTCACCTTAGCCCAAAGTCATCCAGGGATCTTCATGATGAGGAAAAGACAAATAAATCAGGCACTTCATTGTTCCATCTATATAATTATTTTAGAATGCTGTATATCACAATTTGGGGCAGGCACTCTTTTTTAGGCCTAGGAAGAAGACAGTGGCAAACCACTTCTGAAAATTATGCCAAGAAAACTGCAGGGACTTGTTCCTGTTGACACCAGGAGTCAAGACTGATTCAAAAGTTCTGAGAGCCAGCTTTGTGCAGTAGTTGAAGACACTGGCCTAGAAACCAGGAGACCGTCAGTTCTAGTTCAGCTAGGTGACTTTGGGCCAGTCACTCTCTCTCAGCCCTTGGAAGAAGAACACAATGGCAAACCACTTACAAAAATCTTGCCAAGAAAACTGCAGAGACTTGTCCAGGCAGTCACTAGGAGTCAAGACTAACTTGAAGACACACACACAGGGTATGATAGATGTTTGTGCATATGGGGACCCGCCCAGGGTCCCTCCTTGTGGGGGAGATGGGCGGGATATAAATGTAATAAATAAATAAATAAAATATGCATCTGTGTGTTTGTGCCTTTGAGTCAGTGTTGACTCCTGTCGACTGCCTGAGCAAGTCCCTGCAGTTTTCTTGGCAAGGTTTTTCAGAAGTGGTTTGCCATTACCTCCTTCCTAGGGCTGAGAGTGAGTGACTGACCCAAGGTCACCCATCTGGTTTTGTGCCTAAAGCAAGACTACAACTCATGGTTTTCTGGTTTCTAGCCTGGTGCCTTAACCACTACACCAAACTGGTTCTCATATGCGTGTGTAGCCATTTCTATATCCCTATTATTTAAAAGTATTTAATGCATTTCTTATCACCCAATTACTCCACTTTCCTGGAGTGGCACACATACCTGTTAAAGAACCCCCAATAGAATAGAAAGCAAAAATAATATGAGGCAATTCAAAAAGCAGAAATGATAAGAGCGGGGGGGGGGGAGGGGGGAGAGAATATTCAGTGTATCTAGAAAGCCTGGGTGCATAAAACAAGATTGAGTAGGCACTAGAAAGACCGCCAAGCAATTTTCTCTGGGAAGGCATTCTACAAAAGGAATGGACGCTCTGAAAGGCTCCTTTTCTTTCAGACATTTGCTTTTGTTGTGTTAAAATTCACATACCAAAGGTTATTAAGGCAGCTGCCTAGATATGTACAGAAGCGTTTTTATAGGAGGCATACCGATAATTGCAATGAGCAAACACCAACAGATTATTAAAAAAAATAAGGCACATAAGCAACTAAGGGCCCCTAGTAAAGACTTGCATATAGTAACAGCTAAATATCATCTTGAGAGCCAGTTTGGTGTAGTGGTTAAAGCATCAGGCTAGAAACCGGGAGACTGTGAGTTCTAGTCCTGCCTTAGGCATGAAGCCAGTTGGGTGGCCCTGGGCCAGTCACATACTCTCAGCCCTTGGAAGGAGGCAATGGCAAACCACTTCTGAAAAACCTTGCCAAGAAAACTGCAGGGACTTGTCCAGGCAGTCTCCGAGAATTGGAGTCTTAAATAGTCTTAAAACTATTTTTTCACATTCTGCTGTAATTTCTTTTCCTTTTTTGGTTTTTGCACTCAGCTGCACAATGAAGATGTCCCTCTTATTTTCACTTTTGGGTTTTAATTTGTATGAATAAGTTTCTCATCTCTAATGCTGGGGTTTTCTGGTGCGGGGGTTGGTTAAGTAGGATAGCTGCAAGAGTGGGCAATTTATCTCCTCCAAGATTTTCACAGTAATAATTCATTTTGCAGTTGATCAATTATCTAATCAATAAGAGAAAAACTCAGTTTGCGCACTTGATATATATTTGCTTTTTGCTGGCGGGGGTTGGCAGCGGGAAAGGAAACAACTACAACTACTGAAGCATTTGGCTGGATGTCAGATAAAAATGGAATAAAGGTTTAATTGCAGATCAGACCCCTGGTTGAGAAACATCAAGATCTCAGCATGGACCTGTCAGTATCATCAAGGGCCTTCTGGATGGAACCCTGAAATTGCAATTTAAACTGGTAAATGATTTTTCAACTTGTAGAAGTGGTTTCTTCCCCCCACTCACACACTTGAAAGTATATAGCTAGTTAAAAGACTGTGTTCTTGTATGTACTTAGTTAGGAGGAAGCCAAAGGGTGTATGTGAAATTTTCTCTCCAGTAATCTGCAGGCTCCTTGGTTTCTAATTCTGTCCATTGAATACTAATGGAAAAAATAAGAGGGGGTGCCTTCAATGAAAGAGGAGTTTTAGGCAGCCGAGGAAAGTTCACAGTGTTAGAAAGATGTGTTATAGCAAACCACCACCACCAGACCAGGGCCTTCCAGCAGTTCCAATAAGAAAGGAAGCTCAACTAGTCCACCAAGAGAAATTTGAAAGAAATTCTCTAGCTCCCTGAGAATATGGTAGAAAACCAGAAGTTTCTTTCATGGGAAAAGCTTCGGAGAAATTTCAGCCCAGGGATGATGTTTCTGCCATCCCACCCTCAAACCCACACGAGGGACCAGATTTTTCTGCTGTGCCATCTGCTTTCAGAATTGATGCAGTTGTCTTTGCCAGGAAGAGAGAGCAAAGGAACGGGCTGGCATTCTGAGCCTGTGCTGCATTTAAAGGGAACTGATATGTAGGTCTGCTTTTTTCAATACGGAGGAGGATTTGCCAAGGGGACATTCGAAACAAATGAGCCAGTGCAAGTTAGAGCAGCCCATTGAAACAAACTTATCATCTTGCTTGCTTGCTTTTTTTTTTTTTTTGCAGTAGAGAAAAACCTTTGGAGCAAGCAAACAGAAAAAGTCCAAGCAAAATGGTCATCGGGGATGTAGAAATGCAACCTGAATGTATCAAAAACGATGTGGAATGTAGGAAAAGATCTGGCCATCTAGTCTGAAGGTGATGGGGTGGGGAGGCCCACCTGGGCTTATTTTGGTTGGGGGGGGGAATGAGTGGACTCACAAGGGAAAGGCTGGATTTTTCCTTTCCTGAAAGATGTTTTGGAAGCGTTCGTTGTTTTCTTGTGTTTTCAATCTTGATTAAAGTTATTTTAGAACTTACACTACAAGAATGTGTTTTGCCTTTTCTGCTTCAGAATGGCAAGAAATTATTCTGTGTGTTTATTTATATGCCAATGTTGCAGTTCAGTTTGGAAGGTGGTTTTCAAACAAAACAACAAAGAGTAAACTAAAAATAAATATGGAGAGTATCTATTAAAATAGGAAAATCACTGGTCTGAGATGGGCAGCTATATAAATTGAATAAATAAATAATAAATAAATAAAAGTGAAATATAAAT
This sequence comes from Charina bottae, assembly GCA_023362775.1. NCBI lineage: Eukaryota > Metazoa > Chordata > Lepidosauria > Squamata > Charinaidae > Charina > Charina bottae. The sequence continues at coordinate 12,395,548 of JALMGJ010000010.1, forward strand.
AAAGTAATGGTCTTGGCAATAGCATCACTTAAAGTTCAGTATAAGCCAGCCTCCTGTGGATTTCAGTGGTTTCTCTCCATGCCCTTTTTTTGCTTTTTCATTTAAAAACAAGAACATTCGTTTTTCCCCATAACAACATTTTCAACATTAACAAATATTTCAAAATCACACTTCGAAATGAAAGACAAATTTCTCGCCCCTAGGATTGCAAATACAATTGTAACAGGACGGGAAGGTATGGCCAGTGCATTCTCGAGACTGCAAAAACTAGAGGAATTTTTAAAATATTGGAATAATAATGTATTAATACAATTTATTTAATACAAGTTAGAGGCCGGTGGATTTTAAATGACAGTGTCTTACATTACAAAGAGAGAGAGAGAGCAAAACAATTTTAAAAAAATAAAACAGATAAAATGTATCCAGAAGGCAAACTTTCTATAACAAACAAAACAGAGCTCAATCCCCACCCTTTCAATAACTTTCTGAATGTCATCAAGGTGGGACCCATACAGATTTCTGGGGAAAGCTATTCCAGAGGACCCGGGCCGCAACAGAGAAGTAGTTTGCAACTATTATGATAGCTGATCATTTAAGGTTGCCCCAACTGTGCACAAGCAACTGAGGAGTAATTCCCACTTAGCAAGTATAATCAGTGGTATAAATTAATAAAGCAGTGGTTCTTATTCCCATTTTGCAGGACCAAAGACTGAGGCAAAAATCTAAGGCTGATATAAGCCGATTCATTTCCACTGATGACGACAACAGAGATGAAGAGAAATGTACTTCCACTTCCCGCGTTGGCTCCAGCAAGCTGGTTGAATACAAATGCAAAGATGGCATCACTGGCAAATTTCTACCGCATGCCCAACCTCTGTAGGTGATTCATACAGTAGCTCTGTAAAAGTGATTAAGACTCCGAAAAATTATGGATGCCTCCTTTTCATGCTAGCGTTGATGAGAAGAGGTCCCGGGATGCGCTCTCCATCAATTCAACACATGATTTGACACCATCATAAAGGGGAGTCAGCAGGTGGCATGAGCCTTCTGCCTCCATCTCTTTCCTTCTGACGCAACCTTTTTAGTTTAACATCTCCAGCCTGGAACTAAATTGCTTCCTCTCACTTAATTATTTCTGTTCCTGGCTGGGAGCTGCAATTTATTTGTATATTGGTATCAATGCACTTGGATGGGTGCTCTATATGTAATTACTGCCAGGACGTTTTCACAGCTTCTGCCAAGGCGCTTCAGTTGAATTGATTAAAAAGAAAAAACTTAAATGCATTATTTGTGAGAAAAAGGAGCAGAGCCAATCCATTCCTCCTTTCACTAATATGGACTAAATACTCCCAAATGTTGGGTGCCGGTCTCTTATGTAATAGAGGTGTCTGATTGTTCAGTTCAGATACTTGATTTGAAGGCAATTTGATTGCATCCCCAAATTAAATCAGATTTCCAAATCAAAGCAGCAAATTATTGGAATTGTTGGATCAAATAGGATGGATGAGTTGGAGAGTTTTGCACATATGCCGAAACATTTTTTTCCTTCCCCTGGATTGATCCTCCAAACTACAATTGAAGTCCAAATCAGGTTGCAAATCCAAATTCATTGATTCAAATCAGATTTGTCTGCTTCACACACCCCTGACATGTAATTTACATTTTAGGCCAAGCGAGATGCTATGCTACCGTGGGTGGTTGTTCCCAAATGTGTAGGTGGTTCTTCTTTGTTTCTGTTCCTTTATCAGATAGAAATTGTACGGAGTTTCTGCATGTTTCCACTCTTTGCTGTGGTAAATTAAAGTTTGCATTTTCAACCTATATTTGTTTGCTCTAAAATAGTGAAAGACAGTTGTTGGGCTTCTAAAATCTAGACTGTCTTCTGCAAAAAACATGAAGCCCCCCAGATAGAGTCAAGTGTCAGTTGTGAATTAAGACACACTTTCTCCTGCTGCCCACCAGATGTTGAGACTACAGTTCCCAGAATTCCTCACCAAGGTGGGGGAAAGTTAGTTTAGGGCAGGAATACCAAAAGTGTGGACAACCAGCAGATCTTTTATGGTTCTCAAAGTGATTTAGGACAAAAGAACTGACCTAGTATTTTTGTGTTGGGGGGCTGAGGAAGGTTTTAAGGAGTGAAGAGGATGCTTTATGCCCCAATCTCCCTCCCAAAAAATCAGAACCACTTTTGGTCCTGAGTCCGAAAAAGCCATGTTAATCCTTAAGTAAACATAAGTTTTATAATGCTAGTTTGGAGGCATAGAGTTAAGGAAGTGGTTAGCTTTGAGATTGTACCCAGTGCAGAAATTTCAATATCAGAAGGAAACATGACGTTCATACAATAATCCACTCTTGTTTCTTTTTATCTGTGCTTGTGATCCTTGTTGTACTTGACTTCTATACAAGTAGTTTGATTCAAAATAATGTTGTTTCTAAAAAATCTCTTGGGTGGTTGATCAGGGACATTCTATTTGACTGATATATCTCCAATCCAGGAAAGGCTCAACATCGTAATTTGGAAAAATAGCTGGCTGGAACTCTTGTAATGGAGATGAGGCAATGAAGTGGATCCTCAGAAACTGGATGGTTTAGAACAATCCTGGATCTTAGAAAAGGAAATACTGTAGATCAGTTGCTCCAGGTATGTCTGTCCTGCTCTGAAGCAGACCATTTTTTGCCTCCTTAAGCTAGGATATGCAATATGAATATATTTAAACTATTCATCAATTAGATTCTGTAATTCTAGTAGCACGGAATAACTGCCCCCCACCCAATTATTACATCCCCCCCCTTCTGACACTGAGAGACAGCTATTAGTTCAGTAAACTGCACGTTATTCTCAGATAGCAAAATTTTGTGTTGTGAGTTGTGGCCTTGCTTTGCAAAGGAACAATCCCATTAGGCATCAAATAACTTGACAGACACACAAAGCAGTTACTATAAGGAAAACTCCACTGGGTTTAGTAGCGCTTATTCCCAGGTAATTATGTGTAGCATTGCATTCTGATTAAACTGCATTTTGCACAGAAGTCATCCACTGAGCTCCAACCTACTTTCAGGTTCAGAGTATAAATAGATAATAACTGATCAAGGGGATATTCTTACTTGATGAGCTTCTGTAATGCGGGCTGAGAAATGCTCCTGCATTTTTTCCAACTGACTCTTCCTCATTTTGGTGAAAGAATTTATTTTCAAAATGTCTTTTATGGGATACAGTTTCAGAGGAATTCTCATGGATAAGTGTGGTGTCCTTGCACACTAATTCAGGAACATGGTGACACTAGGAATGCATCTGAGCGTTCCATCTTTCATGGTGCAATCATCTCTCAGATGATCTTCAACCTTCCTGACTTCTCAGGCTCCCATTAAGTCCCATGGGAAGATGTCACAAAAGAACATAGGGCTTGAGAAATTATTGGCGACTTTCTCCTCCCTCTAGAGAAATAATAGAATAGAATAGAATAGAATAGAATAGAATAGAATAGAATAGAATAGAATAGAAGAGAAGAGAAGAGAAGAGAAGAGAAGAGAAGAGAAGAGAAGAGAAGAGAAGAGAAGAGAATACTTTATTGGCCAAGTATGACTAAACATACAAGGAATTTGTCTTCGGTACAAGAGCTCTCAATAATAAATTATACAATCAAGAAAAGAAAAATTAAGAAAAAATAAAAAATAATACTACAGCTATTTAACTAATACATACTCATATTTAAGGGAGAATTAAGGGACAATAATACTGCATCTGTTATCTAGCATATGTTCACATATAACAGAGCATTACCGGTCACATCTTAGCAGTCATGTGTTATCATACAGCATCAATCATTTCCTCATGCTACATTAAAAAAAGTTCAACAGAGCAATGTAGAGAAATTGTGCAGCCAATTTGGTGGAGATGTTCAAAAAGTTCATTTGGGCCCAGCTCTTGTTCCTGCTTCTTTAATCAATTCAATTTCAATTTATTACGGTCACTGACCAGTACAAGTTGGAATTCTACAAGGTAAACACATTGGGCTTTAAAATATAAACCCTCTAATTTGAAATAGTTTTAAATCTAATTTAACAAGTCCCAATTAAATATTAAACTGCATTTAGATCACAATGTAAATGAGCCCCTTATCAAATTTAAAAACAGTTTTATTCATTTACATTATCATGGCTAATATTCTCTCAGTTGTACATAATTATAAAAATATAAAAAATATAAAATACAAATATTAAAATGAGTGATACAAAAATAAAATATCATATATAATATATATATACCACTTAAAATTATTACAAGGAATACCATATTAATGTATTGTCGAAGGCTTTCACGGCCGGAGTTCGATGGCTGTTGTGGGTCTTCCGGGCTGTGTGGCCATGTTCTGGAAGTTGCGGTTCCTAACGTTTTGCCAGCATCTGTGGCCAGCATCTTCAGAGGGCAGGAGCACAGACAGAAGCGAAATCTCTGTGCCCAGGTAGAGTGGCAATGTTTTGTTTGTGAAAAACAGGCTTTGGAACACGGCCACACAGCCCGGAAGACCCACAACAGCCAATACCATATTACATTTTCAAATCATAGTCTGGCGTATCTTCATGGCAGCTGCGCAGAATCTGGCTACTTGTGCTGTAACAGTTGGATATTCATCTATAAGTAGCATTTGCATAGAGACTAATCAAGTAACAGCAAAATCCTGTCCCTACCCATTCAAGAATAACACCAGTTTTGTTGATTCATATTTAAGTTTATCATCTTCGTTTTTTTATTATTTATTTTGAACCCTGCCAATTCACCAAAGTCATGTATCTTCTTTAACAAAAAGTTTACAGAATATGGAACTGCTTACGGGATTTGCAAATGTTAAACAACTAAGATATTTGGGAGTGGATATAACATCAAATAATTCGGAGTTATTTAAGAATAATTATACTAAATTATGGAACAAAATAAAAAACGATCTACAACTTTGGACGAAATTACAAATATCTTTTTTGGGTAGAATATCTACAATAAAAATGAATATTCTCCCAAAAATTATTTTTTTATTTCAAACAATACCAATTGTCATAACAGATAAAACATTTCAAAATTGGCAGCGAGATTTGGCCAAATTTATTTGGCAAGGGAAAAAGCCAAGAATAAAATACAAATTTTTACAAGATATTAAAGAGAATGGGGGTTTTGATCTACCGAATTTAAAATTATATTATGATGCGAGTGTTCTTTGCTGGCTTAGCGATTGGATAAAACTAGATAATAGAAAATTACTTAACTTAGAAGGATATGATCTCAAATTTGGTTGGCATGGTTACCTCTGGTATAACAAGATTAAAGCAAATTTGGCATTTAAATATCATCCCATTAGGAAATCATTATTAAAAATTTGGCTTAAATATAAAAATACAATTTTACCAAATTTACCTCTGTGGATTTCGCCACAAGAAGCTTTTACATGGCATGGTAATTTAAATAAAGGGAATTGGTTAACATATAAAGATTTATTAATATTTGAGGGATCAAACTATAAACTAAAATCAAGAGAAGATTTACTAAAGGAAGGGTTTAATTGCAATTGGTTTTCTTATGCCCAGATTAAATAACAGTTTAAAGTGGATAATAAAAACTTTAAATTTAAAGAAAATGTGACCAATTGGGACAGTGTGTTATGGAAAGATAAAGATCGCCCTTTCCTGGATCAGGAGGCCCTCCGAACAGTCACTCATGCCCTTGTCATATCCCGTATAGATTACTGTAATGCGCTCTACATGGGGCTACCCCTGAAGAGTATCCGGAAGCTTCAGCTGGTGCAAAATGCCGCGGCGCGAGCAGTTATGGGTGCCATGAGATCGGCACATGTTACACCTCTGCTACGCGAGCTGCATTGGCTACCAGTTTGCTTCCGGGTCCAATTCAAGGTGTTGGTGATTACCTTTAAAGCCCTACATGGCATAGGACCAGGGTACCTGAGGGACCGTCTCGTCCCAATAACGTCGACCCGCCCCACCCGTGCATGCAGAGAGGGCATGCTTCGGACCCCCTCAACAAGAGAATTCCATCTAGCGGGGTCCAGGAGGCGTGCCTTCTCTGCGATAGCGCCCGCCTTGTGGAATATCTTGCCCCCAGAGGTGAGACTGGCCCCTTCACTCCTGGCCTTTCGGAAGACCCTTAAGACCTGGCTCTGCCGCCGGTCCTGGGACGACAGAGGCGGCAGTGCCTCCTGGGGTTGGCTGGCCCCGTAGTGGTATGGTCCATCCTGCGGTCCCCCCTTGGATTTTATGTAATTTATTATTATTATTATTCAATGTATTTTAGATACTGTTTTTGTATTTTTAGACTTTCAATTGTTGTAACCCGCCCAGAGTCCCTTGCAAGGGAGATGGGCGGGGAATAAATTGAAATAATAAATAAATAAATAAATAAATAAAAAGAAATGTATGAGTATTTGGGAAGAGAATTTAGGTCATAACATTCAAATTGATATTTGGGAAAATATGTGGTTAAAAGACTTAAAATTTACATTGAATTACAATATGAAAGAAAATTTTTATAAAATGATGTATAGGTGGTACTTAACTCCTAACACATTATCTAAAATGAATAACAGATTATCTAATAGATGTTGGAAATGTAAAAAAGAAGTGGGTACTTTTTTTCACCTTTGGTGGTCATGTCATAAAACAAAAAAATATTGGAATACAATACATCGGACAATATGTGAAATATTGGAAGAAGATTTAAGTAAAGAACCTGAGATGTACTTACTGGGATTTATAAAACCAGAGATACATACGAAATATGGAAAATTATTATTCTATTTAATAATTGCGGCCAGAATTATATGGGCGAGACATTGGAAAGAGGAATGTTCACCTACAATAGATGAATGGTTGTTAAAAACGATGGATTTAGCACAGATGGCTAAGTTAACGGATTTATTAAATGATAAGAATATGGAAGAATTTAATTTATGTTGGGATCCATTTTACAGATTTATAGAAAAAACTCAAAAAATATAAATTATAAATTATTGTATATAAGATTTGTGAATGTTAAAAAAATTAATTATATATACTAAATCTATATAGAAAAAGTTCTAGAGAATAGTGGTGAGAAAGTAGGAAGTCCATTTTGTTTGTCTTGTTAGGTCTTTGTTTTTTTTTTTGTAAAGGAAAGTAGAGAAGGTAAGAGTAGGTAGAGGAAGGAAAGAAGGACGTGGTTAGAGTGTTTAAGAAGGTGCCGAAAAGAAGAGGGAAGAAGAGGGAAGAAGGATAAGGAAGTTAGGGAAAGAGGGTAAAGATGTATTTTAATGAAACAAGAAATGTAATTATGCAATGGATTGTGTTATGTAATGTATTGTGTTCTGTTTTATGTTTGTAGAATTTTTTCCTTTTTCTTTCTGTGTTCTTTTTCTTGTATGTGTATTTTAACGGTGTAAAGAATAAAGATTCAAAAAAAAAAGATAAAAAAAAATTAAAAAAAAAAGAATAACACCAGTTTTGTGACATGGTACATATGGAGCAGCTGTCAAAAGCAAAAATATAATTACCAAGACAAACTAGATTTAAATAGAGTCCTCTATTTAATAAATATGGGAACGTAGCCTTAAGTAAACACCTCTCTGAACATGTTGGAAAAGGTATTTGGAGCTTAAAGAAACAAAATAAAACACTTAATCCCTGCTCAACTCTTCCAGGTTTGCAAATAATAAAGCACAGCTTCTGCCCAAATTTGTCTCATTTCTATATATCTCAAACCTCCAATACAGATAGATATTTAGTAAAGGTAAAGGTTTCCCCTGCACAGTCGTGTCCGACTCTAGGGGCCGGTGCTTATCTCCGTTTGTTAGCCGAAGAGCCAGCATTGTCCGAAGACAATTTTTCTAGGGATTCAAACCTCCAAACTTGCGATCTTTCGATCGACAAGCCTGGCGTCTTACCCACTAAGCCATCGTGTTCCCACAATAGATATTTAATATATAAAATAAGCACCACTGCAGGCGTAAGTCAAACTTTTCCTATATACAGTAGAGATACTCATTCCAGAACGTTAGGGAAGCTCTTATTTATTTATTTATTTATTTATTTAATTAATTAATTTTTATCACCGCCCAGAGTCCCTCCTTGGGGGGAGATGGGCAGTGATAAAAATTTAATAAATAAATAAATGTATCTTACTGTATGTGCATCCCCCTGGCATTTGTGGCAGCTGTGGTGTCCTTGTGCTCTCTGAGCTTGGTTGTTTGCTTGCAGACGTTTCGTTACCCAACTAGGTAACATAATCAGTGCTAGTGAGTGTGGGGTTAGCTCCCTGTTTATATACAGTGGCTTGCCCTGCCAGTTTTGGTGGGGGTGTGGTTTTCTCCTTGGTAGTTCCTTGATTAGGGTATTGTTTTCTGCTTGATTGTTTGTCTGGTGTTAATCCTTGCTTATCTGGGTGTTGGCTGCTGGAGAGGATGTGTTCTGGTCTTTTTGTTTCCTTCTTAGCTTTTTTATTGTCTCTTTTGAATGGTGTTTAATTGTGGTTTATCTCTATGTGTCTACTGATGGCTGATGTGTCTGAATGCCAAGCTTCCAGGAATTCCCTAGCTTTTTTAGATTTGGCTTGGTCTAGGATGCTTACAGTTTCCCAGTTGAAAGTGTGGTTGAGTCTGTCCATTTATGGCAGCCTCTGTCTTAGAGCTTTCTGTGCCTGTCCAAAGAAGGATACAAGCGTCAGTGTGCACAAGAGCATTTACCAACTGGACTGCAATATTTATCCTAGCAAAGTTTTGTTCAATTCAGAAGGCAGGATGGGATAAAACAGCACAAAAGATTAATTTAAAGATTTTTAGGGGATTTTTTAAATTTTATTTATTTATTTATTTACGTATTTATACCCCGCCTATCCCCTCCCTAGACGGAGGGCTCTAGGCGGCTTACAATCATTGAATTCATACATATTATACAGCATATATATTAACAATGATTACCCGCGCATTAGGGAGGGGGTGAGGGAGCCGGCTCTTCTTCCGCAGGTATCGGACTACATGCCCCAGAATCCCTCGCTTCCGAGCCGGCTGCTGACGTCCTGGATGTTGTCATTCGGGATCCGCTGTCCTCCACCGCCATCCATGGGGCTCACCAGATCTTCTTCGTTCCGAGGGCGACCCCCAACAGGAACCAGCAAATTGACCCACTTTAACGTGGTACCCATTTATCTACTCGCATTAGCTTTCGAACTGTTGGGTTGACAGAAGCTGGGGTGAATGGCAAGAGCTCACTTCGCCACACGGGGATTCGAACTGCCGACCATTAGACCGGCAGTCTTTTATAGCTCAGCGGTTTAACCCGCTGAGCCACTGCACCCCATTAATGGGATGGGAGGTGTTTCCTTCAAATGTGAGATGGCAGTGACCATTTTTTTCCCTTTTTGATTTCACTGTGCTGGAGGTGTTCATGCAACATGCTAAGCCTTTGTTTGCTTCACCATGATTTATGCAATGTATTGAATAAGCCACAATTGGTTGTAACTTCAAGGATTGGGTGAACCTTCGCAATAGTGCTTCCCAAAGGCATTCAGTAGCAGGGATGGAACTAGGGTCTGTGTCACCCAGGGCAAACATGGATTCTGCGCCCCCCCCCATGGGTTAGTTTGTCATTTTGATGCCCCCCCCGGGCATCATTTTGGCGCACCCCCCAGTGCAGCGCCCGGGGCACATGCCCCACTTGCCCGCCCCTAGTTGCGGCCCTGTTCAGTGGAGCAGCTGAACAGCCAACTTGTCCTTCAATGCACATCTGCTACCCCTGCCTTAAACTTCACTAATTCCTCCCCTAGCCCTCTACATTTGTGGGGAACAAGCAGTCCTATATTAAAAAGGATAATATTCCCCCAGCTGGCATTGATAAATGTCATTTCCCCAACTGCACATTTTAGTTTACACTAGAGCAGCCCTCCTGGAGCAGAGCAAAAAAGCCATCTAGTCCTGCAGCAGGGATTATTATTATTGTTATTGTTATTGATTGTTATTTATTTATTTATTTATTTATTTATTTATTTATTTATTAAATGTATATGCCACCCAACTCTGGGCAGTTTACAATTGTTAAAAAACATGAAGAACAAAAAAAAATACAAAAACAGCACAAGACAAAATGACAATGGCAAAGAAAACAAACCCAGAGGGGAACAAAAAAGAAGAAAGATGTGTGTGCGTGGGGGGGGAGAACATTAACAAAACGGAGTTTTCCCAGCTGTTTCCGGGAAGCTGAGCAGAACACTCCACCACAGCTGTCTTCAACACGTTAAGTTCTACATATTTAAAGTAATGCTGTTCTTGCCTCTTTGGCAACTTCCTAGGCAGAGATACCCACTTCCATGAACCTTTATGTTTTTAGGTCTTGTAGAAAGGAGTGTCACAGGTTTATCACATGCAGTGCAGCAAAGGACGTCCACTCCTGAAATCAGTTGTGTGCCCAATTCTGACTTCCCAAAGGAGGAAGAGAAGAATTTTCTCTGTGTCCATCAGCTTTTTCTTAGCCCATCCCACCCCACCCCATTTGTTTTCTTGCTCCCATTATGCAAGAATGAAAATGAGCACTAATGCAACTATCTCTGCCCTGTGCTGATTATGACCGCAGTGATGGTGTATCAGCCTTTTGAGATAGACCAGGTCAAAAAATACCATGGGCTTTACAGAACTGCTACTTTATTGTTCCAGGGTATATTCACAGAATCTTAAAAGACCATCTAAAATCTTCATTGTCCCCTTTTAAGGACAGCAAGGTCAAGGCACGGCTGTTCTGAGTCTCTTTCTCACCCTTTCTACTTTCCCGGGGCTGAGTAACTGTTTCCCCTCTCCCACCTCCTTCTCAAGGCCAGAGATAAGTTCTTCTATGCAGAGCCAGGTTGTAATTATACCATACCTGGGCAGGGGTGGGAGGGGGAGTGTCATTCTGCCTCATTTCTTAATGCATTCTACCCTGCCATCTGCTGGTCCTGGGATGTATTTACTCAAATATATCTTTTTTTTTTTTATCTGTTCAATCGTGTCCGATTCTCCGAGACTGCCTGGACAAGTCCCTGCAGTTTTCTTGGCAAGATTTCAGAAGTGGTTTGCCATTGCCTGATTCCTAGGGCTGAGAGAGAGTGACTGGCCCAAGGTCACCCAGGTGGCTTCATGCCCAAGGTGGGACTAGAACTCATGGACTCCCGGTTTCTAGCCTGGTGCCTTAACCACTATACCAGACCGGCTCTCACAAATATATCTGTAAGGAGGGGAAATTGCAACTGGTTTGCAAAGCTCAATCAAATTCTTGTTTGCACATGTCCCAGTAAGAACAGGCCATTTTTACTCTACCATTAATACCATATATTTCACCAACTTTGCAGATTTTAATCTCCAAGCCAGCATCTCCATGGCATATCCACACAACCCATTACCCAGAAACTAGCCTGTCACATTTCAGCCTAGTAAGAAGATAACATAAGCAGTGTCTTGCTGGATCGCACCACTGGCCCAGTCTCTACCATTCGTTCATAGTTCAGTGTGTCAAATGAATCTAGAAACTAGGATAAATTGAGTAAACCATGGTTCAGTTTGAATCAGGATGATTACTCATCATGTGTTTAATGCAGATGGACAAACTGGCTCCGCTATAAATCACTGATTTGATCCAATTTGAGTATTTGAATCTCCAAAGCATCTCCAAATCACCAAACTGATCACTTTTCATTCAGGTTGATTTTTTTAAATTTGAAAATCATTTATTCTTAATACTGATTTTCAGAAAGGCAATTCAATTTGGCATTTTAAATGGGATCAGCACTGAATTGCAAATTCAAAGATTTTTCCCCTGCTGCCAAGTTAACAATGACAGTTGAGCAACTTTTGGAGAAACGGGAGTGGAAAAGCACAGATTGTGTATTCCTAATTTAAATGATGGTTAATAAGCAAGCCAGGTTCATTGAGGTTTATTTAAGCTTAGTTCAATTTAAACAAGCCACAATTTTGAATGTGTGATCATATGAAACAGATACTGAGCTAAGATTTTCCATTTTTCTCCCCCAAAAGTTTCTCTACTAGAACATTAATGTGTTGTTAAATCTAGATCTCTCTTTGTTCCATTGATAGCCTGATGGAAGAACTGCAACTCATCATCTTTCAGCACAGGTTTTTTCCAAACTTCAAAAACATTTCTTTTTATAAAAATTACATCCAAAGCAGAGCCTTGACTTTCAATTTTGTTTCATGCCACAGTCTTTTATGACCAGAGTGGGTTTTTTTTAAAATAATAATTAATTAATATCATACTTGGATATATATTGCACTGAAAGTTTTAATCAACCCTTCTGAAAAGGAGAAAATCTATTAGTCCAGGCAATCACTTTGCAGTCTTGTTGGGAACATTTTCTGTCTCCCATTAGGAAGTTATATTCAACAGCTTGTCGCTTCTAACATATGTGCTACATCTATTTGTCCCTTGATGCATATTTTATTTAAATCTTTCAGCAGATTTAAAAGAAACTGAGAGAGATGTTTTGGGCAGCACTTGCCTCTCCACCCCCTTCCAAAAGGCAATAAATGTTCTGCTCATTTTAATACTTATTTGCTTGCTTGTTTGCTTATTTGCTTGTCCGCCCTTCCCCATCCAAAAGAGATTTGATGCAAGTGCAAAGAACACTCTGCAAGCTGCTTCTGAGCTGCTCATTAACCCAGAGAAAGCAAGCCCAGCAGCAAGCACACGCCTGAAGGGCCTCAGTTCTAGGTATTGATGTTTTTCCTCTGCTTTTCCTCCAAAGGATGGCATGCCAGACTCACCCCGCTCTTCATCGCAACAAGGCAGATTAGGCTGTGAGAAAGGTTGGGACCTGCTAGCCGGGGGGAGGTCTGACCTTGTCTCACCATTGTCTTAATCTAAACTTGCAACTGTAACACCACATCCAACAAGGCTATCAATGGCATCATAGAGCATCCTCTTATCATCACTTTCAAAGGAAGAAATATTTCCTTATCAAACGTATCCTGGCTGTATTCCTGACTCTGCAGTGCTTTCTCTTTGAAGGGCTGTGAAGTCCATTTCGGATTGACACAAGCACCCAAAGAGCAGAGATTTTGAGGTTGCCCATCCACTGTGGGAACGTAGAGAATAGATGGGTTGGTTTCGCACCAAGCCAGGATTTTTAACCACACTTTGTTGAATAAGCTATAACAGTGTTTCTCAACCTTGGCAAGCTGAAGATGGGTGGACTTCAACTCCCAGAATTCTGGGAGCTGAAGTCCACCCATCTTCAGCTTGCCAAGGTTGAGAAACACTGAGCTATAATAACCTTGTGGGCATCTAGTGCTAAGCAGCAAACAGACCAACTGCATTATGGTTTGGCATAATATATGAACCCAACCAAAGTCGTCTTTCTTTCTAAACATATACCTATACTTAGAACTTAGGGCATACAAATATTTTGGCAAATTGATGCCCTCCCTTTTATGTCAAGGAGTAAACCACACCCTACCTGTATCACAATTCCGTGTTGCCCAAACTCACCTGCCATTGCCAATGCATCCTCCCGCATGTCATTTTCAGCTGGTTGATGGATATTCCAGGATGTCAGAGGGAGCAAGTCAATTTCTTCATAGGAAGCTAACTTGACCATGTCCATATGACTGCTTTGGGGCTTGTACCATGGAATGAAGCATTCTTTGCCTTTTTGAAAAATGTCTTTAATAATTTCACTGGTCCGGACCTCATCTGGCATGCTCAGAAAGACTGCAATGCGCTGGGAAGCCAGGTAGCGGGGATGTGCCATCACCTGCTTTTGGGAAAGGAGAGTCTGCAATAAGATTTATGAATGGGAAAAAGAAACCATTGTGTGTATTTAAAGCTCGGTTTGTCTATGGGGCTGTAGACAGCAGTAGCTGCTTAATACAGTGTTTCTAAATGTGCCCATGTTTCTTTACTAGCACATTTATCCCTACCTACTAAGATCCCGTTTAGACGGCCCTAACCATGCCTGTTCCCTTGGTGAGACAGGAGAACAAATGATAGGTAGGTGCCTGGTAGGTGCTCAGGTTTGCAACGTAGCTTTGCACCACTTTGTTTTGTGAGTTAAACCTTGGTCAGCATAATGCAGAATCCACCTGGGCCAAAAAAGACCATTTGAAATTCTCCACTAAACTTGTGGGCAGTGAATCTGGGTTAGGGATTTCTCCTAATTTCTTTTATAACTATTTCTCACTGCAGAAATGACTGACAGTAGTGACAGGAGCCCTCCCCCCCCCCACCACTAAAAAAAATCCCCCAATGAAAGGAGTTCCTCTCTGGATGCCTTCCCTTATGGAAGCCCAAGAGGCTGCAACAGTGGAGAAATGATGTTACAATGAAAGAAGAAGCATTTATTCTTGGCCAAGAACATGCCACCATTCACCCACGAGAATTTCACCCAATTTCTCTTCTTGAAAGGAATTTTGAAAGCAAAATCTCCTTCATCAACTTGAATAAGTACTGCTAGAAAAGCATATATGAGAATTTCTTTGCCTTGCACTAATTTTGCTTTTTTTAAACCATGGTTGGTTGAACAAGCTATAATGGCTTGGGTTGCATATAATTGCTAAGCCACAATGGGTGGCTTCACATGGCTCTCTGTGCTGGTTGTAAGTAAAGTCACCTTGTGGCATTGCACAGCAAAAAAAAAAAGCTTTTATGTGAAGTGGGCATAGGATCAAAGCAACTGAGTCTACAAAATGAGGTCAAGCTACTGATGGGTCAGTCTACATTTATTTATTTTATTTATTTATTGTTTGATTTATATCACCGCCCATCTCCCCCCACAAGGGGACTCCGGGCGGTTTACAACAAAATTGATTAATTAAAAGCATATAAAATACAGTACATTATTCCAATTTAATTAGACCTCTCTGGATAACCGGGTGGGGTGGGTCGACGTTCTGGGGATGAGGCAGTTCCTTAGGTAACCTGGTCCCATGCCATGTAGGGCTTTAAAGGTAACAACCAACACCTTGAATTGCACCCGGAAGCAAACTGATAACCAGTGCAGCTCACGCAGCAGAGGTGTCACATGTGCCGATCTTGAGGCACCCATAACTGCGCGCGCAGCTGCATTCTGGACCAGCTGAAGCTTCCGGATACTCTTCAAGAGTAGCCCCATGTAGAGCGCATTGCAACAGTCTATGTGAGAGATGACCAGGGCGTGAGTGACTGTACGGAGGGCATCTCGGTCCAGGAAAGGGCGTAGCTGGCGTTGCCAATTCCTTGACATTGCCAATTCCCTCCAGCCGGTGCCTTTCCAGAAATAAGATTGTGAAATCTTCATTTATCTTTAGTTGACTGACAAAAAATCATGACTAGATCATACTGCGAAGTGTCCAGTGATCCTCATATCCGTATAGTAAGTTTCTGCAGCAAATTTTTCTTAAGATTTTAACTTCCCAACAGTGCATTTTGAAATAGTTACCTCCATATTTCATTTTATCAGCCATATCTGAACATCTCCCTGTTTGTTCTTAGATAAATATGTTGAGTTCATTGATTTGACGTAGGCCTAGTTGGCATTGGACTTCCTGGGATACATACTGTATTAACCTAGTTTTTAACAAACCTCTGGAAAGCAAACTATCTTTCTTCATAGGCAGATGAATCTGGGTTATCCAGGCAGATGGTCTAAGCCTGGATTTTTAAGCTTCATTACTCACATCTATAGTAGCAGAGTAGCCACCTTTCCGTGGCCAGAGTCTACAAGTAAGAGATGGAAGGTGTAGGGCAAAGACACTGTGATATCACAAATGGGAAAAGACTATTTTTAAGAGTTTGGGAGTAGATTTAGGTACTTTATTTCTTTAGTTCCCACCAGAAACAGATAGGAAGAATATACCACTGCTATTCTGACTTCCCATAGTGTTGCAGCTCTTGGAGGACAAGATGAGGCATGAAAAAAGAGGAATAGAGATTATCCCCAGTGTCCTAAACATAAAATGAATGAAAATATGAGTTCTCTATGCTCTTCAATAAATCTGGACAAGATTTTTCTATCCCAGCCTTTCCGAAGATTCCTGTTTTTATTGTTATTATTATTTTTTCAATTTATTATGGCCCATTCCAACAAATTCTGGGCAGCTTACAACATCCAGTATACAATTAAAGCTATTAAAATCATAAAAATGTGATATTGACTCTAATGTGCCTCATTCTTGTACCTGGAGTTTTGTCAGGGTACGGAATACATTCCTTTAGTATTTTCATCTGGCCTCCATTCTCCTAACATTCAGAAGATCTCTAAATTCTTCATAAATTAATTCTTAGCATTGAAGTTGTTAACTTTTTGTGTGTTTTTAATTTTCTGAGCTGCTTTGAAGGCTAGTGTGAGCAGAACAGTGGAGAGTAAAACAAATAAATCATATATGATTCTGGGTAAATTCAGGCTTCACAAAATTTCCTATAATACATGCTTCTTCCAAAGGGACTTGGTCCTTTCCTTTCAACTGAGTGCTTCAGCACTGCAAAATGTCTAGCTGAGGGGTGTTTATATGTACTATAGAGTTATCAATCATGATAAGATAGATTAAAATGTGCTGGAAAATTATCCAAGCACTGAAATGGTAGGAAATTGAAAGGAGGTAGAAGAGAGAACATTTATTTTGAATGGCATTTTTCTCCTCTGAAATATTCATTTTCCAAATATCTTAATATTCAGTAGAATAATTGCACTGGATTGACTTCCCTGCCACTGTTTAATTAATGATTGGCTACTTTTACTTGATTAATGTTTGCTTCCGTGATTGAAGGCCTACTGGTTTGCATGCTCTGATTCTGCATTAATAATTATCTGCTGGTCCAGAAAGATGAGAGTATTTAAGTTTTGAAAATCTTAGTACAGTTTCCAGTATGATCTCCAGGGCTTCAGAGGTATGGAAATGTCCATTTTTAAATAAGGTCTTATTTCCCAAGGGTGATAGTAAGGAAGGCTATGTTTTATCTAAATAACACTGATTTAACTGGAAATATATTAGAATATATCCACATCTTAATACTGGCCACTGTGTGCCAATTAGGTTTATCAGCAGCCAAGGTAAGCCAGCCGCTCAAGGTAACAGAATTTAAAATTAGAAATGACCCAGTATAGAAATAATTCCTGCTGCCTGCACGCCGCAGTTTGTAAATGTACAAGCCAGCTTCAGGAATTTCACTTCCGATTCTCTCTGATTTTTTGTGTAGCTGTGGAATATAATTGCTGCAATACTGATTGTGGTTGATTTGGGAGGGACCTCGTTTTCTAGCTGCAAATGTATACACTTCAGATTATTGTTCATTCCCACACATTATGCAGTTGTTGTTGGTGGTGGTGGTTTGAAAGAGAACAATCTTTCCTGACCTGTGATTCCTTGGAGGAAATATAGGTTGGGTGAACTTGCTCTTCCTAGCATGATCTGCTTGGCACTTTGCCTATTTTCTGGTCAATTTCAATTTCACAACTAGTCTTATAGGAGAACTGAATCTAGTCAATTTCATATCCCCTTAGTCAGTTTCCCAAAGAAAACAGAAAAAATTCCTAGATTTTCATTTTCAAAATGAAGGATGAATTTTCCCCTTAGCATCATTTCTCAGAGGGAACTGACTGCATGGCAAGTTTGAAATAAACTAAATTAAGCAGTGCACAGGAGCTGTTCGTGCCGCAAAGATCCATTGTAAAACAAGTTGATCAGACAACCTGAAGCTTATCTTAGGTGTTCTGTGAGGCAGTTGTCACGCTGATGGAATATAATGTTCCCCCATTAGGAACAGCAGCAATTTGGAAGCTGAAAGAAGTCTCAAGATAACACCCTCAGAGAGAGCTGTAGCACAAGAATAAATTTAAAACCCTATAATGTTCCAATTATGATATATTGGCTTGTTTTGTGTATAGCACTAAGCTATAAAGTACAGGGAATCATATCACACAGTCTAAAAGTGACGCCTCCCATCCTCATCATGGTTTGCTTTCTTTGTTACCCTCTGGGAAGAGGTTCCGCTGTATCCGATGTAGAACAGCCAGACTGGGAAACAGCTTTGTCCCCCAGGCTATTGGATTCTTGAACGCCAAATAGGTTCTTTTAGGTGAAATATGTTGGATATGAAAAGAATGTATATTTTATAGTAATTATGGACTTTTATTAGTATTTTAATGTTTGACTGAAATTGTGAGTTAAAGAATGTATATTTTTTAAGAATGTATATTTTATAAGAATGGGTATTTTATAGTAATTATGGTTTTTTATTATTATCATTAGTATTTTATTGCTTGAGTGAAATTGTGAGCCAACTGCAACGAAATTTCATTCTATTGTGCACTTGTATAGTGTATAGTGGGATGACAATAAAGTTATTATTCTATTCTAAAAGTGAATGTATCATTTACAGTTAACTATAGTTTGTTTCACCATTGTTTACTGCATCAGCTGAGTATGCCATAAATCATGGTTTACAAACTAGTGGTTAAGGTATTGGACCAGGAGTGGGGAGACCCAGGCTCCAGCCCTCAGCCACAGAAGTCCCTGGATGACTATGGGCCAGGCCTTCTCTCTCAGCCCAAGAGGGTGCAGAGGTGAAGCTGTTGGACAAGGAGTGGGCAGACCCAGGTTCTGTTCCCCCCTCAGCCATGGAAGCTCCCTGGAGGACTTTGGGCCATCTCTCACCCCAAGCCACCTCACAGGGCTGGCGGGGGGGGGGGGAGTGCCACCTCGAGCTCATGAACAAATGGCAGGACTAAAAGAAGCAGCCCAGAACAAATCCTATTATTCCTTAGCACAGTGTTTCTCAACCTTGGCAACTTTAAGAGGGGTGGACTTCAACTCCCAGAATACCTGTCAGCCATGTTGGCTGAGGAATTCTGGGAGTTGAAGTCCACACCCCTCTTAAAGTTGCCAAGGTTGAGAAACACTGCCTTAGCATGTTGTATGATCTCAATCAATGGCTGCGCTTTCACTGGCTGAGATCAGTGATAATAGAACTGTCGCTTAACATAATGAACCCACTTTTCCGGAAGGTTGGACTCTTACTCCAATGACCCAACTACAAGGCTGGATTTAGCGGGGTTATTGGGATCCACTGCTTTCTCCAAAGTGACCAAAGTAATATTGGCACCAATAGAACGCAAGATCTGCCTCTTCCATTCTTGCAGGTGCCTTCACAACACCCCTACAGAAAGTGCTGAAGCTTGGCTCAGTCAATGCTGGGTTTCTTACCGCCCCCACCCCCCCGCCACCTCCCCAATGCAGACAGTGCCAGCACAGGCTGGATTCCCCCCAGTACTCTAAGCTAAAATGTGGTTTGCTCCGTGGGAGTGCAGTGGGCGATGGGGCCACCACCTAAGGTAGATTCTCATGACCAAGCTCGGGCTTGTGACTTTCGAAGCCAGTTTCAGCTTTCGTCTTTGGTCTTTCCCTTCGTTGTTAAGCAGTTTGGCTCTAAGCCTATTCTTATTTCCGCCGAAGTAGGCAAGAATGTCACAGAGCCAGGCCTTCGCCCTGAATATCCGCTCTGGCAGAAGACCGCTTTTCAGCCCGTCCACCAGCCAGGCAGGCCAGCGCTGGCTGGCTTTCTTCCACCGCCCGCTCTGCACGGGAGCGGAGCGCGCTGCCAAATCACATCCGCGCCCACCCCTGCCCTTTTCCGAATACCCCCCTCCGATCCTTGGAAGGCGAGGCCCTGGTGGTGTATGGGGGGGGGGGAGGAGGATTCTCAGTCGGAAGGGGGAAATCCCCGGGTCTGCGGAGGTCTTTCCGCACCGCCTCGAGGCGCGCGTGGGCGCCCAGGTTTCCGGGCGCGCTGGAGAGGTCCGCGGGGCAGCGTCAGGGCTTTCTCGCCCTCTCGAGGCTCGGCTGCAAGGGAACGGAGAAAGAGAGCGCACGGGGCGCCCACCCACGCACCCACCCACCTTGCTGGCCAGCAGGCGCGATTGGCGCAGCTTCTCGACTTCGCTCAGCGCTTTCAGGCGGCGCTTCAGCTCCGCTCGCAGGGCTCGTTTCGCGGCGTGCAGGGCAGCCATGTCGGCTGGGCCCGCAGCGACTCCTCCCTCCTCCAGGCTCTCCATAGGGCTGCGACGGCGGCCGCCGCTTCTACCGGCCTCGGGGAGGCGCCCCGAACCCGGGGAAGCGTCCGAGCGGGCTGTGGGTGTCTTCTCCAAAGTCCCCGAGCGCCGGGAAAGCGGGTAGAAAATGGGCGCTCCCTCCCTTTGGGTTGGAGAGGCGCCAAAGCAAAGGAACAGTCCCAAAGTCCAAAGATGATATAGTCAATGATTTGTAATGTATGAATGGGTTGGGTGGTGTTTTTTTTTCTTTATCTATTTATGCCCTCTTTGGGGGCATAGCCTCAAGCAAGCCTCTGGCGGAATTCTGTAGATTTTAACACAGCAAGCCTGCCTTTCAAAGATGATGCAAGTATGGAAAAATACACATTCTGCTAGGGGAAATCACAGAAAAGAGTGATTTTTAAAAATTGCAAGACTGAATAAAACAAAATAAACCTATTTTTAAGGCTTATTTTAAAAGTATTTCCTTAGTTACCCAAGAAAGGTCTAGACCAATGTTTTTCAAACTTGCAACTTTAAGATGGGTGGACTTCGACTCCCAGAATTCCCCAATCATCTGGGGAATTCTGGCTGGGGAATTTTGGGCGTGGAAGTCCACACACCTTAAAGTTGCCAAGTTTGAAAAACTCTGGTCTAGACAGAGGTTTAATTAAGAATCTAATATACAAAATATAAGCTACGAGAGGTGATGCACATTCAAAAAGCCTGAAGTAATAATGAACAGCTAGTTAGTATGGATTTATTCAATACATTGTGGCTAAGCCATGGTTTAGTGTGGCATATGAGCTGGGTCTGCTAAGTTCACTATAGAACAGTGCTTTCCAAAGTGCCGCCGTGCAAAAACACGGAAGCGCTGATGGCGCGCCGCTGCCGCCATGCACACTGCTGCTGCCGCGTGCACCCCCGCGCCGCTGCTTCGTGACACACTAAACTCTTTGTTGCGAGACACAGTTTGGAAAGCTATGCTATAGAACAGTACATGACCAAAAATGTGTTAAAATTGGGGTGGTTGTTAATCTTGTCCTATTGTGTAATTCAGTGCTTTCCAAACTGCTGCCGTTGGCGACACACCAACAGCGGCAGCGGTGGGGGGGCGCGCGGCGGCCTCGTGTTTTCCGCTAAAACGCGAAGTGCTGATGGTGCACCGCTGCCGTTGTCGCTGCCGCTGCCATGCACACTGCCGCCGCCACGCGCGCCGCCGCCGTGCACGCCCCCACTGCCGCTTCCGGGTTGTGTTGCGACACACTAAACTGTGTCGCAACACACTAAAGTGTCGCGACACACAGTTTGGAAAGCTATGGTGTAATTGTTGCCCCATTAGTTTTCTACCACATGCAAGAATCGGAAACAATGTTTGGTTTCAAATCCGGAACAAGCTATTGCATTCCAGAAGTTCTGGATGTTTCAGGTCAGCAGAACTGAAGCCCAGAACTATTTGGTTGTCTGAGTTAGAGATGAACCCAAAGACAGGGAGCATGAGTAGGATAAGGCTGATGCACATCCTTCCCTCTTTTGTTGTTCCCTAGCACAAAATAGCCCATTGGTCTGCTTCTGTTCCCCACGCCTGCCCCATAACCACCTCTGTGCCTTCACATTTTGTTTTGTGCGTGCACCAAACATCTGAAACATGCATTTTTCAGTTTGGGCACAAAGCAGCTGGAAACAACTGTTCTCTGCATGGAGCGGTTCCGTGCATTCCATTACGTGGGGAAGGCAGCTCCGTGCAGTTTTTTGGCAATAATGGATCAACCAGATGATAACATGATCTCCTTTCCTGGCCAACTTGCTTCTAATGATGCCACTTTATTTGCATAATGAGAGTGCCATTTTGTAGTTTGTTTAATCAATTTAGTTTAGTGTATTGTGTGTACCCATCCATTGTGGGTTGTAAGACATAATTTATGGCAGGGTGAGCCACCTTTTCACATCTGGTGGTTATATATAAGATTTTTGGGGGTGCTGGGATGGTGATAGGTGATGTGATTATGCAAAAAAAAAAAGTCGGAGAAGGAGGTGAAAAACTTTGAGGCATGAAACATTAACTATTTTCCCCACAACATTCCATTTTCTTTCTGGAACAGGGTGATCCAGCTGCTTGGAGGATCAGGCTGTTCCCACCCAGAACACCACAACCAATCTACTATTCTGGGAGATTTACTTTAGAATTTTCAGGAATGACCAGAATGACCTGCTCAGGGAAAAAGCAGAATGTTCTATGCCCAGAATGCAAACATCATATCTTGGGAGATGGTCAGAAAGGCTCCTGGGCTACAGAAATGAGATTTGCTCAGCTCTAGCTTCTGGCTTTGTATGATCGGTTTTGGAGTATTCAGTATCCCTATTTACTGAACAAATTATCACTATGTTAAGATTGAATCTCATAATTCAAGATTATGGTTATGTATTCAGTTAACCATAATTAAGCAAACAACAACCTAGCATATGTGGACCCAAACAACGTTTAATGGTAGAGCTGACTACAGTTCAGGAGTATAAAGCCTATGGTCCACACAGTGAAGATTGGGGGAGCTGTGGTTGAGTGCAGCTTGGTCCAAGCAACACTTAAATTGTAAAATTGGTTTGCTTTGTAGCACAGAGAACTCACAGAGAGTTCGCTTCTGTCTGTGCTCCTGCCCTCTGAAGATGCCAGCCACAGGTGCTGGCGAAACGTTAGGAACCACAACTTCCAGAACACGGCCACACAGCCCGGAAGACCCACAACAGCCATTGGTTTGCTTGTTTGTACTTTGTCAAACCCTGTGAGCCAAGCCCTTGTTGTTTACTTATTTTGTGGTTAAAGAAATCATGTTTAGCATGTTAGGTGAACTCGGGCCACATGTGATTATTTTCTTGTACAGCCACCCCTGGGACTGAGACTGACTTAGATTTCCTAACCAAAGGTCTGTCGTGAAACAGCTAGCTAGTTTGCAGAAGAGAAGGACCCATTTCTGGCTACTTTTGTGTAACACACTAGCACAACATGGCTCTATGCAGCTTGTGTCATGGTCCCACCTATGGTAGCCCCACCACTCTCAGAAACCTTGAGCACCGCGCTTGGCCAGAGAGAAATAATTTTTGTGTTGAGTTGCTAAAAGGGTTGCTTTACTGCCCGCTGACATCAATCATTTCCAGAGAAGGCAAATATATATACAGTGTGTGTGTGTGTGTGTGTGTGTGTGTGTATAAATAACACATAAATAAAGTTTGAAATGTAGTATTCCTCCCTCCCTCTTGAGCTCAATAAAGCAGTCTCAGTTTTCTACTAAGAGGAACTGTTTCTGGAAGTCATCCCAATGTAACATCCTCAAGAAAGCCATTGACCAGGTTTATGAGTAATATTGATTGAAGATGGAAAACACAGCCAAGATCTTTGACTTCAAACTGGATAAGGATAGCCAGGAGCCTTTATCCTCAAATTTTGTCATAAAGCCATTGTCCTGCAGGCAAACAGAGAGAGGATGATGGTATAGCTGTTGAGATCTGAAACTGTGTACATAGTACATAAAACCATGTTGGGTTTTCACCTAGTGTTTTGTGTGGACCCAGCTGTTGTGGCTTGCAAATCACACAATATTTTGACATCCTTTTCAGGAGGTGAGTATCTTATGACTTGCACCATGCTGCTGGGGCCAACCCTTCTGTCAAAATAATAATTTTAAATATTTCAAATTAAGTGTAAAAATGAGCCAAGTCTTATGAGATCTGTTTTCACAAGAGTTCAGCCACTGTTAATTATGCCTTTTTTATTTAAAAAAAATGTAGTATTATATTTTTATGTTGGTGCCACCTAGTGGATTTAGAGGTATTATGGTGCCTGCAAGAGTCAAGGAAAGTTTTGAACAGACTTTAAAAAAAAAAGCAAGCTTGCAATTTTTAAAAATATACACATGCATGACAGTTTTATACAAGTAGTCCTCGCTTAACAACCATTCGTTTAGTGATGGTTCAGATTTACGACGGTGCTGAAAAAACTGACGACTGGTCCTCACACTTACAACTGTTGCAGCGTCCCCGCAGTCACATGATCACGATTTGGGTGCTTGGCAACTGGTTCGCATTTATGATGGTTGCAGTGTCCCGTGGTCACATGATCGCCATTTTCAACCTTCACGGCCGGCTCCTGGCAAGCAAAATCAATGGGGATTGATTTTGCGTGATTCGCTGAAACCCGCGATGATTCGCTTAATGACCGCCGCAAAAAAGGGTGTAAAATCAAGTTGGATTTGTTCAATGATCGCTTCGCTTAGCAACCGAAATTCTGGTCCCAATTGTGGTTGTTAAGCAAGGACTACCTGTATGTATGATTATGTCTTAAGGTTTCCCTCAGATGATTCCAAGATTTTCACTCCAACAAGAAGAATCTGAGAGAGTCACAGAAGTTACTTGCAGAATCAGAAAAAGACAACTCGCTGTGTTCACACAATATGCTTACCCCAGGTCAGCTAAAGACTCATCAGCTGCTGTCACATAACACAGTAAATTTTGTTAGTGTTGAATGTGGCTAAGTCTTATTTGGGCCTTAATAGTGTAATGAGAACCCAGTTCTTTTGCTTATTTTATGGCTCAGCATATTGCCTGAAGCCAAGCTGGCCACAGTCAATGAGGCGCAATGTGTTACAGTGTTGTTCAAATGATCGTAGAGAGATGTGCTCTCTGTTATAGGAACCTGGTTCTATTTTGGAGAAATTGAATGGAAACTCCAAGGGGAAACTGGAGAATGCTTTGTGTGTAAATGTGGCTCTCAAATACGCCCATGCAGAAGTTTCAGTGCAGCCTCAAGATCAATTAATAGGGGAACTGTCATTTAGAGAAATGGAGAATTGCTATAGCTACCTGAAAGGAAGAGTTGGGGTTTTCCCCAAACTTCAAAGTGGAAAAGCCATGTTAGATTTTCAGAGAATACAGCTAGGAGCCTTTTTCTAGCTGATTTACCTTTGGGGAGTTCTGATTTCTTAAAGGCAGGATCATTTTTCTTTTCCTTAAATACAGTATTTCCAATATTACTTAATATTTCCAATATTACAATATTTATACAATATTTCCTTAAATTTTCCTTGAAATGATAGGAGACAGAGTACTGTTCTGTGAAAGATCCCAGAAAGGCTGCAGTCTACCAGGGTGAATTGGGAATCAATATTTTCAGGACTGCACTGTATGTAGCCAATACCCCTTTGCTCTGTTTCATAGGAACGTAAAAAACAGACCAGACATTTTGCAAGTTCCTGTTCCTCTGTGGGTGTTTACTGTGTGTTTTCTTCGTTTTGCTGTGTTTCTAGGCAAATAATTAGTAAAAATAAAACCCAAAAGCAGAGAAGCCAAGAGTTTCATTTAATATGCAACTTTTTGTAAATACATTGCCTGTTAGCTGTTTGGAAGTCTCTATTAAAACTAAAAGAAGCGAGGCGTATATATAGAGTATTTTAATCAATGCCATTTAACCCATTCAGAAACAAAATTCCACTGAGTTCCACAGTCTTATTACCAAGTTAGTGAATTTTTCTGATCTTTAGGAATAATCTAATCCATCCTGCCTAGAAATAAACCCATTGAACTCTGTGGGATTTTATTTATTTATTTATTTAATTAATTAATTTGTCATTTATATCCCGCCCATCTCCCCCGCAAGTGGGGACCCTGGGCGGATTGAGTTTTAGATAGAATTCTATTGGGTTGTACTACTGAGTTCTACTTTATAAGCTAATATTTATCAGAATATTTATTCATTCATACTCCTAGTCACCAATGTGACTTTTCCATCTCATTATACAAGTAGATTTACAGATGTCTTTATATTTATTTTTCTGAGTTTATTTATGGATATTTGTTTACTTATTGATTGGTATAAGGTAAAAATTAAGCAAAAAATGCAGTACCCTAGAAGTGGTGGGATCAGTACAAAAATTCAGCATCATTAAATCAATAAAAGATGCACCAATATATTCCACTTTGCACAGTTATGAGCTGAAAATTAAATTAATATCCATTTCTGTGAGCTTTTGGTCTAGCATTCTGAAACTAGTGAATCTAAAAGGGAAATCAGGCTGAGAACTTACCCATCCTCCATTTTCATTGATCCACTTTGCTTTGGTGTTTATGATATAGTCTGTGATGAAATGGGAAACCTGCTCCAGGTTTTCTTTTGCCAAAGGTTCTTGGAGTTTTTTGGCCAGGATTCCACCGAACAGGAATATTGTCAAAATGCGTCCCCAGTTAGTTTTCCCATCAGCAAATTGGTTTTCCATCACTTGATTGAAAATCCTACTGGCTTCTTCCACAGAGTGAACTTCCAGTAAGTCAATGTACGGTTTCAGGCTGCCTTCAACTTCTCTCTGAAGAGAAGATCCAGCTTTACGTAGGACTTCGGCAACCCTGTTTGGGGCTGCTGCAAGCTGAGTCTCTTGACAAATGTATTTCAAGTAATCCTGCACCAAGGTATAAACATAAAGGAAGTTGTAGCTTTCCATTTGAAAAATAATTGCAGAGAACAAAGAGGAAGGACTTGACTCTTAGCAGTGCTTTTAAGAATGTGTGGTCTGTTGCTGGATGATGAACTAAATGACTTCAGCTTTTTCGTGCAATGGTGGAATTTTTCTTCTTCAAAGCCTTGTCAATAGCCATTACCAATAAAGTATCCCCATGCAAATCAGCACACAACATGTGATTGGGAAGTGAAAGTTTTGTGATACGAGGGAGGGGAAAACTACAGCAGCCTCATAGCTGAGACTCCTCCTAACATGATTTATTCTCGAAATGCAATTAGAGGAAGTGATGAAACCCTAGTATATAAAAAAAATAAAATAATATCTGGAGTTTATTTTTACCCAATTCTCGGAGACTGCCTGGACAAGTCCCTGCAATTTTCTTGGCAAGGTTTTTCAGAAGTGGTTTGCCATTGCCTCCTTCCTAGGGCTAAGAGAAAGTGACTGGCCCAAAGTCATCCAGCTGGCTTTGTACCTAACATGGGACTAGAACTCATGGTCTCCCAGTTTCTAGCCTGGTGCCTTCACCACTACACCAAACTGGCTCTCTAAATCGGGTTTAAGGTTACCAAATCAAGGAAAATTATACTGATACAGTATCATGTGCTGGATAATATTTAGACATTTCACTAATGTACTTGGAACATGCAGTCTCTACCCTTATTTTTTGTTTCTTGTATGTTAGATTTTAGATGGTAAGTTTCCTAGGGACAGGAATCTCTTCTCTGCCAAGCACACTGAGAGCATATGTGGCTGTTGTAATTATTGTTATTACACAGTACACATCCATATGACAGTTGTGCAGGAATGGGAAATGTGTAGCCTTCCAAATGTTGGTTATTAGATTGATAACCAGCTTTCCTTCCCATAACTCGAGATGGTATGCAAGCCCTTGTCCCACAGCGCCCACCAGTCCCCAACTCAAAATGTGCAGTGCTTTGTGATGACCAAAATAGTAATGCCATCACTGTTATACTCCTCTTTCTCTTTTTGCCAAAGTCCACATTCCCTCTGCAGTAATATCAAGGGCCACAAACAGCTGATGGAGCTGGAGAAGGAAGAGCTATTCTGCCATTCTCAGCAAAGCCTTTTCTCTTGCACTCTTGTTTTCCAATTAAGCTAAAGGTTCTCCCCGCACATTTGTGCAGTCTTGTCTGACTCTAGGGGCCGGTGCTCATCTCCGTTTGTTAGCCAAAGAGCAAGCGCTGTCCGAAGACGCTTCCACAGTCATGTGGCCGGCATGATGCATGTGGAACGCTGTTACCTACCCACCAAGGTGGTACCTATTTATCTACCTGCATTTGCATGCTTTCGAATTGCTAGGTTGGCAAGAGCTGGGGTGAGTGTGGGAGCTCACCCCGTCACGCGGGGCTAGGGATTCGAACCTCTGAACTTGCGATCGACAAGCCTGGCGTCTTACCCGCTGAGCCACCATGCCCCTTGCCTGTTTTCCAATTAGGACTACTATATTTGGGCTGAAAAAATCCAGACACCCACCAGATGGCAGCAAGGAGTTGGGGTTTCCATATCTCTTTGCTGATATCAAGTGGCCATCCAAATATGAGTAGCCCTATTTCTAATCCCCTTTTCTCTTTCTCCCCAACAGCAATTGCAAGGAAGGGATAGCTCTTACCCAAGGCTGGGATAACTCTGTTGAAGGCCTTTTAAAATTTGGGGAAAGGCTGTTGATTGCCCTGCTTTGCTTTTGAGCTCCTTGGATATGCTGACCATATTTCCTTGAGACAAAAATGGGACCCTAACCTACCCACGGCTCACTGGACAAAGTGGGCTTGCGTGCGCGTGCGCACGCACTCCGTCTAACAAAGCCTCACCAGCAGTGCGGTCCCTGCAGCGCCCCGGCAAACGGGGCGGGTGGGCGCTCTCTAATTGAGAATGGGACAAAATGGACATTTTTATTAAAATGACGGGACGGTTGGGAATTGTTTAAAAAACGGGACTGTCCCGTTCAAAACAGGATGTATGGTCAGCCTATCCTTGGAACAAAATTGGGCTAACGCTAAAAAATAATGCATATCCCTCTTTGTGAAAAAGGAATCAATGTCCATGCATGTACGGATTGCCCCCTTTAAATCCTATCCAGCAAGTTTAATTTTGCCCAAGAGGCAATAGAACATCTTGTTCCAGTCACTCTCTCTCAGCCCAACTCACCTCACAGGGTTGTTGTTGTGGGGAAAATAGGAGGAGGAAGGAGTAATAGATATGTTCCCCGTCTTGAGTTATTTATAAAAATAATAAAGGGATAGAAAATAAATTTAAAAAAAACACCCTTTTGAGTACATATAATATGATGATTTATTGCAACTGGGGAAGTCCCAGCATGTCAGAGTGGTAATAGAATAAATTTATGACAATGGTTCTTCATTCATTAGATAAGTGAGTTGCATCCTGAGCTGGAAAAGAGCTGAAATAACAAGAAGCTGGAATTTCCCAATCTTCCCATTTCATATCTGTTGTTTCCTAAGCAGCCCATGTTGCTGATTAAAACTTAGCTCCCCGTCTTCTGTTTGCTGAAATGATCTACTTCGGGCCTTT
This sequence comes from Charina bottae, assembly GCA_023362775.1. Classification (NCBI taxonomy): domain Eukaryota; kingdom Metazoa; phylum Chordata; class Lepidosauria; order Squamata; family Charinaidae; genus Charina; species Charina bottae. The sequence continues at coordinate 12,424,621 of JALMGJ010000010.1, forward strand.
GTGTTGATTGATTGATTAAAAAAGCTTCTGTTCCTGCAGAATTAAGCCCCCCTAACTCAGAAAAATCTCAGATACCAGAAAACCATCACTGAAGAACAAAGCCGAAGTACCATGTTTAGAAATGGTTATGATGTTACCCAGAGAGCAATGCCAGTAATGTAGGAGTTTGGATCCTAAGTCTGGAGGTCGCTCGGTTGAGTGCATCAAAGCCCCCCCCCCATATGCAAAGTAATAAATATTTCTAACTAAAGAGGGGGCTCTAAATGACCATTAAGTTCAGAGAGAGTTATTAACTGCCTCTCCAGTTGTGCATTAGCTTTTCAACTCTCTTCAACTGTAGTGAACTACCCTTAAGGTTTACAAAGAAGTACAGTCAGACATTGCACAGAGCTGTAATATTGTGGTGCTGTATTTTTGTTGGGACACATTATTATTACTATCCTATTATAAAATATTGTGCATTCTCAGCCATTGTGGGGTATGTGGCACGGTGTGTAGCTTAATGTGAATCCAGTTGTGCTTTAGTCTACAAACCATGATTAAGTAAATCCAGGTCACTGAATACTGGATTTATGATTAAGATTTATAAGTTTTGGTTCAAGCATACCCTTACAATTATAAATGACATGGGGGGAAGCATCTGTGATTACCTAGATATGTATACCATTCATCCACCTGGCTTTGCAGGGCCTGGGCTACCCTTGGATTCGTAGAATATACAGTATATCCGACACGTATTTCAAGCAAAAATGACTTTTCCCAGTTCTGTCCCTGCTTGTGCTGCAGAGGGCTGCCACCTAGCAACAAATCACAGCTTTGCAGGCCAACAAGAGAGATGATCTAAGAGTAAGAAATGTCATTTTTAAAAATACGGTATGATGGGGCGGTTCACCAAAATTTAAGGAGAAAGGGAACACAGTTTTGCAGGACATAAAGGTCTTGCCATATATTTGTTAATTATTGAGTGATAAGGTAAGCAACTTATAAAGCATTTTATTAAGTTTACATCTATATATAAGGGAGGGGAAATAGTCATTCTTGGGGACGGCTAGCACCCTAGCATGGATGGATTGAAACTTACTACTACCAATGCCGTGACTGAAGTAACCAGTGTTATATTACCTGTTAGCACAAAGCTTTCCAAACTTTTCATGTTGGTGACACACTTTTTAGATGTGCATCATTTCGTGACACACTCTTACAGTAGGGCACAAGGCAGGCACTATGACCTGCACAGAATCACAGCAGGTTTGGAGGCAGCAAGGCACAAGGCAGGCACTAGGACCTGCGTGGCATCCTGCCAGGGCTCGGAGGCAGCAGCAGCCGCGACACACCCAGACACTGCAGCCGACCCACTAAAGTGTCGCGACACACAGTTTGGAAAGCTCCGTGTTAGCAGCAGTGCCACTGCGGTTTCTGAATCACCTGCAAAGGCAGCCTTATATAGGGTGAATTTCAGCATGATGTCTGCAAGGGGGCAAGTGACATCATCATGCAATGTTATCATTTGCACCAGGTGACCCAGGTGATACCACTATGGCTTCTACCAGATGCCTGGCCATTGCAATAGTCAAAAAGTGTTCATCACTGTGCAAATCATTTGTAGACCATGTTTTCTAGGTTAGCCTCCTAGACAGACCCCCTGTTGGGACTGATTCAATAAACCATAGCTAAACATGCAGTGCATGAACCTAATTTGAAAGCTGGGAAGATGGCTTAGCTACTGGGGGCCCTGGGGAGTATGGGTTGAAGGATGCAGCACCTTTTGGCCAAACAGTTCATCTAGAACTAATTGGAATGGAACCCGTGATAGCTCTCAGGTTCTCAGTGCCAAATGAACACTGAGAATCCCCAGCTACAGATAGAGCAGAAATGGCCTAAGTTCAGTGGCCATGAAGATTAGGAAGTGGTGGATTCATTTTAATTGCATTGCTTCAGTATAGATTAAAACTGCCAATAAGGGGAATAAGGAGCAAAGCATTCTATTAAGTTTACATCTGTATGTTGGAATTTAGCTACATATATTCTGGCTACGTTAATGGACACCCCATTGCTAACTCCCCTGGGCCTCGTGCACAAAACATTTTGCCTAATGATCCTATTTGGATTCCATTTTTTAGAAGAAGAAACAATTACAATTTAAAATGGACCCCATCCTCGAATCCTCATTTAACAGTCAAGCAAAGTGGTATCAGTTGGGGATGCTGAGAGCACAGTCCCCTCTTCCATCCAGACAAGCATTTCACAAAAAGCTATTGTTTCTGGAGAGATGAGAGCAGCAAGCAGAGAACAGAATGGGCTGAGTTCACACTTGTCAAACCGTAGTTAGTTTAACCACTGTTTACTGAGTAAAGATTATCGTCTTCAAATCTCGGCAGGGCATAGGGTCAGGCTGCTTGTGGGACCACCTATCTCCAAGGGTCTCTGCCTGTCCCACCAGATCCGACACGGAGGGTATATTCTGGGTTCCCTCTATTAAACGGTATAATTTTGTGGGACCAAGGAGCTGTGCCTTCGCTGTCGCAGCGCCTGCTCTATGGAATTGCCTCCCCCCTGAGATTCAGAGGGCCCCTACCCTCTTGGAAGGCTGCAAAGACCTGACTCTTTGTCCAGGTGTTGGGTCAGGATGGTAGATGAGCCCAATGTAAGTATGGTTGGGGTGGGTGACTTTTTATACAATGTCTTGGGTTATTTTATTTTATTTTATTTTATTTTATTTTATTTTATTTTATTATTTTATTTTATTATTTTATTTTATTTTATTTTATTATTTTATTATTTTATTTTATTTTATTTTATTTTATTTTATTTTATTTTATTTTATTATTCTATTCTATTCTATTCTATTCTATTCTATTCTATTCTATTCTATTTTTTATGGACTCAAACCGGGCACCTCCTCAAGTGGAATATGAGTAGGCACCCTAGTGCCTCTAAGATGCTTTAGACTACAACTCCCACAATCCCTTGCCACTAGTATACAGGCTGAATCTCAAAGGAACTTGTACTTACTGTGGAGTCCTTGGTGCTCTCTGAGCCTTGTTGTTTTCTTGCAGACGTTTCATTGCCAGGCTAGGCAACATCTTCAGTGCAAAAAGGGACTGGGACTTGCTCTCTGTTTATACTGTATACCATGGCTTGTCCTGCTTGTGTTGGTGGAGGTGTTGTTCTCTCCTTAGGAGTTCCTTGATTGGGCTGTTGTTTGCTGCTTGGTTTATTGACTGAGTAAATAGTTCCTTGATTTGGGTATATTGTGCTGTTTAATTGTTCCTCTGGTGCTAATCTTGGTGTTAATCTTTGCATATCTGGGTGATGATTGCTGGCGAGGTGTTCTGGTCTTCTGGCTTTTCTATTGTCTCTTATGAATTGTATGTAAATGTTGTTTACCTCTATGTGTCTGTTGATGGCTGCTTTGTCTGAGTGCCAAGCTTTAAGGAATTCTCTTGCATTTTTGGACTTGGCCTGGTTTAAGATGCTCACAGTTTCCCAGTTGAAAGTATGGTTAAGTCTGTCCATGTGTTGTGAGATTAAGGAGTTTTCATCGTGTCTTCTGACTGCTAGTTGGTGTTCGTGGATACGTTCTGCTAGTCTTCTGCCAGTCTGTCCTACATAGTGGCTGTTACAGTCCTTACACTGTATGTTGTAGAAAACTCCTGTTTTTTCTTCTTGGGCTACTAGGTCTTTTGGGTTACTTATGATGTTCTGAAGGGTTTTGGTTGGTTTGTGTGCTACAGTGATGCCATGTGGTTGTAACAGTCTATTAGTAGTTTCTGAGATGTTTCTGATGTATGGCAGTGTAATCCTTTTCATAGCTTCTGTTGGTTTTGCTGTGGTGGGTTGAGTGGTCAGGCACTTTTTGATAAAGTTGCGTGGATATCCATTTTGCTGGAAGATGCTATATAAGTGGTCTGTTTCCTTTTTCTGGTGTTCTGGGTTGCTGCAGTGCGTTTGTGCTCGTCTGAATAGTGTTCTTACCCAGCTCCTCTTGTGGGAGGTTGGGATATTGCTTTGGTAGTGGAGCACTTGGTTAGTGTGGGTAGATTTCCGGTAGACTTGTACTTACCTATCCCTGAAGTTGATGTCTTTGGGTAGAGGACTGCCCTCTGTTAGTTACAGGGCTACTTTGATAAGGATGTTCCACCCCAACAATAACATTTTATCTTTTATTTCATTTTTAAAATTTGCAAGCCAAAGTCAAGGTACTGTATATTTTTCATACAGCAGCTTATTAACTTTTTAAAAAATAGTGATTAGAATAAATACATTAAAAATGTAGGAAAAGGAATCTCCTTTACAACATACAGATTTAAAATATTAATATAGTAATACAGTAAAACGTCTACACACCCCTGTTAAAATGCCAGGTTTTTGAGATGTAAAAAAATCAGACCAAGATAAATCACTTCAGAATTTTTTCCACCTTTAATATAACATACAAGCTGTACAATTCAATTTAAAAACAAACTGAAATCTTTTAGGGTGAAAAAAAAAACCTAGAATAACGTAGTTGCATTAAGTGTGCACACCCTTAAACTAATACTTTGCCCCCAAAAAAACCAGTATGGCTTAATTTGGATCCCTGTACTGAGCAAGAAGTTGGACTCAAGTGGTCTAAATGTCAACTTCCAACTCCATGATTCTATATCAGTGTTTCTCAACCATGGCCACTTGAAGATGTGTGGACTTCAACTCCCAGAATTCCCCAGCCAGCATGCTGGCTGAGGAATTCTGGGAGTTGAAGTCCACACATCTTCAAGTGGCCAAGGCTGAGAAACACTGTTCTATATTGTAGCTCAACACAACAGTGCATTGTCACAAGGCAACACCAATGGCTGAAGTGTTGTTCTTTTTCTGGAGCAATGCTTCCTTCTCCGTTTCCCAACAGTGTTATGACATGACTGGGGATCAGCATCACCCTACGGATGACAGTGTGGTGAAGGCACACTGACTCACCCTCTGCAGACTTATGCAAGATCAGGGCTTACAGCTTGTAGAACATTTCCCACATTTCACAGGTCCTGAAGTGACTAGCCAGGATGGCTCTCTGCTTTCCTAGGACAGCAAGTGCATCAACTGTTTCTCAATTCATTTTCAGCCATGCCTTGTGGACATCATGCCTCTTCCAGTAGCTCAGGAAGTGGCCAGAAACCAATTCTTCCTTCACAGCTAGATGTTTGTTGCTTTTTTTAAAGAAGGAGGATGAAATCCCATCTTTTTGGACCTTTACAATTTCCTTCTTTAGAGAAAAGTCTTTTACAGATTTCGTAGTAGGCAGTCCTCAAAAGTGCTCAGCAGAGACACCAGCAAGTCACTCTAAGGGTGTGTGTGTTTGTGTGTGCTCAGAGGGGAAAAAGAGGAGTTTAGGCATGGTGTGGGAGGTGGTGATGGTGGTGGGGTGGGAGGATCCATCAGAGATGGTCCAATGAACTGTGCAATGGCTCAGTGAGAGTTCTCCATGCTCAGCTGTTTACTAAGAGGAACAGACCGTGGATCAGCTGTTGTTTCTCTGTGGGCTTGGGAGACCTGCAAGTAGTCAAAACAGTTCCAATCAATCCAGCCATGCTTTCAAGCAGAATCGGAAGCGCTGGGCGACAGAAAGGCTTGCTGTCTAAAAGTGCCCATGGAAACTGCTTCTCGCAGAACCCATTTGATGAAACAATGCCAGAGCACTAGAGCTCCCAAAGAACTTGATGTCCTTGTACATTTCAGACCTTGGTTGGACAAGCTTCATTGTGCAACCATCTCCTTGAATATGCTCTAACTTCGCTTCCAATAACAAACAGTTGGGTCTCTTAGGAAAGCGGGCATGCTGCCAACTATGAAATCAGCAGCCTGCATGGGTGTGTGTCTGCACGAAGTCACTGTTGTGTGGCTATTCTAAATGCAAATGCCTAGCCACAGGGGTATGTACTCCGGTTCTACCTGGCATACCAGAGTACCCACCCAGAATATAAAATTATTTGGATTGCTAGCCAGACTGCTGTGGCAGGTGTAAGATAATAATAATAATAATAATGATAATAATAATGATAATAATAATAAGAGAGCCAGTTTGGTCTTGTGGCTAAGGGGCTAGAAACCAAGAGACTGTGAGTTCTAGTCCCGCCTGAGGCATGAAAGCCGGCTGGGTGGCCTTGGGCCAGTCTCTCTCTCTCAGCCCTAGGAAGGAGCCAATGGGAAACCAGGAGACTGAGAGTTCTAGTCTCGCCTGAGGCATGAAAGCCGGCTGGGTGACCTTGGTCCAGTCACACTCTCTCAGCCCAACTCACCTCACAGGGTGGTTGTTGTGGGGAAAATAGGAGGAGGAAGGAGTATTAGGTATGTTCCCAGCCTTGAGTTATTTATAAAAATAATAAAGGCGGGATAAAAATTAATTAATCAATTAAATAAATAAATAATAAACAACAACTAGATTTGAAGTCTAGGGCCCAGAGAAGAAATTTCTGCAACCTGGATTAATCTCTGTACACCATACCAGCAGGTTAATGTTACTTTTTTCTCTCCCTTTAGTAATTAGGTTATTTCATCTCTGATTTTACGCTCATTTTTAATTGTTTTTGTTGCACTTCTGTATGCTACTTTTGATCGGACAATGACCACGAATAAACTTTACTACTCAATTCCAGGGTCTACCTTTTTAAATTGGTGACTGGGAAGAGCCTTGGCGAGCTTTGGTTCTGAAGGACAATAAATTTCAGGAAGATGCTGTAAAGTTCTGAATGTAGAATTAGAATGTGCTTGCAATTATCAGCAGCTCACGTTTGTGCGCAAGGACTGTAAATTATCCGTATTATGCATAAGTGGGCATGTGAGCAGGACACACATCTTAAGCGCTTATTTGCAGAGTATCATACTTGACACAGCCAAAATATTTGTGATGGTGGTAATTAGGATCTGTATTGGGTTCTTGGTGTTTTCTGAGTGAGCTGCTTTCCTGCAGATGTTTCACAAGCAGGCTAAGTAACATCATCAGTGCATGGGGGATGGGGGAGTTTGCTGGCTGTTTATAGCCAGTGCATGCACTGATGTTACGCAGCCTGGTGATGAAACATCTGCAGGAAAACAGCCCCAGCTCAAGAAACACCAAGAAGCCAACTCTCAACCGAGCAACATACTATATTCTCTATGATAGGATCCTTATACTGTACCTCTATAATTGCCAACATCTGAAAAGGATTTTTAGAGAAAAGCATTTGTCAAGGGGGAGGAGGAGGAGGATAAAGAGGATGACCTCATGTTGAGATCATAAAGCTCTTGCTGACATCACTGCCCTGCTGCTTAAAAGGACATTTGTTCACAAGGCAGCAGCAGGAAGGCAAAGAACGTAAAGCTGTCGTGAGGGTAAAAAGATGAAGAGGGAGAAGGGGCGAGGTTATAAGAGGGGGCGCTCTAAATGTTTGATGTCCTCAGACGCCTGACCAACACTTTCCTGCCGTCAGCTGTACCGTTTGCTAGTTGTTTTTTAACGTTTCGGCAAGTGTGATGTTAAGGACCAACAGTGCCATCTCCATCCATCCAATTCCTCTCCTCCATGTTCCCTGTATATTTACCTACCAAGTCCTGCCTGCCATGTCTTGTGAATGGTTGATGTGAGAACGGTGAGTGTTCCCGTATAGAGATCAGCGGTTCTCTTTGTAGATGGGTGGGGTTCACACACAGGCTAAGCTCTGGTGGGGTCTACTAGCTCGGGGCCTTGTTCTTTCTTGTAAAGCACACTTAATGGTTTAGCATGTTGGATGAACTTACCCAACGGTGGTTTATTCAAGAAATCATGCTTATAGAGAAGCCTTGCCCGAATGTGCTGCGAGGTGCTCAAAGGCCAAATAAGGAATTTTGAAATAGACCTCTAAATAGCAGTGAAAGCATGGAATATGCTGAAGAGATTTAGAGTGTCAGTTCCAAATTTTTAGTAACTGGGTATGTGGATCCTGGTCTGTATATCCTATTGTTTGAGAAAATGGCCAAGTTATGGCTTTCCTCTATAAACTATTGGTTATTTTTTAAAATTTATTTTCTATCCCACCTTTATTATTTTTATAAATAACTCAAGGCAGCGAACATACCTCATACTCCTTCCTCCTACTATTTTCCCCACAACAACAACCCTATGAGGTGAGTTGGGCTGAGAGAGAGTGACCGGCCCAAGGTCACCCAGCCGGCTTTCATGCCTAAGGCGGGACTAGAACTCTGTCTCCTGGTTTCTCATTGGCTCCTTCCTAGGGCTGAGAGACAGGGACTGGTCCAAGGTCACCCAGCCGGCTTTCATGCCTAAGGCGGGACTAGAACTCTGTCTCCTGGTTTCCCATTGGCTCCTTCCTAGGGCTGAGAACAGGGACTGGCCCAAGGTCACCCAGCCGGCTTTCATGCCTAAGGCAGGACTAGAACTCTCTGTCTCCTGGTTTCCCATTGGCTCCTTCCTAGGGCTGAGAGACAGGGACTGGCCCAAGGTCACCCAGCCGGCTTCCATGCCTAAGGCGGGACTAGAACTCTGTCTCCTGGTTTCTCATTGGCTCCTTCCTAGGGCTGAGAGACAGGGACTGGTCCAAGGTCACCCAGCTGGCTTTCATGCCTAAGGCGGGACTAGAACTCTCGGTCTCCTGGTTTGCCATTGGCTCCTTCCTAGGGCTGAGAGAAAGGGACTGGCCCAAGGTCACCCAGCTGGCTTTCATGCCTAAGGCAGGACTAGAACTCTCAGTCTCCTGGTTTCTAGCCCGCTGCCTTAACCGCTAGACCAAACTGGCTCTCAAACAGGTTATGTATGGCAAGTGCCAAAAATTACTATTTTTGTGGTAAAATTACATATTGCTAATGAATGCAGAGAGAGATCATGCCGATGAAAGTGCATATATAGGGCAATTTTGAAAGTGATGTTCTAGGAATCCTGTCTCTTCTGCATTGTTTATGTTCGATGACTTCTACAAAAGTCAGCAGTGATGAAAGACCTGAGCCACAAATAACGTAGGAAATAGCATTACATAAAGTCAGTCAGTTTGGCCTGCTCTGCTTGAGAATTCCTCTTCAAAATCTCAGGCCTAGAAAACTTGAGCAATTGCTGCTGACTTCTATACAGGTAGTCCTCATTTAGCATCTAACTCGTTTAGCGACTGTTCACAGTTACAGTGGTGATGAAAAAGTAACTTTACAACCAATCCTCACATTGACGACCTTCACTGATGCCCTTTGCAGGTCTGTAAAGCAAAGGAAAGCTGAAGTCAGATCATAAGCTCAGTTGCGGCTTCACTTAGCGACCACTTTGCTTAATGACCGAGTTGCCGGTACCAATTGTAGTTACTAAAGAGGACTACCTGTGGGGAGAAATGCTGCTGCACAGGGAAGTGGGTCCAGAGGGATCCCAGATCCCCTCCCCCAAGGGATCCAGTGGTTGATGCACTTAAAACATGTATGTGAAAAAGAGTGCCTTGTTTACAATGGCCAAGGTAGCCACGTTGAGTCTCCCATCCTACAACTGCAATCCTAAACAGTGATTTGCATGGGATTACACCATGTAATCCTGTAAATCTCTGTTCAGAAGTAGGTCTTAACAAGTTTGGGAAGGACTTGTTTGCCAGCAAATTAAAAGGTAAGGGAAAAGTGCATCATTGACTGAATCAAATCCAAATGCTTAAAGACAATTTGCAATTCTCTGGCAAGTGTATCACCCATGAAGGCAGCTTGTCGAAATGTTGAAATGTTTCATCACCAAGGTTATATACAAACAGCGACAACACCATAAATATTCTGAAGTGCTTGGTTGCCTTAACTGTACAGATGCCAAACTGAGTTTAGAATGTTTCGTTTGTAAATAAATGAGGTACCCTAAAAAAACTTGGCGAACATAGCATAAACTTTGGCCAACTCTGCCTGCATAGGAGCCTTGCTCTTATTAATACATTAAGCCATTAGTTTGAGCTGACTGTATTGTGTGAACCAAGCCATTTGTGGTTTGTAAACCGTGATTAACAGCTTCATGCATTCTCGGAACCCCATCCGTTGTCGCTGACTCCATATAAACCATCGTTCATTTAACAATGGCGTGATATACACGACCCCACTCAGAATTGCAGGGGCGTGGTGGCTCAGCGGGTAAGATGCCAGGCTTGTCGATCGGAAGATCGCAAGTTCAGAGGTTCGAATCCCTAGCCCCGCGTGACGGAGTGAGCTCCCGCACCAGCTCCAGCTCTTGCCAACCTAGCAATTCGAAAGCATGCAAATGCAAGTAGATTAATAGGTACCACTTCGGTGGGTAGGTAACAGTGTTCCGCGCGCGTCATGCCAGCCACATGACCGCAGAAGCGTCTTCGGACAGCGCTGGCTCTTCGGCTAACAAACGGAGATGAGCACCAGCCCCTAGTCGGAGACGACTGCACAAATGTGCAGGGGGAACCTTTACTTTTTTTTTTTTACTCAGAATTGCATGCAATGGACTGCGCTTCCTGGAAGCCTCTGCTGAAATGCTTCCTGGGGTTACAAGAAGGTGCAAGGATTCCCACGTTAATTGAGTCATCCTCTCTTCTGTTCAATTTCGGTTCCGCCAGGAGTCGCTTATTCAGTCAGATCCCAGCCCCTCTCCCTCCTTCCCCCCATCGGCAACGCTCAGATGCATGGGACAACTCCCATCCATCACAGCCAGTGGGGATGATGGCGGTCGTAGCCCAACCCAGCCGGGGCGAGGAAAGCGAGGGACCTCAAGACCCCTCCCCTACCTTGCAGGGTGGTTGTGCACAGCCCCCCTCCCCCTTGCAACGCCCCTGCCACCTTTTTTATCGCTGGAGCGTCCTCCCTCCTTTAGCAAGTTTGTATGGACATCTGGTGCTTCCCACCCTCCTCCCAGAAGCTCGCCCGCGAGCCCCCCCACCCCCGTTTTGCAATTCGGGGGGCGACGTCGGCGCTCCGAAGGAAGAAAGCGGAGGCCAGGAGGCGACGGCGCCGCCTTCTCCCCGGCGGCACGTGTGCGCTTTCGCCTGCCCGCTCGACTCCCGCCAATCAGTGCCCGCCCGCGTCGGTTCTTTCGGGCGGGGCGGGGCTGAGCTGAGGAGGCAGGAAGGGAAAAAGGAAGAGCAGGGCGGTGGGGGGGGCAGTTGAGCGGAGACGCGGAAAAGAGCGGCGCGGCAGCAGCAGCTTCTGCGGCGGGAGCGAGACCACCAGCTCTGCCTCCCCCCTTCCCTCCGCGGCGGCATCATCAGGTGAGCGAACTGCGCCTGCGTGGACCGAGGTCTTCCTTGCTGGCTCCCTGCCCCCGTTCGTTCCAAGAAGGGCCTTGGGAACCTCTGTTTTCCAATTCCTTTCACTTTCTCCTTTCCACCCCCCACCCTTTCCAACACGCCCCTCCTCCCGCACGCCCCTATACCCTCCCCCTTGCATGCACGCGCCTTTACACCCCTACACGCGCAGTTTCTCCTACACGTGGATACCCAACTCTTTCCCCTTCCCTTCTAAAAGATTGGGGGCGGGGGGGGCGGGGTCTGCATTGCCCTCTCCGGAGAAAAGGGGGAAAAAAACCTAAGGGAAGCCCGTGTTGTTCTTCCCTTTTTGTCCCCAAAAATTCAGCTAAATCTGGAGGTGGGTAGCAGCATTATTAGGGTCCGCCTAAATTGGTGCTGAGCCACTTGGCTGGAGATGGTATTTTCGGCGTTTTGCTGTGTCCCCTTGCAATCAAGAGTGAGTGAAATGGTTTGGGCTGGGAAAATCTTCCTAACAGTGCAGTATTTCATAGATCCTCAGTGTATTTCTGTTTTGTAAATTCAGAAACAAGCCACATTTAAGAATGCAATGGGTGGGCTTGGCTAATGGTGTGTTGTGTGAAGCTAGGCAGTTGGGTTAGTGTAAGGCATGAATACAGCTTGTGAAATATTCAAGTTACTCTTCGACTTATAGCAAGTTTGTGAGGACCTGACGTTTAGAAACTTGTGCAAGGAGAGAAATCAACTGCCTACGAGGTGGCAGTCTCCAGGCAAGGAAAGATAAGGGGTGAGTGTGCCTGCACAAATCGGGAAAATGTTTATATGGGGGGGGGGGGCTTTTGGCTTTTAAGTTTTACCGTGTTCTTGGGAGGAAGATCAGAGGGGGGAGAGAGAATGACTGGTGGCCAGGTCGCCCTTTGAACATTAAGCCCGAGTGAGGGTTTTTGTTTTCTGTTTTTCCTGATCAAAACCTGAGTCTGACGGAAGTGGGAAGGGGTGGGGTGGAGTTCCACTCTGAAGTTCACCCACTCCTTCTCGGGATGAGTTGCGTTTGCCTTGGTTTCTGTGGGTGAAGAAGAACGGGGTGCAGTGATTGGAGGAGTTCCATTCCGATAAAAAACCCACTTTAAGAAGCTGAAGGAAAGGTGGGGGTGAAATGGGAAACAAAGCAGAGAGGCAAGCTTTAATAGCTTCTCAGATGCTGGGAAGAGACATTTCTGAACTTCCGGGAAGGGGAAATCCAAACAAGGGGCAAAGAGAACCAGTATGGGTTTTTTCCTCTCTTTTGCAACCAGACGGGGAGAAAAATGCCATATGTTTTTGGAGAGGTGTAAGAGCATCACACACCTGTAAGGATGCCACAGACTGGTGAAAGGGTACAAGAGAGAGTGGACAGAGTTATTTCCACATGGAGATCCACTTAGACGGCATTAGCAAAGGGCTAACTGGACCTCATAGTAGAGTAAGGTTGGGTAAAAGGACCAGGTTTTTTTTTCCAAGCCCAGGGACCAAAGTGGTAATGATGCAAAATGGATGGGGCTGTTTCTTCCCCCTTCTGTTTTTTTAAGGGGGTTCTTTAGCTCTTTATGTTTGGTCTTTTAAGATTTACCTTTCAGTTTTCCTGTTGTTTCCTGCGAGAAATAGCTCCATTGTTTTCAGAGGGGTCTGCAAGCAGCATTGGGGCCGAAGGTTGCCAACCCCTATAGTAGGGGATGGGCGCTTTAGTAAGGTTGAAAAGAGAAGCAAGAGGTGGCAAGGGCTGCAGGTTGCCAGTTGGGGAAGGAAGCATTCTTTAAAGGCAATGATTCAGATGTGATCTTGGAAGGGACAGATGATGCTCCTTTCGGTCCCCAACTAATAAACAAGGTGGCGGAAGTGAACTGAATCTCAAATAAGTTGTTGTTGTCCTTAGGTGCCCTGCCCTGGGAGCAAATGAGTCAGGTGACTAACATCCAGGAAGCAAGTGGTGAAGCACCTAGCAATGGATTTGCTGGAGAGTTTTGTTTGCAACAAGGAACCTCGGCTCTCCAGGCAGGGCTAGGGATTCCCAAGAGCGACTTCTAGGCTCCTCCTGTAGTTTCTGTTCACCATCTTTCACAGAATCCTAAGCTGGAAGAGGCTGTCTAGGCTCGCTTGTCCAACCTCCTTTCCTTGCAAGAACTCAAACGAAAACAACGGAGTCCGATAGCTATCTAGACTTCACTTGAACACGTCCAAGGGGAGGGAGGCGGCTACCCATCTGGGCCAAACTCCTCTTATTATTAGGAGGTGTTTTCTAACTCTAACAGTGATTGCTTGGGCTCCCTGGCTCTTCTCTTAATCCAGCATTTGGGACCTTTGCACCCTAATCTTAAACTTGATTATGCTGATTTAGTGGGATTGCTCTCTGTGCATGCTTGGGATTGCAGACTTCATGTACAGAATTATGTCTGTGGTATACCTTGAATCATATCTTGAGAAGTTTATTTCTGGCTATACACTGTTGCAAGCCTCTGGATCCGTGTTTCTCGACCTTTGCAACTTTAAGGTGTGTGGACTTCATAATAAGTAATAAAGCGATGCTGGCTGGGGAATTCTGGGAGTTGACGTCCACGCATCTTAAAGTTGCGAAGGTCGAGAAACACTGCTCTGGATTATATGGAGGGAGTTATGCTAGTCTTTTCCAGCAAAAAAAAAAAAAACACGTTTGGAGGCACCTTAGAAACACACCAATTTATATTTACATAAGCATTTGTGGACCATCAGATGACATGCAAAACTCTATATTTGTTGTTGCTTTTTGTCTGGGTGACTATAGCCCCAGTGTTAATAATAGACAATGTTTCAATTCACACATTGCACTAAGTCATAATGTGTTTGATTTGGGCTTAGCCTATTGTATGAATCCAGCCATTGTGGGTTGCGAAGTATAATTTATAGCTTGTGCAAAGCAGCCAATTGTGTCTTATCAACAAGACATGGTTACATTTGTACTTCGAGCACTGCCATCTTAGTGTCAAAAATTGTTATTCTTTGCTATTTTGTCCTCAGGCTGAAAGGCTGGGTGTGCAGTGCTTTGGATTTCATTCTGGAAAGGTGCTTTGGAGCACATAGAGTCCTGCAGGATCCCAAGAAAGCATGCAGCTTAAAGTGTTACAGACATGTGCTTATGTTCTCCTGCAGGCTTAGAATCACCTGCTTGGAATCAATTCTGAAGTGCTAAAAAAAAGGTAAAGGTTCCCCCCTGCACATTTGTGCAGTCGTGTCCGACTCTAGGGGCTGGTGCTCATCTCCGTTTGTTAGCCGAAGAGCCAGCGTTGTCCGAAGATGCTTCCGCGGTCATGTGGCCAGCATGACATGCGCGGAACGCTGTTACCTACCCACCAAAGTGGTACCTATTCATCTACTTGCATTTGCATGCTTTCGAATTGCTAGGTTGGCAAGAGCTGGGGCGAGTGCGGGAGCTCACTCCATCATGCGGGGCTAGGGATTCGAACCTCCGAACTTGCGATCTTCCGATCGACAAGCCTGGCGTCTTACCCGCTGAGCCACCACACAGTAGTTATTTCATAATTTTGTGTATTGCATTAAATGCAAAAGAGTGGAGGATTCTGCCTCTCCCAAAAGATAAGCTATGGAGCTATTTTGTGTGGGAACCCGAAGGAACCTGCGCTGCTGACTTTCTTAAAAGGTAAAGGTTCCCCCCGCACAGTTGTGCAGTCGTGTCTGACTCCAGGGGCCGGTGCTCATCTCCGTTTGTTAGCCGAAGAGCCAGCATTGTCCGAAGACGCTTCCACGGTCATGTGGCTGGCATGACGCGCACGGAACGCTGTTACCTACCCACCGAAGTGGTACCTATTCATCTACTTGCATCTGACTTTCTTACATTTTTTTAAAAAAATAATTTTATTAAAGATTTTAGTTGCGATAGTAAAAACTAATACAAGTTAAAAGAGAGAGAAGAGTGAAATGAAAGAGTAAAAGGTGCAAAGGAAAAGAAAAACATACAGAATAGAAAAGTAAGAATATAGTAAACAAAAAGAAAAATATATAAAGAAGTGACTTCCAACCTTCATCAAAAACAAGTATAAACAAATTTAGTAACTTTTCACCTCCTCTTAATTTGTAACCATTGATCTCTTCATCCCATGTCCCAACTCTCATCTATAAACAAATCCATAAAACATCATTTCAGTCCTGAGACTGAAATGACTTTCTTACATTTCTTTTGACCATCTCCCAGTATAGCTGCAAGAAGCCATTGTCTCCTCCATCATAAATGAATCATGGAGTTATTTCTGGTCAAATGTCAATCCTGTCCTGGCAAGTGTTGAACTGCTAGTAGTTAATCCTTATTGCAAATGTATCTTGAGATTCCTGGAATGAATGTATGTATCCCAGATCCTCTCTCTAGCAATGCCTGCTTGCCCCTGAGATTTATGGATGCGTTTTTGTGAGATGCAAAATTCTAAATCCAAGGCAAATAAAAAAACTGACAGTCATGGGAACAGACCATTTCAGATGATACCCAAATTTAGCTGTTGTGTCAAGAATTGGCCTAACATACTTTGTGGTCCCCATCCATATGTGGTTTTTAAAATTTCCATCTGCTTTTTAGTAGAGTTAGAAAGACATCCCATTGGAAAATCTAAGGACCAGATTGAGGACAGAGTGTCCTGGAGAAAATCTGTGTGGTCACTACGAATTGATGGCTCAAGAAAGACATCCCATTTTGTTGAAAGTCTTGCTTGAGTTACAGTTGAAAAATACTAACAGTTTAGGTTTCTTTCACCATTTTTAAAAGATGTGATTGTAATTTTTGGATGTCATAGTTAATAGGATTAGAAGCATCTGGATTGTGGGCTTTTAAGTCCACGTTTGGCATATTAAGAGGAGAGATCTCTTAGTTTTCCCTGTAAGGATGCCATTTGCTCTTATCTATATATTTCTGCAGTGAAACATTCCATAATTGGAGCACCCAAATGTAGATCAGGTTCTTTGTCCCCAGTGACAGATCTAAATTTTGGGAGGGCTGGAAAAGTTGCTTGTCCCTCTCTTGTTGATTGTGGTTGCTATAGTTCATTCATTTGCCCTCTTCTTCTGACCCCAAAGTGCTGAGTTGTCCGGTGGGAGGGTGGAAGCAGAAGGTGATAGGCCATTTCCCTTCACTTGCTAGAGAACAGATAACACAGAGGAGCCACAACAAGCTCAGGTTTGCTGAAGACTGGTGGTTGGGGCACTTAATTGTTTTATGCTGCTGAGCACAATACCTGCCATTTTGCGACAATGGCTCGTTAAGGGTCATTTTTTGGGTTGTTATTGTTCCTGGAACCCTAACTTGATTTGTTAAAAATCCTCAGATAGTTTTAGACTGTGCTTGTTCTCATGTCTTTGTTGACAGAAGCACAGGTGATTGGCAACCACCTCCAAAGTTCACAAGTATGCCAGACCTTTTTTCTCTGACCTATGCCTGGACTTGTTTTTGACAATATCCTTACCCCGAGGTGCAGGAGTTGATAAAGCACCCCAAGGCTGGGAGTTAGTTTGCTTCTTGCAAGAAATCGGGAGAGCATTCTCTCCTTGCTGATTTCCATTTCATGTGAGTCGATTAAATCTCACCAATAATATGTCAGGACATCATTGGGCATTGTAACTTTTACAGTTGTACTTAAACTATGGAGAACAATTGATTGCTTACTTCTTGTAAAATCTGTGCAAAAAAATTATCAATAGCTTTGTCCCTTTCTTGCACTGCTGATTCTTAATCAAATCTCAATATTGTTGGGGTGTGTGTGTGTGTGTGTGTTTTAAAGATGAGTTGTATTTCTAGTTTTGCAATTATTCCTCAGAATTTATTTGCTATCAACTTTGTTGAGAAATTTGACTGCTGTCTCATTGGTTGGTACTTTTTAGACCCACAAGTGTGAAACTGCATTTGGAGTGCAAAATAAATAAAATACAAATAGAATATCGGCAGTGGGGTGAGGGATAAATAAAAAAATATATCCTGATATGGAGGATTGTGCATGAGTGCATGTTCCAGAGAGGATAGCTGTGGTGCAATGCAATTCTAAGCTTGTTTATTCTGAAACCAATTTTATCGAGCAAAGTGGATCTTACTCCATAGTATGTTATGTTTAGGATTATAGGCTTAAGCTCCTACAACAAACAAGCCAACAAGTAAACTGACTTATGGTAGATTGTGAAATTATACATTTATTGTAATAACAATAATGTATTGATTAGCCATAACCGCCCAGGGTCCATCCTTGTGAGGGAGATGGGCGGGATATAAATGTGATCAATAATAATAATAATAATAATAATAATAATAATAATAATAATAATATCAGAATACAAAATATAGAATAATAATATGTGTAGCATAGTCAAGTAAAAGGCAAAACTAAAAGGAAATCCAAATTATATTTCTGTGTCACCCCTACAATTTACCCCAGTCAGATCCACCTATGCAGTTCTCAATTGTACTGTTTTGTTCAGATCAAGGGCTGTGTTATATGTAATATTTGGGTTCTGACCACACATGAAATATATTGTTTTAACATATGGATCCCAATAGGCTGTTCATCTAATATGTGATCCAAATATGATCCATATTTATTGTATTTATGGTTGTTGACAGGTCATCTGTGCCAGTAGGTATTGTGGATGTGTTTCCTATTGTCCTAGTGATTTTTTTTTAAAAAAGAGACATTTTCTTGGCTTTTGCCATATCTTATCCTAGCCTGGCAAAAGAACACATGTTTATATATAAAAAAAATCTTCATGGATCTCACATTGAGATGCCACATCAGTAGTATATGAACCATCACTTAATTAAAACAATTAGCTAGATTCAGCCATCAGTTACCCCCGTGTGTGACAAAATAACAATGTAATGAGATTTTTTATTATTCTGAAGTGGCAGAATAAGCTGTTTCGTTATTTGATAGCTGGGTTCGTGCATCTTGGGGAAACAATTTTATTTCTATTTTATGGGTCACAGTGATCTTGCTTGTTAAATCTGCTCTCTCAGTGATTGAAACTAGCAAATTGGAAGTCAGAGTGAGCACAAAAGAGGTGCTTAATTTCATTTCTGAATTTTTATTTAATACAGTTATTTGTTGAGGAAGCAGGGTAACAAACTTGTCTTCCATTTATTTTTCCTCCTTGGTAAGACACTAGTTTGGGGAAGAGGAAATGGGAAGATGGGAATAGTTTAGAACTTTTCCCACCAAATTATGTTTACGCCTTCTTTTGTAAAGTTAGAAAAACAAAAAATTCCTATTTGTTTTTGGTTGGGTGGCTGATCATATCTACTCTGTCCCATCATGTTATGATAATCTGAAGCAGTGAGTGTGATAACTATCTCCAGCTTGCATATAAAACATGAATTGTTCTTCTGAGCTGAAGCTTCTAAAAATTCATTTGAATTGTGAGTTTGATTTTTTTAGCAAGTGTCTGGCTCTTAGGTTAGAAACACAGCTTTTAATATTGTTAGCAAAGTGTATGATATATGTCATGCCAAAAGGGATGCTAACATCTCAGTTTTCAAGAAGATGATTGATATTTCTCACCTTGAGCTTTTTAAACTGATTGAAATGGTCAGAGTTCAGCATGACACTCTTCTACCTATTAAGGATTGTAAGGATCAAGAGATACTTTGGAATAGTTGGAGTTTGTTGACTATTACATTTGAAAGAAATTGGCTGGCATATCTCTTACTTTCAGGCTGTCGTGTTGGGTAAAATCTTTTGAGATTTCAGTATTCTTGCATGAGATCCAAGGGCTGATATCACTGCACTTATGTGGCATTGAGACCGGTTTAACTTTCTTTTAAAAATTGGTCCTCACCTTATTGTGTGAGATTGCAAAAAATTGCTAACTCTCTTCATTAAGCAATGGTTCCTGAAAGATTATCTTGGACTTGCAAGGGCTTTATGAATGATGTTTAAAGTGACTGTGTTTCTTGAAAGACCAAAAATAAGAATCTAATCTATACATTGTATGGCCATAATGTATATTTTTCCTTGCATCACTATAATGAGGAGGAGGAGCTGTAAACTGACTCTGAATTGAATTCAGGATGTTTTCTGCTCTCAAATTGCTCCACAAGACCAGTTAATATTTGCAATGGCCCAACTTTTCAGTAGTAGTGACTCTGGGGTAAGGAGTCTAATCTTCTTGACCCTCACATCAAATCAAACCTTTATTACAGCCATATGGGCAGGATGCTGATTCAAATAAGCTGGTAAAAATGAACATATATAAGGCTAAAAAGAAATGTGTACAAATGTTCTGAGGCGGATGGTACATATAGAGGGACAGAACTGGGCAAGCCCAAAAGGTAGATCCAAACAGTGGTTGCACAGAAGAAGTGAGAGGTAGAACTCATGCCATCTGCCAGGACATTTCTTCAGGGTAGAGTAGATAGAAGTCGTCCAGGATTTCCTGTAGAATGAGAGCAATGAAAAAGCATATGACTCAAGGCCTCTTCTCAGGTGGTGGATGTGGGGGACTGATTTTGTAGTGCTCCAACAGAATGGCAGGACGCAATGCATCCAACCTGACTCAAGGCACAACAAAATTGCAGGAGGATGGCGCCTACCATTTAAAAAGGTATTGTGAGGCTTAGATTTGAAAATCAGTGTCCCAGATAGACTGTTTAAGAATACTTCTGGTGTTTTCAAAGGCTGTTCAACGAAAGTCCTAAGGAACAAAGCTTGCCAATAGCTGTTTTTCAGCCAAATTGACTTAAAGTGGTCTCTAAGAACAATCGGATGCTGTACTTTTTATCAGCTGTGCATTTGTGCGTGGTTGTTGATTTGGGGAGACAAAGGAACTACCTTTGTCACATTGTTTTCCTCTTAAATTAGATAAGCATTGAAAGCTGGTTATTCAATTTGCACTCTGCCCAGCATGGCAGTTTGTTCTTTTTTACCAGCCAGATTTGGGCATGGAGTTCTTAAATCTCCTTCTCCTTGGTCTATACAGCACTAAAGGTCATTTTTGGAAATCTCCCTTAATTTACCATTCAGCTGCCTAAGCCACTTGGACATCTTCATTCTTCATTCTTGAGCCAAGAAAAAAAAAGCAGCTGATTTAAGCAAAAAAGATTCTCAACAGCAGCAGAGGAAGGGAAGGGAATAAAGATATCTGTGTCACAATATGTGAGAAGGCAGCTGCTGTGGCTGCTTATCATAGTTCTGAGAATTAACTAGCTAATGAACAAGTTAAAGAGCAAACAGAGCCATCTCTTTGCCTGGTTGATTTTTGTTAACTTTCAAGAGTTTTAGCTAGTGCTTTGAAAACAAGGTTGGAATTCTGTTACCAAAATACCTGGCATATTGCCATAGCAGAGAAATTGACTTACCCTCTTCATCTGTGTACTGGTCAAGTGAAAGTTAAAGCCTTCTCAGATACATGGTCCGGTTTTATGTCTTACACTACCCAAGGGAACTGTGTTGTTTTTATGCCGGGCGAATATATTCATGTGTGGGAGGAATACTAAGGAATTATCACTATTAGGTTTCTTGAACTGTTGTTCTTGCCTCCCTTTTTAACCATGTTATTGTACTGCTTACGGTGGTTATAAAAGTATTAGAAATATTTTTTCTAATCAAGTGTTTCACAAGTTAAGGTTTAAAAGCTACTGGTGGGAAGGAAAGGAAAGGAAGATAGATTTTTTTCCCCCTGTGAACCAGCCACTCTAAGACTCTACATAGAATAAAGGTTTTCCCCCGCACAGTCGTGTCCGACTCTAGGGGCCGGTGCTCAGCTCCGTTTGTTAGCCGAAGAGCCAGCGCTGTCCGAAGACGCTTCCGCGGACCAATGAGAAACTTGCAGTCTGGGAGCCTAGCCTGGCCCACCAGATGGCCTGTCTTCCATTCTTGCCCCCCCTTAAACCACTGCATGTTTGTCCTTTTTTCATGGGGAAAAAATGGCTTGTTCCCAGGTGGTTCTTCATCAGACATATGTTCTCCCTTCGCTGCTGCTGATTCGGCACACAAATGGGGGAAGGCAGAAGCCAGATGAACTGCCTTTCTCTGACATAAAAGACATAAGAACAGGGTGTGGCACCTAAGAGGGCATTGCCCTCTGATATCATTCAGCCCACCAGGACAAGTGAGGGGTTGAATCCAACCTGTGCCAGATCCAGTTCCCCATCCTTACTTTAGTTTGCACAGTTACTTTTTGTGCAGTTGCAAAACAGGGAGTTCACTGTAAAAGAGGGATCAAGCTACCAAAATCATTGTTCCTAGTACAGTAAGAGCAAGACTGCCAAATGTATAACTAAGAAAAGACATTTTATTAAATAAACTGTTCTTAATTTACAGCATCATAAACCTTTTGCTACTGGGGTTGTGCAATGAATGTTGGATTTCTAGATATTTTTAGAGTATAGTGCTGCTAAGTTTCCTGAAAGAGCAGTCATCTTTTCCTATCAAAATAGCATGGCCTTTTCCGAAAGAGATGACCCTGAATTTAAGACAATCTGTGGTAATGGAGGCAGATGAATTTTTTTTTGCTTTCATTACTGGAGTTTCAATCAATTTAAGATGATCATTTTAAAGGTAAATTATGTGCAGGGAAAGTTGGATCACATTCAGATAAATGCAGTATCTTCATAGAGATATATAAAGTGTGTTAAAATACCATTGTGGAGGAAATGAGCCCATTTAAGTTTTTATCTCCCCATCCCCAAAAATGGATCTTTCTAGCTCAGATTGTCTGAGTTTCAGTCTTCCTCCCATTTGTTGCTGCAAAACTCCCAATCTTAATTTTGTTTCTGAGGCATTTTTTCCAAAGCTTTGGATGTGATTCATGTCCCTTCATCGTGTTCTAAGCAATAAAAGTAGAAGTTGAAGTTCATTAAGGGAGCTGTTTTCTTTTCTTAGAGGGGCGTGGTGGCTTGTCGATCAGAAGATCGCAAGTTCAGAGGTTCGAATCCCTAGCCCTGCGTGCGGAGTGAGCTCCCGCACTCGCCCCAGCTCTTGCCAACCTAGCAATTCGAAAGCATGCAAATGCAAGTAGATTAATAGGTACCACTTTTGTGGGTAGGTAACAGCGTTCCGCGCATGTCATGCTGGCCACATGACCGCGGAAGCATCTTCGGACAACGCTGGCTCTTCAGCTAACAAACGGAGATGAGCACCGGCCCCTAGAGTCGGACACGACTGCACAAATGTGCGGGGGGGGACCTTTACCTTTACATTTCTTTTGTTATCTGATGCTGGGTATCTGCTTTTTAGTGTGTCAATGATGTATTAACATTTAGAAGTGCTCTACAGAAAGTAGATGCCAACAAAGGTCTATGGTTCTGAAAGCTGCACAAATAAAGCGTTGCTTTCAAGAAAAGCAGGGTCCCCTTGGAGCCAATTAAAATATTGCTGTATATTTCTAGTAAGAAAAATTACTGAAAAACGAAAATGAAAAATAATGCTGAGGTTAAAAGGCAGTTCATTTTGTTTTCACACCTTTCCCATGAAGTAGCTTAACTTTTAATAGAACTGTAAAGCACTTGAAAGTGGAAAACATCTAAGTGATGTGAAATGCTGTGAACTAATCTTTTTTTTTCCATTTGCTTTTCTTATGAATGATTATCCTTACTTTAAATAAGAACACATCTTTTCTCTATGGTGCTCAAAGCTTGTTGGTATCATTCCCGCCTGTTTCTTCCTTACAACAATCCTGGGAGGTCAATTAGTCTGCAAAGGGTCCCTCCTTGTGGGGGAGATGGGCGGGATATAAATGTAATAATAAATAAATAAATAAATTAAAAAAAAAAAAGCAGGACTGGCCCAAGATCACCCAGTGATCTCCATGATTAAGCTGAGTTTTCAACTTGGATCTCGCTGATTCAGATTCACAGCTGTTTCCCCATTACCTTGTAAAAATATGCAACCTTGTTCTGCAATAAAATATTGCAGTGGATTTCAGAGGTCCAGGTGTGTTCCTTTCTGAGCTGTTTTGCCTCCTTAGATGAAATCTTTCTAAAGTTTTGCAAACCTCAGCTTCCCTTAAGCCTGCTGAAACCTCTGTCTTGGGTAAGACAGAGCATGAGAATGGATGCTAGGAAATGTGTGTATTTTGTGACCTTTTAGTTGGCACAGTGAAAGCATTTCCCTAAGATAAACTCAGTTTGCTAGTATTTGTGGGTGAACTTGAGAAAATCAGATGGTCTGTACAGTACAGCTAATTGTTTGTTGTCTGAAATAGGCAGTGAAAGGGAGAAAAATTGAATATAGACCACTATTCCAATTTTCTATATGCAAAAATAGCATTAATAAAAATCTTGGAACAGCCTGTCTTCCCAGAATTAAATTGTTCTCAGTGCATGTTCTCCAACAAATCTGTTTCTTAAAGACTACTTGCTTTACAATCTGATCGGTGGGAGATCCTGATAGACTATATTGTTTTCTCAGCCAGGTGGAAAATACAACTTGAAACTGTGTTTTGGGGGGGGTGGGGGGAGGGGGGAGCATCATTGGCGTGGTCACACAATGTTTCATGACCCTGGGGCAGAGAGGTTGAAAACAGTTTGGGTGGTTGTTAACATTTTGCAAATACGAAGGTTGATCTTGTCTTTTAAAATAAACAAGAGCCCATAGAGTTGCCTTCTGTGGTGTGTTTGTTTTTTGCAGTTTGCAAAGTTTTGCTTAACAACTAGCTTAGTAATAACAGCCTGACCTCAATCTCACACACGTTTTCTCAGGTTACTTCACTTCGTCAGCCACTGTTGTGCTCCTCGACAAGCACATAATAACTACATTAAAGATCCCAAAGGTAATTAACTTGTTTTCCTTTGTTTACCTTTCAGGCTGGCTGCTCTGTAGGCTGCTCTGTAGGTGTTGCGTTGTGTTTTTGACACCCGCTTCCTTGCCTTTTGCCTGCGTGCTGCGCTGTGCCTTTAAGAAACCAGCTCGCTCAGCGTTGCCTTAACCTGCTGAACCTATCCTGCTAGCAAGGAAAAAGTTATTTAAATAATAGATATTAGCCTTTACCAATTAGGATTATAAGCTTTGCAAACAGGGTGGAGTTTTCCCAGTCTGGCCAGTCATATTTCAGAAGGTGGGGCTTGATACAAAGGTTAGGCTGCACTGGAGGACAGCTTCCAGTGAAGTTAATCTGGGGTGAAGCAAACAGGAAAAAAAAATTGTGCAGAATTTGTTGGTAGGCTTGGTTTTGTTGTTCAATTGCTTGTTATGGTTTCTTCTTGGACTCTAAGGCAGTGGGGACCGGGCACTTCTAGCTAACATTGCTTTGTTCCTTTCCTGATGTTGGCAGGCTATTAAAATTGATGCGGGGAAGCCGAACAAAAGGGAATCTTTTGGACAGGAAGTCAGGTGCCAAGAAACAAACTTGACCGAGTTTGTTTTCACGGATCTCCCTGTTGAAACTTCCTTAAAAAGCAACGCAAAGTGGGTCATAGAGATGAGGGATGGTTTTGCAGTGCTGCAAACTAACAGGTCTGTTTTTGGTATGACACGGCATCTCTCCAAACCCTTTGCTGTGTTTTTAACCTTTTCACTTCTTTGGATCTGATTTGGAAGGGGGGGGGGGACGGGGAGGAACAATGACAGGAAGGGGGTGTTCCTGCTGGCGTGGGGACCACTTGGGCAAAGAACGAAATACTTAAAATAACAAGAATTGTGGAGGCTTCAGGATGGTAAACGCCCCTCCCCACGAAGATGGGAACATAGCTGAGCCTGTGTCAGTTGCATGGAAATCTGTGCAGGAGGGGGCTAATGCTAACAGCAGGAAACTCCAAGGAAAAAGAGGGGGCTATTTTTTTGGGGGGGAGACGTTAAACCTGGTGGCTTGGGCTTAGTTGCATGATAAATGCCTTTTGGTAGGTCGCTTGGAAATACAGTATCTGCCCCTTAACTCTGAGTGCTACGTAAAGCTCCATGTGAGTATTTTGGAGGCAACCAGAATGTGTACCTATGGATGTAAGAGGATCTCCCTTGCGTGGGAAGGAAATTCGCCAGTTGCCGGCTTTTGCATTACTGAACAAATTTGCGTGTCGCGTTTTGACTGAATGCCCCAAACTTGAGCTTGCATCAGCCTTGACTTATCTCCGGTGAAAGACAGGGATTTGGGAAAGGAGGGGGGAACTCAGCTGTTTTGAGCAAATGTTTTCTATCTGGGACAGTATCTGGAGGCCATGAAAAGGACCAGCTGTCCTTCAGTTGCCTACCCAGAGGTAAGGAAGGAAGTGGTGGTGGTGGCAACGGAGATGTTGGCAATCGGATTCAAAGTGGGTGGGGCCATGGCCCATGCTTTCCACCCCCTCCTCCAAGAGGCCTTCTAGTAAAGCTAGTGGCAGACCCCAGAGATACTCCTTTATTTGATGTGACTTATTATTGGACAAATTGGACTGGAAAAAAACCCTTTGCTGTGTATGGTAGACTTCCAGCTCTGTCTGTAAAAGCAAGGTCTGGAAAGATAAGCAAGCAGCAGAGAACTTCCCTCCAGAGATTGTTGTCTTTATCCAGCAAATTGGATAGAATAGAAATTGGCTGAGTTCTTCCATTCCAGCATACCTTTCTTTTTGAATCAACATTTTAAATCTCTGATGCCCTGGTGAAATATTCTTTTGTTCTGATAAGGAATTTCTCTGTATGTTTTGATGCACATGTTTGGACAGTTCAGGTTTTATCCATGGTGAGGCCAAGCAGTAGCAATAATAATAATGATATGCTTCATTGGTTGGTGAATGTGTGATTGGTTTCCTGTTTTTTTCCCCTCCCTTTCACAGGGATTGTAAGTAGTGGCAGAAATTTCATGTAGGGGCACTTTGCTTGGGGCAGTTCTGGGCTTTTAAATGTGGGGTGTGTATGTCCAACAATGGTGCTCATACCAAAGGAAGCTGTTTATTTTTAATCTGCAGAAGATTAATCTAGGAGGATAGACACTAAATCAATGTTTCCTATCCTGGGCCACTTCCAGGTGTGTGGACTTCAACTCCCAGAATTCTCATCCATGGTCATGCTGGCTGTGGAATTCTGGGATTTGAAGTTCACACACCTGGAAGCAGCAAAGGTTGGGAAACCCAGCACTACACGTTAGGGTTTTATGAGAGGCTTCTCAAAATGAAGATGTTTCTGGTATTCAGAAATGCACGTTTTAATGATTTGGGGTAAAAAAAACCCCACTATAAATCTCATGCAACTCTTCATAGACTGTGACTTTCTTTTTCTTTCGGACCAGAGCATGAATTTTCAGTACAGAAGTGCCTAATTCCTAAGAGGTATTGGAAGATTTTTCACCAGTATCCTGATATTTATTTAACCTTATCATTCTCTGAAGATAACTTCTTATAAAAAGTAGTACAGCAAGTCCAATTTTTGAAGTCTATAAGTTGGCAAATTCACCAGATTTATAGATGAACAGGTGAGGAAGGAAAAAAATTGAATCAAAATAGAATAAGCAAATAAGCTAATGCATTTGTCCTTGGATTTCATTTGCTGGAGAAGAGAGATTCAGATGACTTAACGCTCCAAGTTTTCAAGAGCGGTTTAGCCCTAGTCAAACAGTTAAGAATTAGAGAAGATAATGCAAGCAGGCTTCACTATCTTATCCCAGCAATTCAGATGCATGCATGCATGGAAAATGAAGATTGCTTGCACTGGGCTCAAAAAAGTATTTGTGTGTTTGAATCTACCCATTGTGGTTTTCAAACCATCGCTTATGGCTTAGCTTTCATCAAACCCAATTGTAGTTTATTCAGGAACAAATAAACCCAGTTTGAATTGTGTATTCAGTAAACCACAATTTAGTGGTGGCTTAGTGCAGTGTGTGAAGCTTGTCATTCTTTTGTATTCTAGTGTCTGTTTCTTGTTATCCATGGGTGGATAATTTAAGACACACACACAGAACTAGGCAAGCTAACATCAGCTCAGTTTGTGGTGTTTGTTCCAGTCCTCCATCCTGTTCCATCTCTTATTTTTTGTGATAGAAAAATAGTTATTAAAGAGGCACTGACTTCCAGTTGTAGTGGCAGAGAAATCATCTCAAGTCCATTCATTCCTCCTTAGTAGAGCCCTTTAAAGCAAGCTGCTCTTGCGTGCCTCTGCTTAATTAACCCAAACGTTCGTTATTTAAACTTGAGGGACACCGTCAAGTTTCTGATTTGTAGTCCTGATAATTTCTTGTACATATCACGTCTTGTCCTCCTTTATTTTGGCATTGCATTAGAATTGACACAGCGGCACAGCAGCATTTTTTCCCCATAGTTATCATTATGCATTAATTATATTGAGGTCGGTTTCCAGAGGGGTCACCGTATCTGTCTGTCGCAAAAATACAACAAAGAGTGTTGTGGCTCCTTAAAAGCTAGCAAACTGGTTATGGCATGTGCTTTCATTGTTTTATCCTGGGAAAATAGAATAGCTCTTCTGAGCTTAATTTGTAGCAATCTGGGGCTAACTGAAATTCCCAGGGGATCATTGCAGTTGGCATATGCCAGAAAGTAGGAGTTGATTTTGGCTAACTGTTCTACAAGTTAGGATTTTCTTCCTGGGGGGGGGGTATTGTGAGAGTTTATCCACAATTACACAAACTCTGCAGCAAGGATACCCACTTGTATGCATTAGTTCATAGCTTTCCAAACTCTGTGTCGCGACACAGTACTGTGTCGCCTGCAGGGCCCAGGTGTGCCGCGCAAAAACCCGGAAGCGCTGATGGCACGCCGCCGCGCACGGCAGTGGGCCATCAGCGCTTCCGGGTTTTCATGCGGCACACCAGGACACCGCTGCTGCTGCCACTGCGCATGAAAACCCGAAAGCGCCGCAGTGGCGGTGTGCGAAAACCTGGAAGCGCCACCACTGTGGCGGCACGCAGAAACCCAAAAGCGCCGCGGGGGCGCACGAAAACCCGGAAGCGCTGCCAGCACGGCGCTTCGGGCGTTTTGCCCGCCGCCGTTGGTGTGTCACCAACTGAAATGTTTGGAAAGCCCTGCATTAGTTAAACAAATTAAGCCAGTATGAACACATAATCTTATAGAGGAACAGTCTTCAAAGAGCTAAGTTGTTTCTTTTATTGCATTTCATATTCTGCTGCACCCCATGGTGAGCAGCTGACAGCAGTTTTCTAAATATTGACAGACAGTCCTCCGGAGGCTTGCAGTACCAGAATAAAACAGTGTAAGAACATAAAAGAAGGCAAGGATAACAAATCTGTTAAGAAATAATAATTTTAAAAACAAAGTCTATATTCCACTACCAGCCCCTAAAACCATAAAGACGGTGCTGTTTGTTGAGCCACTCCACTGAAATGCAGCATTTAGCTGACCTTGGCTGGTCTGAAGAAAGCTACGTAGGGTCAGATCTGGCTGGCACTTGGATGGGAGACCAGGAAATTCCAGCACTAGAGGCTCAAACGGAAGGTTGAAAAAACTTCCTGGAAGAAGGCAGTAGCCACTCACTTCTGACTGATTGCTAAGAAAAAACACATGGACATGTCCGTGCAGTCCTCGGGAGTCAAAGAGAATCTTTATCAGTGAAATGCTCTTTTCTTTTAAAGATGTTACAGAGTTGGGTAAGGAGTAGAGCTCAGTTCCAAATGTGGTAGTGGTGATTTGTTTCTCTGAAGCAAAAGATACCCTTGCCGTCGAGTTAGCCACTGGGGCTGAGTGTAAAGCACCGTTCAATTTCTGCTTAAATCCCAATCGTTCTGAGTTTTCTGGGCTGCACTAGATCCGTTACTGATTTTCAGCTTCGCTTCCCACCTGTGAAATGGGAATCGTGATGGTCATTGCAGAGGGACAGAAGGAAATAATG
Source organism: Charina bottae (assembly GCA_023362775.1). Lineage (NCBI taxonomy): Eukaryota > Metazoa > Chordata > Lepidosauria > Squamata > Charinaidae > Charina > Charina bottae. The sequence goes on from JALMGJ010000010.1 coordinate 12,453,563, forward strand.
GTTTGAGAGTAACCTTGCCTATTGAGACTGCTGGAGATTGTGTTTGAAAAGTTGCAAATCATTGTAGCAAGTGAGCAGAATAATGAGTAGGGCTTGACAGTTGTAGCACATAATGTGCAAGAGTTCAGGAATACTATCCGTGGATGACTGGGAGGTCATAGTGCTCTGTGCTGAAAATATTTTCTTTAATGGCTGGAGATTATCCCAAGATCTGCCATCTGTGTATTTCCCTGCAGTTTGCTCATCAAAGGGCCACATTTTAAATTCTTAATAAGGCACTCCAACTTTTCAGGATGATGCGTTCTGCATTTGGTTCCTGAAATTTGTCATGGAGACTGCATGTCTGTCTAATGAAGGTGGTTACAGATTTCCTCCCAAGACTCGTCTTTAATAAAAGTTTCATAAACAGCATGTAAGAAATAAAACAGAGCTGGACCCAACCATTGCTTGTGAAACATCATGTTCAGTAGCCTTAATGTATTCTCCTAGAAGTCTTTGTGATTGCTTTGACCTTCTAAAACCAATAGTAACGTATCAAGCTTTTACATGTCTTTAGGAATCATAGTCCTGCTTTTAGTGCATTCATTCATTTAATTAGGTAAGGGCAGCCCCCTTTTTCTTATATTGTGTGAATGGAGAAAGGCGGCAATCGGGTTTTGTTTGCTTCTCATATCGGCCAACCTTGCTTATCTTGTTTTTCCAGAATTTTACATGTTTAAAAATGCAGAAGCAAAAGTCTCTCTGGCTGGTGCATTGCACAAAGTAAAAGCAGATTCTTCCTCCACTCCCTTTAGCTTTCTAAGCCAGTTTGGGCCGTGCTGAGCGTTTGAAATCTTGAACTTTGTGTTCAGATCAAAGCGTAGGGACTGGAATTCTTGGTGGTGCTAGGAGAACGACCAGGCCCCTTGTAGTGTGGTTGTACTTTGCCAAAACAAACGCACAGACTGAAGTGAGTTCTGTGGTGTCCTTGGTGCTCTCTGAGCCTTGTTGTTTTCTTGCAGACGTTTCATTGCCAGGCTAGGCAACATCTTCAGTGCGAAAAGGGAGTGGGACTTGCTCTCTGACCTCTGAAGTGAGTTCCTTTGCTAGGACAAGATGATGTCTAGATGGCTTTAAACAGTGATGATTGAACTACATACTGGGGGCTGATCCTTGAAAAATCAAGCAATGGTCTGTTGGTTGGCTTGGAGAATTCCTTTGAATTTAAAAGCTAGATCAGAGCAGAAGGCCTGGTCTGGTATCTAGTCCTTCATTGTCACCACCCACAAGTGACAAGTCCCCTTCTGCTGCACTGCAGCAGCAAAAGTATGCTGTTTCTGAATTGGGAGCTTCCCTATAGCCATTGCTCTGCCCTCCATACATTTGCCTAATTCTCTTCTTGAAACTATTTCACTTAATGACCAACAGCATATCATGTAGAAATGAATTTTGTAAATTTTCATGTTTGACGTCTGGACAGCAAGTACTGAGACCTGTGAGAAGAGAGCAAGAAATAAGCACTCTCTTAAAATTTTCTGATGCAAGGTAGCTGGTAGACACCAGGGAATCCCAGAAACATCACTCTTGCCTGTAGCTGCACTCATCTTGAGCAACGAGTCACCGGGAAAGTCTGTCCTGCAGTGGCATAAAGGATGTCTGCCAACTGACTCCATTTTAAATCCAGAAAGCTAATCTTCCCTTGGGGGTCAAAAGTCTTCAGAAGGTCTGGCTTAAACTCTTTTCTGATGGGTATCCCTTTGGTTGCATAAACTGGTCCCTGCACATTGGTGTGTCAAATATGTCTTAGCCTGGGCTTGATTGAAAAGTATAACAGGAGTGAAAGGTTGTCCTATGCTATATAATTCCAGTCTAAAAAAGGTATGTTTAGTCTTATGTCACAGGATCTAAATCTTATGGCATATGGGCTGATTTTCTTGGGCTGTGTTATTCTAGGCTGGAGATAGAAGGTATGAGTCTCTGCTCTTCCAAAAATTCTTTCCCATGGAAAGTGACTACTAAATGCAGGGGGAAATGTTCTCATGTAGTTCAGGAATGCTTGCAGGAACACTATATCTTGAGTTCTAGTCTTGCCAGTTGCAGATGAGGTGCGAACTGGGTTGGAATTGAAGCATAATTTTGAAAGAAAGCAGGAAACTGGGCAAACAGGTCCTGAAATTACAAAAATTGAACAGTTGTCTCAGTATTCAGTATATATACTCAGTAAGGGGTTTGAACAGCCAAAATAATCAATTTGGGCAGCCATCATTTGTTGGGCTATGAACGTGCACTAGCTGATCTCAAACAACGGACCATCTATTTAGAGCTACAATCAGATTTATCATTTTACCTAAAAACATTTTTTGGGCCATTCTGCACATCTTCTCCAACCAGCCAGATACTTTAGCTGCATAACGATTCCAAAATTTAGAAGGGCCTTATCTTTGGCCAGATTCAATGCCCTTCCAACAGCTGTTATTGAAGGGAGATATCGAAATATCCCTTTCGATCAAAGACTGTGCCCATGTGGCAGAGGAGTAATTGAAACGATGGAACACGTCATTTTATATTGTCCTCTTTATGCAGATGCTCGCCTGGAATTATTATCTCAATTTTTTACTAAACCTCCAGGTTGTTCATATTCTTTTTATCTCAAGCTGTTTCTATCAGACCAATCTGATTTTACTTCATTGACCACAGCTAAATATTGCTCTATAGTTTGTACAGAACGTCATAATATCTCTTCTAATTTTTCTTAGATTTTTTAGAATTTTAAGTGTTTTTTCTTTTATTCTAATCAGATGTGAATCTTCTGTTTTATTTGCTGGTCTATGACCGAATAAAAATTGATTTGCTTTGATTTGATTTGATCTATTTGGGAATATGCATTTCTGTTCAAGGCTGGAAAAATCCTATAGTCCTAATGCTTAAGAGTCTTAATGCTGTATTCAGCCCTAATTCAGGGCTAATTTCTTAACTATTTGTGGCTTCTCGGAGTTTACTAGGCTGTCTATGTAGTGGATCAGTTCAGATACAATAAAAGGTAAAGGTTCCCCCTGCACATTTGTGCAGTTGTGTCCGACTCTAGGGGCCGGTGCTCATCTCCGTTTGTTAGCCGAAGAGCCAGCATTGTCTGAAGACGCTACCACGGTAATCTGGCCGGCATGACGCACGCGGAACGCTGTTACCTTCCCACCAAAATGGTACCTATTCATCTACTTGCATTTGCATGCTTTCAAATTGCTAGGTTGGCAAGAGCTGGGGCGAGTGCGGGAGCTCGACTAGGGATTCGAACCTCCGAACCTGCGATCTTCTGATCAACAAGCCTGGCGTCTTACCTGCTGAGCCACCATGCCCCTTTCAGATACAATAGTGACCTGTAATTTGTGTTCCATGCACCTCATTCTCCTTACCCATATTTTGGAACTCCTTGGATGGTGGTCCACAAAGATAAATTCACATTTCAGTTCATGTTGGACAGTTCATGTGATGACAAATCATAGTTCATCTAAATGGGGTTTTACAAATCCGTTTCAGACTTGATCTCTTTATGCTCCATGAAACCATGGCTTGTCAGATAATGCTGGCTCTGAATCCTACCCAGTTATTATTTGACGTTGAGCCTGAACTGCGAAGAAGGGAATGTGGAAGCCCAAAGAACAAAGATGTTGGCAGGACGTTCAGCCACTGAATGAGGATTATTTGGTTATGAATCATCCCGCTTAATAAAAAGCTGAAGAGTCCAGCAAAAGTGCTTAGCATGATGAATGTGAACAAGCTGTGTTATTTTTATTCTTCTCTCTCTCTCTCTCTCTCTCTCTCTCTCTCTCTCTCTCTCTCTCTCTCTCTCTCTCTCGGCATAGCAGCTTGTAACAAAAAAATAAAATAGAAAGGAGAGGTGAGGCAAGGTAAGAATATTTGCTTTAGTGTTTAGTTAATAGTGGTCTTATCCTCACTGCAATTCTCATCCCCCAAGTTCTAGCTATGACACTTATTACTACTTTTAGTGTGGTGTAGGAGGAATTTGCACATAAAAGATTGCTTTTTCCTTTAACAGGAAAAATTGCAATAGCTTGTTGTCCGTGTACGTGCGCATGTACACATACAGCTTTATTTTTTCTCAGAAGATAGACAAGTGTGGCCCAGCTTCCATTCTGAAATGCTAATAGCCCAGGCATGGAAAGCTACATCATTGAAGGCTTAGTGATCCTTGAAAGCTGAGAATAAACAGAAAAGGAAGAACTCAGATATTATGCAATGTTACCTCTGTCTGGAATCATGTCTGGGTAGAGTGAGTTCCACTTCTTTTTAACAATTTGAAGTACCCAAGTCGACACTGGAGAGCTCTTCATTAAAATCCAAGCATTTTGATCTGATCTAGTAAGAAAGGCATGGGAAAAGGCAGTTTAAAAAACAGGTATAGCTAAAAATGAAAGAGATTTATAGGAAAGTCCATCAATTCCAACTTAAGGAGATGCCGGTTTCCCAGTATTTTGACTGGGGACAAGTATATAATAAGATAGAGACTGTTCCTGAAAAATACTTCCTGAATTTAAGGAATAATAACCAATCTGATTATTGTTATGATTGTTATTGGTCACTAGACGTAACATTCATTGGGATAAAAATGACTTTTACTGATATCTATATATAATTGTTCACCTTAGTATCCAGAAATATGAGATTGGGGACCCCAAAAGTCATATCTTCGGATGGTAAATTGAAAATGTCCCCCTCCCTCTAGCTTAGAGTGATGTTTTCCAGGACTGTTTCAGTAGCTTGAGGAGGGGAAAAAAAACACTGCTGAGTTTCTTTTTTGTTGTCACTATTTTTATTGAACTCTGATTAACAAACATCATCAAGTAACACCATTAACATAAATCCAAGATGTATCGAAAAAAAATAGAAAATACTAAAACTACTAAAAATAAAGAGACAGTTACTGTACATGTACAGATTTACCATATATGTAAAGCATTACCATATTATATCTATTGCTGTTGAGGTAAACAATAAAATCCATCCAGATTTGACAAAACTGTGGTTCTGAGGTCTCATTATTTAACTTTGTGAGTTTTTTCTAACGTGGCCGTTGAAGAGGCCTTGTTAATGACCATCTCAATTGTTATGTTACTATGTTTCTTTTTTCAGTGAAAGCATTTGTGGAAATATCTTTACTATGTATAAGGAGGCAAAATAGATCACTAAAGTTTGCTCTTTTTTTTTTTTTGATCTGACCTCTCTATCTGGTTTGAGAAGCTTCCAAGATGGCTTTCTGTACTGAGAGTTCGTATAATGCTCTTTTTTTGGGAGTAGCCTTTTTAATTTGGTGTGACTTTTTACAAATGTGTTCCCTTATGACTGACTACAAATGGATGCTTGTTTATTTGATTTGTCGGGCTGCCCAATTGCCAAGTCCTCAAGGCGGCTTACAAAGAGAGTGAAAAACATCATGATAATGAACAACAAAAATAAGATAATGAATCAGCCATGCCAGAGGAGGACAGAACTCAAAACATGTAACAGTATGATGGGTTCATAAATTCCCCTAGCCCAGTGCCTGTCAGAAAAACCAGGTTCTTAAGGCCTTCCTAAAGCCATATGGACCTCACGAGGGAGAGATGCTGTTCCAAGGACAGATGTTGCAACACGTTTGTGTGATGCTTGGTTTAAGGTAGCCTCTTAAAGCTTTATTCAAACTTTAGCTTAGGAGCAAGCAAGACATTATGGCGTTCATGGTGAGGTCTCTTCACTGGGCTGGGTTCTTTTCCCACAAGGCGCAGTTTGCCCAGAGTTCCTCACTCTGTGCTATAGGCCTCATGAAGTAGGTTTCTAGAAGAAGCTCATAGTATGGATTCGTACAAGACATTTACCTAGTTTCCACAATGCGCTACGGCAGGGGTCCCCAACCTGTGGGCTGCGGCCTGTTAGGAAGTGGGCCGCAAGCAGGTGAGCGGTGGTGGTCCATGCGATTGGCTCCCGCCTGCAAACCCCGCCCTCCGTCTGCGCGATCGACTCCCGCCTGCAAACCCTGCCCCCCCGGCCCGTGGAAAAATTGTTCCACGACCAGTCCCTGGTGCCAAAAAGGTTGGGTACCCCTGCACTACAGTTGGTTAATTTTAATCTTTTTTTTTTACAATTGTGTGTGGTTTACCATCTTGGACAAACCCAGTGAGTTTGGTTAGTTTATAGTTCTGCATTTTATGTAAGCCTAATTCAGCAATTGTTAAGTGTATTGTACAAATGCAGCTATAATGTCGGATCACAGGAGCAAATGTTGTTTTACACAGAAGACCATTTGGGATACTTTGGCCTTCGGTGAAGCGGTGGTCAGATGGCTGCTCTGCTGTCCCTTTAGCTAAGAAGCTGTGCAAGGGGTGAGCAAAGCTAAGTGTGACAGGGACCTCACTGGATTTTTAAGATACGCTGAAGAAAAATCATGAATGAGCTACATCTGTACATGTACCTTCTGGAAAATAAACCCAGCAGAATTCAGCAAGATTTTCTTGTTCCTTAGACTTCCCCAACCCTGGCAAGTATGTTCTGATTGCACCTCTCAGAATTAAAGCCAAATGTTTCTGGATTTCTGGAAGACATTGTTTTCAAAAATAAAATTGCATCTAATTGCATCCCGGTGCTTGCATTAGACCTTATTCTCATGCAAATGGCTATTTGACACTGGCTTAATCCAAAACGAATGGTATTTTGGCAGAAACTGAGGTGCTAGGTTACAAAATTACTTTGCCCCTTAAAAATGAATTAAATTACTCCTTAATAGTAGTCTAGTGGACAGCGTTTACATTTTCCAGTTTTACGGTATCAGGAAGCAAATTTCTTTCTCTGTTCCTGCTGTCCTTTTTACTACAGTAGCAACTTCTCTGCTTCCTTTTAGTCTGACGTGGCATCTTGCCGTTTTCTGCTGTGACTAATTTGACGTCCTGCCTAGTCATGTGAAGCCTTTGACCTAGTTGTGCTGTGTCTTACTTGGTGTCACCAAATTATTGTAGGACTTCCCCACCCCTGCTTATCTTAATTTTGTTTTTATCTGTAAGGGTGCTATCTCCATCATTAAGGAGTCTGTGTGTCTGTCCAAGTCTTGTCAATACCTGTAATTAAGTATTGGTTGGATCCTGTTTACCAGATGATTGGTCTTGGAGTAAATCCATATTACGTTATTTAAATTATTGTTCACCCTTGGCCTCTTATGCAGTGCTTTAAATGCTGATATTAAAGGCAACTTTACCATTATGGCAATAAGTCTACCTGTTTGGAGTGACTACTAGCATGAACTCAGATTGACTTGAAACAAGCTAGCTTTAAATCGTGATGACTTGGCAATTTTTTAGCATTTTTTTGAGAAAATTATATATTCGGTTAATCAGAAAATGTCACAACTTTCCCTTTGGAAAAAATTCTTGGACTGGCTTGGAATTGAAAGCTTAGTTTTGTTTTTGTTTTTTAAGATTTACAAGATCGGGTGAACTTGGGATATGGTTGTAATTACAGTTTTTTGTTTGCTTTTTATGTATCTTCTTGTGTAATGTTTTTTCCTTTTGTTTTTGTGTATGGTCAATTGTTCGTTTTTATTTTATTTTACTGTTTTATGTTTGTTTGAAAATGGATTAATAAAAACCATCTGGTAAAAAAAATAAATTGTGATTTATGAAGTTGACTTGCTTTAGGGTGGTTCTTTGGTTTTTGTTTGTTTGCTTTTTTGTCTATTAATCAATAAGCATTCTTTTAATCTAACTCAAGTAGCTACAAGTATTCCTCCCCAGAATGTGTCCCCACAAACACTTCCATGTCAGGAGTTATTTTCTCACATTTGTAAACCAGAATGTGAAATGCAAACAACTTCCAGCAACTTGACTTTTGAGACATTCACATGGTGGGTTAATGTTCTTGTTTTGCTCTCTAGAATATTGTAGAGGTGAGGCTGCAGATCCATTGAAGCAAACTGCTTTCTTAACTGGTAAAGGTTGTTTATGAAGACTGTGCTGCAACTTTTGAGTATCTCAGGATAATATCACAGAGCTGATAAGAAGGCATGTGCTACCCATGACTGTGAGCAACATCATACTTCCTTTGATACTCACCAAGTTTCCTGTCCCACCTGGATTTTTAAGGAGATATTTTTATCAACTCTTGGTCACTACATGGACATGTTCCTGCCACTAATATGGAAGTGGCTTGTCATTTCTTCCAATTTATTTTCCAGATTGGCCAGCCAGGAATTCCCTGGTAGTCTCCCATCCAAATACTAACTAGCCCAATTCTGCTTAGCTTCCAAGACCTAACTAAGATGGCCAGATGCTGCCATTTGGTAAGACTAAGGGAGGGCAAATGAAGCCATGCTAATTTTAGCATGTTTTGTAAGGGGCAAAAATACCTATTTCTTAGGGCTAATCATTTTATTAGCATCTTTTAGTTTTGACTGGCATTGCAACACTTCTGGTTGCCTGATGTGATTGGGATTTGATCCATTCATTATGTCATTCATTTTCTCCTACGAAATCATTTTTTTAAAAATCCAAGAAAAATATAGCAATCGATGACATGACATGATAACCATGTTTTTGTTGTAGTGGCTCTTGCTGAGATTTACAGTGGCTGTTGCGTATTTGGATGAAGAGAAGAAAAGATGATGAGGTCTAATTCCAAAAATCAAAGTTTCTTGGAAAATTAGCATTAGTGTTTAGATTCTTGTTTGTAATTATGGTGTTAAAAGATTCATTGTCTGGGACATAAAAAATTTGAGATTACTGTACTTTACAAATTCTGAATTGAATTGCGCTGGTGTAGTCTGTAAAAGTAAAGGTTCCCCCCGCACATTTGTGCAGTCGTGTCCGACTCTAGGGGCCGGTGCTCATCTCCGTTTCTTAGCCAAAGAGCCAGCGTTGTCCAAAGACGCTTCCGTGGTCATGTGGCCGGCATGATACATGCGGAACGCTGTTACCTTCCCACCGAACAGGTACCTATTCATCTAATTTGCATGCTTTCGAATTGCTAGGTTGATGAGAGCTGGGGCTCACACGGGGCTAGGGATTCGAACCTCCGAACTTGCGATCTTCTGATCAACAAGCCTGGCGTCTTACCCGCTGAGCCACCACGCCCCCTTGGTGTAGTCTGCAAATCCCTTAATGCCAACATCTTAGCTATACTAGTGGAAATGCTGATCCTTTAAGTGTGTTGGGTGTTCAAGCTGGCTGCTGAAAAATGTTCTGTGCTAGAGAAGCAGTTTGGTATATACCATAAGAGGAAGGAGAAGTTACCGGTCAAAAGTCCAGGATGAAAAATCCTTTGGATGTGCAAAGCTAGCTGCAGAGGTTTGGTTTTGTGTTCTGCAACTCCCAAGAGTCAGTGGTCAGAGATCAAAGAGGATGGGCCTCTTTGAAAAAGTTGTGGAAATTCAGCTAAGCTTCATTCTCCCCTCCTGTCACAAAGGATTGCCTTCTAAAAATAGTGCCTCCTTTCTCCCTCCCTATTCATAGATTCTGGATTATGTTCAGAAGGTCAAAGCTGGAAGTGGCCATCAATAGCAAGAGGCTTTTTTATGGTTGAAAGTAGAAAATAAACTTTGCATGGACCCCAGGCAATCTTCCAATCTCAGCATCCTGCCAGTTAGCATTTCTTGTTGTAATATAGAGTTTGTGGACCCTCCCAGACAGCTTGATTTTGGGGAGATACTGTATGAGATTCCAGGAAAGTAGATGTAAGTTGTCTGTGCTCTCTTCATTAGTTGGGAAGGGGGTGTGAATGCCACCAGAGCTTTTAATTCCTGAACTATGGATTCTTTTGCATGAAATGTGAAAATCCTGGAATATTACTATTCATTTTGGAAAGAGTAGCTTTAATAACGGATGTAAAAATAGTAATGTTTATCAGTGAGACAAATGCAACAATGCCCCTTGATTCTAAAAAGGAAATGGGAGATTTTGTGTGTATGTGGGGGCTTGCATTTCTATTTACTTTAATGTAAGAAAAGCAATGCTTACAAATTAAAGCAGCAGTGAAGCCTTTGTCTCAGTGCTAAAATTTATATTTTGCATATAGAAATGCAATTCATGGCCTCTTTAAACATAACAACATAGCAAGGTTGGAAAAGATAGCTACATAGGGGCATAGAAAGCTAATGGCTTTAATGGGTTCTTTATTTAGGTTGCATTTAAAGAAATATTTTTTTTCTTTTTTGCAATGTTATCGATTTGAGCTGGACTATATGTCTCCAGTCTGGGCCAGAACTGAATTCTTGCTCATCTCTTCACTTCTCAATATTAGGAAAAGGTCAGTTGATTTGCTCCAAACCACATGACGACAAACTTACATGTATTCATACATGCTTTAATGCTTTATCTGTTTGTTTTTGGTCAGGATGTTCAAAGGGGAAAAAAAATACTATGAAGTCTTACTACTCAAGAAACAGAGCAGATACCTCATTTAAATGCAAGTAGATGAATAGGTACCACTTCGGTGGGAAGGTAACAGCATTCCGTGTGCGTCATGCAGCCACATGACCACAGAAGCGTCTTCGGACAACGCTGGCTCTTCGGCTAACAAACGGAGATGAGCACCGGCCCCTAGAGTCGGACACGACTGCACAAATGTGCGGGGGGAACCTTTACCTTTTTATGAACAGCTAAACTAGGCAACATGTTAATATGCCCAGATATTTATTTTATTTATTTATTTTATTTATTTATTTATTTAATTAATTAATTTATTCCCCGCCCATCTCCCATACAAGGGACTCTGGGCGGGTTACAATAATTAAAACTTAAAAATTTAAAAATTTTAAAACCATACAAGATAGAAAATATATAAAAAATATATCCAATATAAAATAAAATAAAATCCAAGATGGATTGGGGACCGTAGCACAGGTCATATTGCTACGGGGCCAGCCAACCCCAGGAGGCACTACCACCTCCGTTGTCCCAGGCCAGGCGGCAGAGCCAGGTCTTAATGGCCTTCCGAAAGGCCAGGAGTGAAGGGGCCAGTCTCACCTCCGGGGGCAAGATGTTCCATAAGGCGGGCGCTGTCGCAGAGAAGGCATGCCTCCTGGACCCCGCTAGATGGAATTCTCTTGTTGAGGGGGTCCGCAGCATGCCCTCTCTGCACGCACGGGTGGGGCGGGCTGACGTTATCGGGATGAGACGGTCCCTCAGGTACCCTGGTCCTATGCCATATAGGGCTTTAAAGGTAATCACCAACACCTTGAATTGGACCCGGAAGCAAACTGGCAACCAGTGCAGCTCGCGTAGCAGAGGTGTTACATGTGCCGATCTTATGGCACCCGTAACTGCTCGCGCCACCGCATTCTGTACCAGCTGAAGCTTCCGGATACTCTTCAGGGGTAGCCCCATGTAGAGCGCATTACAGTAGTCTATGCGGGAGATGACAAGGGCGTGAGTGACTGTTCGGAGGGCCTCGGTAGCCAGATTTTCAGTAGAAAGGAACGTATGATTATGCTCCATTTGCAATGAGCAAATTTGCTTTCAGTTACCCCATCTATCAGGTCTAAATTTTTAGATACAAAATTGGGGTAATGCTGTCAGGCAGAAAACTGGGAAAGTAGTTCTGGTCTTAAACTCCATTTTGAAGGTTTAAAGCACCACCTTCCAGAGCTCAGCAGGGCTTATGTTGCGGCAGATCTTTAATGTTGGCATACTGCAATATACAATCTCATAGTTGACTGCATTCATCCTTGCTGTTGGGTTTTGCACATCCTTTACTCAGTTTGCATTAATTGCTGCAAATGCATCTCCACTACATACAGTAGTCTAAATTATCTCATACTACTAGATTTTTCCACAAGGGTTAAAATATATTTCAGGTAAATAAAATAACTAAACAGGCTGTCTTTTATTTTTGCACTGCAGCAGAAGATAAACAACAATAACTTTACATTTTACTTTACCAACATTGTGTTTCAAACTAAACTTCAAAGCTTTCCCATGCCTTTGAATTACTGGGGTCCAGTCAGAACAAAATAACCCTGGGAAGCGTCTTCGGACAACGCTGGCTCTTCGGCTAACAAACGGAGATGAGCACCGGCCCCTAGAGTCGGACACGACTGTGCAAGGGAAACCTTTACCTTTACTCAGTGAAACAACCTTTAATTACTTTTTATGTAATCTGAGGTACTTTGGCTGGGATATTCAATTCTCTAACTCAAAGCTTTCTAAACTGTGTGTCGTGACAGTACCGTGTCGCCTGCGGGGCCCAGGTGTGCCGTGCAAAAACCTGGAAGTGCTGATGGCGCGCCACCGTGCGCGTGGCCACGTGCCATCAGCGCTTCCAGGTTTTGACGCGACACACCTGGGCCCCGCAGACGACACTGTATTGTGTCGCGACACACAGTTCGGAAAGCTATGCTGTAGAGCATGGAGCATGTTTGCTTACGTACGTTTTTCCCAAGTTTCAATTTTGTGCTAAGAAGAAGCTTTATTGATTGAGGATGAAGTTTGAAATTCTCAAAAGATTTTTGAAAGAAACGAAAGAATGCAACATTAGGGGTGCTACTGGCCTAAATGAGGTGATGTTATGGACAATAAGAAGAGTTGTTGAGAAAATATTTGGATTATTTATAGGGTTTGGTGATGCTTTGGTGACAAATGGCTTTTCGTTCTTGAATGATCTACCTCTGACCCTGTTTTTCCCATAAGCCTGGTTATTCATATTGCATGATTCTGCATTGCACAAGGCTTTCTGGGAAAAACAACCATCTTGCTACAGTATATGAGAATTGATTGTAATGCCACTCACAAAGGTGTAGTGAATGCATTTTGTAGAAGAGGTACCTTCTACCTGTATCCCACTCTCTTTTGCTGTTTATCAGGAAAAGTTCATGTAACCTATTCTTCATAGCTGCTTGCACCTGACCTGTATTTTTTTACAGCCATTTATCATCTTTGAACCTCAACCTGTATTGCATTATCATCTAATTTGCATTAGATCTGTACTCATCTTTATTGTGCAAGTAATAATTACTGTTCTCCTCTAATGATGTTACTCACAAGACTTACTCTGAGGCATGCATGGAAGACAAATCTTCCTAAAATATTTAGGTGATGGAATTTCACGTTGTTATCCATTGGCTTTGCAAATCACAATGGCTTCTTCCAGGACAAGCATGTAGAGCAACTAGTTATGAGTCTTGGATGAGTCTTGATTTCCAGGTCTGTATGTCAGCATGACTTGGTAAGAATTTCTGTGTGGAGCTTTACGCAGAGTTTCTGGTTTGCTTAGGGCAGTGGTTCTTAAACTGGGAGTAATTATCCCCAAGGGGTAATTTGGGCATATCCTGGGGGTAATGGAGCAATTTGTGATTGCTTGTTTATGAGTTGAGGATCCAGTTTGGGACTGCTGCTGCTAAGATGCTTCTGAGTCTGGTTTTTTGGGGGGTGGGAGTAATGACATTATTCAAGACCAGGGAAAGGGGTAATTGGGTCAAACAGTTTAAGAACCACTGGTTTAGGGTTTGAAAATATCTCACTGCAGCCTTAGTGACCATTGGGATGCAGTGTAAGCTGACTGTGCTGTAACAATTTATTAAGTTGTTTGTGAGAATCGGAGGGACATTTCCCCATTAGGATGGCTTCATGAGGACAGGCAAACCCAGATGTGTGGACTTCAACTTCCAGAATTCTCAGCAATGACCATGCTGGTTGGGGATTTCTGGGAACCTATATCTACATATTTGGGGGACACTTTCCCTGGGGAAAACTGCCCTTGCATTCTTCTTCTCCCATCTCCAAGTCTAGATTGTAAGCTTTTAAGGTATATGATATAAAAACATAAAGATAAAGCTCCCCTGAGTGAACTGCAACTCCTGGTAACTAGATATGTACATCCATATAGTTTTCTTGGCAACAATATAGAAGTGGTTACCTATTGCTTTCTTCCATTATGTTGTTTCATCTTCCCAGTCTAGTTTCCCATCATCTTCCTTGGAATTTCCTGGTGGACTCCCATCCAAGTACTGACTAGGCCTAATCCAGCATGGTGTCCAAGCCCAGACAAGGTCTAGATTGATGTGAGGTTATTCTTACAACAATCCTTTGAGATACGTTAGGCTGAAAGAACATTTAAGTCAGAATTATCACATGATTTGAGCAAGGATTTGACCCTGTTCTCCTAGAGCAGGGGTGGGGAACCTTTTTTCTGCCAAGGGCCATTTGGATATTTATAACCGGGGACCAGGGGGGCAGGGTTTCCGGGATTTCCGTGGACCGGGGGCCAGAGTTTGCAGGCGGGAACCAATCACAAGCACTGGGGGGCAGGGTTTGCAGGCGGGAGCCAATCGTGTGGAAGGGGCGGGGTTTGCGGTTGGGAGCCCCGCGGGCCTTAGGCGGGAGCCCCGCGGACCTGACGTTGCCTACCCCTGTCCTAGAGTCTTTGGCCCAGACTGTACCAGATTGGTCTTGATGGTTAATTAGGCCAGTACATTAATGTACTGATCTCCCAGTATAGCATGTGTTTTGTTTAGGAAGTAAAGCAGCCTCTGGATCCTGTGTGTTTGAGCAAGGAAATGGCATCAGGAGAAAGGAGGAACAACTTGTATTTTTTTTAGTTGGGGGATATGATGGGGGAGGGGGAGACAGCACTTGCATTTCTGCTGTCACTGGACCCCTTCAGTGGGTTATTCAGCTTCTGAACAGAGGAATGGCCAACAGAAATTGAAGTAACTTCTCTTATCTCCCCCCCCCCCCCCCCCCCCGCCCAGGCTGCTTTTCCTTACAATGTGAAACAAATCCAGAATACTTTTGCATATCTACAATACCTCAGTTGATCTTTAGTTAGTGAATCTGTTTCTTGATTGACTTTTAATTACTGCTTAATTTAAAGAATCCAAAGAAACAAATCTTTTAACACTTTGGAAAGTGCCGAGAATGCTTGTAGAGTCATTAGTCTGATGGATGAGTCTCAGATTCATCCTCTAGCTAAGAGAAATCAAGAGCTAGTTTAACTTGTACTGAATCTGGTTTTTCTTGCTGTTCCTATTGAGGTGTATTCTTCTCCCTGCTCTTTCTTCCTGTTTTGGTGCATTTGGCAGTGTTTCCACCTCCCCTTTCTTCTGTGGTGCTTACAGTTCACTTGGTCTCGCGCCAGCTACCCCACAGTTTCCAAATTTTGATCTTCAGGGGATGTTTTTGATCTGGAAGTCAAAACACCCAGAGGTATCTTCCATGTAACCCCCTTTTGGTTGCGGTTTTCGCTTTTGTTTTGTTTTACTGAAGCATTGGAAGCTTCTTCTTAGTCCAAAGCTAGCAAGGCTGGGGAAGTTTTGGCCCTCTAGATGTAGACCAAGGAAGCAAAAACATTTGTGGTTGAGTAGCCGGGGGGCCTCACAGGTTCTCCATCCCTGGATACAGAATCCTTAGTGAGCTTCCAGAATGTCACTGCTGTCCTATTGAGCACCAGCTCTTTTGCAGCTGGAGTCTCAGAGCTGTTGTTTTAAGTTCCCACAATGGCTCTGACATGGCGTTGCTCCAGGGCATTATGGGGGTTTGGAATGCTGGTCTCAAGCTCCTACAGGAGCCATTGAATACCTACCACAATCAAGATATGCCAGAGACCTAAATAAGTCCTCTAAATTGAGATGTGCCTTCAATTCTTGGAACAAGTCCGGCTTGGCCTAATGCCTGATGTCTCTCTCCCTATTGCCTGTGTCAGTTGAAGGTACGCTTAGAATATACGCTGCATTCCTCTTGCAGAGAATGAGTGCATCTGGAAAGAAGGTGAGCCCTTCTTTCACAGAAGCTCCTCTGCCAGAAATGATCTTTTCTTTGAGCAGCTTCTGATAAGCTTCTTGGAGGGGATTGTTGTTGTTGTTCAGTCGATTACCTGCTAGAATACCCTTTGAACACCACTCCACTGCCTGGTTCCTGTTCCTACGTTTTCAGCTCTGACATGGGCCTTTCTGCCAGGACACTCAAGAAGGGCCATGGCTTAAAATAATAGCTAGCTCATAGTACATTGGCTGGACATTAAGGGGCAGAATAGAAAAGAGAAAATAACTCAAATTCAGGAACTATGACCATCACAAGAGCTTGGTTTTGGAAGAGAAGAGCCAGATGGCAATCAATCCCAATAAAGCTCATGAAGGATGCTCTGCTATCTTCCATTCCTTTTGTTCTGCATCTAGGTTGACAAGATATTTTTCCCCCATGCACACATCATGCCAATCCATAACACCAAGGCTTGCTAGAAGAGTGAATGCAACCAACTGTAGTTTCCTCAGTGAGCTGCAGTTAAACAAACCACAGCTTGGTGTGATGTGTGAACCCAATATATGTGTTTATTCAGGAGCAAGTTTCCCTCAAAACAGTCGCCTGTTCTGCATGCTTAATGCTTTAGGTGGTGGACTTTCCTGGGAAAAGTGATGGTTTCTTGGAAATTAGGGATCATTCTACATTTTTCATCAGATGCTACAGCATGATAAATATGCAATTTTCAGAGCTGTTGTCTTGATACGTTTGACCAATATTACCTTAGGTAAGTGTAAGACTTTGGAGGAGAGATGCCAGGACAGTAGCTTGCTGTCTATATATTTATCTGGCCCCATGTACCTTGCAAAATCCATGTACTTTGGATTTTGCTTGCACTGATCTTATGCTTTGAATGGTTCAATCTCTTTTCATTTGTAGGTTCAGTTAGGCTATAGTTGCACAACATCTTGATTCAGGGAGGTCAATCAGTATTTTATAAATAAAAAACCCAAATATAGACATTCCAAAAAGTGACTGTAGAGAGGTTATAGAGAGAACAAGGCTTATACATAGATATACATAGTCCCCAAAACAAATAGACAACAAATACAGATGATTACAAAAATGAGTAATGTGTTCCAAACTATGGATCCCTAAACTGCCGTTGCATTTTTGGACCAAAGTTTTCTGGCAGATGTTAAAGTCAGCCATTCCCACATCATGAAAAGGCTTGCCGTGAAAAGCTTACCAACCATTCCCATGGGGCCTGCTTGCTTTTTGTATATCTATGTGACCTTGTGAAGGAATTCCACCAATTCATATAACTGATCTTGCTTGCCTACTTTTAGATGAAGAGTTGGAGGCAGATAACACCTGGTTTATTCATCCATGCCAAGGCTGGTTGCAAAAATAAAGTATAAACTTTGTCAGTCTCCAAGGAAGAGAATGAACATGTCATTCTAACCCCTTGGTGTAAAAATATGGCCAGTTTCTTAAATACTGCTGCAGTTGGATTATTTGGGGTTATATTTAGCAGGTTGAAAAGTCTTAGGTTGGCCTGAATTTGCTGAAACCATTTATCCCTTGTTTCTCAGGTCACTAGAAAAGAGTATGGCTCAAGAGACTAATCATAGCCAAGTGCCTATGCTGTGTTCTACTGGATGTGGATTTTATGGGAACCCTCGTACAAATGGCATGTGTTCGGTATGCTATAAAGAACATCTTCAACGGCAGAACGGTAGTAATGGTAGAATTAGCCCATCAGGTAAGTGTGAAGCAACAAAGGGCTCTGAATTAATTTATTGTTTCCTTCCTAGAGGCAGAATCTGGGGGCAAAGTGGAATATAGACCAAACAAACCTACTGTTAGGTGGAGTGAGATGGTGGCCTTAAAGAGCAGAGGCTAGAGGATGGGAAGGATGTTAGGGGTCAAGGCTCTACAATTTATGCTCAGCCTACTCTGGATAGGAAAGGGCAACCAAATTGATTAGGGAGCTAGAATAATTGGTTTGCACCTGTGTGCCTCCCTATGGGTGGTCTTCAATTTCCAGAAAACTCAGCAGTGGCCACACTGACTCTGGAATTCTGGAAGTCGATGTCTATGCAGCTGGAGATTGCCCAGATTGTGGAAAAGTAGACCACAATGTGCTTTTATTTTAGCTTAGAGCAAAGGGAGGGTAAGGAATGATATTGATTGATATGAGAGCGGTACTGCAGATAATTTTATGGATGTTAACAGATAAAAGAGAATTGTTTCCCCTTCTGTTGTGATGTTAGAATTCTATTGGAATTAAGTTTGGTGAGATTCAGTTCTGATAAAGAGATGCAGTTTTTTATTCTTCACATATCTGTGAAAACCACTGTTGTGTAGTGGTTAATGTGTTGGATTTGGACCAGGGAGACCCAGGTTCAAATTCACTCTCAGCCATGGAAACTTTTGCTCAATTGCCTTGCAGGCATGCTGTGGGGAACAAATTGGAGAAAGGGAGTGCTGTGTGCCATCTTGAGTTCCTGGAGTTAAATCTAATAAATGAAATCGTTGACTTCTGGAACTTCTGCCACTAGTTGTGGGGATGAACCATCCATCACCAGCCTGGGTGGTTTTGAAAGGAACTAGAGATATTAATGGAAGATAGAGGTATTAATGGCTTTACTCCTTTTGGCAGTCTACATCCTCCTACAGGCAACATCCCTGGAAAATAGTTGCAGGGAAGCAATTTTGAGTCATCACGTGTTCTCACTCTGCCTGCAAGCTCCCCAAATGCATCTGGTTGGCTGCCTTGTGCTACAAAATGCTAGAGCTGATGGGCCTCCATATGACCTCTTAGGTTCTTACATGTCTCTTCGGTTAGACTGTTGCCACTACTCTGTTGGCAGGGTTGAAGAACCTGATTCAGCTTCTGGTCTAGTTCGCTTCTGTAGGTGAAGGGAAGACACCATCTCATGCCCCATCTGTTGCTGCCTAATGTCATGAGGTTTGTTGGGGGTTTCACTCCACTGCCTATAGAAAATGGGACTGGTGAACAGCCTGCTTCCTCCTCTTCATCACAAGCAGTTCTTATGGGTAAAGAAAGCCATGGAGATAAAGAGGAAGCAAATCTGCAACCATGATTAATTGTATGGGTCCTCCAGTCCCACCATTTAGGATAAGATTCAGCTTTAAATGTAGCATTCTGTACAAACCATTTTAACATGGCTTTTTTCAGTATAATTAAAACCTGATTCTGGTGGCTTGTTTATGGTATCCGACTCTGATCTATGTTCCTTTGTCAGGAGACGCTTGCACAACTTAGCTGGAAAAGGGAGGCATAAATAACTTGAGGAAAGGAAAAGCAGGTGATACTCTGTTGACAGCTGCAGTGGAATCAACATTGAAAGACAGAATTGCAGATGTTCCCATTACAGCAGTGATTTTCTTGCCAAGTTCTATGTTGTTGCTTAAGTTAACAACAGCATAGGAATCTAGCATGGCATAGTAGCTAATGTATTTCAGCTATTTGCTTTTTGTCAAAGCAAATTGCAGGGGCATGTGGATGCGTGAGGGTGGTTGATCTCTGCCTTCCTATCCCCCAGGTTAGGAACCCTCTCTCCCCTGAAAAGCCAAAAAATACAAAAGCTTGCACCTGCTAGCTACATCTTTGAAATATAGCATAGTTTGGCCTGCCGTGAATCGGAATATATTTGTCTTCTTGCAAGAAATATTGGCACCTAATTTGATGAATTGGCAGTGGGTAACATAGGTCTAATTGCTGCATTTGGAAATCTTTGCAAGCCACTCCACCAACCCCAAGGGGTTAGATAATGTTGACAGTGAGCAGAATCTTGACGTGATGAAAGGCTGTTTTGACATTAGTGTCTCTTCTTCTAGCAACTTCAGTTAATAGCCTAACTGAATCTTTACCAGTTCAGTGCACTGACGGCAGCATTCAGGACGTTCCATCAGCTCTAGACTCTACACCTGTACCATCTACACAGCTAAGGTAATATTACTGTGGTGCCGGTGATACTCTATTTATAGAAATTTGCTAAACATTTTCTGTTGGAGGTCCAATATGGGAACAGTACATGATCCAGGACAATCTTCCTATTTATTAATTGGTCCTGCTAGACTCTATTTGTCTGCATAAGTATTATTAATGTGGGATTATTATTAAAGCAGGGCAGTTCTTACCCTACCCACCCATAATGTTTAATAAGGACTAAGCAATTGGGCTGTATAATGCTTTGGATTTAGTTGGGATGATGTGCTTTTGAGAGCCAGTTTTGTGTACGAGTTAAGGTGCTGGATAGAAACGGGGAGATAGGCCTCCCCTCCCTTAGGCATGAAAGCCAGCTGGGTAACTTTAGGCCAGTTAAAGTCTCTCAGCCTAGCCCACTTCACTTGGTGGTTGTAGGGAAATTAGGAAGGAGATGTACACCGCCTTGAGTTGTACAAAATAAAGGCAGGATATAAATCTAGTCAATAAATAAATAAATATACACGAGCATGAACACAGCCTCTCTCTGGGGCCTAATTATAATAAATTATTATTATTATTATTATTATTATTATTATAAAATAATATTTACATGCCATCTGACTCCCAGCAACTCTGAGCATTTTCACCCAAGCAATCCTGCTGATCCCAGGGAGGATCAGGTGAAGGCTTCCACCTAAAAATCTTTGTGGTTGATATGTATGCCCTCTTTATATCCTTTTGATATGTACACCCAAGTGGTACGCCTATGATCTGTCTTGTATTCCTTGGCTTTTGATGCAGGTGTTCTCTTCTTTCTGCCCCCTGTTTTGGTGATCCTGCCATTCTTCTGTCTAGACATCCTGAGGGCGGGGCTTGTGGTGGTCCTCCTCCTGTTTTCACAACCATTCTGTGAAGGAAGCTAGGCTGAAGCACTAGCTGGCTTTGTGAACTTCATGGTTGAGGAGGGGTTTGAACTCCAGTGTCTGTGATGCATAACCTCACCCCCCTTTTAATAAACTATTGAAATGGTAGCTCTTCAAAGATTTCTCTGGGTGTTTTTCTACATAGTGGAAAATGGAGGCACTCTCTAAAGCAACCGTTTCTTTTCTCCCAGTCCCGTATCCAGTCCATCGTCACTTTTAGCAGAATCTGTAGCAACATGTGAAGTGGAAAGTACAGACATGGATAAAACTGGACTTGAAGGAGAAGACGTACAAGGTTTGCACAAGGGTTCTTTGAAATCCTTTTGCTTCTGTTTTCATTTTTGTGTGTTTCTTTGGCATTCGATCACATACTTTGCCCAAAGGCAAGGAAAAAAAAACAAGTTTGTTTACTTGCTTTATTACTGGTTATTGATCATTCTGCAATGTTGCTTGTTCAAAAGCTGCTAGGAGCAGAACTGAATGTAGGTGCCTGACTGTGGATTGGCTCAGAATTGTGGTAAGGAATGTCCTGGGATTGCCAATAATTGTTTGTGCTCTGTAGTAAAGAGTATTTGAACATACTTCTGATTTTAGCCCCTGAAAGCAATATCAGTGGATCTGGACCTGGATTTTTTTTAGTGCTTTTTTGCCTGGGGAATTCTCTATTGGCAGAATGTGACTCTTGTCATCTACAGAGTTACAGTAACAAAAGGTAAATTGCAGCATTTGGATGAACAGGCTTTGAGACCAAAACCAGTGTATGTTTATATCTTGCCAAAGTCAGTGGTGGGACAACTTCTGGCCAGGGGCTGATGGCCTAGAGTGGGTAGGGCTCCAGTTTTCAGTCTTCTGATGGCTTAGAAGTATGGTGACCATACATCCTTTATTATAAAGGACAGTCCTTTATTTCAGAAAGCTGTCCTTTAGATTTATTTATTTTTGAAAAACTCACTTTTGTCCTTTCTTTTGGTCATTTAACTTTTACAGTACAAATGGTACCACTTAATGCACAATCTGATTGCAGAAATCCTTTTTGATACTTGCTTCTTATAACCTTACAGCTTTTTGTGCTTTTTAGATATTTTTATTAGAATATGCGTCTCTGTAAAGTTTTTCTTGGTTTTGCTCTTGAATTTTCCTTTGTAAAGCAAAGTTAGAAATATAAACATTTTTTTATCCTTATGAACCTTTTTCAGATTTGCCCCTTTTTCAGGTTTGTCCTTTATTTTTTCTAAGAAAATATTGTCACCGTAGTTAGAAGACACTAATTTTGCTCATTACTGCCTCCCCCCAAATGAAAAAGTGGTCCTATTTCAGTCTTTTAAGAGGTGCAGTGAGTACCTTAAGCCTCAGTAAAGCTTAATGCATCTGTGTCTCCTCTTAAAAATCTCTAATCCCACCTCCCAACCCAAGAAAAAGTCCAAACATTCACTCTGGGGACTGCTGGGGTTCCCTTATGAAGTGTTGCAGGAATTGTATGTTGTGTTATCTATTCAACATGTGTGTACCCAAATAAATTTTGTGGTCTTCACAAGAATTCAAAGATCATTTGCTTCACCCAAGTGTAATTCAGCTGCTTCCATCCTGAAAACCACAACAGGTTTTATTGGATAATTCCCAGTCTTCTCAAGCTATATTTCTCTGCCATTTATGGCACTTCAGTGTTTTTTTGATTGTGCTTTACATAATAGAAATCTTTAAAGGCACTTGGATTAGATTTCTGCAGCCAAAGACAATCCTAGGGCATCTAAAAAACTTAATAGTTATTATGGCATAGTAGGCTTATATCTATCCCTTTAAAAAAGAAGCAGTTATAACATAGCCTGCATTCCTTGGCACATGTAATGGATGATCCCTTGTAATATATATTATATTCTAGGGCAGAGCTTTCCAAATTGTGTGTCGTGACACAAAAGTGTGTCGCCACACACAGTCTGGTGTGTCACCACACAACCCGGAAGCGCTGATCATCATCAGCGCTTCCGGGTTTTCCCGCGGCGACACACCAACGGCGGCGTGCAAAAACCCGAAAGTGGCAGCAGCGCTTCCGGGTTTTTGCGCGCTGCCGCAACCGCGGCACTTCCGGGTTTTCCCGCGGCGACACACCAACGGCGGTTGGTGTGTCACCGCGGGAAAACTTTGGAAAGCCCTGTTCTAGGGAAACAGAAGGCTCACGAGTGAGATCTTAGTGAAGAATTCAGTAGCTAGGCCCCTAAGATAACAGATAGCAATATTCAAATTGAAATATTTCCTAACTAGGTAAAAAGGGTTCTCTTTCTTTTCCTTGAGTTTCCCTAACAAAGCAGGGTTTCTTTCTTGAAGATTACTGAGTAGGCACCTCCGTTTCCCTTGTTTTCTTTATTTCTTTTTGTGCATTGAGTGTGTCTTCTGACTGTTTCTTTTCCTGCAAAGCAGTTCAGTGATGCCAACCTTTTAATATTTATCGCCTGGCCTTTTTAACACATTCCAAAACAAAGTTGCTGGACTTGGATACTCCATTCCAGAGTGAATTTAGAAGAATTTTTAGAATTGACCAGATTAGACAATTTCCCTCCCTCTAATTCAGAACTGTTTGCCCTGTCTGGGGTCTTTGGCAGAGGACATTTGCATCCCCCATTGCCTGATCCTTTTTTAGTTGGAGAAGCTGTGGATTGACTATCGGGATTTCAGTTTGCCAGGCATCTGTGTTGTCCCTGTGCTTCATTCCCTCCCTGAATAAAAATGTAGACACTGGATTTGAACCCTTTTCAAAATGTGGTGGGGAGGCATGTTTGCTTGATGGAAGAGTTCCTTGAACATGTCTCTGATATCCCATAAAACCCTTAGTGTTTGGAAGTTTCTAATACCTAGAACGTCAGGATTGGCAACCTGTGCTAAGCTAATGACAATGTTTTGCTTCAAAAAGTAGTGGGTGGGGACAGTACAAAATGAAAGTTGATGAATTAATTAAAATGAAATCTGTTTATAAGACCTAGAAGATAGATACAACAGTTAGATGGGTAGAAGATATGATGAGCACAGTTCAACCCTGGGCTACAAATATTCTCTTCGATGGGTAGAAGATAGATAGATAGATAGATAGATAGATAGATAGATAGATAGATAGATAGATAGATAGATAATTTTCTCCCTTCTGACAATGTAATCTTACCATATGGTAGCAACTCTTAGAGTCTCATCTGAAGTTTTATGGGGCTAGCTGTGACCCTGCGGCTCAGGCTATGCATCTCTGTTATAGTATGATGAGCATGATATGGAAAGAGATGTGAAGCAGAGGTGAACTGATGATACAGAATTTTTTTTTCAGTCCACATATTCAGTAATTCATGGAAACTGTTGTGATTTAGGGAGACTGTGGGTTTTTGTAAGACAGCACCTTTGGTGAAGAGTGGAATGTTTAAAACTCTCCACCTTCCCACTAGTTACAAGGCCTGATATTCATGTAGGAGGTGACGCCAAAGGGAAATAATCATTTTCTTTCCTTCTCAAATGAACACATGTTTCCCTGTGCCAGTAAGAAGGGAGAGAAAATGTGCAAAGCTTAGAAGCTCCCCAACATCTGTAGGGAACAACTGGTGCAGGAATGAGATCATATGTAAGATAGGCAGAGAGACATCTTCAGCTCCCCCAAGCTTCCTCTTGAGCACGTTGGGTTCTTATGAAAAGGGGTGTGCATATGCATTTAGGCAGCGAACAGAGTTCCCCGTTGGGGGAGATGGGCGGTCATATAAATTGAATAAATAAATAAAATATAAGCAGCCAAATGAAGTGATGGAGAGCACATGGACTATTTGCTACGTGGAAGCACTTTGGAGAATGTCTATTAATTTAAAACTGATAAGCAGGATCAGATCTGGATAATTCTTGGATAGGACACTGCCAGGAAATCTTAGGCTTGTAGGCTAGATTGGGCAGTTGGTAGAAGAAGACAATGCCAAACCCCATGGACATGGATATGTCCATCGGAGTCCATTGGAGTTTGGAGGCTAATAAATTCAAATAAATAAATAATCACTAGGAGTGAAGTTGAGAGCCAGTTTGGTGTCGTAGTTAAGGCACCAGGCTAGAAACCGGGAGACTGTGAGTTCTAGTCCTGCCTTAGGCACAAAGCCAGCTGGGTGATCTTGGGCCAGTCACTTTCTCTCAGCCCTAGGAAGGAGGCAATGGCAAACCACTTCTGAAAAACCTTGCCAAGAAAACTGCAGGGGTTAGTCCAGCCAGTCACCGAGAATCAGACACGATTGAATGGCAAAAAAGAAAAAGAAAAGTGAAGCTTGACTCAAGGAAATCTTTATCTTTTATACCTTGTTTATTAAGTTTCAGGGTAGCTTTGATGCACAGTATGCAGGTTTTGTTATCTTATGCAGGTATATCTGCCAGGAGGTCCCCAAATCTTAAAAGCAGCACAAGACACCATATCTCCTGTCACTCAGATGCAGTCCATTGTACTTCTAATGTTCTTCCCTTTTAAGTGTTGTTTCAACTGAATTTTGTCTATGCTAGAGGAATTCTGACTTTCCCGATGTTTGGCAAAGCAAGGGAATTAATCCAGTAGAGTTAAGGAAGTGATGGATGGGTGGGGTGATAGGAAAAATATGACTCCATCGGGGGGAAAATCTTTAGATGAACTTCCATTCTTCTTTGTTATAAATACTGTTACTATCCTCTTTCTAACCACAGCAGAGCTAAAATTGCATCCCTTTGCTAAACAGTCCATCCTTACTACCAATTTACCTACTATGTTGTCTGATTCTCTCTAGAACTAATTAACTTTATGTTTCACACACCTTGAATCCAATTAGTTTGGGGACGGGGTGTTAACAATAAACAAATTGTTTTTAAAACTGAGAATATAGCATGTTTTTTTAATCTAAAAAAACCAAAAAACATAATACAAACGCATACCTAAAATACATATCCCATTGAACAAATAGAACCAACATCAGTGGATCTTGCCGAGACAATTTCAATAGACAGTACCGGAGACGAATTTTCGATGGATAACTCAGATTTACCTGACACTACCAGGGGCTCAGAAACAGAATGCGATTATGACGTGAGCCTAGACAATAATGTAGATGGCCCTGATTTCCTGGACGAGAGCTCGAAAGCCAAAATGAAGAGCCGTGATACAGATTTAACACTAACCACAGTAGGTAAGTGGGTTTCCTTGTTAAGTTTGTAGGCTCTAGCCATGGTTCCTGAACAATATGCTGGGTTGCACTAGTTCGTCACAAAAGTGGTTAAAGTGTGCCTGGAAATGTTGCTCCAGGGCCCCATTTTTGTGCCCTCCCCCCAGATGCACACATCAATACCAAAATCCAGCAGCAAAGTCCTAATTTTTGAGTGGTGCATTTTGTTGAGCTTTTTCAATAAAGCGAAGGCTAAGATAAGCATCCAACGTCTGTTAGAGGCTTATCTCTATGTAATTCCCTCTTGCCTTAAATGGTACCTGAAGCGTCCCCCCCCCCCCCGGGAAAATGGCCACTGAAAATGTTAGCTCTTCCCCCTCTGATGATGTCACTAGGTCATCCCTCCCCCTGAATTTCTGAGAACAGGATTTTTGTTTAAATGTGGCTTTTAGCATTGCAGCTAAACTTTACCATATGAGAGCTTCCATGAGCAGAGATGGCCTTCAAGTAGCATTCTGGAGGACATATTCTAAAAAGTAGGCAGATTCAGGCCAAAATTAAATATAATTTAGTTTTAACTTAATTAAAATTAAATACAGTTACTGTTACGAGTACCACAGATAGCAACATTTGACTGACCTTGGCTGATCTCAAAAAAACCTATGCAGGGTTGAACGTGGCTAGTATTTGGATGGGAGACCATCATAAAATCACTGAGCTGGAGGCATGACTAGGGAGTCAAAAACTATCCCAGTCATGATACTTCTGTATCATTGCCAGATTAACAACAAAGATGTATCTAGCTGGGCTCATCTCAAAGGAGACTTTATCTTTTCTTTGATTACTCCCTACGTTGTCAACATTTTCCTCTTCACTTACATAAAAAATGACATGTTTGGAAGGGGATTTAGAAGCCCAGAGGGCCTCAAGTTGTGCTCTCTTATTCTAGAGCTGCTGAAGAATATGTCCTCCTAATTGTGATTAAGATATCTATTCAGTCGCAATCTGGGGGTTGGGTAGAGGTGCCCCAGATTTCACAAGTTTGGGAAACACTGGCTGATACATTTGATAAAATGGAGCTTAGAAGCATCTCACTGTGACAGTGGAGATCCTGGGCTCTGTCTTAACATCAAGGCAGAAAGCATTCAGTTGTCAATTGGGGAAATTCAGAAATGATAAACTATCTAAATGGTGCCCATTCTTATCAAGTGGTATCAGATTAGACGTGCACTTTATCCCATCTTTTTCTTTCTTTTCCACCTCTTTTGCCAAAATGTGATATTCTGTTTGCAAATGTCTCTTCCTATTGTGCTTCTGCTGTTATTTTATTCTTGCGTGCACTGAGTAGTTTACTAATGCTGTCCTGAACTATGGTCTGTATCCAGTAAACATGTGCCAATTTCTCCAGCTTTTCTGCATTGTTCTTTGTATATTTCCCATGTCATAATTCTCCTCTAACCTCTTTTTTTTTTTTTTTTTGGTTTTTCATGTTTCTATCTGCAGCCTTTCAACTTCATGCTGTTTCATAAAGAACAAAAGTGTTACAGGCAAAGCTAACAATCATCGTGACCTTAAACGAATGCTTATTTCTAGACAATCTTTCATTGACAACAGAGATGCTTGCTGTCAGTTGCATTGTTGTATGACTATGGGCGGGTGAGAGAGCCATTTCTCCTCTTGTCATAATTCCAGGCATACTTTGGACAATAATGTTATGAACACATAAGAAACAATGGGGTCATTGCTCAGCATTCAGGGAACTATTTGATATGTAACCAAGTATTTGCATGCCAGATGAGATTTAACCCTGCTTTTGTATAGAGCTACCTTCTTCCATATCACAATGCTTCATAGGTCTCCTCTTTGGCCATCCAGCTGGAGAGCAAGGCAGACAGTCATAGAACCATGGAAGGAATAACCAGGGAGGACTTTTTGTCTGTAGCTTGAATCATGTCAACTGGATTTCTATTTTCCACTGAGAAAATAGAAATCCAGTTGACATGATTCAAGCTACAGACAATTCCACCTGGATGACTGAGAACCTTCATAGACAGGGAGGACTTTGGCATTATCTAATCCACATCTTTGCTCCAAGCAGAAATCTTGCAAACCTAGCAGATCCTTTTGGCAGTGGGAGCTCCACCGTATTACTAAATCCAAGGCAGAGGTCTATCATCTCTCCTGTTGCCTTTGAATTCAGGTTGCTAGTGACTGAATCTGGAGCCTTCTGCAGGTTAAGTATGTGAGTTACGGAGCTTTCCCAGTTATAAAGGAGAGTTGGGAGGCTTTTGTGTTTTTTTAAAGAACAAATGCTCAAGTGCCCTTTTGTTTGCACTCATTCTACAGATCTTTTCTTCAGAGCCTTAGCTTGTATCTCAAATGTCACGAATGCTACTTACCTTTACCTGGGTTTACCTGAACCTGTCTTTCACATCTATGAAATCAGTTTTTGTTTTCTGCTGTTGGTCAAGAAGATACCTTGCATGTCAATTGCAGAATCTGATTATGAGACTTCCATTAGTCTGTTGTATTGAGATGCTCAACAGGATATTATCTTGAAACTATTACATTGAAACTAGTCAACACGCTTTTTCAGCATTCATTAGTTCCTCTGGAAAATTTTCCTGTTCTGGTGCTCTTGAATCCCTTTCCTCCAAGCCAGAATGATTTGCAGTCTGGATTCACACATTGCCCTGATCCACAATGTGGTTGATTTGCTTTTGGCTCAGCATGTGCAAACCTGGTCACTTTTGTCTCTATGTTGCTTAGTAATCATTGGTACAATTAGCCGTTGGATAAAAGGTCCCCAACCAAGCAGTCCAACGAGTTTAGCTTTTCAATTAGTTCTTAGCCCTTTTGCATACCATGTCCACTTGTCTGGAGTTGTTGATTTGTGTAGAACTGTATGAGTCAATGTTGGAGTAGTACTTTGCTGGAGTCCTTTCCTGTAGCCCATTACGTATGTCAGTAGTCAGAGAAGATAAGATGATCACCTTGTGAAGCCATAATGTGGTTGGGTTGGATCAGATTGGGCTTTGCTTGTCCTTTTTCAGCTGGGTACTCTCTAGATGTGTTGGCTTCTCTAGGCTAGTCAACCCATCTGTAGATGATGTTAGAGAAAGCCAGCTTAGAATGTTCTATGAATCCAGCTATTGGGTTTGTTAAACCAGGGTTAACAGATGTGTGAAGTCCATCCTGGCTCTGTCCTCTTACTGCCTTCTGCCTTTCTAAATTATTCTGCCTGCTCTCTCTTGCTTTTAGGTATTTATTCAAAGTATTATTATTTTGCCTTCTTATATTCTTAAAAAAAAACCCAGTCTGCTAGCAGATGAAATTAAAAGTATTTTCCACAATTGATCTAAAATTATTATTAAAAACACCCAATAGCAGAATGTTTTGATTTGAAGCAACATATAAATAAATAGTGGCATCAAATGGACAACTCAGCTGCTGTCGTTCACCAAAGGTCTTGAAAAATAAGGTTGTCTCTGCCTAAATATTAGAAGAGGAGAAGTGTCCACCTGATTGGGGATGAAGGCTCAGATTCTAAATTACGGAACAATTCCTCTCCTGTAACCACATTCTTAGAGATGTGAAGCAGGGTGTTAACAGGGTGTTAGTCTTCAGATCCTCCTTCAGACCCACTTGCTTTTGGGGGTTGATTGTGCATTGTAATCCAAGACAACTGGCTAGGATGGCGGAAGCTAGACTAATCCCTTAGTTTTGCCCTGAACCAAAATGCAGCTTAAGCCACACTTGTCAGCTTTCTTCATGCAAAATTCTAGAAGTTGCATTCTCACAACATGCTAATTTTGTTTAGGCTTTATCTTGATTAACCTTTCTGTGGTTGAATCTTCTGTGTGAACTTAGCCCCATTTGGTAAGTTTATCATTTACAGTAGTCTATTGTGCAAACTCAGATAAGGGGTTAGTAACTCTTGTGTACTGATTGTGTGCCATCAAGTCATTTTCGACTCCAAGGAACCACATAGATTTTCTCCATGATGAAACTCTTGTGTATTCCACGACTTAATATCTACGGCTGCAGTTGCAATGACTGCGCCATGGCTGTGCCTTGTCAGCATACATTGCAGCCTCATTTTCAGAACCTGGCCAGATCTTGGTTGAGTTAGTACCACCATAAGGGAGCACTTGGGGAACTCTGTATGCTCCCCCTAGAGCTCTGGAAACAAAGGAAGGTAGAACACAACTGCAGTTTAAATCTACATATTCCTTTATTTATGGACAGAGACTAAATTGGGGGAAAAAACGCATACAAAACAAGTAAATAAATTAAAATCCCACAGAACCAAATAAGGTATATGCAGAAATCCAAGCAGGAATAATAATAGTGATAGGCAATAAGGCGATAACCAACCATACAAAACTACCATTTTGGTCCCCTATACAGTGGCTGGCTGATCCAAGCTGTGGCAAGTGTGAGCCCATTGACTTCACTAGCAGAACCTAGTGATTTGCTTAGAAACCTTCATTAGTAAAAACCGTGCACTCCTGGACTCCTACACCTAGCAAGGGGTAGATGCGATAATTTGGATCACTGGTTCTGATATAGCTGGCAGTACAACAGGACCTGAGTTATCATTTCAGTGGTGGCACCTAAGCGTAGGCAGGGGCAACCTTGGGCATTGGGCCAGAGTGTGGAGGTAGCCCATCCCTAGAAAGCATGGTAGTATATTGGTTAGTATATTGGGCGAAAGGGAGAAACAAGCTAAGAGGAAGGCACGTCAAGCAAATCCTCATCGTGACCGTCTTCCACCTGGAAACCTATGCCCTCATTGTGGGAGGTTGTGCGGATCCAGAATTGGCCTTTACAGCCACTTACGGATCCACTGTTAAGATTTTACCCCTGGAAGACAATCTTACTCGGCTACGAGTGATCGCCAAGAAAATATTGGTTAGCACCTTTGGTTGCCAATTTGTTCTGCTGTTTTGATATGTATTGTTTTCTTTTTGTGATTGTTTTTAATTGGCTTGTAGGCCACCCAGAGTCATCGAGAGTTGGGCAACCATGCATCATGAATTAATAAATAAAATAAATTGCCCGTGCTATTTATGCTTCACAAAATGCACATAGTGTGGGCAGATATTTTAAGATTTCATCACTCCAGAGGAGGTCAATAGATACCAGCAGCCACTAACCTCTTTGAGGCCAAGTTCCTAGCTCAATTATTATATGGCGTACAACTTGGACCACCCCCCTCAACCCTGCCCCACTGGAACTTGTTCAATCTAAATTTTTAAGAGCAAGTTTCCAAATGCCTCCCTATGTCCCCAGTGCTTTACTACACATGAAGGCTGGAATGGTGAGAGTGGTGACTAGATTATGGCAAGCTGTGTTACACTACTGGCTGAAGCTGACGCTTTTCCCTATAGGCTTAGTGCCACTGACATTAGAGGACAGATTTCAAAGTGGGTGGAAACAAGCAGTTTACAACAAGCTCGCTCTCCTGGGACTTTCTCCCGCTTGCTTACTATCTCTAGGCTATGAGCAAGCAAGGGCCACGCTTAAGCCACGTTTGTTCAACATAGACCGTGAAACTGATGCTGGTAATACCACTCAGCTTCCCATGGCAGATAGCCTGAGATACACTCTGGCACCAGCTATGTATCTCACAAAGCTTCACATCCCAAATCAGAGAAGGGCCTTCACCTTAGCCCGCTGTAATGCTCTCCCTTCAGCACTTCTGGCTGGAAGATATAAAAAGATACCATATCCATTTTGGGTGTGTCCCTGAGACTCAGGACAGGTCAAAACTATTAAACATGTTCTTCTGTATTGCCAGTTTTATGCAGAGCCTCGAAATGCTCTAATTACCCCACTCCTGACCAGCAAAGCAGGATTCACCAATCAACAGTATAAGCAATTTCTACTTTCCGACATCAACCCTGAAATAACACACAAGGTTGCCAGGTTTTGCATGGCAGGATGCAAAATCGGGCAAAGAATAATTAAGGGCAACTGAACCTTCCTGAGTATGGATAGCCAGAAACGGCTCAAGTTCGGCATTAACCATTGGTTACTTTTTAACTTCTTTTTTTATGCTTTGGTGTATACATGCCATGTCAGCTATTGTACTGTATTCTTCCCAGGTTTGACGGGGGTCTGTAAGAGAAGTTTATAATCCTCAAATCCCCTTTGGATAATTTGATTGTTTAATCTACCAATATATTTTTTTTGTATTTGTACTTTATGTTGCTATTTTAAAGTTGATCCTGCCCGGATTGCTAATTTTAATCTCTTTTCTCTTTTTTCACACATGTATAGCCTGAGCAAGTATCTTAGCATTTTTGATTTAATACTGTGTTTTAAGGGGCGTGGCGGCTCAGCGGGTAAGACGCCAGGCTTGTCGATCGGAAGATCGCAAGTTCAGAGGTTCGAATCCCTAGTCCCACGTGACGGAGTGAGCTCCCGCACCCACCCCAGCTCTTGCCAACCTAGCAATTCGAAAGCATGCAAATGCAAGTAGATGAATAGGTACCACTTTGGTGGGTGGGTAACAGCGTTCCGCGCGCGTCATACAGCCACATGACCATGGAAGCGTCTTCGGACAACGCTGGCTCTTCGGCTAAAAAACGGAGATGAGCACTAGAGTTGGACACTACTGCACAAATGTGCAGGGGAAACCTTTACCTTTACTTATTGTGTTTTAGCCAGAATTCTTTGCTTGAATGTACCTTTGTCAGGCAATGTCACGGATCTATTCTCTTGTATACAAAATATGGGCTCTTTCATTTAGCCCCAGCGCTTTTGGAGATGGGCTCTTATCCCAAAAGAACTGGATGCTATATTCAGAAATCTTTGCATTGGAAGTAAATAACATTATTGTCTTTTTTATGAGCATGGCTTTGCAACCTTTACCAGCAATCAGTGTTGAAAATACCTACAGTTTTCTTCACATATTGGTTACACGCAGCCTGCTCCTCCTTTGGATTTGGGTAGCAAAACAAGGATATTTATCTTGACGACTTGCTGGGCTGCCGAATCTGAAAAGTTGAGTGAAGAAGACTTCATATTGAGTCATTCCTCCACAGCCATTTTTCATCGGAGCAGCATAAAGTTGCTGTTTTAACTCTTCATTCTCAATGGTATCTTTATTTTACATGTCCTGGGACCAGCAGGAGGTTGTGGGGCCTTCATCTTTGGAGTGTTTTCAGAAGAGATTGGGCAGCCATCATTCATGGAAGATGTCATTGATTTTCTTGCACATCGCAGAGAGTCACACTAGATGATCCTTTCCAACTCTACAATTCTAAACAGGATTTTGAATTGTTCATAGAGAAAATGGAGTAGATGGTTATGATTGAATGGCAGAGGAGCCAAGGTCGATTTCCTGGAGTTGAAGCCCCAGGACTTTGGATCTGAACTGTGCTAAGTTGGCTTCCAAATGTTCCGGCTGTATCCTGATCTTTCTCCATATTTTCTCTTTAGCTTCAGCATCAGATAGTGCAGAACCTTCCTCTGAAGAACAAGGCAAATTGCTTGACAAACCCAAACAGAAAAAAACTCGTTGTTTCATGTGCAGAAAGAAAGTTGGTCTTACTGGTAAGTTCTCTTCAATTCTATCATTTGGAAGTTTGAATTGAACAGTGACCATAAAACTGGGCTGGCAGCTCATGGCTCACATATCAGAATACAAAACATAAAATGCAGAATGATGATAAGACCATGTATTACAAAATAGAGTAAAGGACAAAACTAAAAGAAAATGCAAATCTTATTTGTGTCACCCCTACAATTTACCCCAATCAGATCCCTATATGTAGTTCTCCATTGTACTGTTTGGTTCAGATAAAGAGTCGTATTATATGTAATTTTGGGGTTCTGACCGCACATGAAATATGTTTTTTTAATGTAAGGATCCCAATAGGCTGTTCATCTAATGTGTGGTCCAAGATATTGATCTCTCTCTCTCTCTAGTACAGTTGACATTCAAATAATTTATGTGCTATGTCCCCTGTCTCTCGAGCTCCACAAATACAATTATGTTCGTCATAAGGGACTTGGTTAAACCTTCCATATTTAACCATTGCGTCCAGCTGTTCACATAAGATCTGCCGCTTTTGTGGCTTCAGAGTTCTCTCGAGTGAGAGGAGGGCAACATTTCAAATAAGTAGATTTGGAAGTAACAGGGTTGTTGTTGTTCAGTCGTTAAGTCGTGTCCGACTCTTCGTGACCCCATGGACCATAGCACGCCAGGCCTTCCTGTCCTCCACTGTCTCCCGGAGTTTGCTCAAGTTCATGTTCATTGCATCGGTGATGCTATCTAACCATCTCATCCTCTGTTGTCCCCTTCTCCTTTTGCCTTCAGTCTTTCCCAGCATCAGGGTCTTTTCCAGTAACAGGGTTAGCTATAGCAAAAAATGTCAATGTTCAATTACAAAGTCTTCTGGCTAGCATTTTATCCTTTCCCGGAGGTGGGAGGGAAGGCTATGGTGGACAGAAAGGAATTGCTCTTATTGTCTAAGCTTTGTGTGATGGTCAAAGAGGTGCCTTCTATCTTCTTTCTCTGAATACTTTTTAAAATCTCTGATAAGGTTGTTCAGGTCAGTTATATCTAAATTGTGCTGAAGTTGAGATAAAAACTCTTTATGGAGGCCTATTGTGTTCATGTCAATACATCATTTATAAATGATGCATAGATCCCTTTGTTGTTTTTTTAAGATTTTTTATCCTGCCTTTATTATTTTTTATAAATAACTCAAGGCAGGGAACATACTTAATACTCTTTCCTCCTCCTATTTTCCCCACAACAACAACCCTGTGAGGTGAGTTGGGCTGAGAGAGAGGGACTGGCCCAAAGTCACCCAGCCGGTTTTCATGCCTAAAGCGGGACTAGAACTCTCAGTCTCCTGGTTTCTAGCCTGGAGCCGTAACCACTAGACCAAACTGGCTCTCCAGTTTACAGATATAGTTTACAGTTTACAGATATAGGTGATCCAGTTTACAGATATACAGTAGGTAGATACAACAGACCTGCTCTGATCTCACCCAGCCTTCAGGGACTTAGAATGATTTCCATGGTGGTGGTATGCAAGGTCTGGAGAGAGAAGATCTCATAGGACTTGGGGTTTTATTTAGAATAACTTTCTAAGTTTCTTCTCTTCCTCCTACCTTAGGGTGGGGAATGCTGCAGTGCTCATAATCTGTTTTAAGAACATGTTAGATACTTACTAAAACTGATATTAAGTGACAAGGTTCCAATCTAAACTAGAAGGAAAGGAACCATGAGCAAACTTCAGGGGTGGGGAATTGCACTTAATTTGTCGGGGTGGGGACAGATCTAATATGGATGGCAAGATGGTACGAAAAGGGAAAATTGAAATAAGGGGTGGGAGTGGGGCAGGAGATTCCCATTTTCCCC
Organism: Charina bottae; assembly: GCA_023362775.1. Taxonomy (NCBI): domain Eukaryota; kingdom Metazoa; phylum Chordata; class Lepidosauria; order Squamata; family Charinaidae; genus Charina; species Charina bottae. The sequence continues at coordinate 12,488,644 of JALMGJ010000010.1, forward strand.
CACTTCGGAATGGAATTTGTTCTAGGATTCATACAACTTTCATTGGTTTCCCTGTTTAAAACCTCTTGCTGATTATTGGGAGTGGTCAAAAGGAGCTCAGGGCAACACGTGGAAGTTGTGGGTCCCCTCCCAGACAATATTTTTCTTGATCAATGAACCAGTCAGTCTGATTTTTGAAGTAACATCTTGAAAACCACAATAATGTTGTGAAAGATCTTTTGTTTTCCCTTTCCAGAGTTGTCAGCTAGGTAACGTTTTCCAGCGGATTTTGTTTTTATGCACAATTATTTCTTACAGCAGCTTTTTTTCTGAGGTTTAATATAATAATTACCATTTATATGTTTGGTCTCACCATGTTTGCTTTATCTTATAACTTGACGGGAACCAATAAACCATCTTTCAAATTGTCTTTTTATGTATGTATGTATGTATGTATGTATGTATGTATGTATGTATGTATGTATGTATTTAAACTTATATCATCGCCCATCTCCCCCAACGGGGAACTTATTTGAAGGGTGAATAATGAACAGTTCTCCCTGTTGATATCCACCCATCAATACTACAAGGCTGGGAAAGGAAATAGAAAGCGTTTTAAGCAACCCTAATACTACCCATGAGAGCCAGCTTAGTGTAGTGGTTAAAGGCACCAGACTGGAAACATAGAGACTGTGAGTTCTAGTCCCACCTTAGGCATGAAAGCTGGCTGGGTGACCTTGGGCCAGTCCCTGTCTCTCAGCCCTAGGAAGGAGCCAATGGGAAACCAGGAGCCTGAGAGTTCTAGTCCTGCCTTGGGCACAAAGCCAGCTGGGTGACCTTGGGCCAGTCACACACACACAGCCCTGGAAGCAGGCAGTGGCAAACCACTTCTGAAAAACCTTGCCAAGAAAACGGCAGGGAGTCCAGGCAGTTGCCAGCAGTCGAGACTGACTCAAAGCCCCCCCCCTCATCCCCTACCCATAAAAACAACACACCCAGACCTTATACTTTCCTAAGACCAGACATTTCAGCTTCTGTCCTTTCTTTCCAGGTTTTGAATGCAGGTGTGGAAACGTTTACTGTGCTGTACACCGTTATTCAGATGTCCACAGTTGTTCTTACAATTACAAAGCTGATGCAGCTGAGAAGATCAGAAAAGAGAATCCTGTAGTTGTCGGGGAAAAGATTCAGAAGATTTGAACTGCTCCTGTAGCTGGAATATTAAAATGTTTGACCATCTGCAGATGAAAATTGACTTGAGATTTTTCCCCTCCCCCTCCACAAACCCCCACACATAACCCTTTCACTTTTCTGTCCCGTCCCTTGTAGACTTTTCAAGAACATAGAGGACAAGTGTCCCAAATCATGCATGTCATCAAAAACATAGATTTTTTCCTCCTCCTTTTAGCACATGACAAACCACCTTCTTTATTTCAGGGTTCTTTTTTTCTTTTAGTTCCTACAGATGAAGACGTAAACAAACTTTACACATGTGATCCACTATGAAGGGGGCCTATGGAAGCTGGCGAATGGATACCATGGCTATAAAAGTATTATCATTTAAAAAAAGAATTGAGTGCAGAGGGCTTTCTCTAATACCACCCAAAGTTATGTTGGAGGGCATCCATGCTTTTCCCAGTTCTCATACTAAACGTGCATGCATTAACCCAAGACACTTCTGTTCGTTTTGTATATAGCTTTTCATTTTCTCTCTGCGGCACAATTTCCCCTCTTTCCCCCCTCTTGGGGTAATGCCTTGTATGGCACAACTAGCAATCAATAACTGAATGTATTTAATCATTAAGGCTGCTTGGTTTCCCCCCCTTAACAAAAATTTATACACATGTTATCATAATAGCTTGTTTGCACCCACTATCTATTTATGTATGCATCGTTCGTATCAGAGAGTGTAAGAGAGCGCTGAGATGTTAAAGTGTGTGTGACTTTTCCTCTTCATGGATATTTTCTAGGTTTCTCTCCCCCCCTTTTTTTCTTTTTCTTTTTCTTTTTCTCCTGCGTGCATGTTGAGAGTTTGCCTGCCTGCAGATTTCCTTGGAAATTGTGCTATTGGGTCTTTTACGTGCACCAATACGAAGAATGAAGAACTTTTAACTGTATTGTATTTATGTTCATCCACGTCTTTAACTTTGATTAAAATAAAATTTTTAAAAATTGGGATTGAGGATTGGCAGTTGGTGCCTTTTGCTTTTTATAAGTATACGTGCATCCGTTTGTGCCTGGAAGAAGGATGGAATAAGAAGAAATTCGAGGCAAGTCATTGCACTGAAGGAAAGTGAGTTAGATTTGATTAGCAACTGCAGCAGAGCAATATCGGTGTTGACTTAAACTACCTGGATGAAAGCCGTATTTGAATATTGGACTGAAACAGGTGAGTCTGGGTTCAAATGCCATAAAGTCACTGGTTAACGTGCAACAATTTCAGCCTTATAACAAGGTGAGCCTAACTTCCTTTTATCAGAGAATAAAAGAAGGAAAAGGGATTTAGAATAGATATGATAACCCGCCCTCCCCCCAGAAACCAACAGCCTCTAACCATGTTAAAAACTTATTGGTTGAAATATGGGCTTGAAACTAATGTGGTTAATGGGAAGGACCGTTACTGGACAGTGTTCATGGTGCAACCCTTGTTTTACAGCTTTGGTGTAAGAGTTGAAATGCAACTAGAGAAAACCCTTAGCATAGGGTTATCCAGTGGTATCCTTTTATTTTTTCACGCTTGCTCTTCTGCACTGAAAGAGCATGTAGGATTGGTGCACACGTGCTTTCTTCCGGCTTCAGCCTCTTTCCCCAGATTTTTAGACGTCCTATCTCTGAAGAGAGATGCATCTTGATCTTCCTGCCTAAGCATGAAATACAAACACAGAATTGTCCAATTTTCTCTTTGGAGCTTGAAGTCATCAAATGCAATCTTCTGGGGGGAAAAGATTCCGAAGTCCAGCGCGTCTTATTTCTGTGAAGAAAAGTCACCTCTATCCTGCCCAGACATCGCTGCTGAACAATTGATACACTTGAGAATATTCTCCAAGCCTTTTTGCAAAGAGTTGCTGTCTGGTAATTTTATTCCAGTCCTGCCTTATGGAATTAAAACAAGTTTGCTCCAATATTCTGTGGGCTGTCCTCCGGATAGATAAAAACTTTCTGGATTTGCAATATCAGTGTGTACTGCTTTCTTTATATTCTGTAATCATCAACCCAGTTCAGAAATGTTTTTGTTGAATTTGAACTTGTATGTAATAAAAGGAATCAAATTGGATAAGGATTTCTTGTAAATAATGGATTATGATGTTTTGCTTTGTTCCCTTTCTAGCATATTTGTAAGGAAATTACAGTCCTTTGACTAACATGGATTCAAGGATTGCATAGGATTGGCTATTTGTATATTTGTGTGTGTGTGTGTATTCAATTATATGCAGCAAAAATGCTGTTTATTCTTCATTAACAGCATTTCTAACCAATCATAAAGGATCCTATATAATGTGCCACAAGGGAAACAATCTGCATGTAAAAAAAAGGAGAATTGGCTTTCAAATGGAATGTGCTTGGTAAAATTCTTAATAGAATATGGAAATAGCTGTATTGGCCCGATACAAAAACCCAACAGCAAATAATACTGATTCTGTCAATAGTTTTGATTTCAGAAAGGAACTTCACATGGCCAATAATGATTTCTGCTGTTGGATCTGACTACAGGGAATTTGGGAATTCTCAAGTTAGCCTTAAGTTTTTAAAATGCATGGTTATAGAATAGTTAAAATGACGGAGACTGGAAGAGGAACCCACTGCAGACAGAGAACATGTTTTGCACGAGAATGATTGCAGGTTTAATTCTTGCATTAGTTGAAAACATTTTAAAAAAGGAGTTGTAGGACTACATAGACAAATGATGTTAGGATGAACAGACTTAGAGGTATTAAGACAGCCTTGGTGCAGTTCAATTCATCAGAGCTCAAAGAGACAAATATAATCTCATTTTTATCTGTATCATGCTCCGGCAACTGGCTTACACCGTAGGATTTTGGGAGTCCGTTGGCCACAATAGGAGCCTCAGGCTCTTCAGATGGACAGTTGGAGCTAATACCCCAAAGGGGAAGACTGGGTTCACCTATCACGGCAAGTCTTCATGTGGTTGCTTTGTTTCTGGCCTAGGTTAGGCTGGGTGAGCCAAACCATTTCTTCTTTGTAAAGTTTTGTTAATGGCTTTGCCATTATTTATTTACTGAAAATGGTAAACCACCCAATAGCTGAAGCACTCTGGGTGGTTCATAATAAAACACATCAGAAAATACAATTTGAATAAAGGCATGCAATCAAATCAAATGCAAAATGAAAATATACGAACTGGGCAGCAGCAAGGTGGTCATTCAGAATCTAAAGCAGAACTAATTAAAAGCCAATTAAAAAGCCTGGGAAAATAGATCTTCACCTGGCACATGAATAATGTGGGCCCCAGTTGGGCCTCTCGGGGGAGATCCATAAATGGGGTGCCACCACGCAAAAAATTCCTTTGTAGAGATCCATCTCACCTCCTTTGGTGGGGAGGGCTTCATTAGAAGATCCTAACGTCCAGGTAGGTCATATAGGAGAAGGTGCTCCTTCAGGTAACCTGGTCCTAAGCCATTCAGGGCTTTAAAAGTCAAAACTAGCTCTTTGAATTGGGTCCAGAAATGGATTGGCAGCCAGCATAGATGGCAATGTACTGGCATAATATGTTTGTATCGGCCAGTCCCCGCGAGCAGTAGCTGCTCTATTTTAAACTGACTGAAGATGCCAGACCATTTTTCAAGGTAGCCCCACATACAATCCATTGCAATAATCCAACTGGGAAATTATCAGAGCATGAATAACTCTTGTGAGGATGTCTCTGCCCAGGTGAGGTCTCAGTTGGTAAATCAGCCAAAGCTGAGGAAAGGTGCTCTGTGCCACCGAGATCACCTGGGCCTCTGGTGACAACGATGGATCTAAGAGCACCCCCAAGCTGTGAACCTGCTCCTTTAGAGCAAGTCATCCCTCCAGGATGACGGGGCATCACTCAGCTGGACAGTTGCACCCTCCACAAGCAGTATCTCTGACTGTAGCTTGAATCATGTCAACTGGATTTCTATTTTCTCAGTGGAAACGTTTCGCTCCTTATCCAAGGAGCTTCTTCAGTCTGAGCAAAGTTAGTAAGGGAATCCTAAATATGTTTCTAGGTAGCTGTGTGACACACAGCTAACTTTACTAACTTTGCTCAGACTGAAGAAGCTCCTTGGATAAGGAGCGAAACGTTTCCACTGAGAAAATAGAAATCCAGTTGACATGATTCAAGCTACAGACAATTCCACCTGGATGACTGAGAACCTTCATAGACATAAGTATCTCTGACTCTTCTGGATTGAGTCATTTTATTGGCCATCATCCAGTCCATTACACTACCAAGCCCTGGCTCAGAAGGTCAACCACCTAACCTGCGTTAGATGAAAAGGAGAGGTAGAGCTGGGTATCACTCACATACCGATGACCCCTTAGCCCACATTTCTGGATGATCTCTCCCAGCAGTTTCATGGAGATGTTAAAAAGCATAGGGGATAAAATGGAGCCCTGTGGGACTCCATAGCCCAACCACTATGAAGCAGAATAGTAATACCCCAGCACCACCTTCTGGAAATTAGTATCCAAGTAGGAAAAGGACCTTTGCAGTATAGTACTCCAAGTGGCCTGATCACTTCTGCATGAAAGGTCAATTGCACATTAATGAGTTTACCTGGGGACAATTTTAAAAAAAACCGAGGCTTCATATGAACCTCGTGTCAATACATGGAAGATTGTGAGAAATCTGCATGACAGCATTTAACCATCCTTCAAATGGAGCTGCTTCTGTCAGGGAATCTGAAAAGCACTATGCCAGTTTGAAACCTGAAGCCAATACCTTAGCATTACAAAAAGTAAGCTCTCTGGCCAAAGTTTCTTGGTGGTTCAAGAGGGGGGAGGGATGCATCTCTCAACCATCACAAGTCCTTGTTCTTTGATTTCTCTAGGCTGAATCTGCTGGAGAAGTATCTAGGAGGAATTTGGGCGAAAGGGAGGCTGCAGCTGTGGCTGCTGTTGAGTCACGTGATATTCTGGTATTACTTAACTGTCAGTGAGGGTGGGTGGGATAGAGGAAAGAAAACTGATTGGCTGTTTCATAATGAAAAGGAGAGGCCTATCGGAGGTATAGCAACCCAAGCAACATTTGGGAATTTCTCTTTTCCTTTCTCTTGTGCCCGAAAGATCAAAGCGACATGTCTTTTATTAAAGTGGAGGAGAATTCCCATTTCCCCATTCAAAACCTGCCCTATGGAATCTTTTCTACACAGGATGAGGTAAGTAAACAAATTTCTTTTCGCTTCGAGTTGGTCTCTCTTGCTTTCCTTCTGAGTATCTTGATCCAGATGGATCCTAGGAGTCCACATCAGGCACTTTGCCTTGGCAAGTTGCAACACTGCTATGTCTAACGATGAGGAAAGACTCCCATCAACCCAGCCATTAATTTTAAGGAAACTTACTTGTAACAATAATAAAAAAAACAGAGACAGCTACTAATTTCCATAACTTTGTTAAAGTGTGGTGGTAAGGGCTTAAATAATAATTGGAACAGTACCAAAGATGTTAATCGATTGAGAATGGCAAATCTAGGGCTCATAGGTTTTCATAAAGCTGTGCAATTTTTGTTTCAGTCTATCCTGCTTACATTCAGTCCCCTTTCCACTGCATTCAAAGTGCCCATTGATAGTTTTCAGTCCTGATTTTTCTGCAGAGGTTTGACATCGCTTTTCAATTTTCTCTTAACCAGTTTCTAATGTTGGTGAATTTGCTAATAAAATACTGAGTTCTGAACTTTGTTCCAGAGGCTCCTGCAATGCTTAGACTCTTTGTTTGAACAAAAATATAAAGCAGACCAGATGAGTTGGAACACCAACATCTGGGGATAGCATGGCTAAGGAGGATTTTGAAAGCCTCCCAAGATGGAGTTCAATAGGAGTCCTGCATTAATAGCTGCTAAACTTGTATGATCAAACCATAGAATACATAGAGAACTCAAAGGCCAACCCTCTGCTGTTCGGGGGTGACATAGTTTTTTTGGGGAAAATTTAGTTTCTTGGAGAGCCAGCAAAATCAAGAGCACCAGAGCAAACCAATTCTACACTGCAGGTTATACATTAACTTTCCTGTTTGCTGAAGCGACAGAGGGGTGAGCGTTCAAGGGGTAAGGTTTTTCAAGATTTGAAAAGGTTAATGCTCCCCAACCCCTAGTTCTTTCTGTGTTTATTTTTGATGGAACTCATCTGCAGAGAGACAAAATGAGGTTTTCAGTGCCCCCCATCCCCCCACTTCACCTTTGAAGGCTGTAGATAGTCAAGATGACTTTGGTAGATGGGAATAGCAGCTGAGCAACTTCTGAGGTTGAGAAAGGCTGGGCTCTTAATTTGGATGGGCTCTGTTCTCCCAACATTTTAGATAGCTCTTCCTACAGATGCTGGGGACCAAAGCTGGAACTTTTTGAATGCAGAGTGAGAGCTCTATCACTTAGCTACAGATCATTCATTTTGTTTACCATGCCCAGTTCCTCTACAAGTTTTTAAGCAATTAAATCTCATGTCTGATTAATTAGTGCCACCATTATTATACTCTGGTTTCCCTTCAGATCACATAAATCTCATCCATATTTCTCTCTCTTGCAGCCTAGACACAGGATTGGAGTGGCAGTTGGTGATCAAGTGCTAGATCTCAGTGTTATTAAACATCTGTTTGATGGACCTGTCCTTTCGAAGCAACGCCATGTCTTTGAGCAGGTATCCTTTTCTAGGAGAACCATCTTACACAATGGTTTCAGTCAAATTTAACTACTGGTGGATTTCTCAGCTTCTTTAAGGAACCCACTAGTATAGTGCTTCTTCTGAAAACCATAGAAGTTGAAAGCTGATGGTTAGTTGCTGAATTAGTTATATTTTTGTACCAGGGTTAGTTTTGAAGATCAATGGAATAGTCTATCTACAGAAGTTGTGGGTTCTTCCTCTCTGGAGGTTTCAACAAAGAGGCTGGACATCTCTTGAGGATGGATTAATTGGTCTTCCTGCATATTGCAGAGGGTCAGACTAGATCCTTGTGGTCCCTTCCAACTCTATAATCCTTTGATTATATGAGTGGATGCGAAAGTCTACACCAGCCTTTCCAAGTCAAGGTGCTCTCCAGAAATCTGGAAGTTAATGTTCATAAAATCAGGAGGATGATTGCATTGGAGAGGGTTAAGTAAAAGGTTAGTAAGCAGTGGTGCAACTCTATAAATTTAGGTCCTGGACTTACCAATCTTATAAGATGTCTCCCTTTTTTAAAAAAAATAAAATGCAATGCTTATTAGTTAGTGAAATGGCCAACCAGCCCTACTGTGTCAGGGTCCCTCATCTTCATTCTGCAGAAAAAGCTCCAGGCGACTGCTCTCAAAACTTACCCTCACCACCAGGTCCACATTTGACTCCAAGGAAGAGGGGAGCAACAGCTATGATGGTGATTTCAGGTTTCTCTCAACAAACTAGAATGGAAGAAGGCATTCTAGGAAACAAAAAGCTAGTAATCTGTGGCTTTATTGTAGAAAAGCTAATGAAGACTTTACAAAAGAATTTCTATGACTACTCTTTATAGTGAAACCTAAGCTTACATTTTTGCATCTTTTTCTCCTGCCCATGCATGTAAAGAACTCCAAGTCATTCTCTTTTGAGTGAGGGAAACAATTTTAATCTATCTCTTGTTCTAGTGACTGACTGTCTGGTATCAGGCTCCTTGGTCATGACCTTGTGAGAACTGGCTGAGGTGAAGACCCACTTAGGGAGCACTGAATTTCTGCCTTCCCCAAATAGTCCTTGACCCATTCCTGTGCAGAACCTACATTTTGCATGCATGACTAGCAACTGAGTGGCCCACCATGATTTTCCATTAGTATTGGAGTGGACAAATGGCTTCAAGGTTGCACATCAGGCTGGAATTGGGATCTCTTAGTGGCTTGCTGTTCATATCCTACATTAGAGCCGTGGAAAGACATGATTTCTCTCCTTTTACTTTCACTGCAGTCAACTCTCAATGCTTTCATGTCATTGGGCTGGGAAGCGTGGACCGAGGCCAGAGCACTGCTGCAAACGATGCTTTCTGCTGAAGAGCCAACACTCAGAGATAATGCAGAGTTACGCAAAAGGTACATAAATACAGAACTAGAGTGTATACAGTATTTGGGGCTGTGCATGTATGAGTGATGTATGATTTAGTGGGAGTGCAGTTACAATTGTTTCAAAAATTTCAGAATCAAAGAGTTGGCTTGTTAGCTAGCTAGAATGTGCCCTTAAACAGCAATTCACTGAACAAGGGTAAAAGTCTCATCCACTTTTGCCACTAGCCAGCCCACTTGATTTCTGACTGTGTGTAAAGAGTAAGGAAGATGATCTTGATAGAGATATGCAGGCTCCATTGCCTAGGTACAGCGCAAGCAGACTTGCAAGGTTGATCTCAGCCCTACTAGGTAGACCAGACCAGTAAATCAACTCCACAGGAAGGCTAAAATTGCTTTTATTGAAATTGACTATTATAGCAGAATCTTGTAAATTTCATTGTGCTGTTCTGCCTCTCCCTTATACTCCAGTGAATTAGAGGAGTGTCTGCCTAAGTCACTTCCGAATGTTATCTCATAGTTCTGGACTTCAAAATTGCTTCATCCCCTTTTGCCTAGGTTCCTGTGTATATATTCACCAAGGTCATCTTCCTGATTGTCTACACCATGGCCATTACCAGAATGCAATTTCTGGCAGTTTTCTTCTGGTCAAATGTAGCCTTAGCTTGGAAAATGATCCTTTTCCCAGAGTTGCAGGCATGCAGGATATAAATGAAATCGAATCAAATTATCCATTCAGTCATATCCGACCCTTGGTGATTCCATAAGCCAGCTCTCTCCATGATTTCCGATCTTGTACAGCTTCTTTCAGTTGCTTTAAATTTTGGCCTGTGTCTGCTTTGATTACATCCAACCAGTGTGTTCTGTGGTGTCGTCTTTTGCCACTGACCGTTCCAAGCATAACATCTTTCTCCAACTATGTTGATCTCATGACATGACCAAAGTAACTAAGTCTAAGTTTTGTTATTTTTCCTTCTAGTGACATGTCCGGTTTTATGCACTTCAACACTTCTTTATTCGTTATCTTTGCAGTCCAAGGGATTCACAAGAGCCTCCTCCAACACCATAGTTCAAAAGAATAAATTTTCCTTCTATCCAACTTTTTCATCGTCCAACTTTCACAGCCATAAGTAGTTATGGGAAACACGATAGTGCGGACTAGTCTACACTTAGTCGTCAAGCTAAGCAAATGAGTTGAGCATTTTTATCCCTTGGGTAGGGCTACACATATAAAAACCGTCTTCTACCACAGATCTAATCTGTATGTACATACTGTATGTATTTACAAAAAATTGCCCACTCACAAGAGACCAGACACTTTACAATAACACAAATATAAAAACAAAAACATCTGGTAAGGTCAGATGAAATGATAGACCACATCTGTGCTAACTGCTGTCCACCGCTATATAGTTTATGCATTATGTTGCAGCAAATGGAAGAGATTTGGAAAGGAAAATATGAGGACATTCAAACTGAGTTTGTCCAATCCTTACATTAGTGGTAGAGAGCATAGGAAATTTCAGAAAAAATGTTTCTTGAGAATAAAATATTTATCCTGTTTCCTTTGCTTTTTCCCCCAGAGCATTTATATCACAAGCTTCTGCAATAATGCATCTTCCAGCTGAAATTGGTAAGTTCTTTGAATGTATAGCATGTCAATAGTTTGTACCCTGAAAGGAGCAAAGTAATCATATTCTGAAAACTGCCATCCAAATGCCTTTATAAAGGAAAGGGCAAAATACCCCTCCCTGCGAGTAAAAGAAGTCTTAAACCTGGTATTTTTCTTGTAGGGCTAACTTTTGGCTTGCAGGAAAACTACTGTTGTGTCTAGAAATGGAGACCTGCTTCTCAGATGTTGATGAAGATTCTCAGTCATCCAGGTGGAATTGTCTGTAGGTTGAGTCATGGCAACTGGATTTCTTTCTTTTGGTTGAAACGTTTCGCTGCTTGTCCAAGTAGTGACTGAAGAAGCTACTTGGACAAGCAGCGAAACGTTTCAACCAAAAGAAAGAAATCCAGTTGCCATGACTCAACCTACAGACTGCTTCTCAGATCTGACTTGATAAGACCAGACTTGAAGGCTGCTAAAATGGCGTGCTTTACCGCATAGCTTTTACACTCAGTAATATCAATCAAGCAGAAAATTATAGAATTTTATAACCTGAAAAAGTGTTTATTTGGGGGTTTTGGACGTGGATGCAAACACAAACACAAACATCAGAATAAACAAGAGATTCCATTGAAGAACGCCAGAGGGCAGTAGAAGAATTGTATTTATTAAAAGTTCCCTTAAAAGCAAATAAATGTTGGCCATTGGAGAAGGTGAAAAAAAATCCCAAACTTATTTTAGGGCAATACCTTTAATAGGCCATCTCAAAATTTACATTGCACATTTAAAAAAAAATCTTGAGTTGGCAAATTGCAAGTATTAAATTAAAACAGATGAGTAATATGTGGATCTTTTAAAAAATATATTGACAGAGCAAGAAAGAGAAGAAGACAACTAGATTTAAGGGATTCAGGTGCCTAACCTATATTATGCAAGCAGACAGATGAAAATCTATCATATAGTTAGATCTAGACATTTACTTAATCTTTCTGCCTGAATCAATAATAAATGCATAATAAACATCCAATAATGTTCTTTAAAGCAGGGATGGAACTGCTGAATCTGAAACAGCCCACCAGATCTTTTTGGACTCCAGCACCCATCATCTCCAGCCAGTATGATCCAATCTGAAGAGAGGTGGAGTCCAACAACATTCAATAGGCATGGACAAAGGCAGTGGGGGATTTATGACGACTCGGGTGAGGAACCACGGTGGGAAGAAAAGTCTACTTTCTTTTCCCTACCTGGTGCCCTCCAGATGTTGCTGGTCCTTCATAATTCTCAGGAGAATACATTTCAATTAAACATTAGGAGAAACTTCTGGTGGCATGTGGTATCTTGACAATGGGAGGCATGAAAGCCGGCTGGGTGACCTTGGGCCAGTCACTCTCTCTCAGCCCAACTCACCTCACAGGGTTGCTGTTGTGGGGAAAATAGGAGGAGGAAGGAATATTGGGTATGTTCGCCACCTTGAGTTATTTATAAAAATAATAAAGGCGGGATTTTAAAAAATTAAATAAATAAATTTATTGCTTGGAGCAGTTAATGGATAGCCATATTTTTAGAATATTCTGTCTCTGGGTTCTCTACACTGGGCCAGGGTTGAGCAGCCTGGCTCCCTTGAACTCTGTGATTCTATGCCATCAATCAGTTGCCCAGGGAAGAGACAAGGAGTTCTCAGTTAATAGGTTTCCATATCCACCACTGAAAGCAGCAAGTGACATAGGAGTTTGTGCTGGAAGGTCAGGTTTGCTAAAGTCAGAAATAGACCTCCTACCTTTCTATTTTAAAGTTATTTCACTGGCCCAGCTTTTTCACAGGTCACAGGTCAATTGTGCACCACTTTCCAGAATTTGTTTTCCACTGCTACTTAAGGAGGCCTCAAGTTTCCAGATTTCATGCAGCTGTTCTATCATTCATTCATTCATTCATTCATTCATTCATTCATTCATTCATTCATTCTTCTCCTCCTCCTTTTTCTTCTTCTAGGAGATTACACAGATTTCTACTCCTCTCGGCAACACGCTACAAATGTTGGTTTGATGTTTAGAGGAAAGGAGAATGCGCTGATGCCCAATTGGTCAGTAGCTGTCTTTCCCTCTCTGTACAAGATATGAGGAACATATTAGGGTGGCTTGGGTGAAAATCTGGAATAATTTATTGTCTGCATTCTAGGTGCTTAGTGTTTGAAGGTGGTGACCTTTAGGTGGGGCCAGGACAAAAAGTGGAATAGTTTTGATATAATTATAATTTAAACTTTATTTAATGGAAGTTGAATTAAATTAATGTTTTGAAAATCACAATTGGATGGCAATTCGGTGTCCAATCTATGGACCACAAAAATAAAACAATGTATAAATAAATAATATTTGGGGCCAAATTTTAGTTTTTTGTGGTCCACAGATTGTGCAGCCTGATCTCCATCTCCATCTCCATCTCCATCTCCATCTCCATCTCCATCTCCATCTCCATCTCCATCTCCATCTCCATCTCCATCTCCATCTCCATCTCCATCTCCATCTCCATCTCCATCTCCATCTCCATCTCACAGCCTGATCTCTCTCTCTCTATTTTATATGGTGCTGCCTCCTTGGTTTCTAAATGACTCACAATAAAATCCTTTAAAAAGCATTGCAGAAAACATTGAAAACGACAACCTATAAAATTAGAAAAAAGAAAACCATCATGTGGCCTCTATCTTCAATACTGTCCCATCATTTGGGTGTTTCCTCTAAATTGCATTCTCTCCCCTGAGGGCCCATTGAATTTGGAAGGACAATGGGGGGGCATTCTCATGTGGGGGGCAAATTATTCCACAGCAAGGGAGCTGCCATTCAGAAGGCTTGCCTTCTTGCATTCTTTCCCATCGAAGAGGAAGCCTGGTCTGGTTCTTGTGGCCTACATGGAATAGATGTGCAGATTCTACCTGTCTCAGACAATTCCATAGATAATGAGATATACAGTACCTCCAGAGAGAATCACTGAAATGTGCTTTTAACCTGGATTGATGACACATGTTTTCCAAGGCTGCATCTACCAGTTGGGTACCATGGACGTGCTTCCTCTGTTGTCATATCTGGGACCTCCATCAAAAGACCAGTGGGCCAAATCTGTCCTAATGACAGTGAGTCTTTTAGGTTTCTACTTGCAAGTTTCAGTACTTATTGTTCTTGTTTGAATGAAAAAACACATTTACAAATTCTGTTTAAATCACAGGTAAATGTCCACATTTCGCTGCTTCCAAACGTTTGGACATTGAATTAGAAATGGTAATGTTGCATTTTCTTACATCCTTTCCTTTCTCTTTTCATTGCCACTATCTACACCCCTTCGCCTTTTTTAAAAAAATTGAATACATTTCCATCCTGCCCTTCAGTTAATACATTCATACACACACACCACATATGGCAACAACTTGATTTAAATTAATTAAAGTAATAAAAGCATTTCGTAAACATGACAATTTGAAACAGCAGGAGAGCAAAGGCATCCATCCTGGGGAGAGGTAAAATTATAAAGTCATTTCTGGATCCCCTTTTGTACAACGTACCGGAGTGTGGTGTGGGGAACAGAAGGAGATCCCAGAAATGCCAAGACCCAGATGATTGATTTAAGGCATTTCCAGAGCTGGCTTGGCAGTGATTGCAGAAGAGGATCAGAAAGTAGATGTTGCTTCACTATTCCATTCCTGCCTGTTGAGGTTTCTGATCAAGAATTCTCAAGAGCCCTTCCATTTTGCCTCAAGGTCAGTTGTCTGACCATATGCTTTAGATATGCTTTTCTGATCTGCCTGACAAGGTTTCCTTCTACCATTCCAGGCATTTTTCGTAGGGCCTGGAAACAAGCTTGGAGTTCCTATCCCCATTGGTGAAGCTCACAAGCACATCTTTGGAATGGTCCTCATGAATGACTGGAGCGGTAATGCACTCTCAATCTTATTCCTTTGACAGTAGACAATATGCTAATATAAGGCAGCACTTAGAAGATTTGCTCAAGAGAATAAAGTCCACTTCTATAACTGACAGATGAAGAAGTTAGTTACTAGTTCCTTTGCCATCTTCTTTTTTTAAAAAAATACAGTATCAATCAATCATTGATTGACAGTATGTTAAAAAAAGATCTTGTGGGACAGAGAACATGGTAGGAACCATCAAAGGTATCTATGGGCGCATTGCTTATATCTGTGTGAAGAGTTAAATAATTGTCACGGCCACTGGGAATTCCAATAATTCTTTATTTATTATTTATTTATTTATTTTTATTTATTTTATTTATTTATTTTATTTATTTATTATTATTTTTATTTATTTATTATTTCTAACTTATATCATATGGCTCTGCCACCTCGCTTGGGACGGGATGAGTAATAGTTCTTCCTGGGGATGGCTCGCACCGTAAATAGTTTGGTTCGTAAACTTCACTTACAGCCTCTTGGATTTTATATTTTTATATTTTTAATGATTGTATAAAGTATTTTATATGTTTTAATTGCTGACTTGGTTGTAAACCACCCAGAGTCCCCTTGTGGGGGGAGATGGGCGGTGATATAAGTTAGAAATAATAAATAAATAATTCTTTATAAAGCTTTAGCTTATGATACCGAGACATTTAGTTTTGGTGTTGTCTCTATCTGTAATTGGCTGAGCTTCTGTGATGTGGAGCATCCTCTATTGCAGGGCTTTCCAAAGTGCTGCCGCTGGCGACACACCACTGGCGGCGGCAGCACGCGCGCGCACGGTGGCGGCGCAGGGGGCGTGCGGCGGCGCGGGGGGGCGTGCGGCGGCGCGCGCGCACGGTGGCGGCGCGGGGGGCGTGCGGTGGCACGCGTGTGCATGGCGGCCACCGTGCGCGGGCATGCCGCCGCTTCCGGGTGGTGTGGCGACACACCACGCTGTGTGTGGTGACACACTTTTGTGTCGCGACACACAGTTTGGAAAGCTCTGCTCTGTTGTGTCTAATTGCCATTGACTGTGTTCAAGTACAGTTTCAAGCTATTATTTCTACTGAAGATTTTTAGATAAAGCTTGATTTTTTTTTATATTAGCAATCATGTACATAGATAGCTTGGTGTGTTCTAAAAACTGAATCTATGCACTCAGAAGCAAGCACTCCTGAATTCAATGGAGCCTATTTCTAGGGATCTATGCAGAGGTTTGGAAATCTTTAAAAATGTGTAACATATTATGTGCTGCTCTCTCTGTGAATATCCATGTTCATGTTCTTTCTCTGATATGATGGATTCACCAACGAATCAGGGAAGTCTTTTAGGCACAATCGTGATGTGAAAATGATTTCATCCTGAATGTTTCTCTGCTTTTTTTTTTCCTTTAGCTCGTGACATTCAGAAGTGGGAATATGTCCCCCTGGGTCCATTCTTGAGCAAGAGTTTTAGCACCACTATCTCTCCATGGGTGGTCACCATGGAAGCTCTAATGCCCTTTGTACTGCCAAATCCCATCCAGGTTAGTACAAAGTGTAAACACATGGAACTCCACAATGAACTTAAAGTAGTCATGATACCTGGCCCTATCACTTTTGGGAGATACTGTCTCCCCAAAATTCAGCTTGGCTTCATACAATACACTAACCCAAAATGTGTTTATATATATACATAAAATAAAAATATAAAAATTCCCTCCTTACCCCTATGGGTGGTACGTGTCTTCCTCAACCTCGGGTCCTGCCCCCAGAGGCCTGGGAGTTTGAGGGTTCTGCGCAGTATCTTAGCTGTTCCTAGCACTGCACTCTTCTGGACAGAGAGCTCTGATGTTGCTCCTGGGATCTGATGGAGCCACTTTCCCAGCTTAGGAGTCACAGCCCCGAGTGCTCCTACCACCACTGGGACCACTTTGGCCTTCACTTTCCACATCCTCTCTAGTTCCTCCTTCAGGCCCTGGTACTTCTCCAGCTTCTCATACTCCTCCTTCCTGATATTTCTGTCACTTAACACCACTACATCTATCACCACCGCTGTCTTTTGGTCCTTGTCTAATACCACAATGTCTGGTTGATTGGCCAGTACCTTACCTTTGTGATGACCAGACATATACATATACATGTACATATGTATGCACACATGTATACATATGTACATAGCCGCCTAGAGCCCTCCATTAGGGAGGGGATAGGCGGGGTATAAATAAGATACATATACATATACATATACATATACATATACATATACATATACATATACATATACATATACATATACATATACATATGGAGATTTTAATATTAAGTAATTAGCTTAAGATTGAAACTATTATCATGTAACTAATGCTTTGATGTGAGTCACACATTTTTTTTCTTTGTCTAATATTATACTTAACTTTGGATGGAAAGCTAAATAATTCTATGCTTGAAATATGGACATCTAAATTGTAATTAATACTGTAGCTTGAATCATGTCAACTGGATTTCTATTTTCTCAGTGGAAACGTTTCGCTCCTTATCCAAGAAGCTTCTTCAGTCTGAGCAAAGTTAGACTTCACTATCAGGTCACAAGTTCTTGCCCAGTAGAGGTCTTTTGGTGGGGAGAAGATTTTTTTTAATGTACTAGCCTATTAATTCCTTTGTTCCTAGAGACCATCCAGTTAGATAGAAAACACACTTTATTTTGGTGTGGGTCTGTGGTGGGTTGTTTTTTTTAAATGATTAGTACTCTAACTCCCAAGTTTGATGTTAGAGAGAATGATATTCTTATATTCTTTCAAGGACCCCAAGCCCCTGCCTTACCTTTGTGATGACCAGCCTTATACTTTTGACGTAAACCTCTTTGTTGCTATTAAAGGTATGTACGGCGTAGTTCCGAGTCAGTTTACAACTTGTGGAGCTCCAAAGGAGCAAATTCATAAGACTAAGATAATGACATGTGACTTGATTACATGGATGATACAATCTTGTACCCATGTACTTTTTCGTTGAGAATGGAGAAAGCTCTCCTGTATCCAAGTAGTTGATTTGACCTCAGAGGTTAGGATTCTTGCTTGCAGCCACCTCCACCCTGCTACTACCTAGATATATGTCAGCCCTTTGAGGTTGTCCAGACAAGAAGCACAAACCATGAGTACTAACACTACCTTTAATGTAAGGTTATAGTAATAGAATCTTGCAGGTCTGAAAGTATTTCTTCCCTCCTTTCCTTTTACTCTCCAGAAAACTAGAGAGGGTCCCTTCTGAGATGCTTCCCATACCCCTTTTCCTTCTGTGGGCTGAGATACCTTTTGCATGACGGTTGTCTAATCTGTGGCTTTTCCTCCTGTCTCCCAAGGTCATTCCCACAGACCATTGCAATATATTAGCCACTGTGTGAATCTCAGATGGGAGTCATCAATGTTGCCCTGTAATTATTAAAAGAAAAACACACTGCAAATGTAATTAATTTGTGCTTATGCAGATTAAAATTAAAGTTCTCTGGTGCATGTATTTGATCATGTTAAAAATGTAGAGTGGGCACAGACTTCCTTTTGTTTCCTTGACAACATTTCCTTGCTTTCAGGAGATGGTATGAGCAAGCCAGTTAACATTTGCAGGTCAAACTTTAAGGTAAGAGAAAAAGTTATTATAATCTAATCTATCATATGGAAATATCATATGGAAAACTGATGTATGTCCAGTAGTCTATATGGCTATCATTCTCCTTCTTTATACATAGTACATGTATTGGACCATGAAACAGCAGCTAACTCACCATACTGTTAATGGTTGCAACATCAGACCGGGAGATCTTTTGGCCTCTGGAACTATTAGTGGACCAGTAAGTATTGAACTGAGCATACTGTTATCAAAATATTTTCATTAAAAAGGGTAAGACTTTTAAACCTGATGTGAGGAACCTAATAGCCATAGAAATAAAGCCATCCAGGTTTTAAATCTGTACCAAAATGCGTCTCAATAGGTCCTTTGTAATCTCCAGATTCAGGCACACCAGTAATAATAATTGGGACATAGCAGAACTTGGAAATCTCAGTTTTTAGCATTAGGAATTGGGTTCTCTTTGCTGCTGCAACTAAGTATGGTAGATAGAGAAAGGTAGAAAGTGCCACCAGGACTGCTTTCCTAGTTATAACCATAGTCGGTATCAAAGCCTTAGACCAGTGTTTCTCAACCTTGGCAACTTTAAGATGTGTGGACTTCAACTCCCAGAATTCCCCAGCCAGCTGGGAATTCTGGAAGTCCACACGTCTTAAAGTTGCCAAGGTTGAGAAACACTGCCTTAGACTGTGGTATATCAGGGGAACATGGAGCCATGGGAAATGTAGTTCTCCATTTCCCAGTATCCCCAGATGCCATTGCTGCAGACCCTGCTGCAGTCTTTATCAAGATTGGAGCCTTCCTGGTGCTTCACTTTCTGCATCTGGAAAATACAGTAATGCAAAGTAGAGAGAAGATAGAAAGAGTGGCAGGTTTTTCTACCAGAAAAAGTAGAATTTAGATATGTCTTAATTAGAATTCTTTTTGGAAGTTTTTGTTCTGTCACTAGGTTCTGAGGTTTTATAAGCTTTAGCTTTTTTTTTTTTTAAAAAAAAACATTCTCTAGGCTATCACATCTTCCAGATAATAAAATATTAAATTTTGGTCAAGGATTGACAGCTGCTTTTTTCAGAGTTTCACTCTTCAAATCCCAGGGTGGCCTTAATTTCTGAAAAACAGAGACAACAGTTACATAGCAAACTGATGCTTGGTTTTCTTGTTCTGATTTCTGCCTTTGAAGGAACCTGAGAATTTTGGTTCCATGTTGGAACTGTCCTGGAATGGGACAAAAACTATTGATCTTGGGAATGGTCAGTCCCGAATATTTCTGCAGGATGGAGATGAAGTCATTATGACAGGTAAGCAAGTGTGAGTGTAGACAGTGAAAGCAAGGGGAGAACTATCACTTCCAGTGTTAACATTCAGCTTCATTGGTCTGCTACTGACCTCCAGCACACAATCGTCCAATATGCATGCCAAGAATACAGTATGTTGGGATGGGAGGAATGGGAATGCATGTAAAGGAGAGAATGAAATGGAGTATACCAGGAAAGGGCAGTTTTTTAAATTGGTTAACAATTGCCGATACAATCTTTCTAATTCTTTCAGGCTACTGTCAGGGAAACGGTCACCGCGTTGGTTTTGGTGAATGTTCTGGGAAAATTCTCCCTGCCAGGCTGATCTAAGAAGATGTCCTTGAGAAAACATAAATAATGGAGAAGTTTGAAGATATTTCTACCTTTGTTTGACATAAAGAAATATAAAAGCACTATGTCTGTTACAGTTTTCTCTTTTTTTAGGCAGTGTTTTTAACAAACACTTTTTTTGGGACTTACAGACTCCTGATTTCTTGATATTTTGATGACAAATATATTTTAGGAATGCAACAGCAATAATGTGTCAGGTTCTCAGTGTTGCATTTCACAAGTCTAGTTTCATAACTTCATTTCTAAAAATTTAAAAAAATTAAAATTTTAAAATTCTAAAGTTTTCCATCGTCCTACACAGGCAGATGTGAGCTCATCTTTAGACATGCAAACTAGCTGAAAAACGCTTTAAGTATGTACTGAATAGTTCTGCAAAGAATTCCATTATTTTTCTATTCTTCCCCCCAACCTCTTAGTCCACATAGAGATATACACCAGTTAGTTAAGGCTAACCAAGCATCTGGTGAAAAATTGACCCATCCTGATTTATGTTCCAATAAATCTTTAAGTGTCATAGAATTTATTTTGTTCACCATGTTCTTTCACAGACCAGCTGCTTATCATTGGTCCGTGGGCATCTTTGGAATTTTGAGAACATGTGGGTGCATTCACAAAATGGCTGCTGTGGTGGGTGTGGCCAGTGACAAAATACCCATTTGCCAGAATGGAAACAAGGCCCACAGGATGCTGTCTATCATCCCAGTGGGACAAAGACATTCCTGCCAATACATTTGATGCTGAAGGCTAGTTCTTTTATTTCTTTTGTTTTCCTTTTCTTCAGTGAGAGCTATTCCATCATTATCAGGAGCTTTTGTAGACCCCTATTTATGGATTTCCACATTCTAACCATTAAATATACAAAGGAGAACTGTTCATATGGATGCAATGCCAAAGTGCCACAATTTCAATTCAGGGTATGCTAGAATTACGCCCAGATATTTGCAAAGCAAATTTCTTTGCAGTCCTGATAGGACCTCATTTTGTAAAAAAAGAAGGCATCAAGGCAAAGATCTCCACAAGTCCTCTGAAACGAGAAGCCACTCTGTTGCGTGGATTGATCAATGGTGTATGGGTATGTGTCTGTGAGTCACTGGCATCTCTAATGTAAGGATGCAAAAGTGGTTTGTGGGCTACATGCTGCCTTTTTTTGCAGCCCCTATATTGGATTGTGCTCAGGTATAAAATGGGCTAATCCAGCAAATCAAATTAAGTTTATTGTGCAACTGTCCCCATGGGATCAAAAGTCAGAAATTGGACCTCATCCTTGGATGTGGTCGAATACCCTTCTTATTGCAGAGGCAATAAAACAAGGCTGATATGCTTTACTTGATAGGAGGGAGGGTTGAAGCAGAGCTACAACTGTCAAGTTTGCACATCTCTGCTGACTCTTTGATTGGTTTTTCTAAATTATGCCAAAGGAATAAAATGAATCTTTCTATCCCGGAGCATTTGTTTGGATGATGCACTGGCTGCCTGAAATAATTTACAGTACTGCATATGAAGGGGGCGTGATGGCTCAGCGGTTAAGACACCAGGCTTGTCGATCGGAAGATCACAAGTTCGGAGGAATCCCTAGCCCCGCGTGATGGAGTGAGCTCCTGCACTAGCCCCAGCTCTTGCCAACCTAGCAATTCGAAAGCATGCAAATGCAAATAGATAAATAGGTACCACTTTGGTGGGATGGTAACTGCATTCCGCGTGCGTCATGCTGGCCACATGACCGCGGAAGCCTCTTCGGACAACACTGGCTCTTCGGCTAACAAACGGAGATGAGCACCGGCCCCTAGAGTCGGACATGACTGTGCAGGGGAACCTTTACCTTTTAACTGCATATGAATGGGACAAACCTGAAGTTCAGTTCAGAATTAGCATGGAAGTTCTTCTCAGATATACTGGCAAAAAATATCAGTATCAAAAGTGAAAATCTTTTTATACTGGCACAGCCCATTTTATACATCAATTGTGCAAACAGTGTGATAGAAGTTCCCCCAAGTGTAAGGGAAGCAAACCTGTTATCACTGTTGGAAATCTGGTGTGTGCAAACCTCTCAATCATTGGTTGATGCAACATCATTCTTCTCCCCTGCCCCAAAGTGGGGCTGTAGTTACTTTATTTACCAGCCTAGAAAGTACTCAAAGGAACATGAAGTGGTACAGAGCATCCTGGGGTGCTAGAGAGAGTTTTGGACAGCAACTTGACTAGTTTGCTGTCTTAAAAATAGGTGTTTTATGACTGGCTGTGCTCATCACAGTAGCAAGTTTGGAAGGTTGCCCATAGCATGCTCTCCAGATTCTGAACATGCCCATTAGCCTCAAAAGATTGGAGAAACACTCTGATCTATCTGACAATACTCAGATTCCCCTCTATCTGTTTTTTCTCCACTGTGGTTTTGCTCTAGCTTCATGTTTTATTCCCATTCTTCTAATTCATTATTGAGTTTTCTCCACATTTTGCTTCAGGCACCCAGGAGAACATGTATTCCTCCCTACCCTCCCTTTCTAAAAATCCTCACAACAATCCAGTCAGTTGGCTATGGATAGATTTGAACCAAGGATTCTGTAATTCTGATCTATTCAGGTCACCTATTGCCTTCTATGAGAACACATCAACTGATGAACAATGAACAAATGGGGATGTGCATACAATGATCTAATAAAAGGACACCAGTACATTCATGTTGTCCTGTTGAAGCTGTTTATTGTATTTGGCAATACATTTGCTGCAAGTATTTTCTGCTAGGCATTTCCATCTTGAAGAGCAACATCCTTGGTATGGTAGACTAGTTTAAGACTTAAATGTGACGTTGCTTTACTGAAAATCAAACGAGCAGAGGCACTTTCTCTCATGCAGTTTGGAATCACCATCCCTAAAGCTGCATCCCTTTGTGGTTAAAGGTGGACAGCCAAGCTCTGTGCATCACAGAAGGGTTTTTACACAGGGTCACAACTGGAAGCATCTGTATTTGGAAGACCACACTGTGCTGTTTCTGTCTTGCATGCGTTGTCCAGCTGGAAATGAAACTTGTACTACCTTGGAAGAAGGAAAACGGGATTTAGAAATAACTACTGGCAGCTATTGATAAGGATTACCTTTTTTTTCTTTCCCTGCAAGGGCACCTCTGTCTTGAATGGCAGCCTGTGAAGATAAGCTTGGATTGGAAAGGCTGACCTGTTACATTTCTGTCTGCCCAGCTGCAGTTAAACACATCAAAACTCTGTTAGGATAAAAGTTGACCACTCCTGACTGCTGAGAGCAGGAACCAATATTTATGATTTCAGTTGAAATAATTATTTAAATCAGAGGTGCATAACCTGAATCTGTAAATTCTTGAGTGTGGCCTACAGAGAACCTTCCATAATTGCCACCAAACCGTAATTTTATGGAAGATTGTTTAATACATGGAGAGTAAGGATATACTAAGGGGCGTGGTGGCTCAGCGGGTAAGACGCCAGGCTTGCTGATCGGAAGATTGCAAGTTCGGAGGTTCGAATCCCTAGCCCTGCATGCAGAGTGAGCTCCTGCACTAGCTCCAGCTCTTGCCAACCTAGCAATTCGAAAGCATGCAAATGCAAGTAGATTAATAGGTACCACTTCGGTGGGTAGGTAACAGCGTTCCGCGCGTGTCATGCGGCCACATGACCGTGGAAGCGTCTTTGGACAACGCTGGCTCTTCGGCTAACAAACGGAGATGAGCACCGGCCCCTAGAGTCGGACACGACTGCACAAATGTGCGGGGGTACCTTTACCTTTACTTAAGGATATTAGCTGGATCTAATTAATATAATATAACCTTATTAATAATAAATTGACATGAACCTACAAACAAATTGAGTTTTTTTGTGGATCCCATGCACTGTTTGCCCTACGTGAGGGAAGGATGAAACCCTCAAGCCCTACTCAAATGCTAAGCATGGCCCTTAGTCTGAATGAAGTTATACACATCTGATTTAAATGCAGCCAAAGTGTTAAGTACAGATTACTCTCGAGAAAGCTTGAAAGAGAGTTCTAGTACCCAAAGAGCATTTGTGCTACTTGATGAAATAGAGTCCTAATAACTCCCTCATTAAAACCTGGAAGAGAGAGCATAGCAATAGACCAGAAGGGCAAGGTGAAGAATTCAAGTAGATCTGCAGGGAGCTACAATCAATGTGCTCTCAAAAATGTCTCCATTGCCATAAGGATCTTGGTGAAGATGAGCCAGGTTAAGTGCTTTCATCCTGGTAGGGTGGCCACCTGGACTGTGCTTTCCTGCACCAAGTACTTGGTTGGTCCAAGTTGCAGAGTGCTCAGGGCCCACCTTTTCCCCAAGCCCTTGTGTTGGTCAGTCATCCAGGTGCTGTTCCTCCCATGTGGATGTTGGGATGGCGCTGTAAGGGTCCATGATCACTTTGGCACAGCGGATAATCATGACGATGAGAAAAAGGCAGAGGAAGACAAAGCATGCTAAGGTTAGTCCTTTGTCCACATCGACAAAGGCAGGTTCGGGTGTTGGTCCTTCCATTGCTTATGTCTCTCCACATCAGGGTTAATTCTTGCAGCTACCATGGTTTTTCTCCCTGCAGAAAGTGACAGTGTTTAACAAACAATCCACGCACAAACTTTAGAATTCTTTTTTAGAATGCAAGTTTACGGGTTTGTGCACTGATATACTTCTCCCCCAGCATTAAAATCGAAGACCCCAATATGCTTCATTAAGTTTCATCAGATTGGCAGGTCCCAGCGACAGGTCTTTTTTAGTGGTGGCCTTATATATCTGGAATCATTTCTTTCAAGATGAACGTTGCCTCAAATTAAAATCATTCCTGTTTCATTCAGCATTTTTAAAAATGTTGTTAGTGGCCCGGTTCCTATACACTGTTTTCAAAATCTGTTCCACCTACAGTTTTCCCAAAAGGGAGGATATAAAATAGAATAATAATAAATATGTGCCAAACTGCTTTGGGGATTGGGTAGACATAATTAATCACAACTGCTTGTGCTGCTCATTGTTCTGTTTTTAATAGACGTTAGATTGCTATTTTGATGTTCTGGAACAATTAATGCTCTGTTTTATTGCTCTTTTATTGAGAGCAGATTCTGGAATCCTCACCAGAAGAAAAACAGGTTAGGAATGTATTTATTAGGAGCATTTATCTTCTATCTTTCCATGACAAAAATAGCACTAATTCAAATTGCAATAAAATAACAAAAACGATACACTACAATGAAATCATTGTGGGTAGAAAAAAGGGAATGGGGCGAGTTACTCAATATATCCCAGTCAACAACAACAACAATAGTCTAAGAGTGTTTACTTTCAAAATTTCTTCCAAAGGAGGAGAGAATTTCAGAGAATTTCAAAGATGGCCAAAGAGCATGTGTGAATGTCCAGTCATTCATTAGATAATCTTCTATTCAACAGTCATTAACCTCTCTGGCTCCCTACATTCCCATTCAATGCAAATGAAAGATTTCAGGGGAGAATTTCTCTACTGTTCTGCCCCCCTCCCCAGAGACAGAAATATGAAGATCCAAGGAGGCTTCAGAGCACTGGAAAGACAAGTGGCAGAAAACACCAAAAATAGCATCTTTCATCACCTTCAACAACAAAAATTAGCTTTAAAAATATCACCAAGAGAAAGACAGGAAGATATTCTCAAAGATCCTAAGCACAAAGCAGAAAAATAATTAACCTTTTTTTTACAGGGGGAGAACCTTTCTGAATAATTGCAAGGCAGCTTTAGGCCCAGTATTATCTAACGCTGGAAAGTGCCAAAACTGAAAAGTGTCAAACATATCCCTGAAGGAAACACCACTGAGATGTGGCTACAGATGTGGCTCCATCATACGGTACAGAGATTCTAACATCTGCTCTCATTTGGGTTGTAACGGATGAATCTCCCCCTTTATGTTCGTCTTCAGCAGACACAATGGTTTCAGATGTTATTGGAGAAGACTAACCTGATGTCCAATATAGGCCACTTCTGGGTAAAATAGAATTTGTTGTCTGGAGCAAGTTGAAAATGAGACTCTGAAGGTAAAAGCATGTTTAAATGGTTAATTTCTTTCACAGTGAATGTGTGGTACGTGCTACTTCTGGAGTTGGTTTTAATCATGGAGTTGCTGGCAGGTGTTACTTCTGGAGTTGTTGGTTTTGGTGAATCATGTTTCCATCACTTCGCAGGATGTTCACACTTCCCAATGGGAAAGGGCTTTGGGGAAGAAGTTTCTGGGAATGCCTTCTCTTGGGATTTAACAGAAACCTAGGAAGATAGGGAGGCTGTAGACCCACAAACAGAGGATTGTGTCATGAAAGAAAGGACAGCTATAGAATCTTTTGACCACTCCGTTGCTAAACAAACGCAAGAACATCCTACTCCATTCATGAGACTTGATCAGAAATTCTCTTCTCCTTTGAAAGAAATCTCAAAAGCGTATTTTCTTTCATGTAATTGAAAGAGTACAGATAGAGCAAAAGGCAGGAACGTCTTTCTGCGGGGTAGTTTTACAATATCAGGCCACTTCTGTCAAATTAATTATTTTCTCACACAATCACTACATTTCTGATTATGCTCACACCGAGGGAAGGCCAGAATGTAACTCTCTATGCAGAAGATTCCAATTCAGTTCCCTGAATGTCTAGACAGGGCTGAAAAAATCCCAACCCCAAAATCTCCTGGAAATTCGTATAACTAAAGCAGAATTAGCTGGACTGAAAAAGTAACCCATTGTAAGTCAGGTTTCCACGTTTGTGAATATTTAAAAATGGCTAACAATACAAAAAACTGTCATTCCAACTGTCATTGGAAGCATTCTAGCTTTGAGGTAGCATCTAGGAAGAATATTACAAATAACTAATATTGAAACAGACACAAGGTGCTTAAATTCAAATGGAGTAGTCATGACCAAAAATATAAAAGAGGTTGAGAAGATTTTGTTTTCTTAATAATATGAAAATGCATCTTGATTACATTGCAAGTGTAGTTGAGGAAGGCTGTTACAGAGCAAGTCAAATCTTTAAAAAGCTGTTTTGATCCTAGCATTTCTGATAAAACTTACCCTGGATTTTGGCTTTGTTGCTCAGTTCCTGGAATATGGCAGCTTCACCAAGATTCAGGGAAACCGATACCTAGGAATAGGCATAGCATCATAGAGGCACCCTCTTAGGCTGGATGTCGCTTTTGTTTTGATTTATTTCATTTTAAATCTGTCTCATATATTCCTGCAATGACACCTTCATGTCAAACCTTTTGCAAAGATACTGGCTGGATTCACACATAGGTGCTAAGCATTGCCTTGTTAACCATGGTTTATTAAAAACAAGCATAACAGGTTGATTTCATACCACATAATAATAATAATAATAATAATAATAATAATAATAATAATATAATAATAATGTTATTATTCTATTCTATTCTATTCTATTCTATTCTATTCTATTCTATTCTATTCTATTCTGCCATAAACAGAAGTGCGTGAACCCAGCCACGGCTTGTGGCTTAGCATGTTGCAGAAATGCCCCCAAATACAGCTTATTCACAGTGAAGCAAACTTTGGCATAATGCAGTGTGCAAAGCCAGTCTAAGTGTACTTGTTGCATAGAGTTAGAGCCAAATGCCCCCAGGACTTGCATGGAACACAGTTATGGGTTCCATGGAAAGAGCTGTCATGGTTGTAATGGTCTGTGAGAATAACCTTGAGAGACAGGAGGAGAAGGAGCCACAGCCTAGGCAATGGTCAGACGAGAGATATCTCAGCCCACAGAAGGAATGGGGATGTGGGAAGCATCTCAGAAGCAGCTCTCCCTAGTTCTCTGGAAATTAAAGGCAGGGAAGAGGAGAAATGCTTTCAGACTTGCAAGATTCTGTTACTGTAACTTACAATAAAGGTAGTGTTAGTACTCATGGTTTTGGTTTCCAGCCTGGACTACCTTGAACGGCTGATATGGTAGCAAATTATTTCAATAGAAGAGAAGAAGGAAACCACACCCCCACCAACATTGGCAGGGCAAGCTACTGCATATAAACAGGCAGCAAACCCCGCACTCACCTACAGTAGTCGGGTAATGAAATGTCTGCAGGCAAACAACCAAGCTCAGAGAGCACCAAGGATTCCACAGCAAATTATTTCTCTTTCAAAGAAATGGAGGTTTCAGATTTTTAAGGACCTCTATGCTACATTTCCAACAGTGCAAATTGGACATCTAAGTTGAGAGATTGTGTTTCCCTATTCATTGCAGCAATTCCTTTGTTGCATTGTCCATCTCCACATCCCATCCAAGTTTTAATATCTCTTGAGTTTGTGTAAGAGCTGCTTAATTACCGGCCACCCATTCAATTTTACACCCATGAAGCAGCTTCTAATTTCAGTTTCAGGTCCATTAACCACCCAAGCTGCTATTTAATCATCTTGCAGTAGCTGTGAATATCCAACTTTGATTAAAAACAAAACAAAACACATTATCTTGTTTCTATGATTATGAAGTGATGGAGAAAGCAGCCAAATGACTTCAAATACCTGGACAGCAATATGTGGGAACTACAACTTCAACCAGTAAAAATTAATTGCCCTTTTTCAGAAAAGAAATGGGCCCCTTTAGGGAGCAGTATGGAGTCCTCTTGTTTGGCTGTAGCTCCTTTTGTATATTTTTACTTTTGTATATTTTTCCCTTTTACATATTTTTCTGAGTCAATTCCTTTTGTTAATTATGTAATTTGGAAAGCCACATTGACTTTTACATACCCCATTTAATTCATGACAGTTCTCTTGCTTCAAGACATCATGGCTTCCCCAGTATGTTCAACACGTGTTTTTGTTTTTTGCTTCAAACTGGAGTAAAAAAATATTTATGGAACAGTTTCAAAGTGGATTTTTACAAATCAGTAGTCTGCAAAGGGAACACTTAGCAAGGAAGGGTCTTTTGTGATTCTCTGGAAATGTGTCATAAGATTTGATGGCAGGGGTCAAAATTATCAAATTTGGGGTTTTTTTCCCCCTCCAACATTATATTAATTCAATCCCCCATTTTTTTCTCTTTCCTTCCCATCTAATAAACATGCATTTTTGTACATAACTATTTCATTATGCATTTTTGTTTTTAAAATATGCAGTGCAAAATTGGCATATAATTACTCTGTGTGTGTGTGTGTGTGTTTGTGTGTGTAGTAAGTTATTAAATTTAGAGTAAAATGCAAAGAAAATCTCAGGATTTAGCTTTACTGCATCTCATGGCCATTTGCTACATTATATCTCTCCTGCTGCATAGATTTGATTTGATTTATAACAGGTTTGTTTTAATCATTAGATCAGTGTTTCTCAACCTTGGCAGCTTGAAGATGTGTGGACTTCAACTCCCAGAATTCCCCAGCCAACCATTTGAACTGGTTAGGCCATCAGTGAGGAACCTAAGAAATAGGACATTCACATACAGAGTCAGACCTGTGGTCTATGTAATACAGTCAATTCTAGCTAACCACAGGAAGGCATTTTTCCAAATGTTCCTGGAGATGCTAGGATTGATAATGGAATTTCTTGATGCAACACATATGCTCAACTATTGAACCATAGCCTATGGCCTCCCACTCCATCAAATTGGAATTATCTCTGTGGCATAGGATACAGGATTACACTCAGTCTTTCCAAAGCATCTCTCCCACCACAAAAAATAATCCCTTACATTTTTGTTAGTGGGATACCTGAAGCCACACTGAGAATGTGTAGAGAAAAGTTGGAGTTGCATTTTTCAGAGCAACTGATATAGCTGATCATATGGTCTGATATCTGATACTATGAAGATGTACTGGGCCTGTTTTGCACAAGCTATACAGAAATGTACAAGACGCTGCAAAGGGTTACTAGCATGACTGACTTTCCTTTCCTTTCCCAGCGCCACTTATATCCACCCCTTGCAAATTCTTTTTTGCAACCTAACATGCTAAATCAGGTTGAGGTTGACAGTTAATGAGATTAAACATAGCTAATGACTGTTCATTATGTTCAGATTAATAGACTGGAAAAAAAAGAGTAGGAAATTAAAATGCTTTTAAAACAAGCTTGGAAATCTTGCAGTTCCACCTTGATGTTACAACTGAATCAATACCTCTCAATGGGGTTGGAACTAGACTTTGGACTCCACATTTAAAATGTGGACATTTTTGAAAGTGCTGCGGCTAAGTGTTCACAAAACTCATTGTAAAAATTCTCCTTTGGCCAGAGCTGATGCACAGAGTTGTCATTCTCTGGCCGGTCAGAATGATTCATTTCAGTTGTACATTCTTGGGCACATATCACAATCAATCCAATGCTTGAATTTTAATAACTCTGGGGATAATTCATAATATATTTTCCATTCTCTATGATTTAAAAACCATTCAAGCATAAAGCTGGGCAGCCCATTACTTAAGTCCAGAACATGACTCCAGTTGCCAAGATTAACCTTTTCTCCTCTTGATATATGGTTTGTTTACTCTGTATAATATAGCAATATGGACAATATCCCAAGTCCATTTGGATCCCCCAGCTACAGTAATTTTGACCACTTTCTGCTAATAAGTATGGAACTGCCAATCAACCTTACTTAATGACTCAGTATTGCTTTGAGGTCAATTGCATCATGTGTTATGCTGAATATAAGGCCAGCTGACATTACTTTTAAGGGGTGCATCCTCTTCCCTGGTTTACTTCGCTTGGAAAAGTCCACTAGCTGGTGAAATTGTGTGTGTGTGTGTGTGTGTGTGCATGTTCATTTGCAAACATTCAGGTTTAATGTAGTGGAAGCACAGGCGAAAAGCTCTAGCTGACAGCCTAGGTTTCTGCTCCAAATCAGTTCCTGGGGATACAGCCAATGTCCTAAGCCATTCTAACACAGAACCCATTTGAATGAATAGCTGGAAACTCCACTGGACGTTTTCCCAAGCTATAAATCAGGTTGATTTTCTTTATTATGCTTTTAATGTCAACTGGCTGTTAAATAACCATCCCTGATGTTCCTTCTCAACAAGTGTAGTGGGAAAAATGCCATCAGTAGCATGAAAGCAAAGTTCCATTCAGAACTTCCTGCATGAGAATTTGAATGCACTGTTATATAGTGGGGGGGGATGGGGGGGAGTGGAATTCTGACTCATGTGTGACTTTCATTTGGGACATTAAGGGATTTGGGACAGAGTTCAAGTTTCCAAGGTTTCAGATAGGAGCTTATCCAGCACTATCTGGAGATGGCCAAGGTTGAAGCTGTTATCTTATCTTCCTGGATGATTACTATTCTGAGTAAGGGATAATATGTCTGGAATATGATATGTGGGGAATATGGTACAATAACAAGACTGACCTCCTGGTTGTCAAGAGATTCTCTGGAAGGCTTTTGGAATTGAAGATCTTCCTATCTGATGCAGGGGGAAGAACTGAGTCATCCCTCAGTCCTAGGAAGTGCTCCTGTTAGAGCAGAGAAGCCCAACTGATGAGCCAGAGTTTAGCTGTTTTGTACTTTTCAGCCATTTTAATACTTTGTATGACCTTCCCCATCCATCCCTTTGAGAAAAGCATGCACAGTAACAGGCATGGGAAATTACATTGCAAGCCACCTACCAAGCTAAAGTGATAAATTAGAGTCATATAGCTATCATGTTGCTCTGGCATCTGAGTAAAGTAACCCTAACCAGAGGGGATGAAAAACAACAGACCCGACTGATTTAAGTTTGCTTTTTGCTGCTTCCGTGATATACATCAAATCTGAGAAATGCTTGTTTTACTGATAAGAAATGCTTGTTAGGGAGACATCTGCTTGTTTTGATAACCTCTAACGCCACATGATGTTTGCTTGAGACCATGGGTATAAAAGCTGTTGGGATTTGATCAGGGCTGCGCCTGCTTTGAGGAATCATCCCCAGGTGCCTATTCTGTGCAGAATAAAGTTGTTCTAATCTCCACCCTTGGTGTGGGATTCATTGGGCCATGGCACACCAGGCATAAACCCAGCCACCCTGTGCATGAGTATCCATCTGAGGGCTTCAAAAGAGGAATCTCCTTGAGAGGGAAAAGCTACTTGAGAGGTTCAGCTCTCCTTGTGAGGACTTTCTGGTGTACAGTGGATTAGTTACAGCTGAGCCTTAAGCTGGCTGTAAAGACTATAAAACCTTTCAGTTCAAGATTGCTGGCTGGTATAGGCAGTGTTTAGTTTTGTGGTCAGGACTCTTCTTGGAGGTTGATGTGTTCTTATCACGATTGGTTCCTGAAACTTGTTGCTTTCCTGATTCACTCAGTACTTGATTCTTTTGCTTCGCATCTAAAATAGGATGTTGGGGATTTTCTTGCACATAAAGGGCATTTTTCTACTGCTCCGTTGTAGCCTCTAGGACAGTTATTTCTCAACCTCAGCAACTTTAAAATGGGTGGACCTGCTGGCTGGGGAATTCTGGGAGTTGAAGTCCACCCATCTTAAAGTTGCTGAGGTTGAGAAACACTGCTCTAGGAGATAGGTGGGTGGACAACTTATGGCCCCCAAATTTCCCATGATCCTGGTGACTGAAGACGGACAGTATGATTTTCTGCGATTTTGAGATGGGGAATATGTAAACATGGAAACTGAAGTTTTTTTAAAAACAACAGAAAACTTCCAAACATCCTGCCCTGTTTACAAGTTCAGTGTAGCTTATTTACATTGTAACACTTAACCCATTTCCCTGTTAAACGGAGTCCTTGGCCTCCATAAAGGATGCTGATGGATATTCTCTCCTTACCTCCACACGGAAATGATTTTTTAAAATAATTTTTATTAAAGATTTTTTAAAAAAGAAGATAAAAACTAATATAAAGTAAGAAAAAGAAAAGAAAAAGAATCAAAGAGAAAGCTAAAAGTGCAAGGAAGGGGGGGAAAGTAAAAGAAAAATAGAAAAGAATGAAGAAGGATATGAAGATCAGTTATAAGTACAATTATAAATTTATTTATTGATTTATTTTGATTATTTAAATTTATATCACCGCCCATTTCTCCATACAAGGGGACTCTGGGTGGTTTACAATAAATTCACCTCTTACTTTATGGTTACAACATAACTCTCTTCTTTCTATAATCTATCTTGTCTAATCATTAAAACCATAAATCAGAAGTTCATTTTTTCTGTTTTAAGCCACACAGAAATGAATTAAGACGTTCAAGTAAAAAGAACTTCAGTGGGATTTACAGATGTGGGGAGTTAGCAACTTTTTTTTTTAGTTAGTATATTTGCAGTGGTAGAGCTCTTTCTAGGAATAAGCTATGCGGAGTGGCTGAGTCAAGGTTAATGAGCTTTTAATGCCAAACCCCTCTAGTAATCCAGCCAGCACACTCTATCAGCCCGAGTGGTTTCTAGCACTGCTACTTTTCTCAAGGTGAAACGGGATAAAGGTAAAGGTTCCCCCCGCACATTTGTGCAGTCATGTCCGACTCTAGGGGCTGGTGCTCATCTCCGTTTGTTAGCCGAAGAGCCAGCGTTGTCCGAAGACGCTTCCACGGTCATGTGGCTGCATGACGTGCGCGGAACGCTGTTACCATCCCACCGAAGTGGTACCTATTAATCTACTTGCATTTGCATGCTTTCGAATTGCTAGGTTGGCAAGAGCTGGAGATAGTGCGGGAGCTCACTCCGCACGCAGGGCTAGGGATTCGAACCTCCGAACTTGCGATCTTCCGATCAACAAGCCTGGCGTCTTACCCGCTGAGCCACCACGCCCCTGATACCCCTTTCTTAAAAAGCCAAATTCACCTGGCACTTTAGCATCCAAAAAAGCTTGCACAAATCCTTGCAAGCAGGATTGGCATGTTGGTTTCTTTTGTGTTTTGTTGCGTTTGTGTGTACTTCGGTTAAAGATGAGGTTAAGCAGCTTGAAAAGAAAAGAGGGGAACTTTGAGGTCCAAATGGGTAGGTGATGCTATGGGAAAGGAAATCTTGGGTATAAGTTATGAAGATGGAAAGTCTTATAAAAGTGTGTGTGTTTGTTGGTTTTGAGCTACTTTAGTTTTTGTTACTAGACAAAATATACAAACCATTTTCCTGATCTTTAGGAACCCTGCTATTTATGGGACATCTATTATTCTTCTCGAGTGGATGAGGAAAAGCTGGCATGTGGGGAGGGAGGGAGGGAGGGAGGGAGGGAGGGAGGGAGATAGATAGATAGATAGATAGATTGATTGATTGATTGATTGATTGATCAATATTGATCAATATACATTATAGAAACATCTGAGAAGATGCAATGCATTTTTTTTGTATGGATAATAATTTTGCACACAGCTACCTATATATATACAGTATATATTTAGTTTTCCAATTTTCCAACTTATACCTATAGTCCCACTATTTTTCAACATTATAGCATTTATGATTTCACACATATACAACACACACATGTATTTTGTTTTTGGATGCTAACATCTTTGTTTCTGTTCCCTTGTTCAAAACTCCCTATTTTTCCCAGATGGATCTCTAAATAATTTCTTCCAAAATTCCCTCCATTCAGTTGCACCCCAAATCATTTGATCACTTTTATTTTTAATTCCATTCACTTTACTGGAAACTTCATGTTCAGCTCTCTTTATCCAGTTCCAAAGCAATTTTTAAAAACATTTCCAGCAAAGTCACTGCATTTTCTCTGCTGCTTTTGATCTCCACTGTTCCTTGTTAACATTGAATACCCTCTTAATATTGATAATACCGTGTTTGCAGGCGAGGGATGCTTACATTGGGTGTTGGCAAGTTCAGAGTTTCTATATAATTTGTTTTGTCCTCTTCCCATGTTTACCTTCTCTCTGTCAATCATTCGTTTGGAGATTGTTGGTTTTTATTGGTAGAATGGAAAGACTATGCTCCAACATAGGTATAGTTAACTTTTTCTTTCATTGAGTGGTTATACAGAAATCTTTCAGACTCCTAAGGAAGCTTTTAGCTGAAAATTCCAGCCTGTTATCACTTCAGTATGGAGTGTAAAGGATAACAGTAATTAAAACATTGGAGCTGTAAGCTGGTACAATGCAATGCTTTGCAAGCTGGGAATAACTGTATGGAGTTTGACTCGAGTAGATAACTAAGAACTGTGCTGGGTACATTCACTGGGTTTTTCCATATCCAAGCTGCACATATGTGCACACACATATAGATATGAAATGCATATAGATGCATGCATGCACATGTGCATTTTAAAAGTCAGAAATAGGATGGAAAGAACTTGAGGATTTTTTGTGTTTTCTTTTTAATGGAAGAATTATTTATAAGCTCCCAAGTGTGTTTCATAAACTTGAGGGAATCAGTTAAAAAAAGGAAAAGCAATTAAACCAAAACATGACCTCTTTCCTCTTTGTCAAGGTTACTGGCACATGCAATGAAAAGCAGAGAGGGGCCTGTTCTGGATTCGGTGTGCCTTCAGGCATCTCTATCTGAGCCAATGTTTTTGCTCTGTGTTTTGTCAGAGCGTATGTCAACACCACCCATCCTTCACCTGGGGCGAAGGTGTTCTGGTTAGTTTTACAAGCATATTTATGTTTTTAAGCTAGTCACACACAGAGGTGAAAGCAAAGTATGTATGTTCGCGTGATGGTGCTTTTGGTTACTAGTTTACTTTTAATACATCCAGGGCTACAGGAGTTGAGAGTTTGGACCAGGATTCTCCTGGAAGTACTTGGAATATAGTCCCAAAAGGTTTGCTAAAGCCTCTAAGAAGCCTTTGGGATGGGAAAAAGAAAAATTGAAGAGAGATCAAATCCTACGATAACATCTGAATGAATTAAAGATCAAGATTGTTAGAAGTAAAAGGAAGGAATATAAAGTTGGTTTGTTTGACCAAGGTTAAAATAAGACAAGTTTCTATAAAGCTCTGGTAACCCTTCACGGACTTTTTGCTGACACCAGGACTGAAAAGTTGATGATTTATGGATTTGCATATAGATAAGGGATGGGTAATGGAAGAAGAAATACTTGTTTGTAACCTTATAGGGGGTGAAGAATTATTAAGTTTGTTTATACTTGTTGTGACAAAGATTGGAAGTCACTTCTTTATATATTTATTTTCTTTATCTTACTTTCTTTTCTTTCTTTGCACTTTTTATTCTTTCTATTTCTCCTTCTTTCTCTGAGTTTACTTTGTATTTGCTTTTACTATTGTAATTAATATTTTCAGTATTTCTTTTCTTTCTTTTTTCTTTTTCTTTCCTTGTACTTTTCATTCTTTCTATCTCTTTTTCTCTCTGAGTTTACTTTGTATTTGTTTTCACTATTGTAATCGAATTTTTCAATAAAAACTATTTTAAAAAAGTAAAAAAGAATATAGTCCCAGTGCTGCCAGTTTGGCTAGCAAAAGTGCTGAGATCTGGGCTGTAAAAATTGAGATCACCACTGGATGGCAGCAAAGTTATAGAAAACTTGCTGCCATCAACTGGATGGCAGAATTTCTGCAGCCAGGATCTGGTAGCCCTATAAAGCACAGTCTAACTCAAATGAATATTAATAAACCAGCTCTTGGCAGGCACAATGTCTGATCAGAGATACAGAGATCTGATTCATACATTGCACTAAACAGTAATATGATGTAATGGTATGTGGGAATGACCTTGGGAGACCGGGCGAAGAGATGCTGCCCAGGGAACAGTCAGATAAGAGGGAGCATAGCCCACAGCTGGATAGTGGGCAGAGACAGAGGCTCAGGAGTGACCCTCCCCAAGTTATTGGGCTGTAAAGGTGGGTAAGACGCCAGGCTTGTCGATTGGAAGATTGCAAGTTC
Organism: Charina bottae; assembly: GCA_023362775.1. Lineage (NCBI taxonomy): Eukaryota > Metazoa > Chordata > Lepidosauria > Squamata > Charinaidae > Charina > Charina bottae. The sequence goes on from JALMGJ010000010.1 coordinate 12,525,341, forward strand.
GGAGGTTCGGATCCCTAGCCCTGCATGTGGAGTGAGCTCCCGCACTAGCTCCAGCTCTTGCCAACCTAGCAATTCGAAAGCATGCAAATGCAAGGAGATTAATAGGTACCACTTCGGTGGGTAGGTAACAGCGTTCCGCGCGTGTCATGTGGCCACATGACCGTGGAAGCGTCTTTGGACAATGCTGGCTCTTTGGCTAACAAACGGAGATGAGCACCGGCCCCTAGAGTCGGACACGACTGAACAAATGTGCGGGGGGTACCTTTACCTTTACCTTTAAAGGTGATGGCAGGAGAGATGTACTTTCAGACTTGCAAGATTCCGGTAATGTAGCCTTACAATAAAATAGAATTAGCTCATCTGGTTGTGTTTCCTGTCTGGTCTACCTGGGAAGGCTGACATCAATACAGTATTTTTCAGACTTGGCAAGAAAGTTTAGAGAGCTGTGTGAACTCAGCTGCTATACCAGAAAACAGAAATGTTCCTGGTAAATAGGGGCAAATGAAGTGCATGGTGGAACGTCCAAGATGAATTTTAGAATCTGAGACTAGGAAGAATGTTTTTTCAAAATCAGACTGCCTTCTAAGATTGAATGAACATTATGCTACTGATTCCTTCCAACAGCAAAATAAGCTAGGGAGTGTCAGTGGCTCTCCCCTCCACACCCTCCACCCTGATAAGGAGCCATAGAGAAACAAGACAGGAAGAAATAAAGGGTTTGGGGGTAGGAGGAGGATCGAAAGTTACAAAAAAAAAAAAAGGGAGGAATTGGAATGAACTAAAAACTAACTTAAAAAACTGGAAGATGATGGGCAGGACATTTTCAATAGCAATGGAAAGCAAGGTGACAACTCGTAAAAAATATATATGCACTAGCATGTATTTGTCTATGTGTAGGCAGATAAATAGACAGATCATCTGTGTCCATCTCTGCAGCAGATTCTCTTGTCAGTATTTCTTGCCAATTGATCTGTTGTGGCCAGTTGCCTGGTGCTTCAAGCTAGAAGTTCAGGACGTTCTCCCATTCTCTCTGGAATCATCCGATGGGTCATTTGACTTGTGCTTTAAGATGATCACCAGGTTTATGGCTGTCAGGTCTAATTCCATCTTAAACTGTTAATTGGGTTCCAAGGTTAGCTGTCTAGGAAACAAGGTTCTGCCTGTAGAATTAATTAATGTATGCTGTGACCTACTCTTTGAGAAGTGGACTGAGGTATTTAATTTCCTGGAAGAGATGCAAGTTTAAGATAAAAAGGTAGAGGGGCATATCTATCTATCCATCCCTCCTCCTTTCAATAGACCATCCATCCATCCTCCTTTGCATTGAGTTTGAGTCAACTCCTGGTGGCTATTCCCCCAATATGTAGCACTCTTCCCTTGCTTAAACTGAAGATCCTTCTGGAGCTCTTCACAATCATTTCTGGGTTCTATTATCTTGAAGAGTTAGGTATCACCCACAAACATGACCAGCTTACTGCCTATCCCTAAATCAAGATCATTTGTGAACAAATTAAAAAGGACAATTGATCCTTGAGGAACTCCACTTATTTCTCTTCTTGAGAAAGTGGCCTGATGGAGCAACCTGCTCCTTTCCATTGGACTGTGTTGTTCTACAGGCTGTCTCTTTAACATACCGTTTTAAACAAGCTGAGCCAATTACTGGAGAAGTGTTCCAAGCTACGTAGGGGAGGAGGAATGAATCACAAAGACTTAAATGCATTCCCTCTGATGTTATCAATTAATGGGGGAAGATTAAGCCATATATCACCTGGAGAGAGGAATTGAAAATAAGCTCCGTTATTAATAGTCTCCCACTGTGCCCTTTGAATAGTTCCTCCGATTTGAAAGTTCTTGCTATGTAGACCAGCTGCCAGGACATGCAGAGTGTTGCATACTTTCAGTGGCAAGTGAGCAGTAAGGAAAGGATGCTGCCTTTGATCACTTCCAATGACTTGTCTGTCTATCCTAATCTAACTGGATTGGCAGCAACTCTTCAGGGGTTAAAAGAAAAAAATGTTTTGTACCATCAGCGGCCTAGTTCTTTTAACAATAGCTGGCACAGATCAAGGCCAAATCAGATCAAATCTTTATTCTTATGTCTAAGGATAGTATAGGGATCAATGCCAGAAGTAGATTTTAGCTAAACACTAGAACATTCCTAATGGTTTGAGCTGGTGTACAGTGGAACTCTCTGACTTTTGAATTTATGGATTCTCCTTTGTTGCGTATACTAAAACAGAAGCTAGGTAGTCATCTGGCATTCAGATAATCATCTGATGTTGTCATTTAGCCTCCCCACTGAGGTGGCCCATAACTCCCAGAATTCCAAGCAGTTGCTTGGAGATTGTTCATTTGAAGGCAGGGCTAGACTAGGTGGCCTTCAAAGTTCCACTTCTATGTTTTTGTGGGAACAGCAACCACACTGATGAGGAATCACCTGCAGCTAAATGCCTTATCTGGCAAATGGACCAGGCTTGGCATCAGGGTAAACAACAGGGTGGACAACAAGGAAGTCATGAAATACAAATATTAAAGCAAGAAGGAAAAGCAATGAAACATATGCAAGAAAACAACAAGGCTCAGAGAGCACCAAGGACTCCACAAGAAGGAAAAATTTGGGTCCTACAGTTTTACAGAATGAGATGGTGTAACCTGCCAGGCAGGCCTTATCTGCCAGCAGCAACGGGCAATCAGATTCTGCTGACGCTGCCCTCGACTGCCAAAAGATGCTGCCAAACAAATAAAGAGTAGTTCTGAAAATGTGGCTGTGGCTGGATAAATCAGCTTAGAAATCAAATTTATCTTCCTATACTGAGGGGACATCAATAAAGCCATCAGTATTTAACTCTTTGATCCCCAAGTCCCAGGTTCAAAGTGTGAAGGTGGAAAAGCACATATTCTTCTGTTTTGCTGAGAGAGAGAGAGAGAGAGAGAGAGAGAGAGAGAGAGAGAGAGATGCACACACACACACACTGTGTGCATGAGAAAGAGAAATGAGGTGAAATGAAGCTAAAGATCATCTTAGTTCCTTTGCCTTCAACAATTGTGTATTATTTCTGGTTGCATTTATTCGCCTGACTACATAGGCAAATGTGGACAAAACCCCATCTGCTTAGGAAACTTGGTGGAATAAAACATGCATGGGAATATATTTTGAATTTAAGATTCCACTCTCTTCTCGGAGGAGGAGGATGCAGCAATGGCATGGGACCAAGTCATAAATGCTTCCTTGTTTCATTTTGCAAGATTTTCTTTTTAAAAAAAATCAGTATCCAATGAGAAGGCAATATCTGGATTGGAATCAATCTAAAACCACCCTAAAGAGCAATGCAAGCTTTGGGGTTTTCCAGGACTCTTAATTCATTGTTATAAAAAGCAAGGGACTGGGACAAAGCAAACAAGTTGACAGGTGAGCCCTGCATTTCAAAATCTGTCTTGAATCAGAGATTATAGTCTAAAGGGATTGGTCAGTGGCATGCATGATTAGGGTTAGGTTATACTCAGCATTCAAAGACCAAAAAGAAGAATCATTTTTCCAGCTTGGAAAACACAAAAGTAGCAAGTCTGTTTTCTGCCCTGAGTAAAGCATATCAGCTTTTTTTTTTGCAGAGAACAGAAATAAATACTACAGGCTCTGTAGCAGCCAAGCTGAAGAGCAACTGTAGGTGGTGCATTAGATAAACAGTCAATGAAGACCAACAGTATAGAATTACTTAGTGGTTAGAAGGAATCAAGCCCAAGGTATCAACTGTATCAAGCTGTAATTTCCCTCTTCCAGTTTTTGTTCCTTTATGCCATTTTTCCTCCTAAAAGGTAAAGTCTACTGCATGCTGTTACTACTATGGAAGTGGATTGCCATTGGCTGTTGTGGGTCTTCCGGGCTGTGTGGCCGTGTTCTGGAAGTTGTGGTTCCTAACGTTTCGCCAGCATCTGTGGCCAGCATCTTCAGAGGGCAGGAGCACAGATAGAAGCAAAATCATTTTGCTTCTATCTGTGCTCCTGCCCTCTGAAGATGCTGGCCACAGATGCTGGCGAAACGTTAGGAACCACAACTTCCAGAACACGGCCACACAGCCCGGAAGACCCACAACAGCCATTGAACTCCGGCCGTGAAAGCCTTCGACAATACATTGGATTGCCATTGCCTATGTCCAGGGTGTTCTTTTTCAGCTTGACAGTTTAACGGCCCTGGGATTTCCTGGTGCTTTCCTATCCAAGTATTAACAAGGGCCAGTCCTGCTTAGTTTTTCCAGATCAGTCACGGTTGGCTAAGCGCTGCCTCTTAGCTCAGCATTTTTATTCTTTGTGAAGGCTTTAAAATTAGGCTGGGTAGAATAGAGTTTAATATTTTGTCCTTGCAGTTATACTAAACTGTGTGTCTTCTGTGCTGTAGGGCTAGTCCTGATACAGTATAGTTAAAAATGCCCTTATCTTTTTTCCTGCCCAGCCACTCCAGATTTTCTGAGGAATCAGGAGGGATCTACAGTATATAAGTGCCTGTTCTAGTCTGATTTTTTTTATACTAGGTATTTCCTTTGGCTTCTTCCTGATACTTCAGTGTTTGCTCTGAAATCTAATTTGCATGCTAATTCATAATGTAAACTGCTTTGCAAATTAGGGTCCCCCTTGAAGAAAGGGAAACAAATACCTTATCTCACTTGGATTATTGTTTTTTTTTAAATCCCAACTTTCTTGTCAGTGATCTTTCATAAAAAGAACTCTACTTTTGCCTTTGTTGTCTTATTGAGTTGTTCAAGCAAAGAATGTTGGTCATCCTGGTGCTCTGTTGGCAGCATTTCTGAGGCCCTCCAGCAAATGATGTTGTGGCTTCTTTTCTGAAAAAAAATAGTAAGTCCCAGAGCTGTGTTTCCTCATTCTTTCATTTCCATGGACCACTGAACATGTGCAACATTTCAACTTGAGAGAATTAGATTTAGGAAATACAGACCATCTCTCAAGATCTCTGAAGGTCATTGTTTTGGTCATCCAATACATGAAGCTTGGGAATGATTAGCGATCATGTCTCTAGTAAAGGTAAAGGTTCCCCCCGCACATTTGTGCAGTCGTGTCCGACTCTAGGGGCTGGTGCTCATCTCCGTTTGTTAGCCGAAGAGCCAGCGTTGTCCGAAGACGCTTCCATGATCATGTGGCCGCATGACGTGCGCGGAACGCTGTTACCTACCCACCGAAGTGGTACCTATTCATCTACTTGCATTTGCATGCTTTCGAATTGCTAGGTTGGCAAGAGCTGGGGCGAGTGCGGGAGCTCACTCCGTCATGCGGGGCTAGGGATTCGAACCTCCGAACTTGCAATCTTCCGATCAACAAGCCTGGCATCTTACATGTCTCTACTCTCTCCTTAATTCCCTTCCTTACAGCTGAGCTATTCCTCTGAGCAAGGCTACAATTTTCATTTAGAAAATGGAAAGGACATCAGGTTTAGCTTTTCTTGGGGGAAACTCTTCCATCAGCAACATTTGGGAAGGGTTTAGTTGGAGCCCTTAATCCTTCTCAAACCCTTAAGCATGGCTGTTTATAGATGCCTGATGTTCTCTCTCTTTTGGGTGGAAAAAGGGGATCATTTCACCAGTTTTTCCCCCAATCCCCATAAAATTTTACTTGGGTGAAGGCAGTATCTTTGCATAATGATATGCAGTATGTCTTGCTAGAAAAATAGAGTAATGAATATCATCATTGTGAAAGGGACACGGTGATACTGATACTTCCTCTTTGTCTTAATTATCAGCTGAAGAATAGCTAAAACACCTCCAAGAGTTTAAAAAAAGCTCCAGAAGGTTGTAAAATTAGCAGAAATTCCTGAATATTTAGTAACAAAAGTGGAAAGGTGTGGGAGGAAGGACGTACAGTTGTCATATATTCACACCGACACACAACATGCTAAGTCAAAACCAAACACACCATATTGTATATTTGGGCATATCACCATCCGTTTAGCTACCACTCAAGTTGCCTAGCTAATAGGTTGCAGGCACGGAGCTTCTCTATGCCCGTGCCTGGCAGGTAGGCTATTTCTGAATATAAGTCTACAGTTTATCTGAAAGAGCACTAGGCAATTCCAGAGAATAACCCAGATATGGTCGGTTGCAGATGCAGGTGCAGTATGAAGGGGAGGGAGGAACTAGCGCTGCAGCAGAACGGCAACACTAGCAGGGAGTCCGGTTCTGTCCCTGCACCAGTAATCTCTGGATGACCAGGCAATCAGGACAGAGCATGCACAGGGGCACCCACCAAAGTCATAAAAACAGTGGGGGGGGGTAAAAGACTAGCCATGGTGTTGGCAGAAGTAGTGGAAAAGCGGTAATGAACCAGCAGAACTGACAGAATCAGCAACACACATCTGTCACAACCCAGGCTCTTTCCTGGTTTTGATGGGCCTCGTTTGCAGCAGGTATCTGGTCTCTCCAAGCCAAAATGGCCATGGAGGGCAGTGGCCACAGGAAAGGGAGGCAGCACCTGCAGCAACTAAAAGGATCAACTGGAACTTGACAAATCCCACCTCTGACCTGGATCAGCAATCCTATCACCATGACATGACCTGGATCTTATCTACTGTATGGCCAGAACTGTGTTGGGAGGAAGGACCACCTGTAGGCAGAAGATGAGATGAAGGTAATGTTTTGAGGACATGCCATCTAAAAACTTAGAAGGGCATGTCTGCGCTGGGACTAGAAGATGTGAAGATGAGTCCTTAACGAAGCCCAACTTTGTTTCTCACTTTTCTATCCCCAAAGTTCTAAAGTTATTACCAGTCTCACTATCAGAGGCCAACCGCTTCCATCTTGACTTTTAAAGTAACAAAAGGAAGCATTTGATTTGAATGGCCACAACAAAAACAAAGAAGAGAATCGAACCAAAAGTTGGAAGATAGCAAACTGCCTGAGGTCCAAAAGCTGCTGAAAATGATGAGGCTTGACAGCCCAACAGAATTTAGGCAAAGATGGAGCATGGTAGAGTTGCCTTGGGGGCAACTATGACTATCTCACAGCCACTACTGAAAAGTTTCCATCTCCTGCACTTATTTCATATGCTTTCAAAGGGACACAGAGGACGTGTTTATGTGACATGGCTGATCATGGCAGCATACGAGCATTAGTGATCCAGGCAAATGGGAAATGGCCATTTTCTAAGTTCTTATAGCTGCCATAAAGGTAGTAGGGAGACAGCTGCTTTCTCCCCTCCCCTCACCCTTTGCATGAGCAAAAATGTCAATAACCACAGAAGCTAATTGAGATCACGATCACTTCTGACAGAGTTGGGGGAAGTTGTGCAACCCCACTCCTTTCTCTCTTCTTTCTTTTTTCTCCCATGTGAAAGCTGAAACGGTGATAAAGAGTGCTTCTCCGTGAATTGATATCTATTTCTGCCTGCGTTCATACATCTTGTGAAAGTTCGACGTAGTGTGCTAAGCTTTGGTTTAGGGTGTTCTGTGAACCCAGCCCATGGTGGACCAGAGAACAGAGTTCCCAGTATAACAGGGGTGGGGAACGTCCGGCCCGCGGGCCGTATAAGGCCCGTGAAATCATTTGGTCTGGCCCTGCCAAGGCAACCACAGGCATCCGCAAACCCCGCCCCCCAGTGTGTGCGATTGGCTCCCGCTCACAAACCCCGCCCCCTTCCGTGCGATTGGCTCCCACCCGCAAACCCCATCCCCCAGTGTGCGCGATTGGCTCCCGCTCACAAACCCCGCCCCCTTCCGTGCGATTGGCTCCCACCCGCAAACCCCACCCCCCGGTCCGCAAATGATATTATAAATATCAAAACGGCCCTTGGCAGAAAAAAGGTTCCCCACCCCTGCAGTATAGGGTGAAGTGTGAAAGCAGCCAATTGTGTGCCAGTGATGAATCATTACTCCCACTGACGGTATAAGGCTACAGGCAGCGCTTGCTTAGCTAGCAGTAAGTCCCACTGAACTCAGTGGGATTCCCATCTGAACGTACATTTATTTCTATTTGTTTAACTGAACCTCTTTTCATACCATTTCCCATGTCAAGAAGGATTGCTCATTGTGTCAAGGTAGGTGTTGATTTGTGCTGAAGAGTACCCTGGCACATTAGAGCTTCTCATGTACAGTCCAAACATTGGGGAACCTAGTGTTTGGACAGCTGGGGGTCTTCTCCTATTTGGGATGCCAGTGTGCGGTAGTCAGAGATATACTGTCTTTAGACATGGAGGTTTCATTTTACAGTTATGGTTAATATTATTGAATTCCCCCTTACATGTACCAAAAGATTTTTAAAAAGTCTTACAGTAGTGTAAAGTACTGATCGCTGTCCCAAAATAATAATGTCTGAAGTCTAATATACATTGCATCGACAATGAAACAGATTTCAAAAGAAGAAGGAATTCTCCTTGGCTAAAGTTATCTTAATAAGAGGTTGAAGCCTTTTAATTAGGGATGCTGTGATTGTAGGTTTCCTGGATTGGACTAGGATTTCTTCTACAGGAGGCTAGTCTGGATGACCTTTAAGATCCCTTTTAACCCTGGGATTCTATGAATATTTGTATACTTGGAGAGAGAAGTTATTTGGGAATCTGGTACCTACTTCTCAATTTGTGGTACCCTCAATTCCCCCCCCCCACCATTTGACTAAATGAACCAAATTCTTTGACTTCTATATTATTCTCTTGAAAAAGCTGATTTAGAGAAAAAGTAATATGTTTTGCTAAACAGAATGGAATGGCACCGCAAGGAATTCAGATTATCATCCTTTTAATGTCATACATTCCTAGCTGGTTTCAGCACTGCAGTGCCGCCCCCCCCCCCCCCCCCCGCCCGCTTTTTTAATTTGGGCATCTTTGTAACTTTTGTCTGATCGTGGCATACATAGGAAGGCTGTATGCATGGACAGCAAAAACTTTTCTAATTTTTTTCAACCTAGAGAAAAACTTTGCCTCCGTAAAAATTCCTCAGCAGAGCTCTGCACATGACGTATAATTATTTCCAAGCCTTGGGCAATATTATTTAATACAGTCCCTATTGCAGAAGCCACCTAGAGTTGATCCACACTTATTTGGAGCGAGCCCTGCTTAATCCAATAATGTATCCAAATAAATAGGTTCAAGGCTGAGCTATACAGCTCTGAACAAGTTTTAAAGAATCGCCTCTTCCCCAAAATAAATGGAAAGATAAGAAGCATGGGGAGGGGGGAGGGGGAGTACGTAACCTGCTGTCTTCCTTATATGAATCATCATGACCCCTAAAATTACTGCTCCATGTTCTGATGAGAAAATGTAGTATTTCCTGCTGTTGCGGCAAATACAGATCGTTCATCATGTTGAGAGATCAGTGGCAGTCATGATTATTTTTTTCCTCCTCAAATTAGAGATGGCACACTGAAGTGCAACCTTTTAAAAAACATAAACTTGAAAATGGTGCAGCTTGACTGAATCTGAGAGCATTATTTATTTTATTTTATTTTATTTTTATCCCGCCTTTATTATTTTTATAAATAACTCAAGGTGGTGAACATACCTAACACTCCTTCCTCCTCCTGTTTTCCCCACAACAACAACCCTGTGAGGTGAGTTGGGCTGAGAGAGTGTGGCTGGCCCAAGGTCACCCAGCCGGCTTTAGCAGTTTAATGATTTCTATTAGGGCAATAAGCAAAGTTAATTATGATTTGGCAAAACAGATTTTTTAAAAGAAAAATACATCTCTTGGTCTCTGTGAAAATTCACAGCGCAATAATGAATGTTGTTAAAACCAGAGCAAAATAGGATCAAATGAGTTATTTCACAATCAGGCTTGGAGAGGGTCAATTTTTTTGTCAGTGAGTTCCTGTGCCCAGACTATATTTGATATGCAAATGCTCCTTTCCTCTTTGATTATTAAGAAACACATCCTTGGCTCCATTACAAAGTCAAACTTCAAATCACAGTTATTCATCTCTCAAACAAAACCTTGCTGGGCCACTTTTGAACATTCGCTTCCGCCTACATATGCACGCACAGACAGACAGACAGACAGACAGACAGATAGATAGATAATACATACACAGACACACATGCATTTGTGGAGGGGCGAGAGAAAATGTATCTTTAAGCAGAATTCTCCTGCAAACCAGCACCTCAAGTAGAACAAACTAGATCTGGGTTCCCTCCGTCAGTCGTTACATAAAATAGAGAATTTCAGTCTCGGTCTCATCATGATTTCCTCCTCGGTTGGACTGCCCTCCCCACCAAAGTAGAAAAGTCAGTGCGCAACCCAAGTCACAGTTGTGCAGCGGATGGGTTTGTCTGCCTGTCTAAAATGCCAGGCAGGTGAGCAGTGTTGAGCAGGCAGGGGCGCTGCCTTCCCTCAAGAAACAGCTGGGGGGGGGGGGAACGTAGAGTTACCAACCTATCACAACTTGTTCATTCCAGGAATACCAAAACAGCCACCCTTCCCTGCGATGCGTGGACGCCAGGAACGGTCTCGGAGCATCCTTGCTTAGCGGCTCTGAAATTCCTCCGGCGGCTTCCTAAATCTTGAAGGACCAATGGGAGATTCCGCTCTGCTCTGCTCTGCTCTGCTCTGCTCTGCTCTGACACCAGTCTGAGGGTTGCCACCCGAGCAGCTGAGCTTCCCCCAGTTCCTAAATCATCGCAGGGCACTGTCTCTGCTGCAATGTTGGTACGGCTTGCTGCATTGCTTTCGCCCTGCCTGGGTTTCAGAGCTACACCTGCTCGTTCGAGCCAGAAGCCTCCCCTCCTCCTTTCCTTCTCTCACAGCGCAATTTGAGCATCTGCGGCACCCCGAGAATCACGCTGCCATTGTCTCCGGATCTCTTCTGCCTGCAGTCCCTTGTCTGCCCTAGACGCTGACTCTGAGGTTTGCAAAGCAAGCATCCCCCTTGGGGAGGAAGAGATTCCAAGCCCCGCTAAAGGGACCAGATCACTCTTTTCCTTTATTTGGCACCTCTCCACTGGCATGGCTCCTAGACCACTAGAAAACCCTTGAGCTGGACCTAAAATTGCATACTGCTTCCTCCCTGGCTTCCCCTAATCTGCAGACAGCAACGGGGAGTCCAATTGGCTTTCACGATGGAGAAAGAGAAGAGCTCAGCCCTGTGTTTGGAGGAAGGAAGAGATGCAGTCGAAGTTACTTCTGATCAGCCCGGCGGGGCGAATGACATACCATCCCAGCATCAAGGAGGAGGAGTCTGGGAAAGAATGGAAAGAACAACCCAAGAGGCCCCTATGAGAGAATCTGGGGGTGCTCTTGTTAAAAGAAAGTGCCCTGGAACGGATCACTGGTACTTTGAAAGACAAACAGTTGGGGGATTTGAAACATTTCTTTAAGGGCGAATGCATTTCAGCTCTTCGTATATTTATGCTGCAAACCAGTGGGCTCCATTTATATTTAAATTAATAGATAATATTAACTATTAATTTAGAAATAGATTAGATGAGAATAATCGATAAGCACATTTTAATTCATATAGTTGGGGGTGGGGGTTACAATGATTGAACTGCACATTATATATAATTATAATGTATGTCTGTGCGCCTATGCCCATATAAGCATATGCACACTCATGCATCTACAATTAAAAAAAAGGTAAAGGTACCCCCCGCACATTTGTGCAGTCGTGTCCGACTCTAGGGGCCGGTGCTCATCTCCGTTTGTTAGCCAAAGAGCCAGCGTTGTCCGAAGACGCTTCCACGGTCATGTGGCCGCATGACACGCGCGGAACGCTGTTACCTACCCACCGAAGTGGTACCTATTCATCTACTTGCATTTGCATGCTTTCGAATTGCTAGGTTGGCAAGAGCTGGAGCTAGTGCAGGAGCTCACTCTGCACGCAGGGCTAGGGATTCGAACCTCCGAACTTGCAATCTTCCGATCAACAAGCCTGGCGTCTTACCCACTGAGCCACCACGCCACATCTACAATTAATATATGTATAAAAATGCACACCCATGTACAACTGTGTGTGTGTCTGTATGTATGTATGTTGGCTTCCAAATAGGAATCACAACCAGATGAGCTAATCCCACTTTATTGTAAAGCTACATTGTCAGAATCTTGCAAGTCTGAAAGTACAATCCTCCCCCACCCCACCCCGTCTCTTTTACAGCCTGAGAAACTAGGGGGAGTTCCTTCTGAGCCTCTTGCCCTGCCCACTATCCAGCTGCACACCATGCTACCTCTTATCTGCCCATTCCCTTGGCAGCATCTCTTGGCCCAGTCTCCCAAGGTCTTTCCCACATACCAACCCAATACACACACACACACACACACACACACACACACACACACACACTGATAAAGTTATGTGTAATAGGACTCAGTCTTTATCAAGCAAGAGTTTTTTCCTCATCTAGATAAACATCCCATGTGCTGATTCTCCATGTATGTCATGTTGCCCCTGGAAAAGACCTCATTTGAAGATGAGCAGGAGCCACTAGCGAAGCTGCAGCCAGTGTGGCTTGGTGGCTAGAGTATTAGACTGAAATCAGGGGGACTTGGATGCAAGTCAGTCTCTGCTTGGCCATCAAACCCAGAGGACAACTATCAGCTCAAAATACTGTCTAAGGTTACCAATAGACATAATGTGCACACCACAATGTGCTCTAAATCACCTTTTCGTCTTAGCATCTGAATTGCTATACAGCCCTAGCTGGCAATAATGATTCCTTCCCTAAGATAACCATTCATCACAACCTGGGGTTGAAGCAATAGGTTTATCAATGGGAGGTTGTAAGGACCGTTAGGTCCTTACCAAAGATGGTAAGGACCTAACGGAAGCAGAAGAGATCAAGAAAAGGTGGCAAGAATATACAGAAGATCTGTATAGGAAGGATAATAATATTGGAGATAGCTTTGACGGTGTGGTCAGTGAGTTAGAGCCAGACATCCTGAAGAGTGAGGTTGAATGGGCCTTAAGAAGCATTGCTAATAACAAGGCAGCAGGAGACGACGGTATCCCAGCTGAACTGTTTAAAATCTTGCAAGATGATGCTGTCAAGGTGATGCATGCCATATGCCAGCAAATTTGGAAAACACAAGAATGGTAATCAGATTGGAAAAAATCAACTTATATCCCCATACCAAAAAAGGAAAGCACTAAAGAATGTTCAAACTATCGAACAGTGGCACTTATTTCACATGCCAGTAAGGTAATGCTCAAGATCTTGCAAGGTAGACTCCAGCAATTCATGGAGCGAAAATTGCCAGATGTACAAGCTGGGTTTAGAAAAGGCAAAGGAACTAGAGACCAAATTGCCAATATCCGCTGGATAATGGAGAAAACCAGGGAGTTTCAGAAAAACATCTATTTTTGTTTTATTGACTATTCTAAAGCCTTTGACTGTGTGGATCATAACAAATTGTGGCAAGTTCTTGGTGGTATGGGGATACCAAGTCATCTTGTCTGCCTCCTGAGGAATCTGTATAACGACCAAGTAGCAACGGTAAGAACAGAGCACGGAACAACGGACTGGTTTAAGATTGGGAAAGGAGTACGGCAGGGCTGTATACTCTCACCATACCTATTCAACCTGTACGCAGAACACATCATGCGACGTGCTGGGCTTGAGGAATCCAAGGCTGGAGTTAAAATCGCTGGAAGAAACATTAACAATCTTAGATATGCAGATGATACCACTTTGATGGCTGAAAGCGAGGAGGTGTTGAGGAGCCTTATGACGAAGGTGAAAGAAGAAAGTGCAAAAGCTGGGTTGCAGTTAAACGTCAAAAAAACCAAGATTATGGCAACCAGCTTGATTGATAACTGGCAAATAGAGGGAGAAAAAGTGGAGGCAGTGACAGACTTTGTATTTCTAGGCGCAAAGATTACTGCAGATGCTGACTGCAGCCAGGAAATCAGAAGACGTCTACTTCTTGGGAGGAGAGCAATGGCAAATCTTGATAAAATAGTTAAGAGCAGAGACATCACACTGACAACAAAGGTCCGCATAGTTAAAGCAATGGTATTCCCTGTAGTAACCTATGGCTGTGAGAGCTGGACCATAAGGAAGGCTGAGCGAAGGAAGATAGATGCTTTTGAACTGTGGTGTTGGAGGAGAATTCTGAGAGTGCCTTGGACTGCAAGAAGATCAAACCAGTCCATACTCCAGGAAATAAAGCCAGACTGCTCAATTGAGGGAATGATATTAAAGGCAAAACTGAAGTACTTTGGCCACATAATGAGAAGACAGGATACCCTGGAGAAGAAGCTGATGCTAGGGAAAGTGGAAGGCCAAAGGAAGAGGGGCCGACCAAGGGCAAGATGGATGGATGATATTCTGGAGGTGACAGACTCAACCATGGGGGAGCTGGGGATGGTGACGGCCGACAGGAAGCTCTGGCGTGGGCTGGTCCATGAAGTCACGAAGAGTCGGAAGCGACTGAAGGAATAAACAACAACAAACAAAAGGCTCAAGGTTATCTAAAACGAGCTGAGGAAAATCTACATCTCCCTTACAAAAGAGCTTTGTTGCTGTCAGCCCTAGAGGCCTTTGCTAGCAATTGATTCAATTTATAGGGAAACAAAGGAAGTATATTGTAAGCAATATTCCTTTAACAAGGCTGCACAGAGACTTTGTAGCTACTGTAGATCATTGAGTAGCTAGTTTTTTTTATGGGGTGTGTTTGTGGTTTAAAGAAGCAGATAAAAACCACCATAAGGTGCAGTAGGCCTACAAGATTTTCTCACTCCTATTTGTTTAATCATGGTAAAATGGTGTGCCTGTGATTTCTTTGTATTTCTAAATTAGCACAGGGATGGTTTGCATGACCCCCACTGGGAGATTGTGGGAATTGAAAACAACACATACATAAAGTGTCATGTTGGCAATGGTTGATTCACAACAAGGGGAACGCATTTGCCCCCTTTCGAATACCTTATTGAATTTCAATTTCTTGCCATTTTATGAAAGAAAACAGGGACAATACCCCAACGGTTGAGAAATGGGAAGGTAGATTCAGCACAGTTTTAGTTCTTAATCTGGTATTGTACCAGAAAGTCAAATCTCTCCCCATGTATCACCTTTCCCCAACTGAAAGTTGTTTGATTCTACCTACAGTCAGTTACATAGCAGAGTCCATAGAAATGATTTTGTCAAAGGCTTTTCCTTTGATGCATGGGGTCTAGTGAAAGGCTTCTGATTAAGGAGAAGTTTATTTTTGATGTCTTCACCCAAGAAGTCAGCAATGTGAAAGACCTGCTTGGACATGGTGAGTGAGATGAATGACAGAAATCTGCTTAATTTGGGGTAGTCTTTGAAAAGTTATATATTCATAAAAAATTCATAAAAATTCATAAAAAATACCTTGTATCATCTTCAGCGAGAAGATCAAACCAGTCCATACTCCAGGAAATAAAGCCAGACTGCTCGCTTGAGGGAATGATATTAAAGGCAAAACTGAAGTACTTTGGCCACATAATGAGAAGACAGGATACCCTGGAGAAGAAGCTGATGCTAGGGAAAGTGGAAGGCAAAAGGAAGAGGGGCCGACCAAGGGCAAGATGGATGGATGGTATTCTGGAGGTGACGGACTCAACCATGGGGGAGCTGGGGATGGTGACGGCCGACAGGAAGCTCTGGCGTGGGCTGGTCCATGAAGTCACGAAGAGTCGGAAACGACTGAACGAATAAACAACAACAAATCATCTTCAGTGGTTTTTAATGAAGCATGAAAAGGAAGCAATGAAATAATAGCTACTAAGAAGGGCTTTCTCAAGATACAAGTTCTTTTTTTTTGTAATTTTATTTTATTATGCATTTATATACATATACATTTAATAATCATAATTATGACAAAAAACCTTACAACGTGCACCCCACTCCCAGGACCACTATTTTCTTAATCATTCCTCTTTCCAAAAAAATAATAATTCTTTCGAAGGTGTACATCCTTTCCCTTTTAATAATACATATTCTACAAATATATTCCAAATTTCTACAAAATTGTTTCGAATCTGTAATCCCCTTCTAACTCTAATATTAGATGTTAATTTATCATTGATTGCCATATCCCATACTTCTTTGTACCATTCCTCAATTTGATATTCCCCTTGTACTTTCCATTTCCTTGCTATTATTAATCTTGCTGCTGTCATTAAGTTTGTAATTAAATTTTTAGTGTCTTGAGTACATGTGACCTTATTATAAATTGATAACAGTGCTATTTCCGGACATGCTTCCATATTCATTCCAATTATCTCGTTGATCTCTTTAAATATCTTCTGCCAAAATGTCTGTACCTGTTTGCAACCCCACCACATGTGGAGATAAGTACCCAACTCCTGACACCCCCTCCAACATAATACTGAATATTTCTTATTTATTTGAGTTGATCTTACAGGAGTCAGGTACCATCTCCATACCAATTTAAAATAATTTTCTTTTATCCTTATGGACATAGTTTTTAAAATACGCATGTCCCATATCTTTTCCCAACTCTGATTACTTATTTGTTCTACTAAATCATGATCCCATACTGATTTAAGATAGTCTTGTTGATCTTCCGTTTCTAATAATATCTTATAAATTTCACTTGTTTTACCTTTTATAACAAAATTTTCTTCTTTATCTTCTCTCTCTATAATCATTTTCTCAAATCTTGTATAGCCTCTACATTCTTTATTTTCCTTTATCCATTTCCAAATCCATTTCTCTAATTGTGTATAGTTAAACCAAGATAACTTTCTTTCCATTAATACCTCTCTTATTCTATCTTTACTATTCATTTCTTTCACCCAGTCCTTTATTTGAAATATTTTCTTCTCCCTCAATTCCTTTTTCCTTTCTTCAGCCCCGAATCTCATGGCGGCAAGTTCATGATTGCTTTAAGAAAGCTGGTTTTATATGTAGGAAGAAATCTTGGGGTAGATTTGCGATGCGTTACCATCCCCACCAATAGCTCATTCTACCCACTGCCTATGTTTATAAGGTAAAGTAAAGGTTCCCCCTGCACATTTGTGCAGTCGTGTCCGACTCTAGGGGGCGGTGCTCATCTCTGTTTGTTAGCCGAAGAGCCAGAGTTGTCCGAAGATGCTTCCATGGTCATGTGGCCAGCATGACGCACGCAGAATGCTGTTACCTACCCACTGAAGTGGTACCTATTCATCTACTTGCATTTGCATGCTTTCGAATTGCTAGGTTGGCAAGAGCTGGGGCTAGTGCAGGAGCTCACTCCGTCACGTGGGGCTAGGGATTCGAAACTCCGAACTTGCGATCTTCCGATTGACAAGCCTGGTGTCTTAACCACTGAGCCATTGCGCCCTATGTTTATACATTGCATTAAACTGTGGTTTGCTTTAACCATAGTTTGGGTAAACCAGATAGGAATCACAACCAGATGAGCTAATTCTACTTTATTGTAAGGTTACATTGACAGAATATTGCAAGTCTGGAAGTACATTTCTCCCCTCATCCCTTTTACAGCCCAAGAAACTAGGGAGGGTCCCTTCTGAGATTTTTGCCTCGCCCACTATCCAGCAGCAAGCACTGCTGTCTCTTATCTGACCATTCCCTTGGTAGCGTCTCTTTGCCCTGTTTCCCAAGGTCATTCCCACATACCATTAAGTTTGTGGAGTAAATCACAATTGGCTTCTTATCAACCAGTAAACCCAGACCAGTAAGCAAGGAGGCAAAGCAGACTGCTAACACCTTGGCTTTTAGAGTGGGTGCTCTGCTGAAATGCCGTCTTATGGGTCCCTTCTGAAAATCAACAAGCAGCTCATTTCAGGACTGCTGATGGTGATGATGCCCAACAGAGAGGCAATTTGGGGGAAATTAAATGGCATTTGAAGATTTTTTTTTAGAGCGAAGAGAAGGTCTTGCTAGTAGGCTCTGCTGGTTGTCCAAGGTTACCAGATCCTGATAATGAAAATGCTGACTCCAATGACAGGAAAAAACACCTCTGCTTTCTATTAATGGCACAGCTGTTACAAGCAAACTAGGGCTATGGTACCTGGGCTGCAAAAATCTGCAGAGCTGCTAGGTGGCAGCAAAGGGATACCTTTGAAAGGCAACTCTGCTGCCATCTAGCAGTCCTTGGGATTCTTGGAATCCAGATATGGTAAACCACCACTGGAGGGGGAGGTTTCCAATAGCAGAGAATATCTGTAGCTCAGGGTTGAACTGTTGGGTTCTTGGTGCTCTGTGAACTGGGAAAACTGGGTGGTTCTCCTGCAAGTGTTTTGTTACCAGGCTAGGCAACATCATCAGTGCATGGGATGATACCCTGATGATTCATTCATGATGCACTGATGATGATACTTAGCCTGGTAACAAAACGTCTGCAGGAGAACAACCCATCGTTCTCTATCCTTTGGGGATTGCAGAGATGAGGAGCTCAAAGAGCAATCTGAACCTGTCTCAGTGGGGTTCACTTTTTGGCCTGTTTCTAGGTTAGCAGAGGGTAGAAAGCCCCAACTTGGGGTGAACTGTGGAAACTATAATTGAGCGATCCTTGGCTTAGCATGTGGTGCAAAGAAGCTTCTGAGTAAATGTGCATTGGATTGCACTCCCCGCAAACCCATACCTGTTTAAACGGTGATGATGAACTCTGCACTAGGTTTGACATCACCGCTTTTTAAAAAATTCCATTGACGATCCACTTTCCCTTGCATGCGCCACAGAATCTAGAGAGAATCCCCCAATGGTCAGGGTGAGAGCCGTATTTGGGGATCCGCTTCTCCTCCCGCTACCTGCGCCTCCAACCGCGGGGGCTGAGCGCGCGGCGGTCAAAGGGATGGAGAGCGCGCGAGTCAGGGCAAAGTGAGGGCAGCCAGCTTCACTTGCCCACTGCCCATGTGCAGCCCTTTGGCACATGCTCACTTCGGTGGGGGGGGGGTATGCTGAGCATGAGCAGAAGCGAAATTTGAAAGAAGAAGAAAAAGATTCATCAGATCAGACATCTTGAGCTGCTGCGCGTTAAGAGCTTAGAGCGTGGCGAGCCGGGCGCCCCTGCGCGGACGCCTCCCTTTGTGTTGTTGCAGGCGGGAAGGCATTTCCCTGGGGGCTACCTGGCCCGCTCTCCGTCTTCCCCGGTTGCTCGGAGCATCAGTCCCCCCCATCGCCCCCCCGCCCAGCTTGCATTTCTCTTAATTCTTCCCGAGACAAGATGGCAACGCCGGCGGCTGTTAATCCACCCGGTGAGTAGCTGCTGCCGCCGCCGCTGGTTGCAAGTCTGTAGCCTCTTGCAAACTGGAAGGTCCGGTGGAATCGGCCAGGGAGCTTACGTACTCTCCCCCCTCCCCCCGTCCCAAGCGGGCTGTCTCTGGGGAAATCTCTTGGCCCGTCAGCACCGCTCGCCCCCTCTGAGTTGATTTCCAAGCTTCAGCTCCATCGGGAACAGCAGGTCTCGTTAGACTCAGCGGCTGTTGTCCCACGACGTGCGTACCCATAGTTAATGGACCTCGGGGTGCTCAGTGAACCCAGTGTCTCGAGTTAGCACGTCACGATAAGCTAATCCCGCGGGTTGGTATCGCGCAAGGCGCCCTGATAAGTTGGGATGTTGGCGGGTCAGTACGTGTGCGTCGTAGGAGCGCAGCCAGTGGGAGCATCTCTGGCTCCTCTATCCAGCCCTATCTCCGTGGGGATAGCGATCACGCACAGAGATGGAGACCTAGCAAGCCACCTGCGCCCCCAAAGGATGGTTGGACTTCCCTTCCCTTTGCTGGCGCAATTGTCTTCACTTTGCATGGATTGACAGCAACTCTGGAGATATCTAGCATTTTTGACACTGTGTGAGAGGCCAGAGTCTCAGTTTGGGGACTGTCTGCATGGAAAAAAAATGCTAAGATAGATCTTCCCTCTTATGAATTCCGAAGTGATGAAAAACAATCGTGGCTTTTGATCCACACAGACCAGCAAGCCAGGCCTTTTGCATCTGGGCATGGATGTTAATGCTTGCAGAGGCTGAAGATGGAAGCATTAGGGACACTCAAAGTTAGTGATCCTCATAGGAAGCACCAAATTTATCACCAAGGTTGGCATAGTGTATAAAACATTTGCTACTAGCAGACAGTGGTCCTTCTGCAGCTTTAGGGATACTTGTAAATAGCTAGACATGGTGTTTCAACATTGGTAAGCCTTGGAAAAACTGTCCTTTTGGGATTGCATTTTGAAATGTTCCCAAAAGCTTCCCTCTTTTAAGGGAAAAAAAAAGTTACAGCTTTCCTTTGTCTCTTAGGGAACCAAAGTTAATTCTGCTAGGGTCAAACTTTAAATCCATCTGGACTAGTGCCTTATCAGCTTTATGTAGCATCATCAAGTGGCAAGGAACTGGAGAACTTGTAATTTTCTTGTAATTTAAAACAACTCAAGGATGCCAGATTGCTGAGTGCAGCTTTAAACTGTTGGTTCTTGTTCATGGTTCTTAACTTAGGATTTCAGGGGGTCTGTGAACTTGGATGGGGGGAAAATTACAATTTTATTTTCACTGTTTTATTTTATTCTATTTAAATACATTTGTCTGAGATTTCACCAGACACTCAGAGGGGTCCATGGCACAAAAAGGTTAAGAACGTCTGCATTAGAGGCTTGTTTTTAACAAGCTGGGTTTAAAGGAAGTTGGCTAGTTTGTAGTTTAGAAACTAGTTTATTGCTTATTGCATTGTGCAAAACCATCCCATGTGGCTGTTTTATTGTTTGCTCTCTTGCCCAAACCTAGAACATTGGATTAATTCAGTTAATCCCAGGTAAAGAGTTTGTGTGAACCCAGGCACAGTTAATTATATTGTTATCTCAATCTGCTTTATAAAGAGGGTTGAAAACTTTCGCAGTGATAGGCAGCCTGTATGGCAAGGGGGGTGTTTTATATGAAGTCTGGAATAGTGGAAGTCCATTATATAAATTCCCTGGTTCTTACATTGCACTAAATCACAGCATGTATGCCTTAGCTGCATATTGCATATCTGCATAACCGCCCAGAGTCTACCGTGGTAGAGATGGGCGTTGATAAATTTGATTAATAAATAAAATAAATATTGTGTAAACAACCTATTTGCAGTTTATTTAGTAAACCACTATTAAACAAACAATGGTTTAGCACAGTGTAAAGGACTCATTCTCTGCACTTTTAGTTTATTATGGATTTGGGGAACAGGTGGCACACAGAAGAAAGTGCTGGAAACAGATAAAACTCGAGGTGGCAGGTAGCTTTCATGTTCTTTGTACTTCAGTGTCAAAGTGTTCTTACTTCACTGAGTATAATTTTTGTATTTCCTATTGGCTTATTCTTTCACCTTCTTTTTCAAGGTAAATCTCTCCACCTTTTCATTTAATTCTAATGTATTATGATTTTTTAAAAAAATATGTTCAATCGTGTCTGATTCTTGGAGACTGCCTGGACAAATCCCTGCAGTTTTCTTGGTAAGATTTCAGAAGTGGTTTGCCAGTGCCTCCTTCCTAGGGCTGAGAGAGAGTGACTGGCCCAAGGTCTCCCAGCTGGCTTTGTGCCTAAGGCGGGACTAGAACTCACGGTCTCCCAGTTTCTAGCCTGGTGCCTTAACTACTACATCAAACATTTAATAAATAAACACATATAGTAACATTATAATAGCAAAAATGCAGTTAGCAAATTTGATACAGTACAAATAGAAACAAGCTGCATGGTTTGGACAGTATGATAATGTAAGTATTTTCTATATTTTTTTCCAAAGAGGAGGAGAAAGGCTTGGAATTTTTATTTTAACAGATCTGAATAAGTTAGGGAAGTTTTGCTTGGTTGCTTGGAAGAAGTGTAGCTATTGATTCTGATGATACTTACTGGCTAAAAATGTTCTCAATCTCAGAACTGCAGTATTGCTATGCAGTGCATGCTATATACATGCTTGAATACACTGGAAGTTCTGCATAAGCCCACTTTGGATCAGGCTGTTAATCACAAAAACTGAACTTGGCATTTGCCCATTTTATGACCCCTATAAATCTGCTGAGCTCGAAAGGGAGCTGTTTTTCTTTGTAAGAGTCATAAAATGAGCACAAAAGGCAGCCTGGCTTAGAGATCCATTTTTAATTAGAAAACTTTAAATCTTCAAATGAAAGTCCGGGTTTGATGGAAGCTTAAGAAGGGAATGTGACCCAAGTTCCTAACATCTGGGGATTTCACATCTATGTCCTTTTAGAAGATATGGTTCTTGGCCCTTCATGGAAACCAAGTAAGTACATGGTTTTCTGGCCCTGCTGTGAATCATGGGCTGACTTCACAAGGTCAGAAATCAGGTTTCAACCACCAGCAAATTTTGTCACCTTTTAGAGGTGGTCAAGCAGGATCCACAAAATGAATTTTGAAGGGGAACAAGTTTGGCTGCATTGTAACCAAGCCCCTAAGACTGTTACCTTTGTGGCTGTGCTTCCCACCCACCCAAGTTAGCATACAGCATGGTCCTCCCTGTTGGTTTGCTGCCTTGGCATTAATGTGAACATCATGGGAAAATTGCCAAAATTGCCCTAAACAGACTGAGATCTGGTTTACTGTGTTTATTTGACTTCAGCTTGGTAAGCACAACTTTTTTTTTTTAAAAAAAGTAAAGAAATGGCATGGTTGTTGTGGGTTTTCCGAACTGTGTGGCCGTGTTCTGGCAGATTTGGTTCCTAACTAAAAGAAATGGCACTTTAATTTGATCTGTTTTATCAATGTTTTTTTTTTCAGTAGATAAAACTAGTCAACTGGAAATATGACTAGGATTGTTTTTAATAACCTGTATTTAACAGTGTAGTTGAGTCACAGTGGACTTACACCCAGGTTAATGTGGATAAGATTGCAATCTTATTATGGTTAAAATTTTAATGCTGGAACAAATCCAAAGCTTAATTGGAAATTTAAGTTTTATTTATTATTATGACCTTAAATAATTAGACCTAATAGCTTAGTAATTTATATTTCTCTTACTTTAGATTTTAAAGAAAGAAATGGCATTGGCAACCATTAATATGCTACAATTTAAAAGTTGACAAATGTGTGCATAAATATGTATTATGGCTTAGTATGTTGTGTAACCCTAAGAGCTTATAGTTTACTCAGTCAACCATGGTTAAACAAACCACAGCTTAGTATAATGCATTAAATCATGATTTAATCATGGTTTAGTAGAGCTATTATTACATGTGAACCAGCCCATTGCTTAGCCCAAAGATACAGAGTCATAGATTGCTGACTTTTTATATATCAATTGCATATCAATCTTTGCACTTAAACATATGTAGCATGAGCAAAACTTAACTGTGGTTTGCTGAACAGGGAAATTTCAAACTGTGGCTAGAGATTATCCTGTTTGTATATTATCTTTATTCAGAGTAGCTAACTACTTGTTATAAGTCACGGGCATTCAAAAGCAGCTCAGTGCTGATCCAAATCTTTTAATTTTGTGGGGTAGGACTCCAGTGTTAGGTATGATTACCTGGGAATAAACACTGATTAAATTAATGCTTCATGCTGCAGTGGCTCAAGGTGGAAAACAGGTTGAGCTTTAACTGAAGATACTTAGCCAGTTGCAATGCTTAGCTTTTAACGAGAAGTGGAACAGTCCTGCATAGAAAAATGTTGGAAAGGGAGAGCAGGAAGCAGAATCTCTATCAAAGGAAATAATATTGAGATTCTGCTTAGCTGTTTGCTAGCAGGAAACACGCTTTGATCCAAGGATGGATCATCCCTTTTCCTGGCTGAAGTCCCAGCAGAGGCATTTTCTAGCTTCCGGAGATGAGCTATAACAAGGCCCAGGAGTGTTCTGAAGCAGGTCCTCCCCAAGAGTTGATTCTGCTGACCCCTCACCTTTTCCCAGTCAGGATTTGAAAGTGTTCCCATACGTTCTCAGAAACCAGCTGTCGAGCCCCACACAGTTGGACCGGATCAAGGAAGCAAGAATTTCAGTACGGCATCTTGAATGCTAGTGTTAGTAGAGCCAGAATCTTGGAAAGGCCAAGAGGCATTTCCAACTCTCATTTATTAATGAATTCATTAAGGCAGGTCACTCAGAATCAATCTTTCTTTCTTTCTTTCTTTCTTTCTTTCTTTCTTTCTTTCTTTCTTTCTTTCTTTCTTTCTTTCTTTCTTCTTTTTGCCATAACATTTTAATTAAGAATTTTGAAACAAAGATAAAAACTAACAATAACTAATATAAAGAGAGAAAGAAAGGAAAAAAGAAAACAAGGAAAAAGCCAAAAGTGCAAACAGCAAGAATGAAAAAAATTGAAAGAAGAAGCTTCCAATTTTCTTTCCAGCATTTATAAGTACAAATACAAAATTACCTCTTACTCTATGGTTACATAAAAGAAAACTCTCTTTTTTCTATTATCTCTTTTTTCTAATCATCAAAGCCATAAACCATAAGTTCATTTTTTTCTGTTTCACGCAAAAAGTCTATAAGGGATTATCCAATCAGCAATAAACATAGATGTTGTCTTTTCTCTAATTAAGGAAGTCAATTTAGCCATCTCAGTAAGTTCCGTCATCTTCACCAGCCATTCCTCCACTGTGGGTAGTGCCGAATCTTTCCACTTTTGTGCATATAATAATCTCGCTGCAGTTATCTTGTATAAAAACAAAGTTCCATGACTTTTCTCCAACTGCTTGTCCATCAGTCCCAAAAGAAAAGCCTCCGGTTTCAGAGATAGTCTCTCAGGATATTTCAAATAGCTCTTCACAGATTGCTTATCTCCTGGGCTGAGTTGCCATTTGTGAGATAAGCTACCGTTGCACTCCCTACCTCTTAGTTGTTTATGTCAAATATTCCTTCCATTCCCCATTTCCCACCATCTCTCCGACCAGCTTTCTTCACTAATAGCGAAAGCACTAGTCCAAGGTGCTGTGGAATGGTGGTTCCCTATTGAACAGATGGGGCTTCATGGAATGTCAGGAAGAGAGCAGACCTGCAGTCCCCTGGGCCAGTGGAGAGGGTCTGGTGGGCCACAGTGAAAGTTTCCTTTCCTTGTTCTCTGCTGATTGGTCGTGAGGGGCAATAAAACTCAAAAGCTTTGTTATCACCTTGCTTACTCAGCAGAGCAGGGAGATCTGCTCCATTATCCTATGGTTGTGGCTGAGGGTAGCATTGCTCTGCTCTGAAAAAAAAGACTTGGACCCCTGCTACTTTCCATCTCCCCCTCCGCTGCACTAACTACAGAAATCTCTACAGCAGGGTTTCTCAACCTTGGCAACTTTAAGATGTGTGGACCTCAACTCCCAGAATTCATGGTTGGCTGGGGAATTCTGGGAGATGAAGTCCACACATCTTAAAGTTGCCAAGATTGAGAAACACTGCTCTACAGCATCCTTGATATTCAAAGATGCTTCCATGTGCAATATTGTTACACCATAATGTTTTTGTTGAGCCTTCCCTAAGCATAAGCAGGAAAAGAGGAGGTATTGAATAAGAAATTTTCTTCCTAGAAGCTTCATCCATCTCATCTATGAGCCCTCAATCCAGGTCTGGCTGTAGGGAGTGTGTGCGTATGTTGCTTCCAAGTCAGTGATTTAGCTTTTAATTTTAAAACTGTCAGCAAAACCATAACTTGTGATGAAGGGTCACTGTTTCTCCTGACATTTTTGATTTACAGAGGAAGATACAAGAGGGGGTGCTGGGATTTTTTTTAAATGATTGTAAGGGTGGCATACATTCAAAAGATTCTTTCATTTCCAAAGCTGTAGGCATGCAACTTTTAAAACTGAAGAGGCACTATGGAGTGATGCTTTAGTTTGGATAAATTTGCATGATTCAAGCTGGCGTTAACACTGTAGGAGTTAGGAGTGGGCAATAGAATACAGCCATCCCTCTGTTGATCTTCAGCATGGTTTTCAACAGGGTTCCCCAAAGTGGTCAATAAGTAAATGTTGATAAATGTCTGGGGGCCAATAGGTGGTTGATAAATGTTGGAAGGTTGATTGGGGTCAATTAATCTTTTGGGGTCTCTGTAGAGCTCCATGCCAGTCCCTAGTCTTGAAGGTGAGGGGGCTAGCAGCGAGTGTTACCCAGGGTTGGATGGTCAGCCACCAGTGAGAGCAGCCTTGAATTGTCTCTATCAGCTGTGTGTTGTTATTGGTCTCATTTATCTATTGTTGTTGTTGTTGCTATTCATAGTACTATTAGTTAAAGTATCTATTAAATTATTATTAAATTATTTTCACATAATAAATATTTGGGGATCGATGAATAATCTGAAACTTCACGAAGGGGTTGATGAGCTGAAGAGGACCTCTGGCTTATACCAACTTTACCCAGCTGGTGTCCTCCAGATATATTTGACTACAACTCCCATAACTCTCTGCCAGCACTGATGGTAGCCCTTTCCCCTTTTGCCTGCCATCCTTGGAACAGGACCCCCACAAAGGAAAGGCTGCAGGTCATTGGGAGCAAGGTCTGCTCTTGGTTTTTGAGCAATATGCCTGGAGCTGTGTTGCTTCAAAATGCAAGTAGTCCTGTTAATGACCATAATTGGGACAGAATTTCCTTCGCTAAGTGATGCAGTCATAAAGTGTGACGCCATGTGACTGTGCCGCTTAGCAATGGCAGTTCCTGCTGTGCCTGCTTACTGTCGGTAAGGGAGGACCTCACGTGATCGTGACTTCCAACCTCCTGCTGGCTTCCCCATTGACTTTGCTTGTGGGAAGCCAGCAGGGAAGGTCGCAAATCATGATCATGTGACTGTGGGATGCTGTGATGGTTGGAAACCCGGGCTGGTTGCCGAACTCCCGGATCATGATCACGTGACTACGCAGACACTGTGACAGCTGGAACTTCGAGGACCGGTCATAACCACCACTCATTCAACGCCGTTGCAAGTTCAAATGGTCACTGAATTAGTGGTTGTTAAATGCGGACCACCTGTATGCAGAGTCAGAAATAAAATGTGATGGCATTTCATTTTCATTTCAATGCCAGACTTGATTCAGATTAAATAAAATGAATTAAACAGTCCCCTATGTATTTAACTCATTTCTCCCCTCATCACATATTTCTAATAATTCAGTGGCAATTTTGGGGTCACCCCCAAAGCTAGAGAGTTGAGTTGCATGTCATTCTGAGGCTCCCGGTTTGTGCATCTTGGGCCAAAGTGGTTTCAGACAGCACTTTCAATCGGATTGAGTCTTGAAGGGCCTCCTTAATTTAAATTGTTGCCACTAATGAGATATTCCATTTTTCCATTTTTGAAATCCGATCTTGCTTTTGTTTGCTCCCTTTCATTTCATTTCCTCTTTTGTTTCTCGTTGTTGTTGTTGTTCTTACTTTGCTAAACTCTTATTTCTATTTTGTCTTTGCTTTATCTTTCCTCTCCTTGATCTTTTATTCTTTCCTATCTCCTGTGTCTAACCAGCCATGTTTGACCATCTATTACAGTCAGGGGACCTAGTTGTGAGGTATTTTTAAAGTCGCTGCAGAGTTACATTGAGCCCTCATCTGGTTTCTCTGCGACCATTGTTTAAACAGCACTGAATGCTGGGATTGTGCGACACATTTCAAGTGACCCTAGTTCTCTTCAGCAGAGAGAACGATTCAATGCCTTTTTCCCACCAAGGAGAAGAGAAGCGAGTGCCCGAACGCTAACCGTTCTAACTGCCTTGTTTTTTAATTATGCTACATCAGTGCACAGTTTTATTTAACCGCTAGCGAAAGATCTGGGCTGCAGTATGCATTCTCTAGAAGCCCAAACAAGGATCTGTAGAGTTGATGTCATTTCTTGTTGCCTTTTTTCTCTCTTTTTGCTTGGGGCAGAAATTGGGGAACTGCATAAATTCACAGGTCTATCAAGGGCTAATTCTTGAAGAGTCAGCGTCACTTGCGGATTGGGAACAACATACCTTCAAACTCCAGTTTCATGGTGAGAGAGATACTTCCATCTCTGGCTTGCAAACATCCCAGAGGTATCTGGCTGGCAATTGTGAGAAGCAGAATTCTGGACTAAGATGGGCTTTGGCTGGATCCAGATGGGATCTTTTGACGTTCTTAGGTTGTGCTTTGTTTTTTGCTTGCATCCTGTAAAGCTAAAAAAACAGAAATGCTGCTTCTTACAATGTCCAATTAATATACAGCATGTATGGCTGCAAGATGCAGAGGTGGCTACTAATTTTGATACATTTGTAGAACCTCCAGCTTTGGAGGCACTTTATTTCAGAATATTGGGTAGTGGGAGGAAAACACAACAGGGGAGAGCTTGCTATTGACGTCATTGTGTGCGTCTTAATTTCCCAGAAGGGTCCAGTTGTTGATAGCAGAATGCTGAACCAGATGGAGAATGGATTGGTCCAGCAGAGCAATTCTCATATATGCTGATAGTATTATAAATAATGAGAGCAGTTGGGTTCATAGGCAAATTTGCAAGGCTTTGCAAAATATTAGACCTGACAAAATCGGTGTGCAAAGTCATAGCTACCTAGTACTTCCCATAAAACCTGCAGAGAAAGGAAAAATTCAGGTTCAAGCTTCACTAGCAGGTACTTTGAACGGTTTACTGGGGATCATGGTTCTTCCTTAATATCTGAAATGATAAACCACTTAACAGCCTGCAATCCTTAAATGCTCTTAATTAAATCTTCTAAGCTGATTTTTTAATTTGCTGCTAGCATTTGACCACTCATTCAGTGCTTGGCATTTCTTCCAGCCTAGCTATGAGTTTATTGATTCCAGAAATAAGTCCTAGAGCATTCAGCAGAACATACTTAACATAAAATTATGTTTATGAAGTGGCTGACCTGGATGTAGGCAGAACTTGAGAAGAAACTGCAAGACTTGCTAGCCGCATGGTCAAATATCTTTGATTTATAGTCTAGAAATCAAAAGGGGGAAGGGAGAAATTATTAAACATATTATTTGTTAAATACTTATATATAATATTCCTGCAGAGATTAAGGCCGCAATTTTAGGGAAGCCCAATATATGTATGTTTTTCTGTTGAGAGTTAGTTATGTAGCTCCTTCTCTATTATGATTATTTTAATTGTGTTTTTGTTTTGTGTATAGGGGTTTTATCATACTGGTTTTTTCTTGTGTTTTGGTTGTTAGCCATCCAGCGTTATTTCTTTAAGATGAGATGCCATATAAATTTATTAAAATATAATATAATATAATATAATATAATATAATATAATATAATAATAAAATATAAATATATTTTAAAATTTAAATATAAAATATAAATTAATATAAATACATAATGTATGACTGGAGAGTTATCATATTGACTAGATTTCATTTTGGTTAAATTAGAGTGGAAATTAAATGAAATGTGGATTTTGTCCAATTTACTTCTTTTTGGAGAAGGGCATGCAGTGTGACTTTCAAATATCAAACAAGTAGTTGCACATCTGGAATGTAGATGCTCACTTTCAGTTGCTTTGGAATAACAATATCTAAGGCTCAGAAGAAAATCTAATAGTAGCATGGATGGAGATATTTGAAAGAAGAGGAGGAGAAGTTGGTATGGATTGTTAGCAGGGCCGCAACTAGGGGGGGCAAGCGGGGCATGTGCCCCGGGCACTGTGCTGGGGGGGCGCTAAAATGACAAAATAACCCATGGGGGGGGCACGGAATCCATGTTTGGCCCAGGTGACACAGACCCTAGTTCCATCCCTGATTGTTAGGCAGAAGAGAAGAGTAAGTCATATAACTATTCTTGAATCTATTTTATAGAAAACACCTTGTTAATATGAAGCTGAGAAAGAATGGCTGATTTGACGTAGATCACTTGATTGCAACTGATAGATTGTAGTCTAGTTTCTGGCTTACTCTGGCTGGGTTTACACAACATGGTTAAGTGAACTGTGTTACTTGATGAACCTCAAAGAAATTAATGGGACATTGAACTATAAATAAATCATATGGGCTGGGTTTGTACTATACAAGACACTAAAATGTTCTGGTAGCTCAGGCTTGGATAGTGGGTCCTTGAAGTCCTTCCATCAACCCAATCTTAGGCTTGAATTTGTAGCCTTCTGTGTTTTACCCTGAGTGCTGGTCCCTTCTCTGTGGTGGCATTTACAACCTGCTGGCATGCCTGTTTTGCCTCTGAGAAATGAGGCTTAGAGATCTCAAAACAAGCAAATAAAAGCCATATAGCAATTGGCAGTTCTCAGAGTCACATTTGGGGGTGCTTGTTGTCAAAACTATGTTTTATGGGCTTCAGCACAGTGGGACTAGCCTAGTTCTACCTGGTTGAATTTTGTGGGTGTGATGCTAAATGGGAGAATTCTTGTCTCCCCGAGAGAGAGCTGGTTGACCCTTAAAATGCTTTGAACTTAAGACAGTGTAGAACCTCCATTTTCCAGTCATCCATGCAGTTTCCTTGGATAACACTTAGTGTGAACTTAACCCCCTATCAACAGAGTCTGAAGCAATCTAGACAGTTGGTGTCATTTATGTCATTTGCATCAATACCAGTCACTTGTATAATTACGTAATCGAGGTTCTTATGGCTATTTGTGTCAAATGTTGATGTTGAATGCCTATTATGTAATATAATTAACATCAATTATGTCAGTCACATAATTACCCAAATGATGGGAAATGACACAAACAATGAAACTGGAGATAACAGACACCTCTTTTCACCATACGGTCTCTTAAGCTGAGATACTGTATTTACCATGTTCCAGATGTAGAAGGTGGCTTTTCCTTTCCACCCTGAGAGATGTAACACAACTGTCACCTGGTACATTGTCTTTTCAGGCAGGGGCAACATTTCTTTACATGTCAGTCACATCCTTGCAGCCTCTTGTCTGTTGTTATTATCATTATGGATTTATAGCTCTTAGCCTCCTTGTGGTATCTTGTGTGGGTAACATGTTGAGAATGTGATGACTGTTCCAGTGAGGGAGGGAAGATAAGAAAAAAGAGGTATTTACTGCAATCAAACTGTTGATTAAATATATATCTGCAATCCTAAATTTAATGGGAATAAGATATAAAGTTAGATGATATGTTGCTTAACCTCTTGTCTCAAACACCGACTGAGAGATTGGGTTCATACAACACGTTCAATCTGATTAGTGAATCAACCCATTTTCTATGTTTGCACTATGCATAACTGGGTTGCACTATAATGGGTTGCACTATGCAGTCTGGCTTCAAACTATCTACTAAGCTTCCCCAAAATAACTAAGGTCAAAACCAAACAAGCTTATTAGTATATTAGGTGCAACTAGCTGCTAGAGCTTTTATTGACTTGGCTAGATGTTGCCTATGTCAGATTTCACAATCATTATTCTTCCTCCTCCTTGTTGTTTTACACAATGCCTTCAAAGAACAACTTATTGTACAGCATAAAACAGGCCAATTACTTAATAAAAGGTGCTGGGCTAGAAACCAGGAGACTGAAAGTTCTAGTCCCGCGTTAGGCATGAAAGCCGGCTGGGTGACCTTGGGCCAGTCACTGT
Source organism: Charina bottae (assembly GCA_023362775.1). Taxonomy (NCBI): domain Eukaryota; kingdom Metazoa; phylum Chordata; class Lepidosauria; order Squamata; family Charinaidae; genus Charina; species Charina bottae. The sequence continues at coordinate 12,556,661 of JALMGJ010000010.1, forward strand.
CTCAGCCCAACTCACCTCACAGGGTTGTTGTTGGGAAAATAGGAGGAGGAAGGAATATTAGGTATGTTTGCCACCTTGAGTTATTTATAAAAATAATAAAGGCGGGATAGAAAATAAATAAATAAATAAATTTGAACATTTGACTCAGAAAATGCATGGAGGATGTTGAAAGCAACAATAAGAAAACAGAAGAAATAAATTCAGTTGCACATATCTAAGCTTGGTTTTGAAATATGCTGTGTTGATAATAATTAAAACTCATGTGCCCAACCCCCCTTCCCCAAACGAATTCATCAACCTGCATTAATAGTGAAGAATATTACAGAAACATCTTTTGTATTTGCCTATTTTTTCCTGCTTTTGTCTGGCTTGACTATTCCATGATGGTGGCAGGCAATGATTTGCGTCAGGGACTGTGACAGCCTTGTCTAGTCTCAGAAGCTAAGCAGTCTCAACTTTGGTTGGCACTTGGATGGGGGATTTCCATGAAGAATTGGAGAACTACAGCAGCAGGCTAGACTGGGAAGAAAAGAAAAAAGACCACCAGCACCCCTCCCCCACCAAAAAAAAACCCGGGAGAAAGCAGAGGCAAGTCACTTTCTTATTTTTGGGAAGAAAACGACACGATTGTAACTGCAAAGTCACCTGAAATCACCAGGAGTTGAGCTTGAGTTGAAGGAGATCTTTACTGAGACTTTGTCGTCTTCAAAATCTGAGGTTCCAGCATATTTTCCCAGGGCATAAGGGCAAGATGGATGGATGATATTCTCCCCCAACCATGGGGGAGCTGGGGATGGCGACAGCCGACAGGAAGCTCTGGCGTGGGCTGGTCCATGAAGTCACGAAGAGTCGGAAGCGACTGAACGCATAAACAACAAAAATGAGAGCTTGAAACTAAGAACATTAAAAAAAAAAGTATAACCTTGGAGTACATTTACTCCAACGGGGATGAATCTGCATTACCTGGATCATTTATACTTCCAGGTCATACTATATGTTCCCTAACATGGGGCCTGTTTTCCCAGACCAACTCTCATGGGTGGTTATTGGGAGAATACAGCTATTCCCCAAATAACAATAGATTATCCAAAAGAAATGTCCTAGATGGGACACAGAACATGGAACAAAGGAATTGATTAGTGCTTTTCAGCCAAAATAACCTCCCCAGGTGACTTACTGATATCAGTGGGTGAGGGGGGGGGGAAAGCAGTAGCTGCCTGCTTAGCACAAAAGGAAGAAGGATGGGAAAGGAAGACAAAAAGAAAAACCAGCAATTATAGAAGGATAGGGAATGGCCTTGAAGGACAGGAGGAAGAGCCGCTACCAAGGCAACAGTCAGATAAAAGGGGCCTGAGCCCAGGCCAAGAAAGTAATGTCTCAGACAGGCCCCTCCCTAGTTCACACAAAGATAAAGGGAGGGAGGGGTAAGCACATTCAGACTTGCAAGATTCTGTTACTATAGCTGTTACAGTAAAAGTCCTGACCTACTGTATACGATATTGGTTTCTTAGTCTGGCCCACCTAGTTAGGCTGACAGCAACCAGTTAAAATAGTAATTCTTATCCAATGGCCCGCTGGTTATAGATCAGGAAGAAGAGGAACCTGTTAGAACTGGTCAGACATAGAATCAAGATTTACCTGGGGATTCAGGAGAAATCAACAGGGAGACTGTTCTGTACATTTTTTGGAATCTTTCCTCCTCCTCCTCCTCCTCCTCTTCCTGGACACAAGGCACAGGGCATTTATGCACAACTCCCTTGTGGAAATTGGTTACTTGACAACGGCTGAGTCCTTTGGTATGCCATTATCATGGGTTCATTAGCTGAGTGGTAGTCAGAAGAATGCAGTTGCCAGATCTGTCAGTCATCCTGAAGTTTATGCTTTACTCTCGTTTTACATGTGAAAAGGCTGGTTTGCTGCAGCCTTTTGTTTCAGTTTGAGAAAGGAAGGGAGGTTGGGGAGGAATGGAGAGATCTCTCTTCTTGGCCTTGTAGGTAAGCATTCAGCTTGCCTGTTGGAATTTTTCTTTAATGTGCAGATGTTCCCTATATGCCTTTTAGAATAAAAGGAACCTCCTGTGAGCCAAAACCAGAATATTTTCCAGGAGATTAGGAGACAGGGCAGTGTAACTCTGCGTGAATGGCATTGAGAACTTTGCATGTGGGAACTTCCATTCAAGTCCTGGTACCTCCAAGGAAAACAGTCAGGTTGCTGTTGGTGGGAGAGACCAAGGGGTGCTAGTTGGTATCGTTTCGTACCCCAAAGAGCAAGGGGCTGATATGGTGTCAAGGCAGCTTCATATATTAATATATGTTGCATTTTGGATCACAAAGAAAATTACTGTCTTTTTACTTCTTCCTGGTCCTGCACCACACTGTACAGGTTTAATTGGCCAATTTAACACTCCTGTTACCGATCTGACAAGCTGTCGTTACTTAGCTGGCAGTTGTGTTATTAACTTTTATGACAACGTCTGCCATGAGTAATAAAGAACAAAGACAGCTCTCTGGAAGCAACGGGAGCAACCTTTCATTAACTGGCTGTGCTGTGACTTTTCCGGACACCTACAAAGCATCTCTTGAACTCATGCTCCAAAGGCTGTTCTCTTTCAATTACAAGCAAGTTGAGAAAGCTGGGGATGGCCGGCTTTTGTGGCTGAAGGCCACCTTTTGGGTTTGGAGAGTTTGGCACGAGCACTTTTAGCCGTTTTTGAAAGGACAAGTACGTGTCTGCTTCCCAGATAACTACCATGTTGGGGATGTCTGGACACAAAATGTGTTTATTTATCAGAGAGAAAGGTGGTGAGGTTCTTTCTTTCCTGTTATCTTCAAATGCTTCCTATCACCCCATCTTCAAGGACACCAAAGTCAGGTGGGCAAAGAATCTGAAAGACACAGAAGAGTGTTGGTGGGTGCATTGTCAACTGCCAACCCCTGCAAGAGAGAATAATGAGAGCTTATTACTATCTTCTGGGAAGCATTGTTGTGGTTTTTCAACCTTCTGTTGAAGGGCATAAAATAGCAACTTGAATGAACAAAGATGACCCAAGAAATTGTTCCTGGAATATTGACGGGCTGCCAAGTTGTTACCTTAATGTTGGCCTGAATATGTATTTGATACAAAATAACACTTCTAGATTAAATTGTTGTCATGGGAGGAGGGATGCATAACATAAAGGAAAACCTTGGGTCACTTTGCAACCAACAAGTAAGCTCCAAAACATCAGCAAAAGAAATTCTAAAGTACTGTGGGAATAAGGTAGGGGGGAAAAAAAGTATTCTTCAGATGGTAAAGAAATGTTCAGGAAAGGGGATCCCAGATTTTGGCACTGTATTTAATTAAAAAGAAAATCCTTAGTTAAGACTCTTAGAATGTGATACAGGTAGTCCTCGTTTAGCGACTGCCTTGTTTAATGACCGTTCACAGTTACAACAGTGATGAAAAAGTAACTTTACGACAAATCCTTGCATTTACGACCTTTGCAGGAAAGGAAAGCTGAAGTAAGATCAACAGCACAGTTGCGGTTCACTTAGCAACTGCTTCGCTTAATAACCAAGTTGCAGGTCCCAATTGTGGTCACTAAATGAGGACTACCTGTACCATATTCTCCTGCAAATAGCATAGACATCCTCTCTATATGTTCAGTAGGACTGTGCCAAATGTCTTCAAAATGGTTTTCATTGCATGCCTTATGCATACCAAAAACATCTAGTTTCAGTTTAAGGAAGGAGATGGAATCTGTATGTCTTAACCCATAGTCAAAGAGGCATCCTACCTTCCTAAGGATCAGCTAAAGTCAGGACGGTGTGCATATTCTTCTAAGCTCAGCAGAACATCAGGATTGATGCAAAGAGTAAAATCAATAAATAAACCAATTGGGAGGAAAATATGTTGCTAGGTACGTTGCTGGAGCAAGGGTGTACAAAACAGTTAAAAACCATTTCAAGCACAACGTTTTGTGAAATGTCCCATTTTGCATATAAAACTGTACTCAGAACAGTTCTGTGAAATTTCATGTTCAAAATGGTTTGGACTTCTATTGTTTGGCCTGGAACCTTTATTGTGCTGTTGCCCTTAGAAACACATTAAAAGCTGGCTTTTTAATGCTTGCATTGAGCAGGAGGCATCTGCCTTGCTGATCTAGCAGTGAGTGAAATCACTACAGGTGTACTAAAATAAAATAGTGTAACAAATTGTGCTTTCACCGAATGCTCTTGAACATTGTGTCCCAAAAGGCTACTTAATCTTGGTGAAGATAAACTCATTCTCAGAGTGAAGGAAGATGCAAATGCTGTGAAATGCTCAGTGAAGAATAGTGAGGAGAGCAATGAGACTGAAACTGCTTATAACTGTTACTGCTGGATACTTATTAAGGAAGAAAGTAGAGTCTTAGCTGCAATGCTAAAATCTTAGATTCAGGATGAGATCCAGTAGAAATGTTGGGTGATTCAGGGGCAAATCTGGATGGACTCCAGTATATACGGAAAGCAAATAACCAAAGGGTTGTCTTTGGTGATGGATAGATACAGCAGATGTATGCACATCTTGCTATTGCTATACAACTTTGCAACAGTTCAAGTCATCAGGACCTCTATGGCAGCCGCCATCAATCTTGTATCCTCCAGATGCATTGGGATAGCAACTGATCATTGGCCTTACAGGCTGGGAATTCTAGGGACTCTCACCTGGAGAACATCAGGTTGGAAAAGGCTACTGCCCAAAGTGTCAGTCAACCAGGCACTCTGCCTATTTTACATATCCTCAGTTAGCAGCTGTGGCTTAATGTGCATGTGTGGAGTTGAATAGAAGACAAGCAAGCACACTGAGTGGAAATTCTGCTCTTGCTGTTCATGTAGAGCATTCTAGCTACTATCTTAAGCTATTCTCACCCCCAAATGATATCAGTTGTGTTATACAGCTAAGTGTATGTATGTACAGTATATGTATATATGCATGTACATATACATACTATGCCAGAAGGGTTGGGTCTCCTCCACCCAAGCCTTGCTTCTTCTAAAAGAACTCCCATACTGTGGGGACAGATACTGCTTTCTAATTAAACATTCCTCTGCTCTTTTGGGAGTTAGGGCAGAGGTCCACAAATGCTGGCATAGCTTACTAGTCAGCTAAGAGGACAGTTTCCACCAGCCCCCTTTCCTCCTAGAAGTCTCCTGATATGGACAGAGAACTTAGGCAAGAAAAGCAGAGCTAGTTTTCACTTCTACAGAGCACCTTTTACTAACCTGGTGTCCTCCAGTTGTGTTGGACTTCAGCTCGTCAATTCCGTGCCATAAAGTTAGCCAGGTCGGCACTGAAATCCCACCGAATAGGAGTCCACCAGATTGGAGAAAGTTGGAGAGAGTAACAGAAGCTTTTATCTCGTGCAGCTGAGCTACCTGCCTAAAAACGGTCATGGGATCCGACGTTGGGTTGCCAACTCACCCAAGCCATGGGCCCCTTGCCCTTGGCAATTAGTTGGTGCACTTGTGGATGCCAGCCTATCATCCATAGAAGCTCTCTTCCATCCCAATCCCTGCCCTCTCTGCAGAACACAAATATTTAACACAGAAGATGTCAATGATTTCCCCCTGCAAATAAATCAATCAGTATGCAAGATGTTTGTTCCCTGCTGAATCATGGGCTGCTGTTAAGATAAACGGATCTGCGATGACAGTTCTGAGCAGAATACCAATGTAGCTATGCTTCTTCCCAGAGGTTTTTGACATTTCCTATGAATTCCTTTTGAACGAAGGTGCAGGGAAAAAGGACATATTTGCAGGACCGCTGCTGCACAGGTGGGAGAGAATTGGTCTACCTGAGAGCATGGCTAAGACTTATCGAAGGGTGTTGAGGATTAATGTGGAGGGGGTGGAACTGGACATTTGCCATAATCTATTGATCTAATTCTTTTAAATTATATCTGCACAAACCTGCCTTTAAGACTCGCAGAATTTTTTTTGGTTTACATCAATTCTTACCATGTGAAAGGAGATGGTTAACATCATTTTGTGCAGCGTATCTTTTTATGAAAGCATTTGTTTTAGGTTTGGCTGCCAAATTCCAAGGTGGCATTGTGTGTTTTTTTTTCTTGCTCTTTTCCTCTTTCTTCCTCCTCCTCCTCCTCTTGTATTTAATGATAAAACTCCTCTTAACTGCAAGGTAGAGGTGAAGGCAAAGAGACCTAATATCTGGCATGGGTTAAAACTGTATTTTAAAAATCTCCTTTACAATGTAAAATATCTGGATTCCTTCCTGACATTCATGTTAGAGTGGAGAGTTGCTTGGTGGGAATTGCTAATTCTTGGAATGCTGAAAAATAAGGTATCTTTTTTTTTAAAAAGATGTTGTAATGTTCTCATATGTTTCAAAGAATTATTTTTAAGAACATCCACACTGGATCAGACAAGATGTGCAGGAAGCCTAGCATTCTGATTCTTGGAATTTTCTTTAATTATTTATTTCTTAGATTTTGAGGTTCACTGGCTCCAAAAAGATGCTGGGCAGCTAACAAATTTAAAAGAAAGCATAATATAAGAAGGAGAACATTAAGAAAAGCCATTGGCCTGTTGTTTCTCCAATAATTGTTCCCCAGCAAATGGCATTCAATTGTATGCTTCCATGCCGCCATCTCACCTAAGTGTTTGAAGGATTGTAGTCAGAATAAAACGTGAATGTTGCAGTCAAACTAATTTGGTGGTTTAATTTGGAACTTTTATGACTTATTTATTATTTTTATTAGAATGCTTGTAAATATCATTAAGACCTAACAACTCAGCAATATCATGGATCTTGAGAAAAAAAATGAAAGCTTAGAATGCTGCTAATATAGTGGACCTTGATTTAACAGACTGATGGAGGAAAGAGGTCTCCATTAGACTCAAATGTCCATTAAAAAGCAAATGAGATTTACGAAAAAAGATTTACGAAGTGGTTTGCCATTGCCTGCTTCCGAGGGCTGAGAAAGAGGGACTGGCCCAACGTCACCCAGCTGGCTTTGTGCCCAAGGTGGGACTAGAACTCATGGTCTCCCAATTTCTAGACTGTTGCCTTAACCACTACGCCAAACTGGCTCTCTATGCTAATCTTAGCAGGCTTAAAGAATTATACATTTATGATTTTTCCTGTGCATCCTACATTCAGCTGAAGATTCAGGTGAATCTTGGCTCAAGCCACCATTGAAGTTTGGAGTAATTTTATTTGTAGCAGGCACATTTGTTACAAAAGAGAAAAGTGGATAGGTTAATACACCCATCCCCAGCACTGGAGCCTGCAGCATGTGACCCAGGGCTGCATGGGGCCCCTTCCAAAGTCTTGTATACCAGAGTCTCCTGGAAGTGAGAAATGATAAAATACCCAAGGAATAATATTCACCTTCTTGAATGTGCATTAGTTTTTGTTTTGTTTTTTGAGAGAAAAAAAATAATGGAAGATTTTATATACTACTTCACTGGTTCTGAATTGCGTTTGTGGAATGCCTTGTAGACACATCAGAGGCTTTAGCTACAGCTAGGCTACCCTGATACCTAGATGTTTTTATGTGTGTTGTTTCACTCTTTCTGTTCCAGTTTATAACACAGCAGTCAAAACTCCTCAAAGCAATGGAAGGTGGCCACGCTGCTACATAAAATTCCCATAATTGCATTGAAACAAGCTGCCTAATTGTCTTTAAGGAGAACTCCAGGCTGTGGAAGTTTTGGTTCAGATTTCATTGACATTTAGTAGGGAAGGATATCTTAAAAATGAACCACTGGGCCAACTTCTTCCAGTTTTCCATCTAAATTATAAAAGGGTGGTTCACCCCTGAAAACAGAGGAATTTGACCATTCCGGTCCCCTTTCTTTCACGGGTAGGCAATGTGATGCCCAAGATACTTTCCTTGGCAGCCATTCTGTAAATAGGGAAGTCTCCCATGGCAACCATTTTTTGAATGAGCCCACCACAATCTATTAAAATCCCAGATATGTCACCAGCCCCATACCCCAATTGCCTACCAACGTAGCGGGTGCTTTATGTTCTGTGTTGCAGAAATGGCATCGGACATACCCGGGTCTGTGACGTTGCCGGTGGCACCCATGGCTGCCGGGCAAGTGAGAATGGCAGGATCCGTGCCTGCTAGAGGGGGAAAGAGGCGTTCTGGGTAAGTAGACATCACCTTTTCAAAGTGATGTTGAATGATTCTTTTTTATGCATCACCCATTTCCTCCTCCTCCTCCTCCTCCTCCTCCTCCTCCTCCTCCTCCTCCTCCTCCTCCTCCTCCTCCTCCTCCTTGCTGGAGTTCCACTGTTCCCTTTCACGTCCAGGGTAAAGTTTTACAGGATGAATGTAAAAAAACAAACAAAAAACAAAGAAAGAAACAAAAGGATTATGAAAACTATAAACTCTTAACAGGGTTAAGATCATTTTTAAAAAATCCTCAAGTTTCCCCCCTCCCAAATAAAACCCAAGAAAATCCAGAAAATCCTGGTCCTATCTACTCTGCATCATCACAATGAAGCCTTCATCCCTTCCAAAAAGATTAACTTCAACCCCCAGCCACAAAAAGGTTTTCCACCTTGTCTTTTTCACTGAGAGCTAAAGTAAGACGCAGTCATATTTCTTGATATATGGATTTTTTTCTTCTTTGCTTGCATCAAGTAAATAATATGCAGTGAAAATTCATTGTGGAAGGAGCAGTCTTTTTGAAAGATGGTATGCAGGAAATGAAACAAGCAAGCCAAACATCCACCTGAATGAAATGCAGTGCAAATGGTGGGGAATATTTGTAAAGGATAGAAAGGTTAACCTTGGTTTGATTTCAGGTTCATGTACTGATCTGCAGAGAACTTAAATGCGGATGGAAAAAGATAAGCAGCTTGAATGACCGTAAAGGAAAAGAAAAGAAAAATCCAAAATCTATATTGCTGTAGAAACTTTTTTTAAAAGCCATTTGAGTGTTTACAAAATAGTTGACAGCTTTTGAGCTCTCTAAAACATTTAATCAAGCAAGATGGTTACGAAATCCAGAAAAAAAAAGATGGGTAAAGGGAAGTATTTCTATCCTTTGTGGAAGACACAGATCCATTAGTAAGTGGACAGTGAATCCTGTTCATTTTATTAGCTAGCTAAGTGACCACCACTGAGGGGCGTGGTAGCTCAGCGGGTAAGACGCCAGGCTTGTCAATCGGAAGATCGCAAGTTCGGAGGTTCGAATCCCTAGCCCTGCGTGCGGAGTGAGCTCCCGCACTAGCTCCAGCTCTTGCCAACCTAGCAATTCGAAAGCATGCAAATGCAAGTAGATGAATAGGTACCACTTCGGTGGGAAGGTAACAGCGTTCCGCGTGGGTCATGCCGGCCACATGACCGTGGAAGCGTCTTCGGACAACGCTGGCTCTTCGGCTAACAAACGGAGATGAGCACCGCCCCCTAGAGTCGGACACAACTGCACAAATGTGCGGGGGGGGGGGGAACCTTTACCTTTACCTTAAGTGACCACTGGAGGTCACTGTTTCTCCACCAACCAATGACCATTAAAACACCAAAGAATTAAGATCTGAAAGAACAGCTTAATTTCGATGAAGATGACTTCCATTCTCCCTGCAGCTGTTGCTCAGAAATATGTAATGATGGAATTACAAAATGTGATCATAATTTTGACAAAATTAAAATTTAATTGAGAAACAGCATAGCACTGTCTAAATTTTTCCCCTACTCTCACCTCTTAAAGGTACAGTAGGTCTAGAATGTTGATCTATGGAGCGAGATATATGATCCTTGCTCCAGGCAAGGCGCATGTTTTTGAGGAAACCCTCAAACCTTGTCAAACTTCAGAATTCAAAGAAAATGACAAAAATAGGGCAATTTGGAAAGGATTATGATAGCAATGATGATGGTGGAGTTTTGTTTTCAAAGAAAGTTAAGATGGGAGCAGGAAGGATTGGATTTCTTTTGTTAGGTGAAAGGAAAGTAACGGGGAAGGCTTTGGAGGCCATCTGGCTGTAGCACACACCAAGCAAGAACAGCCAAATAACAGGACCACTTCACCAGAATAGAAAAACTTAACTTCCGATTTCCTTTTTAATGGTCAGCTGCACAGAAAGGAAACCAATGGAAGTCAAAGGTGGACCACAATTCTACTTTCCAAAAGGTGGGCAGGACCAGCAGGACCAAGGAAAAAGAATCCATTGCATGGAGAGGGGACGTTGGGGAGAGATAATGCCCTTATGGATGTCAGAGTCCAGCTTCCCTTACCCCTGCTGTTGGCCATGCAGGCTGGGCTTGATGGGATTTGGAGTTCAGAATATTTGGAGAGCTGCAGATACCCCATTTGGGCTGCTTTAAATTTGCTCCAAGGAAAGAAGGGACAGGACTATTCATAAACTCTTAACAAAAAATAAGAACTGAAACTAAAATAAGCATCACTAACGAGTAGAGGAAAGGCAGAAGGGAAGGCACTCTCAGAAATAATGCATATTTCATTCCGTCTTTCCTAAATCCATGTAGACTCTTCCAAGTATGGACCTATAATTGTAATAATTCTTTTTTTTTTTTCAGAATGGACTTTGACGATGAAGATGGGGAAGGACCCAGCAAATTTTCAAGGTGAGTTAAGAAAAAAGACTCCATCAAGGAATTTAAATGAATGAGGGAACACATTTTGCACATTTGATAGTGCTATTGCCACAATGAAACCCATGTGCTCTCACCAGATCTGCATTAATTTGCATGTGTTTAATATTACTCAGCATGGAACAAAATGTAAAAATATCCAAGACTGCCGCTTACAACTCTGACAAACAACGTTTTTGGAGGGAATGTATGTGTGTGCATGTGTATGTGTGCATCTACACACACACACACACACACACACACACCCCTCTGTGTGCTGCTTTATTAACCAGAGGCATTTTCTTTAGCCGATCAGCCCATTGGATCTGATTAGGATTTGGATGGGAATGATCAGGGAATTTCAGGAGAAGGCAGAAGCAAACTACTTTGGGTATTGGTGTGAACCAAAGTACAAGGACGTTTCTGTGAAGTTACTAGTGATTGAGCTGGACTTATCTGCAACTCTATTTTTTAATATTTCATTTTTAAAAAGAGAATTTATACTCTTGTTTCAGCTCCAAGATGGAGGAGTTCAAGGTAGAATGGAATGAATACAAGAATAATTTTCCTATAGGTGTGCAAATCACAATACACTGCAGTGTATTGGGCCCTTCCCAGAAATGAATCAGGATGACCACCATCCCTCTGCCTATACTGTGGCAAACTCCCTAACCCTTTATTACTGCTGTTTTATTGCTCTGCCCTTGCACCACCTGGGACAGGAGCTCTGCTTCAAAATAATGGAATGACAAAGCAGTATTTATGTGCATGCGTTCCTTGGATCTCCTTCCATCAGTTTGACATATTGTAGGTGCGATGAAAACAGCCTCTGATGGATTTCAAACTCAAGGTTTTGCATTGCTCATTCCTTGAATCTAAATGCAGCTTCGTGGCCTACCTTAATTATTTTGAAAGAAGACGTTTTCTCAGACACTTTGCTCCACAAGATGAGGTCTCTAAGGCCACTTGTCAGGGTTGGTTTACTAGATTCCTGCAGTGAGAAGGGGTTGGTGTAGATTGGAGGTCCCTTCCAACTCATTCATTCTGTGATTCTTTATGCTTCAGCATAAAGCATAAAGCGGGGTAACTGTCAGCAAGCTAAAGCAGTGCATTACTGAACCTGCTGAGATGCACTGTAATAGGTGAACCCTAGTGTGTTGTGGTTGTCATTTAAACTTGTATGCCACCCAACTCCCAACAACTCTGGCTGGCTCACAACAATCAAACAAAGAAATTACAATAAAATCAATAGAAGATAAAAGATGGCAACCACAAGAGACCAGATGGAACGAAGCGAGGGGTCTCCCTCTCCCCCGCCAAAGGCCTGGGTGAAGAGCCAGGTCCTAATGTTTGAGCCAAGACAAATGTTGGTTCTTTGCATTTTCCTCTCCTTATCCTGATACTGCTGCAAGAAGCTTAAGGCGCTTCTGCTTTTAAACTCACCACAATTCCCCATTTCCTCCAAATACAGCAAAACTATGATTAAGGTATGGTTCATTCCATTGAGAGGTTCACACCCTGCTTTGTAATTCTGACTGGTTCATGACCCACTTAAATTCAGGGCATAATCTGTGGTCACAGGGATGGACATGGCCATCTGAAATCTTGGCTATTGCCCCAAGACGCTCTTAAGCGGCTGCCAAAAGTGGTCTTTTTTCTTTTTAATTTTATTTCAGCATTCAGTGGTCAACAAAACGTTGAAAGCAGAAAACTGCACAATGCAAGCATTACCGTTTTGAATTTGTCAAAATGGGGAAGTGATTGAACACATGGAGAGAGTGGTAGACATTTGTACTTCATTAGTTTTAATAAACTGCAATGTTGTTTTCTGTCCTTGCCCTGCCCAAGGTTTGGAATGTAGCCCCTAGAATTCTACTCAAAACCAAGTCTGGCCTTTGGCTTGAAAAAGATTATACATCTCTGGTTTAAATAAGCCACAGTGCTCCAAGTTAAAATGTAACAAAGCTGTTCTTAGTTTAAAATAGGAAGCAAGAGCTTTTGCTGTCCTTGATGCTACGGTAGAGGAAAGGGATTTTGAGGTCTAGAAGGCCCAAAGCCAGACACAAAGAGCATGAGACAGACAGGTCCACGATAATAACAATGCACTGTTCTCCACTGTCATTCTCACTGAGCAATTACCTCTTTCAGCCTGTTGTGGTGCCCAGGCAGAGGAAACAGATGTGAGATTTGCACCTCTGGACTGCTGGGCTTAAAATTGGCAGTTGCTGTTTTTCTGCTCTAATTATGGCTTTTCTAGTATCTGCAATAAAAATAGCTGATCCAAGAGCTGTGTCCTTCAGTCTTTGCCTTCTGGCTTTCAAGTTTGAGTAATAGCCTGGGTGAAGCCAGACACGGAAGAATATATGAACCTTGAGGATCTAGCAATCTCATGTACACCTAAACTAATTATATGAAATCTTATCTTCCCCAGATGGTTTATATATTAGTTTGCCAAAACGTTTGCTATTGGTCATGTTGTCTAAGTTAGGGGCCAAAAACCTTGGAGGCCACCTTGTTGCCTATCCCAACTGGCTGGAAATTATAAGACATTTGCCAATACTTTCAGTATGTTTCTCTCATCCTAATTCTTGTTATTAACCATGTTACGGTCATGTTTTCTTTTTTTCCTTTGCAGGTATGATGATCAAATCTCTGTTGATAAAGAAAAATATGCAAGGTAGGCGTTGAGAAAAAAGGGAGGGATAATCCTAAGATAAACAGGAACAAAGCCATTCAGCCTTTTGTATTTCAGTCTAAGGAGTTAGTTTTCTCTTTGGATGGTCAAAATAATGGCTGATCCAGAAAAGAATGGTGAGATAGGAGATACCATCCGCAAGGGGCAGCTGTGGAAAGATGTTGTAAATCAAAGCAAAGCGTCCTTGTTACAGAGGCAGGTAGATCTAGCTCCCCTTAGAAGTGGATTACTGTGAAATGAATAGAAAGATGGTACAACACACTAACTTCTTGGACTTGATTCAGATGAAAATTCAATGCAGTCCAAACCAATGATTGGAGATATTCCTTCCCATCCATATAAAAATACTAGGTTGCATTCACACAGCCCACTTAATTTGCTTATTGAATTAGCCTATTTTTGTATTCAATCATAGGCCAAACAAATTGGCTTGGGTTGGTACAACACACTAAGCCAGAAAAAACGAATCAAGGTTAAAGCTAACCTTGCCTGTTGTGAAAAGGTATCTGCTCGGTGTTGACTGGCTTATTAGCATGTTGTGTGAATGTAACCCTACAAAGAGTGATGGAGCTTGAAGGTCACCCCCTTTCTGCAGTACAGAAGCTTTCAAAGTGATCTACAGTTTCAAAAGAAGGGACATGACTTACCTGCAAGGGGCAAGCTTTGCTGCAGACGATTGTTGTTATCTCCCTTTCTTTTAGAGAAGCAGGTAACAGGAACTGAGCTACCTGCTTGAGAACCTAGAGAATCTCAACCAGCCTGGAAGAACAAAGAGACTGGCCTGATGTACAGCAGTGTCCTATGTTTGTCGCAGTAAAAACAATCTAAAAATGAATTCACTGGTTGGGAAAGACTACCGAGCAGATATGATTGAGTTTACACATCATCCTAAACCATCATCTTGTTGGCCGTGATGTATGACCCCAGCCACTGAATATAAACAGGGCCAGTCAGTAAATAAAGAAGTGTTGTTAAAAGTTTGGGTGAACAGGGACAGGTTTAGTTGGTTGGGAGGAAGATAACAATGTTGGTGCCAGGCAGACTTGTTTGGGGAAGGAACTGTACAACCAGGGGCTGCTACAGAGAAGGCTGCCTTACCTGCTTATTATCTTGAAGCAGGAACATTGGAAAAGGATATGATTGAGATCTTCACCGATAAATGAATTTTTAAGAGTTAGGGGAGACCCCATCAAATGCCTTGGAAGTGCTGATGTTTGTCTTCACTTTCAGGAGAGCTGACATTATCGTAGTATAGCTTCTTGCCTACCTGGTTTAGCTGCACCACCTTCCCTGGCTCTTCTTAGAGGTAGCTCAGTGGTTTCCTGGAAGCCCGTGCTATGGATTGGCCTGAGAGGCAATATATCATGATGGCTTTATTGTCTGATTTCCTTACCCTTGAGGTATTGCTGAATACTCAGATATAATGAAAGCAGGCAAGTGGTCCTGTGCTGCAAATGGCTCACGGAAAATGCATGGAAGTTTCTCATATGCATTCACATATTAAGGGACACCTGGGAGTGCCATCGCCTTCTCTCATCCAGATACACCTGCACACATGGAACCACTTTATAATGCATAAACCCCATGTCAGGAATCCCCAATCCTGGGGGCTGGTGAGTAATTTCGAATTTTAGGAGCATCTCATGGCTGCACTTGCAAAATATCTGCCTGGGGAGGTTGCTTTGCACTGCACCCTGCAGCCGCCTGGAATATTCTTTCTATTCTCAGTTTATTTTTCTCTCTCTTTCTCTCTCTCCCCTGGATACGGTCCTAAACAGAATCCAAGGCTACAGCCTCATTCTCACTTTTGTTTTCTAAAAGTGAGGCACAGTCTTTGCTCCAGGCTGGAACTTTGCCTCAAAGCAAGCTATCTTCCTGGGAATATATTTGTAAAATTAATCTCTTGATAAAATAGAACCAGGTAGGGCATGGAGTTTAAGGAAGTTACATTCGGATGGCCTGTTGGGGACCCAGGCCCTTGGTGAAAAACAAGCTATCTATTTGAAAACAGACGAGTTATCGTTTTCTATATTAATCTGTTGCCTCATGCCAACATTCATTTCTGGATGCAGAACATCGCTCCGCTTACTACCCTGGGTACTCTGATCATGTCCAGATCACACTTCCCTCCTCCTTCCCTATTCATTTCCGTTATCTTCCATGCTTCGGTGGAGGAAGACTTGGAAATGGGGAATCAGCTTTAGGTATGCAAACACTCTGTCTGTTTTAGAAGTTGGTTGTGTTGAGAGAGAAGGCAGAGATATATTGAAGCAACCTAAATTGTAAGGGCTGTGTTAGATGAAGCAACATGAGAAACGCAGAGTATGAAACTAAGTCTAGCAATGAACTTGCCAAGAATCTCTCTCCCCAGTCCACCACCCCGCTAAAAGTTTCCAGACTTACTGCTTGTGCAAATACGCTTGGAAGGATATGTATGTATGGAGAATAGCTATTCTTACTCACTCTTGTATGAGTAAAACTGGAACGAAATGTAAATGAATTAATTCAAACACCCATTTATACACATTGCAGAATTCTATTCTTGGAGCAGAATCTGGGTGGCCTAGGCTGCTATTACTATTATTGTTGCTGTTGTTATTATATGCAACATAGTGCTTCATAAATAAGATTTTCACTGAGAAACCTACTGAAATATCTGTAGTTCTATTAAGTTTGTTCAACAGGTGGGAAATGTTCTGTTTTCCTTGTTCTCCAAGCTTTTCTTTCCAGTTTTGGAATTCTGACGTTCCTTATTGCTTCCCTTCCTCAAGATACAGATTTGTTGCCCTGATGCAGATAATCCCTATCTATTTCAGTGCATGCATGAAACTCCCCGGCTTGCCAAGACCTACCTGTTTCATTTCAGTGGAGGAGGAAGATCTGCCCATGCCAAGAAATCGGAGTGTGGATCTGCTTCCTCCATTGCAACTTCAGGTTTTGTGGGCAGGGGGGTTCCATGTGTGCTCTTGTGCCTGTTAAAAAATCACATATGGGGTAGGTGACCTAATTTTCTAAGCAGGGGAAAAACAAAACATGTGTTTACCTTGGCCGTGAACTTCAGTGCCTCTAGACAAGAAATGCAAAATATTGTTTCCTACCAAAATGGCATGACAGAATCAGTGGTTGAAAATAGCAGGGATTCGGGGGAGCAGAGGATTTGGTAGATCTGATATCTACAGAGATAAGCTCTCCTCTTCTAGCCCCCATAGTCCCTCTGGGTGGAAATTGGACACCCACTGTCCAAAGTGGAAGCTGACATTGGAAGTCGGCGAGAGTAACGGGGATAATGTTATGGTTGGCAGAGGGAGGGGCTGGCCCACCTCTGGGCTGTAAGCAGAAATGACCAACCTGATTATAAAGATGTGGCAGACTGGGGTGGAAAAAGCGAGACACCCACACAGTCCCCCAATCCTCTTTTTGATTTTATCAGGGCTTCGACATTTCTCAGATTTTTGGACCTCTCAAGAAGGACCTGGGGAGCAAGGTTGTTAAAAGTTTGGGTGTTCACCCAGTGTTTCTGTTTCCCCCCAGGCCTTGCTATCTCTAACCATAATCCAGCATCCCTATAGACTGGGACCCATTTACAGCACAGTCTTATGGATACAAACTGGGAAATAAGAACTACTGGGTGCAACTGGGTATACTCCCAGATAAGCCTGTCAGCTTACCTAACCCTATCAATGTGAATGAGAGCCACTAAAAATGGCCTTGCATTTCAAGTCTCTGGGATGCTTGGGCATGGTGCAACCCCTTTGAGCCTACCTGGATCTGCTGTACCGATTTCCAAGCACTGCATCTTTTACCGACAGCATCTCGCTTTCTCTCTCGGTTTGCTCCTTCTCATGTGTGCTTAGGGAGAACCATAGTGAGATCGAGAGACGCAGGAGGAACAAGATGACCCAGTACATCACCGAGCTCTCTGACATGGTGCCCACCTGCAGCGCCTTGGCGCGCAAACCCGACAAGCTGACCATCCTACGCATGGCAGTGTCTCACATGAAGTCCATGAGGGGCACTGGGAACAAATCTACCGATGGAGCATATAAGCCTTCTTTCCTAACTGAGCAGGTGGGTGGCTTTGTAAAAGGCTGTAGACCAACTTGCAGGGGCTGGAGAAACAGGGGCAATTTTTGACATGTTGCAGCGAGGCTGGATCGCAGGTAGTCCTGTGCTGGAAATTTCTTCCATCTATCTTGAGATCTTTCTCCTTCCGTTGGATGGCAGGCATTTCTTCCAAGGGAGAATATTTTGACAGCGTTCTCTTGATGAGGATGTTGTGGTTTGGGTTTTTCTTGTATGCAAGGTAGCTGAAAGGTGTGAGGGAATGTCCTGTCTTTCCTTGTACAATCTGCTTCCTGGAGGTCTGCACTCATCTGTCAGTCTAACGAGGTAGACCAGACTAAGAAACTAATGCCATATAGGTCAGGATAGTTTTGCTGTAACAGCTATAGGAACAGAATCTTGCAAGTCTGAACGTGCTTCCCCTCCCTCATTTTATCTACAAGTGAACTAGAGACATTTTCTCAAGTTACTTTCTTGGAACAGGCTCAAGCCCCACTTATCTGATCATTGACTTGGTAGCTGCTCTTCCTACTGTCCTTCAAGGCCATTCCTTATCCCTTCTACATCATCTTTGCTTCCCACCCTTCCATTCAGTCCCAAGGAAGAGTTGATAAAGAATCAGATTGAAAAACAAGACAGCCAGGAGGCTGCAGAATGACAGAGGATGAAAAAACAATAGCACCAGTATTCGTCAACATGTGTAAAAATAAAAACTTGAGAAAATTGGAAGGCCAATTTCAGGCTGAAATCTCTTAGACACATGACATAGCGTGGCTAGGTAAGAATTTTTATTGTGAACTAGAATAAAGTCACATTGAATTGTTGATTGCCCTCTATCAACATGAAGGTGCAGTTGCATCCATGGCTTGTTGCTTTCTTCTACCTTTCACATGTTTCACCAGTCTCTTTGCCCTGTGCTTCGTGGCCTTGAAGCTGAATGGTTGATGATGTAACTGACATCTCTGTCCTGAGAAATATTGGCTCATGCTTATCTCTGACACTTACTGTCTTTGTGTTATGTTATATTTGAACTGTTGCCTAAAAGTATTTATGGATAGTTAACTTTTTTTTGCTATACACACACACACACACACACACACACATATTGTTTGTGGTCCATATAACATACTACTTTAGGCAAAAAAGGGACTTGAGTAGTTTATGATTCATTGTATTGTAGGAACCCAGCCAGTGCCTTAGCCCTGATGTGATTTATTTGGGTATTGTATGCTATGTGAACACAACTTTTGCTTCGTTAACCAGGGCTTGAAGTATTGTGTGAACCCTTCCTATGAGAGATTTAGTGGGCTTGAATTATTACGTTTTCTGTAGACCCAGACAGTAGGAAAAGACCACGTGGGTGTGAGAGAAGTAGTGATCTGTGTTTGCTAAAGTTTAGAGAAATAAGGAATGGCCAACAAATCATAGTTAGTTTGGAACAGAAACACACTTGTGATTGGGTGGCTGCATGGGAGGAGGAGGTAGCTAAAGGAGGAGTTGGCTATTTGTGTGCTGTGTGATCCTTCTGCTGAGCATTACATCCAATCTTGGCTGCCCTTTCTCAATCTCAAGTCTTCAGTACAAAAAGAATGAAAGTCATTGACCATATCCAGGAAGGTCTGGGGCTGTTGAAAGAATGGCTGAAATACAGTGCAGTTCTATCCAAAGCGCCTTAAATGTGCAAACGGTGTTCTATGCACACTAAGTTGTACAAACTGAAATGTATTAAATGCATTTTGATCCATGTAAATTTCTTCTGTAATTAAAGCTCAGAGGCAAGAGTGGTGACGTATCTTTTGGAGAAGGAAACGGTGGTAAGAGAGTTCATTTCTTTTCAGCCGTAATATGGCAGCTGCTATTTTATTTACCCAGAATGCTCTGAATGGGGTAGCATTCTGGGAAATGATTGAGGAGCAAGAATGGCAGTCACCAGGCCTGGCAGCTAATTGCTTAGTAAATGTCGAAACATGTAGTCAAAAAATTACTGGAGAAGCAAGATACATGGGTAACAAAGAAAAATGACAAAATACAATGAATAATACTGAGACACAGAGACACATGGAGTTTTAAGACATATATTCTGAAACCGAAGGAGAGGAGCTTATGAGCAAAAATGGAAAGTGTTATAAAATAATAATTATAACACAATATGTCCTATCTATAAAGGGCTTTAGCAATAGGGTGCTTGGTTTCTTAAATGCTTGTGTTCCTTCTCTTATCAAGGAATTGAAGCACCTTATCCTTGAAGCGGCTGATGGTTTTCTCTTTGTGGTGGCTGCTGAAACAGGCCGCGTGATCTACGTCTCAGACTCGGTTACGCCAGTCCTGAACCAGCCCCAGTCGGAGTGGTTTGGCAGCACTCTGTACGAGCAGGTTCACCCTGATGACGTGGAAAAGCTGAGGGAGCAGCTCTGTACATCCGAAAACTCCATGACTGGTCAGTGGTCTCTTGAACAGCTTTGCTTCACTTGTGGGGGACATCCTAATGCACACTTCCCTGTCCTGATACCTCTCAGATGTGTTGGGACTGCAACTCCCAGAATTCTCGGCATTTGAGGAATTCTGGGAGCTGCAATCTCATTGTATGTGAAGGGCTCCAAGTTGGAGAAGCCTATCCTAATGGCTTGAGCTACTGTATAGACCAGTGTTTCTCAACCTTGGCAACTTGAAGATGTGTGGACTTCAACTCCCAGAATTCCCCATGCTGGGAGTTGAAGTCCACACATCTTCAAGCTGCCAAGGTTGAGAAACACTGGTATAGATATCCACTCAGATGCAAGTCATTTGAAGATAAGGAGGCTTAGGATGACATGTCCAAGGTTGTAGGCCATATACTGATTTGGGGGGGGGGGGGGAAAGGGCACATTAGTGCAAGAAAAATAACAGCAAGAATGTAGCCCATTCTGTTAATTAATTAAGAATAATTGCATCTGTGCATATTTTTCATCTCCCCTTCCACCATTGCTTGTGTTTCCCCCAGTTTTTCATTGTTTTCTTCAAGTGAACATTTGTTAGGTCAGCTCCTTTCTGATTTATCCTCTCCCTCTTTTGTTTTTGGGTCTTTGGGGTTGTTGCTTGTTTTTTAGTGCACCATCTAAAATTAATCTCCATCTGTGCTGATATAGCACTTTTCCCCAGTGTTAAATAGGTTGTGTTTGGTTATGACAACACAAAGTGTATAGCACACACGTAAGTTTTGAATACACATACTGTAAGAAGAGCTTGGGCAATTGGGAACAGTCTGCTGTGGATTTGGGTGAAATGCACATTGGTGAGAACAAAGGGAAGCAAAGATTATTTCTGCTGGCGGTGCAGTGCTGATCCAGGTAGTTTATTACTGTTGTCTCAACTTCATTTTGGCCATAGCTTCTCTTGCCACTTGGATGTGCTGCTGAATTTCCATCTAGTTGATTGCAAGGGGTGGGGTGGGGGTATCTGTGTCTGGGTTTTGTGCATTTTTTTTCCTTTTTCAGGATTCTCTGTGGTGTTTATGGGTTTGACTTCCTTTCCTTTATGAGAGCTGACCCTGAATGTACTCTGTTCTTCTGAAGGCCTTTTATCTGCTTCTGTTGCAATCATTTCTTGCATGAAATTTTACAAGGGCTCAAAAAGATAATAATAGATAGTCTCTGTTTTCCCCTCTGGTACCCTCTTTCTTTTGTCTGTTTTTCTCTGACACCGTATTTTTTCTGTCTGACATCCCCTTCTCTCTCTCTTTCTCTCTGAGACCTCATTTTACTTATACTTTTTTTCTCCCTTTCTCTCTTCCTGACACTCCCTTCTTTCTAAAGCTCTCAGTTGACTATTCTCTCTATGTCCTTGACATCCTCATTGTATCTTTCTCTCTTATATCCTTTTTTCTGACACTTATTCTAACCTCAATAGAAGAGAACTTCTTCTAACTTTATTTACTGTAGCCTCCCCCCTCCCTTGTCAAACCACCTCCCCTCTCTCTTTCTGACTTCTTCCTCTCTATCCAAAATGTTATCTTGCAGACTTTTTCAAAAACTGCTTTGGATTCACCTACCTAGGAATGAAATTCTGCAAAAGAGCTGCTAGTTTTCTTTCTTCCAACCCCCAACAACA
The DNA here is from genome assembly GCA_023362775.1 of Charina bottae. Lineage (NCBI taxonomy): Eukaryota > Metazoa > Chordata > Lepidosauria > Squamata > Charinaidae > Charina > Charina bottae. The sequence goes on from JALMGJ010000010.1 coordinate 12,578,089, forward strand.
ACACCAGTGCTTCCCTAGGCTTGGTATTGCAGGTTTTTAGAAAAGGAATAAAATCTTTGTTCCAGCCAGTTTTTGCGGCTGGTTTGAGACTCTCTGAACTTAATAACTACTGAAATGTTTTTAATGGACAGTGTTTGTTATTTTTTTCCCCCATTGGATTGTTTCGCATTAACCTTGCATGGTTTAGCAAGCTTGGAAGGAGAAGCAGGGTGGACAATAGCAAACAAGCCGATTTTTTCCCCCACAAAATCCAAAAGCCAGTGATATGGCTGCCTTGACTTTGAACCTGGCAAATCATTTGGCTACCCCGAGGCCCTTTCCCAGTAAACAGACTTTTGTACGGAATAAAAGGTCAACAGAAGCCTTCAAAGAGACCTGCACTGCAGGCTGCCCAGCTGTTCCCACCTTTTTTCCTTCTTTGTTTTTCCCCCACAAAACCTAGTTCTCCACAGGCAAGGGATATTTGATTGAGTTCAACAGTTTGATGCTCATCTATTCAGTGTAAAAGCCATTTAGGAATCAAAGGTTGATGTCAGCCTTCCCAGGTAGACCAGACAGGAAACAAGACCAGATAAGCTAATTAAATCTTGCAATTCTGAAAGTACAATTCTCCTGCCGTCTCCTTTACAGCCCGAGAAACTAGGGAGGGCCCCTTCTGAGCTTCTTGCCCTGCGCACTATCCAGCTGCGGGCTATGCTGTCTCTTACCTGACCGTTCCCTTGGCAGCGTCTCTTGGCCCAGTCTCCCAAGGTCTTTCCCACATACATTACAGAACTAAAGCACGGGTCCCCACACTCTTCAGCTCATTGACCCCTTCATGAAGTTTCAGACTGTTTATTGACCCCCCAGACATTTATTATATGAAAATAATTTAATAAATATCACTTTAACTAATAGTACTACAAATAATAATAATAATAATAATAATAATAACAACAACAACAACAACAACAACATTGACCCCTTGGATAAGTCCCATTGACCCTTGGGGGTCAATATTGACCCCTTTGGAGAACCCTGAACTAAAGTCCCTGAACTAGATCTGGATAATGCTTTTCATATGATCTTGGAAGAAATGCCTAGCCCTCACTCAAAACTACTCCATTTCTTTCCCCACTCCATCATATATGCTACCATTTTTTAAATGGCTACTCCAGCTTTTCATCCTGGGGTCTTTCTAACTTTTTCTTGAGATGCTGGAGACTGAAACGGGGAATTTCTGCATGCAGTGCAAATGCCCTTACCCAGATCTCCAGCCCTGTCCTAAGATAAGCCTTTCTTCCTATCTGCAGTGAGGGAATCACGATGCTATAATGGACTGTGTGTCTTTTTAGAGGCAGGAATGGCATCAACCAAAGCTCAGAGGTTGGATGCATCCCTTGTTTGATTGCTTAATGGAATTGAATCCCACCTTACTCCCACCACTAACAGAAATTCCCAGGACAACTTATAATGATGTGTTTAAAAGCATAAAAAATGGGTGTCACCACTGAGAAGGCCCTGTCTGATTTGCCCACTTGCCATTCCCATACCATAGATATGGTGGGAGGATATGTGCAAGGACACAGCATATATAAAAAGGCAAAGAGTGGAATGAGGAAAATACAGCATTATACTAAAGACCATATGCTTAATAGCTTTGCATGTTCTACCTCTGCCACACACTTACAAAGCAGAACAGCCATGGAGAAAGGGTTCAGCCGGGTCACATTAATTTTAACTTTCAAGAAGCTAATTTTAATCACTTGTTTTTGAGACAAAGAAAAGGAATTCTAATTCATATTAGGGGGTATATTGTATGTCATTTGGGTTAAATTTTTGGAGGAAAACAATGTGGGTTTTTTGCGGGGGGGGGGCGGGAGGAATGAAATCTTCCCTAATCAAGCTTGTGGCTTGCATTGACTCCTCTGAGAAATAGTTGATAGGTTAAAGTTTCAGCAAAACAGATGATCAGAGACTGAAACAATCGCTGCTTTTTTGTTATTGTGTAACTGAAAAACATGACTAAGCAGATTCAGTGGATCTTATTTTGTTTGGCATGTAAACATGATTGCATTCTCCCATTCACACTGCGATTTTGTAAGGAGCCATAACAGGAAATACGCTTATATTATAATGGAAACAGTGATGGAGCATGGATCGGCTTATTTTGATTAACTGCCTTCTATTGAATTAAATAACACAAGTTTTGCAGGGAATCTGCACACGCACAAAAGCAGCCTACTGTAATACTCCAATCGGAGCCTTGTAAAACAGCAGGGAGTTTGCAGAGATTAAAACAAGGGAAAACAAGCCTGCCTTTCAGAAGCCATTAGATTTGCAGATGTGGATAGCTTCAACAGCTGTACTTGGGTTTAGTTTGATGTCCGGTTGCAAGGAATGCTGTTAGCAAGCAAAGTTTGTACACCCAGAGAGAATCCAGATGTTGAAGGAGTCAGATTGTCTATGTGCAATGGAAGATTAATTAATCAGCAAAACAGCGTTGTAGCAATGTGTGACATCAGAGGATGCAAGGAGGCTTAACACTATGAGTCACTCTTGAATAAATAGCCCCAGAGACAGAAATGTAGAAATTGTTTTGTCCTTTGAAAAATGGAATAAAGTATTATTTATCTTTAAAGGATGTCTGCTAGGGGCTTACTGGGTTCACTTACAGTAATAAGCCATGGTTTGTTATATAAACTACTTGGCTTCACACAATTTGCTAAGCCTAAAACAAAGTTCATTTGGCTTAGTACATAAGAATCTAGCTAAAGATTGTGTGTCTGGAGGCAAGGATGATCCAGAATTGCCGAGATTCCGACTTTTGATTCATAAGCAATTGTTCCCTCTTGATGCCAGCAGCTCAGGAAGGCAATAAGCTAGGAACAGCTGGGCACAGCAAACCAGAAACTAACCAGGAAGTAAGAGCTTCCTGTTACTTTTGAAGCCAGACCTGCCCTAACATCCCATAAATGAAAACCAGCTTCCGATCCTGGCACCTGTCTTTGGTTTGCTTGGGACATGACAAACTGGGAGCCTGGTTGGGGATCTTTTGCTTTCTTGTTGGATGAACCATTCTTGCTGGCAGGATAGCCAAGCAAAGACATTTAAGCAACACAACGTGGATACACTATGTAAGAAGTTGAAGTAATTCCAGCTAGGATTAAGCCCAAATATGGAGTTTCTACCGTGGCTTCCAACCTAGTCCTTCATGGAGTTAGAAGGCCCATATGATATATAAATCATCTTTCTATGTCAGGCAATTGACACTTTATGGCCATCTGGAGCTTCAAGGGAGCAACCCATTGAATTTCAGGCTTTCCTTGATTTTGGGTCATTGTTACCAGAGCTAGGAATGACTCCAAGGTGGGCTTTTTCTCTAGTATGCACTTTCCCAGATCATGCTCTTCTTCAAAGATCCTGTAATGGTATGTGGGAATAACCTTGGGAGGCAGAAGGAAGAGCCACAGTCTGGACAACCAGTATGTAAAGGGTAGTCCACAGAAAGAGAGGGGGTGTGGGAAGCGTTTCAGAAGGGACCCACTCTAGTTTTCTGGACAGTAAAAGGAGAGGAGAGGACACATAATTTCAGTCTTGCAAGATTGATGTTAGCCCTTCGAGGTAGTCCAGACAAGAAGCACAGCAATGAATACTAGCTCTGTTGTAAGGGTACATTAACAGAATCTTGCAAGACATTGGGACGCAAGTAATCAATGGCCGCATTTGTGTGATAACATCAGCACATGAGTATTATCGTTTGGGCGTCATCACAGTTTGCTGTGGATGCTATTGTTGTTACTGCCTCTTATTTATATGTATGTTTTTTGTTCACTTGTATTAACTATTAGAGCAGGGAATTAATCATATGGGTCTGTATATATTAGTTTAGGTTTTGATAAGCAAGCCTACTCCAATCATAGTGTTTATAGAAGTTTTGGGCTGCAGCTTCCATCACTCTTGTTTAGTTAGGAGGCAACAAACTCTTTTGAAACTAAGTGTGCTAGAGTTTATTCTTTCTGGGTCTGAAAATTTCTTAAATTTCTTAGCCTTTAGCACCTCATAAGTTTCTACAGCATCCTAACTTTTATTCCTTCTTCTGAGCAATGAGGTATAAATTCTTCAAAGCTCAGCTTGGATGAACCCTGAAATGCCAAGAATTTTTTTGCTGTGGCATGACAATAAAATTATAAATTGTGCAGGATTTTTCTCGAACCAATGCTATTTATCTATTTGATTGATTCATTGATTTTTATACCCCTCACAATCATAAGACTCTCAATGCTCCCAAAGCTAATAAATAAAAACTATTGACTTCTAGACTGAACTAGATCATCCTACATATGGTGCCCTCCAGATGTGTTGGACTACAGTTCCCATGATACAAGTCAGCACAACCACTTACACCAGTTTAGGAAATCATGGAATCGTAGAGTTGAAGGGGCAATTTAGGCTATTGAGTAACACTCGTTGCAGGAATCCAGATTAAAATACCACCTGTCCATCTGCTGGGGACACATCCAGGGAAGGCAAGCTCATCACTTCTCTATGTAGTTGGTTCTATTGTCAAATGTTCTTACTGTTTGGATGATTTTCCTAACAACCAACAACAATCTGCCTTCCAGTAATTTAAATCTTTAATTTCTTTCTCCTACCCTCTGATGTAATATAAAACAAGTCTTGACTTTCTTCTGCATGAAATGTTTGACTTTCTTCCTTCCAAACATATCATACTGCTCTTCCCACCCCTCCAACTTATTTTCTCAAGGCTAAGTATTTCCAATTCCTTCAACTCTCTTCAAAGGACTTAAGTTCTAGTCTCCTGATCACCCTTGCTGCCCTTCTCTGAATTATTCCAGATTGTCTGAATCCTCCTTAAAGGGTGGGGCTGCAAACGGAATTACTTGAAAGCAAATATCACATGCCTGTGAATTCCTCATTCATGACTTCCTTTTGCCTTCTGAGCATGACATAAAATGAAGATTATTGTTATTTTCCTTTTATGTTCAAATATGGTCTGAAACAGAGAAGGTATCTTATGACCCTTTCCTTCTAGTATAGCTACCAGCAGTGGTATCCATAAATGTCCCTGAATTCTGGTAGCTGCAATCACATTTCCTTTTTGTTTTTATGTCTTTGACACCAAGATCCATGCTTTCCTTGTAGCAGTATCATATATGATATTAAAATTCACATATTCATATTTTGGTATCTATTGAGACCACTACTAATTCTTGATCAGATGGAGAGCCAATCTTCCCATCAATAATTGGTGGCCTTGGATTGTAGGCCTTTTGTGGTTGACTTTGTTTTGGAATTCCAGAGAAGATCCAGGAGGAAAACTTAGTAGAGAAGGAGGGGAAAATTCTTCCTGCCCATGAGCAGACCTAGCATGTAAAACAAAACCATGGGCTAACCAGAATTTGGAGAGGTAGATGTTGGAATTTCCATAACATTTCTGGATAACGTGAACATTTATATGGTGGTTTACTTCTTTACTATATTTAACCACATTGTAGTTTTGCATTAAGCACATTCTCAGTGCTAACCCCAGCAGAGTCATTTTTGAAGTAGAAGCATTTTCCACCCATAAGAGAGTTTCAGGTTGATTATTAAAATCTTTGGCCATAGACCAAAGATGACCTATAAGAGAAAAAATAAATAAAGTGTGATTGATTATGGGGGGCTGGGAAAGGAATGGAAGAGAGAAGAACCATAAACATTCAAGGGACAGTAGGTGAGTCAGTTGATGGCTTATCTCATAAATGCCAACTCAGCCCAGATGACAAGATACTTGGGAAGAAGGATTTCAGATTCTTCAAAGAGACTCATGAAGTGGCCAAGATGTGCATATGAGAGTCAATGAGAGATAGCATGAGTGAATAGTCGTTCTGTCCAAGACCTGCAAATTTCCTGGCTTCTCAAATGTCTACTACATCCCAAGGGTGGACTTGATGAAAGAACTTCTCCAAGTGAGACTCTTCCAGATTAGAAGGCTGGGCAACCAGGAGGACTGGAGAATGATAGAGCATTGGGTAACAGGACAAAACATCAAATACAGTGCCAGCACCAGCTCACAATTACAAGGTCAGCTAAAAGGCATTGCCCAAAGAAATTCTAAATTTTCAAGCAGCCTGAGAAAAACAACCTCATTCATGGGGGAGGAAAACTTTCAGGAACAGTATTAGTTCCATAATTGGGGAAAACCTTGATCATCATTTGTGGTTGATGGCATATCTCTGCCATGCTTTTATGGAAACCTAACAGCATGTTGTTTTTGAAGGTTACTAGAATATTAGTCACAAGCACAGGCATGTATTAGTAAGCCTTGTTTCCAGAGACTTTTGAACCAAATTCCAGTTTATTCCAGCATCAGATAGTTTTAGTATCAGTTGCTTAAGTTTTTGATTAAGTTCTTAATCACTTGCTTTTCTGTACCTTTATCTTGCAGGTTCCTCATCTTTCTGTATTAAAACAAAGGAAAAATGGTTTAGAGTCTACCAAGATTCTTCTGGTGCTTTTTTATTCCCGTTTTCTGTTGTCTTTCCCAAATAGCCTGTGGAATATTTTTCTTGGAGTAAGAGTCTTTTTTTGGGGGTTGTTGTTATTATCTTACCCAAGTCAAACTGAATTTCTTGTTCGTTGTATAAGGCAACAGCGGGGAGCAGAAAAATGAGTGCACAGGATCATTTAAGGATAGTTGATGGAAGATTTACCTCTGTCTTAGTGAGACTGTGGCTATGTTCGTGCAAGTCTTCTGCAGCTGCTTAACTTGGGTTTTTTTCCCAACCAAGGAAAGATTCAGTGAAAACAAGGACATGGATCATAGCTTGAGGTAGACTTGCCATGAACTGCATTCACAGATTGTTCTACTGTAGGATGTTTTCATTGTAGTTTGTTGAACAAGCCATAAGAGCCTGCTTTGCAGAGAATGTGAAGTCAGGTTGGATGGTTTATGCAATGCCTGAAACAAAATGCATGATGGCCTAGTGCTTTGTGCGAACTAGGCCAAAGTACCTGTTGCAAAATTTGGAAAATCTAGGTAAAGGTGTTCCTTTTTTTAAAGGGAGATATTTGTGCAGCTGTCAGCCTTCCCAGGTAAAGCAGCCAGGAAACAGGACCAGATGAGCTAATTCTACTTTATTGTAAGGCTACAGTAACAGAATCTTGCAAGTCTGAAGTACAAATCTCCCACTGTCTCTTTTACAATCTGAGAATTTAGGGAGGGTCCCTTCTGAGTTTCTTTCTCTGCCCATTATGCAGCTGCAGGCTATGCCCTCTCTTATCTGATCATTCCCTAGGCAGCATCTCTTCCTCCCGTCTCCCAGGGTCATTCCCACAAACCGTTACATCAGCCTATTTCCAAAACACCTCATCCAATTATCCTCACCAGACCTATACACTTGCCTCCTACCAAGCTATTGTCCTCCTGGCCATTTGTCCTTCTAATTCAAGTTGGACAACATGGGCAGTTGATTTCTAGCTCTTAGGCATATTTTCATTCCAACATTGCCAGAAAATGCTTGGGATCTTCTGAAGATGAAGTATGTATTCTTGTATAGGACATTGGTTCTTCCTCTTTTAATTAGGCATGTCCTATTTAAAGCACATGATGAAAACTGCCAAGTTTATTGTATATGTACAGTATATAGTTGACTCTAGGAAGAAGTGTGACCGTGGAAGCGTCTTCGGACAACGCTGGCTCTTCGGCTAAGAAACGGAGATGAGCACCGGCCCTAGAGTCAGACACGACTGCACAAATCTGCGGGGGGAACCTTTACCTTTACCTTTTTTTAGGAAGAAGCACTATAGAATCTAAGAATCCAAGAAAGAAAGAAAAGCTCAGTTTTGGATTAGGAGGTAGATTCAACTGCCCAGTGGGAATTGCAAGAGAGGGAGAGAGATTGAAAAAATGGGCAATGAATGTTGGACTGCATTTGATTGCCAGCCAAGAAACTTCAACACATTGTATTTTAAGATGTTCTCCTATTGTGCTGGATGGGCTGAAGCCAGGGCATCAGGAGGGGTGAGGTAGTGGGAATCCCTGAGATTACTTTGAGAGAGAATCCAGATCTTGGTTTGAACTGAGCATGAATGGATTCCATTTCTCCAATCTTCAAAAGCAATAGAGGAGCGATGACTAGAATATATGTTTGGCAGTCTTGAGCATGCTCAGCATAAAACCCAGAACTTGTCTTTAGCTATTCAGTCTATTAATGCCTAAAACAATCCAATATCAAATGGGTTAATGATTTGTGTGTGTGTGTGTGTCTGTGTGTGTATGTGTTGCAAACACTACCAATGTAATTTGAGGTCTATCTATAAATAAATCCCCATGAGTTCAAGAGGACTTAATCCCAAATTAGTTTTTGTAGGACTGCAGATGAAATTCTTTGTATACCAGGTGGATGTGTAAGATATCTTTTATTAGCATTTATTATAATCAATACATTAATTACTTGAAGGCAGATATTCATAGAATCATAGAATTGGAAGGGACTTCATAGGTCAACTAATCTGAAACTTTGCTAGGTGCAGGATCTGCTAAAGCATTCAGACAGATGGCTATACAGCCTGTGTGAAGACCTGCATTGAAAAGGAATATACCAATGTGAGGCAGCCTGTTCCACTTGGCTAACAGCTCCTACCATCAGGAAATTCTTCCTAATTTCCAACATGAATCTACTTCTCTGTAGTTTCAATCTAGCCCTGCCCTCTGATAAGAAGTAATTCATAGCAGCTTCTCCCAAGATTAATCCATGTTGCATTTTTAGTAAGCATTTTTACACTGGCAAATGAATTTTAAAACATGCAGGAACTGCAGGATAATTGTGCTTTGACTCACATTAATGGAAAGTATGAATTTGGTGAGTTTGTATTGAAATGTGAGTTAAATAATTCCGCCCCCCCAGCCTTGAGTGATTATTGTTATTAAATCAATAAATCTACCTTGATGTTCTGCAAAGTTTCTGTGTTGATGCATCTACAGGAAGCTTTATTCCATTCTGCATCCATCCTACTCATGTGGGGTCTTGGAATAAGCAGAGTTACTGGGAAAAATGCATTCAGGGCAACAGATGAAAGCCCACAAGAAGGATGAAGTATGTTTGTAGCCATTTGACAGAATCATTATCAGAACAAAGGTTACTCAGCCCAGATGGTGTTTACTCTTGATAACCATACAGGTTGTATAAAGGCAGCTTACAAAACCTGTGGATGAAAATTTGAAGATGCAGGTGGAGGTGTATTCTCCTCAGTAAAAAGTAGTCAGGGGCAGCATGTGGGTCTAGCCAGTAAACTTTCTGAGGCTACAGTATCTCTTCCCACCAGTAGTAGAATTTCTTCTACCTTTCTTTAGTCAAGAGATTCTGACCTAAGATCCAAAAGGCTCTGGAATGACCTCCCGCTCCTTGCTCTGGCACAGGTCATAGATAACTTCTTGATAGCTGTGGAGGTTTCTGATCTTGGGGAAAGCGGATTAAAACCAAACCAGTGTCAGTTTTGGATGCTGAGTCGTGCCAAGAATGGATTATTGAGTTTCCCAAGGAGTTTATGTGAAAAGATGTCACACAATTTGTTTGCTTAGGCATGGATTGTGGCATGGGCAACAACAGGCAATCTGGGTTTGGAGACCATCTTCCATAATCACTGACCATTGGCCATGCTCAAGAAAACACTTGGGCACCAAGTCACCTATTATTGTATCCAGGTCTTAGGCAGTGGTCTTTTTAATCACTTACGGTGTAATTGTCAGACTTTCCGCCTATCTATCTGGACTGGAAACAGTTCACCCAGAGATAGGCTCTCAGAACTCTTACTAGTAATATTTATTAGAAGGAAGGTTAAGGTTACAATATAAAAATTCCAGTGAGTGCTCTACTTTCAGGTGAAAAACTTATACATAGGCAATCAACGGCAGCAAAACTCTGATCTGTTTTCTTACATTGTTTTTAGTGTAAAGGGAAGGAAGTTTGTCTTTTCTATGAAGGTGGGCAGTCTGCATTTAATGATTGTTTTGATAGCTGCTGGTAGATCCCTCATCAGTGTGAGAAGAATAATGACCCTTTGTACCACCACCACCACCACCACCCCTCTTAACTGAAGATGTTGAGGATTCTGCCAGGCACCTTTTGTGTAGAAAGACTGGGCTGTACCATTGAGTTCTATTCTGCCCTAGAATAAGCTCAGCCATGGACAGACTTGGAAGGACAATTGTGGAAATCCTCCAACATAGGGAGGCAGAAAGTATTAGACAGGAAACTGAGAATCAAAGAGGGGCCATCAGATTTGCTTGGAATTGTGCGAAAAGAAGAAATAGCTCTCCAGGAAGCAGTAACTAAGATTGCTGAATTGCAATCCAGAAATACAGTCTATTCTTTAAGAAGACATACACGGCAGGAGAGTTTAATGCTGCTATACCTTCTACCTCAAATCAAATCAAATCAAATATTTATTATGGTCATAGACCAGCATAAGGAGGGTGAGGCACAGTCAATTCAAAAGCATAGAAAATACATCAGAGTCTTTAAAAAATTATGAAAGTAGAAGATATAAAAGTATGAGATAGATAGATAGATAGATAGATAGATAGATAGATAGATAGATAGATAGATAGATAGATAGAGTGAGTATTAAGACAGAAAGTATATATAAAAAACAAGAGTCTAAAAAAATCTAAAGGGGTAGGAGCATTAGATGGGGGTAAGGGAACATAAAAGGCATACCTTCTACCCATTCGTACCCAACCATTGGTCCTCCCCATCTTCTGGAAAGCAAAACGTTGGTCCTGTTTGCATCATTTTGTGGGGAAAGATGATGAATAATGGAAGCCTTTTTTTGTCAGAGCCCTCTACTCATGAAGCAATAGGTAGTGAAGGTGCCAAAGCTCAAAGTATGACCTTGTTTTCTTAATATCTTTCTTCTGAATAAGCCAGATCCAGGTATGGTGAAGACTTGGGGAAAATGAATAATAACTGGAAAAATATGGGAAAGGCATGCATTCTTCTAAACTTGTATGAATTGCTTAATCTTGAGACCTTAGGGACTTCCAATAGTCTGATGGTTTGAGTGATTATTACTTTGATTTGCTATACCAAAAGAATCTGCATCTTGTGCTTAACCAACATAGCAATGGGTACCCAAATTATTGGAGATTATGTCATATTTCCTGTTGTCCTACTTTCTGAGTCATATCTTAAAGAAGGTCATTGGGGTTGTACAGTATATAATTCAGGACAAGAATTGGCATCTGCTGTAATCTTGCAAGGCATCTTTGACAGCATTCCTAAGTGAAGATGTAAGAAGTCAAAAATATGAGTGTGGGCAGCGTGCTTCATTAAGGCGCCCCAAGCCAGAAAATGCATCACATGGAACAAATTATGATTTTCATAACTGTCTCAGCACTGGGAGAAGAGCAAGCAAGCAAGAATTACATACGTTTTCCAGTATGTGACTTGACTGTTACCATCAAGAGTGGAGATTTTTTGTTTCCTTACTAGATGATTTATGTCTATGGTTTTTAATTCATTGTCTTGTTGCAGAAATGTCCAAATTTTCAGAATATATGCTTGCTTTCATTGAATGCTTTGTTTCTCCTATATATACAGTATATATTTTATGGCTGTGATAGATTCTAAATCCTTAAATTCCAATCTGTCTTCTCTGCTTCTATTGGTTTAATGTTGTTTTACTTGCAGTGGTACAATCATTTGAGCATATTGGGCTCATATTGCTTTAAATCATGGATCAGCAAGGTATGGCTTTCTGATTCTGCAAAACTAATCTTCTCTTTTCATTGTGGCTGATGGGAATTAGAATTCAACAAGATCTGGATGGTTGGGCACTACTTTCAATCAGGTTTGAAAAATGGGATAGATTATTTTTTCTAATAAATAAAGCAAAACATCATAATAATCGCGTAGAAATTGACATAGGATTAATGTATACCTACTACAAAAGTAGGTATCATTTTCCTAGGAATCTCAGTGGCAGAAACTCTGACTTCTGTTTAGAATTTGTGTAGTACGTTCACAGCCATTCACACCGGGACTGCAGTGGCTCAGTGGTTAAGACGCTGAGTCAGAGGCCATTAAGGCTGAAAGCTCAGCAGTTCAAATCCCAAGAGTGCGAGCTGCGTGATGGAGTGAGCTCCCTGAAATTTGTCCCAGCTCCTGCCAACCTAGCAGTTCAAAAGCATGCAAATGCAAGTAGATAAATAGGTACCACTTCGGTGGGAAAAATCACAGGGACATGAAAGGAGCCTCCTCGGGCGTCCCCCGGGCAACAGTGATGTCACCGGCAAATCCTTTCACTACAAAAGCGCCTTGGTGCTTCTGACACGAAAAAAGAAGAAAAAAACCTTTAATGCCAGATTCAGCTGCCAAGTGTCTAATGGGTGTGTAGCTGTTGCAGGGCCACTGAAAAACAAAATACTGTTGGTATGTTTTGGTGTGTGTGTGTGTTCAGATGTTCAACAAACTAGCTAATGTGAAGTGTCCCATAGGTGGAAAGTGTGAATCCACAGGTTTGATGAAGTTACAGTAATTGCCCGTCATTACTCCATTCTGCTTTCTCTTTCCTCCTTGCTGCCAGTCTTTTTAGGAACCATAACACGCTGATGGGATGTTGTACTCTTAGCATTGTAAAATTATGTGAATTTAGATTGTGTTGCTCTAAGTCAAATTGCCATATTGGTGACCCATCTTTTTCTTCTTTTTGTTCTTGTTTGCACTCCCCCTCCCCACTTTGTAGGGAGGATTTTAGATTTGAAAACTGGCACAGTAAAGAAGGAAGGACAACAATCCTCAATGAGAATGTGCATGGGATCCAGGCGCTCGTTCATATGCAGAATGAGGTATGCTATATATTTATGTCACATACACACATACACACTTGTATATATACAGTACACATATGCATGCACATATACATATATGCACACATAGAAATCTGCTCCAGGGTTAAATTCTAAGGTTTTTCCTTCTGCCTTTCTTCCTGACTGTTGGCTGTTGGTTGTTCTTTGCCTGGTCTAGAGAGTCAGAAACATTGATGCTGTCTGGCCTCACAATTTCTGGTTCCTGCCTTGCAGGCTTTAATCCTTACACTTGGAGATACCCTTGTTCTGTATATGTGAATACTTAAATTTTTGAGCTCATGGCTAGTGACCCAATTCACCTTCTTATGGAAGGTATCCTGTTTGATAGGTGTGGCTTTGGTTTGTGAACCGGAGAACTTCCAAAGAGATCTTCCTTTTCTTATTTTTCATACAAAGACAGTTATCCTTCACCAAGGTATTTCCTTCCTTCCAAAGTCAGTCTTGACCTTCCACTTGAATCCACACAACTGGAATGTTCATGGTGGCTTTACTTTTTACAAGGATCCTATGGCAGCATATAGCTGGGACTGATACTTATTACTGCTTTTCCCAGGCTCATCTAAAGGGCATGATCTCTCTCTTCAGCATTTCTCCAGATGGACAGTGACAATCATCAAACCTTGCTCTGAGCTGGCCAGAAACAGTGCTTCCTGATATATGCTCACTCTGCAAGAGTTACAGTAGTATTGACAGCAGTGCTCTAGCATATTCCCCTTCCTGAGTTATGCCAGGAGGTCCCATGGGCTCCACCTTCCACCTTCATCCAGTCCTTTAGCCTGGACCTCCACTCATAGAGAAATACAACTTTGGAAGGGCTGTCTTTTTTTGTTGTTGTTGCTACCATATGATGAGCAGACTTTCCTTTAGGTAAGATGCTTGCTACTTGCCCGTGTGTGTTAATCACATAGACTATGATGAAGTAAAACTGGTTATTTACCTGTAATTACAGTTCTTCAAATAGTCATCTGTGAATTAGTACAACCCACCCTGCCAAGAGACACTACCAAGGGTACGGTTGGATAAGAGACAGCGTGGCCTGCAGCTGGATAGTGGGCGGGGCAAGAAGGGACCCTCCCTAGTTTCTTGGGCTGTAAAGGAGATGGGAGAGATGTCCTTTCAGACTTGCAAGATTCTGTTAATGTAGCCTTACAATAAAGTAGAATTAGCTCATGTGTTTGTGATTCCTATCTGGTTAACCCTGCAAGGCTGACAAGAAGCCTACAGAATGGTGATTTGCATGGATGTATAACCCATGAGTGTGAATTCACAGATGACCATTCGAAGAACTACAGTTACAAGTCAGCAATCAGTTCTTTCCAGCAGACCATAAAAACCATGTTCAATTTTTACTTTCACCTAGGAAAGTACTATAAAGTTGCTATCATAAGAGAATGATCTCAACCTCAAACTAGCAATTTTCAGAAAATTCTGTTGTGCTTGTTTTCATCAATAACATCCATAAATCTGGATCTTGTGTTTTTCTGCAGCTTATGAAAGAGTCAGTAGCTCACATCCTTTCCTCAGTGATGTTTACCAGAACTGAATTTTCTTCTATGCTTGTTCAGAAAAACCATGCATCAGATTAACCATGGAATGTGATCCATTGTGTCATTCTACTATATTATTATTCAAATTATTATTTCTGGGACCTAAGATTGGAATGGAAATGTGGCTTTATTTTTGTTTCACAACAAACCAAACTTTTTCTTTATATTTTAAAGAGGAGAGAGCACAAATAATTAATCACCCAGCTAATTTTAGGCACATGAGCAATTCTTGAGAACATCTTCATTTTTGCAATTTTGAAATATTTTAGGTGACTGTCTTTATTTTTTTAAATCCTATCATATGGCAATAATTAAGGTTGTCCTGGGCCTGTGGCTTATGGTTTAACCATTTTTGGTCTAAAATAAATACTTGAGATTCTTCTATCCATCTTAAGGCGGCCACTAAACGTGGACCACATGGTTTGAACACCAGCCATCTTTGACCCGCCCCACCTTGCTTTATTTACCATATTGTCCAAGGAACAGCTTATGTAATTCAAATTGCATTTTATTCTATGATCTTGAATTAGCCTAATATGTTTGTGGTCCTACTATAGATTTGGGTGCCCCCTGCCCCCCGTGATCAGAATAGCTCCCTTTTTTGTTCTTGTTTTTCGACATATGTACTTATGACTTGAATTTACCCATATAACTATGGGAGAAAGTTTTCTTCACCTGACGTTGGGGCTTTACCTTTGGCTAGTTTCTCCCCTCCAGTAATTAGATACAGCTACTTCAAACTGGCTTCTGGATCAGCTTAAAGAGCGCAACAAGAAGAGAACCACCTCCTTTAGGGTGACAGTATTGGTTGGTTTATTTGACAGCCCCCTGGTTTTCAACCTCAAAAATAGTCAGATTGGATGCTCACTATGAAAGACAGAACACAAGGGATAGGAAGTCAAATCCCCCCCTCCCCCAAGCTGGGCACAAATAAGGAAGCACAAACCACACAGATCAGAAATGTACTCTTAATGCTAGCCTTGGGGTAAAGCCAGAATCTTGGAAGTTGCAAGAGGAATTTCCAGCCCTCATTTATAAGGAGTTCATTAAGACTGAGTCTCTTGGAATGATTTGCATTGCTTCTCCCTAGGTTTCTTGCCACCCGGGCTGAGTTGCTGTTTGTGAGATAAGCTGCCCACTTGCACCTTTTTTTATCCATTCATTCATTCATTCATTCATTCATTCATTCATTCATTCATTCCATTTGTATAGCGCCCATCTCACATACACTTTGATTGTTTACGTCTCCTCTCCCTTCCGTTTTCCCAGCATTCCCACAAGCTCTCACAAAGGGGAAGGAGGAAGTAGGGGTGAGAATAGGAGTTACCTTTTACTAACCAACTGCTCATAAGTGACTTTTATTTAAGGAAGAATAAAGCAAATTTCCTGCATCTGCTGCTTCTTCATCTGATGTATAGCAGGGGTCCCCAACCTGTGGGCCGCGGCCTGTTAGTAACTGGGCCGCGGGGCTCCCGCCTGCAAACCCCGCCCCCTTCTGCACAATTGGCTCCCGCCTGCAAACCCCGCCCCCCATTGCACGGGATTGGCTCCCACATGCAAACCCCGCCCCCCAGTCTGTGGAAATCCCGGAAACCTCGCCCCCGGTCCGTGGAAATCCCAGAAACCCCACCCCCCTGTCTGCGGAAAAATCATCTTTTGAAACCGGTCCCTGGCGCCAAAAAGGTTGGGGACCCCTGACTGGTTGGTCTCCCTTTGCCTTGATTTTTTTTTCTGGAAGGCTGGGAGTACAACCTCTGGATGGCCTTTAGTCCCTTGGCAGAAAGATAAGGCCAACATTTAGCTCTCCAGTAGAAGGACAACTTTCTATTCTTACAATTATTCCATCTCTGGCCAGTGGATGGGAATGTTTGAACTTTGATAGCATTCTCACATTAGTCCTTTGTTTTCTGGCCAATACGAGCCTCGTGTGGCACGGAGTGGTAGGTGGCAGTATTGCAACTGCAACCGAAACTCTCCCCATGACCTGAGTTCGATCCCAGTGGAAGCTGGTTCTCAGGTAGCCGGCTCGGGTTGACTCAGCCTTACATCCTTCCGAGGTCGGTAAAATGAGTACCCAGCTAAGCTGGGGGAAAGGTAATCACAACTGGGGAAGGCGATGGCAAACCACCCCGCTCTATAGTCTGCCAGGAAAACGTCGCAAAAGTGGTGTCTCCCCAGGGGTCGCATGACTCGGTGCTTGCGCAGGGGAACCTTTCCTTCTTTTTCCTTTCTGGCCAATGGGTAACTGTTCTGATCTTCATATTAGTCCGAAAAGTGAAGATCAGGTTACTTAGCTTAAAAGTGCAGACTGAAGCATATGTTTGGACCTCTATATTCTGAATGCTAAAGTTCCATTTAGATAGCAGGCACTCTATCTAAATGGAATTGTCATTATTGAGAGACTGTTCTACACTTTCTTTAAACTGTTCTGTGTTACAATGCCCTATGGTTGAGCGTTTCTCAAGTTAATAATGCTCTTGAATAAGAAGCATGTTTTCCTGTGGCTGTCAGTTTCTTATTTTTACCAAGTATCTAGAATACACATAAGGCTGAACTTGTGAAGCCCTATGTCACAGGGCATGATCAAGGAAGCAAGACTCATATTTCAGTAAGAAGCTCTAATATAAGAATTAGGGTAAGCTATGGAATCTTGGAAACGATAGTAGGAACTTCCAGCCCTCTTTTAGTAGTGAGTACATTAAAGCAGAGTCTTTTTTTAACGTTTTTGCAGCCTGGACTGAGCTGATGTTTATGAGATAAGCAGCTAATGAACTCCTCTCCCATCTCTTGGTTGTTAATGGCTAGAGTTCCTCCTGTTTCTTTCTTAACCTCCTTCCATAGAAATTCAGGACATTATTCAGAATGATGTATTTCAGTCTTCCCAACGTGGCCACTCCTGACATGTTTAATGGCTATCCTGGCTACTCCTTCAATTGGTGTAGATAGGATACACTAAGAACAAAAACAAAAACAAAGGAAGAAAACGGTTTTACGAATAGCTTCAAAGCAAACACTTTGCAGTGCTTACCTTACACCAACTGGTGTTCTTTAAAAGCCTTCTGTTACAAAGGTTCCTGGCTGCAGTTGTGTTACTCTATTGTTGTAGTTTGTTCCCTGCAATCACGTATGGTTTCTAAATGTCTTGTGCTGGCTCAATTTTAGATGTGGAAATGCCCCATTGGATCATTTACCTCTGAACAGGATAACAACCATGCGGAAAAGATACAGGTTGGTGTCTTCTGTTCCTTCTTTGACATAACCCTTCATTGGTTTTCTATAACATACTGTAAGGTCTTATCCAAGACCCTAGAAAAATATTGCCGTATTATAATGGACAATACTTGATGTCCTCGGTTGAAAAGATAAGGCTCATAAGCATCAATTCACATTCTTGTTGGCCTTGAGATCAGCTTTGCACAGTGATGAAGGAGGCATTAATGTTTAACACATGGAGGCTAAGGAATTCAACAAGGGTGCCAGTGGGCTAGTTGAATTTGAACAGACCAATCAAATTAAAACATTGGCAAAAGGGTTAGGGTGAGCGCAGAACCACTCTTGTGCTTTTACCAAAGTTTAGGACTGAACCACAATTATTCTTAGTGTTGGAGCTGAGCATCTGTTTTCTTAAGTTGCAGGGTTTAAAATTTGCTCAAAACAAGACTTATTGTTTGTCATTTTTATGGTTAAGTTTGTTTTATTGGGAATATAATTTAACAAAACACATGTGATGGCTGTTGTGGGTCTTCCGGGCTGTGTGGCCGTGTTCTGGAAGTTGTGCTTCCTAATGTTTCGCCAGCATCTGTGTTTTGTATTGTCTTCGACAATACAAAATACATGTGGTTTGTGTATGTTTATGTTTAATGTTTGTCTGCATGCTTAGGGTGCATGTGTATATGTGTATGAGTTTGTGTAAGTATGTGTGTGTGTGTATATCTATATCTATATCTATATATCTATATCTATATCTATATCTGTATATTTATCTATATCCCAAATAGATAAGACTAAAAAGATAGTGTTGGAAAGAGGGGAATATAAATACTGCAACAAAGTTGGTGCCTGTTCCTTTCAATTGATCACTTCCACATATATTAATTCCAAGGTTTCTTATCTCACATGTTTTTGTTCTACCCCAGTATTTGGGAAATGACATCAGTTTATTGGCAGTATTATTTCTAAAGTAATACTGCCTTCCAAATTATCTTATGCAAGAAATAAAAGAAATACATTGTGGCTTGGTACTGTGTGTGACTCACTCAGTTTCTTCTATATCCTCTTCCCATGGCATCTAATTGACGTAATGGAGCGCCTGGGTTGTGACTTTGGGCCATCTCTGCTTCAAAGGGAGTCACTTTGATTTAACTATGAAAAGGGGTTTCAGAGTGTAGTGGTAATAAATTTGAATGATCATGTGGATTGAAAAACAAATGCTGTTATTTTTTACTCTTTACTCTCCATTTAGAAATGGCCTTGGCCCAGTGAAAGAAGGAGAAGCACAATATGCTGTGGTCCACTGTACCGGTTATATCAAGGCGTGGCCCCCAGCAGGTAAAATAGGCAAGGCAACGTTTAAAATCTTCCATATGAATATCTTTGCTTTGGGTTGTTTCCAGACAGCTGAAGTGAACAGGAGAGACATGGACAATTACATGGGTAATTGCCAAGGACCTAGAAGGGAACAAAGAAGCTTCTCTGATATAGTCCTCAGGGGAGTTTAATATTTTAGAATTCCAGGGCTTTGAATCACATTTTATATGACTTTCCTATATGAAATTAGCATTCACAGTATCTTTGGGTCTGCATTTTTAATTTCTAGATCATTAGGTGAGAGAGCATGATTCAGAATTCCATACCTGCATGCCAAGTTATTTTGGCATCTTTATATAGTTGAGTTCTAGGGCAGCTATTGATACATACCGAAGCCAAGTACTACTATATCTCAAGAAATCAACACCTTTAGCAGTTTTCTATAGGCAACACTAGGGTAGACACAACAGCACATCTCGTAGACTACACTTTCACAGGTCCACAGCTAGCAACTGTATAAAGGAAGGGCAACTTTTAAAACCCAAAAAACTTTTATACATTTTTCTCAAACAGTAATCTTTCCTCCCTGATGGCCAATTCTGAACCTGGGAGAATTTCAAAAGCAACTTCTTTTGGGGAGAAAAAGATCTGATTTTTTTTTATCCTATACGCAAGCCCTTGGTTCCAAGCTACTGCACCCTCCAGTTCTTCAATAAGGCATTTCTGTTTTGAATGAAGTCTTCTGGGAATATTATTTCCTTTTCTTGGCCCATTGTACTATACTCTAAACATGCTGTAACTCAATATTACGCATGGGGATATTTACATACGGGAAAATGTTGAAAACAGTTGGAAACCCAAAAGAGGATTGTGTCCAATGTTGTTAAGGGGTGGTTTGGCTGACCTTACTTCTTGGATTTGCTGAAGAGCATGTTTTCTCTCTGACAGCTCCTGCTGATGTAAGTCAGAACAGGAGTTATCTTTTCTTGTTGACATTTGAATGTATTACAGGCTTAAAGCAGTGGTGGTTTTATTTCCCTTGAGCTGCAAATATCACCATATCCCATCACACTAAAGCTGTATGTGGTTTTAGCCTGATTGAACTTAGAGTTGTATGTATTGGTCATGGATCATATATTGTAGTGTGGCTCTTTCAGAGCTTTGCAAAGAATAATTATATTGTGTGCAGGGAAGGAAGAAGATTTTGCTCATGCCACATTTTAGAATGAGCCTAACTATTTCTTACTTTTGGGACTACCACTTGTTACAGAATGTAAATATGTGGGCAAAGTTCTGTGAATCTTTCTAGATGTGATTGTATCATAAGTACTTACAACAGGGTTGGCAACCATTTCAGATGCATAATACTCCCTCCCCTGCCCCATGACCAAAATACCTTGTATGAAAACCCTGTAATCTTGTGAAAAAATGCCAAATTTTCATGACGTCTTTTGAGAGATGGCCCAATTTTCTGTTATCTTAGCAATCTCCTGATCCTAAAACATTGTGAATGTTTAAAAATGTACTAATTAATTTTGTGAAATCATGGAAACTCTTTTTTGGGGGGGCAGGTTCCCTGGCCCTTCACCTGCCATATTGCCAACTCCTAACTTTCACTTTATGATGTAATTTAAGAGTTAAATTTTAGATCTTCTCTTTATTTACTTTCTTTTAACTGTTTGGAGGAGTTAGAATCAGTTGGGTACATTAGCATTCCAACGTAACAGCCATACATTGCTGCATACCATTTCTTCTTAGAAAAAAAGAAAAGATGGTTGCGTGCACATACCAGTAGGGCAGCCATATTTTTCTTTCTTATTTCAGTAGCCTAATAACATGGCTTTCCCCGTTGGTATATGTGAGTAGCCATCTTCTTTTATATTCTGAGATGGACAGTACATAATGGCAAACAGCTGCTTTCTACAGCATTTTCCCATCTTTCAGAAAGAAAGAAATAGCACATTTCTAACTTTTAAGTATTTCAAACATGTTTTGGAAAATGAACGTTTCCATTTTGGTTTGTGTATTCTTTTCAAGGATTTCTCCAGAGAGGTCTGAGTTATGAGCTGCATCAGATGTAATAGTGACTATAGTGAAAAGAACATAAATTGAGCCAAGACTGTTCCATCTATTCTTAAGCAATGTGTGTGTTGAATGCGTGCAAGGATATAGCACACTCTACATTCTTTTGGCATTTCAGGAGCCTTTGAATTACTCTTACCGTAATTGGCTTCTTATGGCAGCTCTGTATCCTTCAGCTATGGAAAAATGCAGAGGGGGGAGTGGATTTTTTTTCTTGGCATTTTCAGTTGTCTGGTAAGGGTCTTATAAAAAGCAAATGCATTTCAACTTCATTGTGAAAGAAACAATAAAATAACTGGGACGTAGGAAGTTCTCCTTAGAGGTGTCAGAATATTTGCTTATCTCACCGATGATGATGATGATGATGATGATGATGATGATGATGATGTTAAAAATTCCTTTCTGCTTATAAGCTTATTGATTATACTGGCCTTTCCCAACTGGGTTCCCTCCAGGGATAATGGGAAATTTAGAGAATTCTAGGGGCTATGATCCCAACAGAAAGAACCCAAGTGATATACTTACTAAAGTTTTGGACCCAGACCAGGGGGTCCCAGTTTCAGTCCACAATCAAGGAAGCTTGCTGAGAGACTTTGGGATAGTTCTCTCTCTTACCCCAATCTACTTACAGGGTTGCTGTGGAGAAAAAAATGGAGAAAGGGATGTACATAATTCTACTAAGAGCCACTGGAAGAAAGGCAGTCTTGAGAAAACAAACCAAGAACATACCTGGAGGGCACCAGGCTGGGAAAGACTGTTCTCTTTTGCATAAAGAAAAAACTCTTGAAGTCAATGACCTTTTTTCATTGCTTTGATGAGGATCTAGAGAAGTAGAAAGGTCTTCAATATTTATAGGCCTGGGAGTAAAGGATCCAAAATGAAGAAGTGAAGATAACCAGAACATTTATTCCAATCCATTCCCACACCAAAGTAGCAGACATATTTTGCTGACATGTACTGTACATTTTGCACAGATGGCTCCCAATGAACCTGTATGAAATGCTATTCTTAATAAATCTCAGCCATTTTCAGTTCATCCTAGGGTGTGAAGTATCTAGGTCAGTAGGAAGGTCTTCCAGTAAAATTTGATGTTTGGCAATAGTAACCTCAATCACTAGCTCAGTATAAAAAAATGAAGTTCTCCATAATGTTTTGTTATGCACAATGAGTTCCCTCAAATAAGTTGAAATTTGTCTATTTGCCATCCCGTTCTCTCTTTGGGCACCTTGTTTATTTGTCAGGGACTGTGATGCAGAGCCTTAATTTTACCATAATTTGTACTGAAGGAACTGGAAGCTTAATTTTGGATCTATAGCTTTTAGCAAGAATCAGGACCATCTCCAGCAGTGGCTTGTGTAAACAGTAGATCCAGCACACAAGAAATATTGTTAACTGGGGGAAATTGAATTTGTTCACATTCCTCTACCCTGTAATGGAATTACAGCTGTTAAGATCAGGTACAGAGGAAACAGAAAACTTCTGGCTTCTGTTTGCTTTGAGAGAGCCTTTAGAACAACCTGTGTTGGGTGGTGAAACCAATGCAACTTAGAGGGTTCTGGATTGACCCCAGAAATTTGCAGAACTCAAAACAATCCTCTTGTATCTAAATATCTGGCTTGTAATTGCTACCATTGAGGCTGTTAGTCTAAATTGTGAATATAAAGCATTTTTTTTTCCTGTTTGTATGCACTGGAGTGTAGTTTCCCATGATCTAGTTCAAGGACACAGCAAAGGAATGGCCTGTACCCCAGTGGTCTAGCACATGCTTTACATGCAAATAGCCCCGCTCCTCCTCCTGCCCTCCCCTTTGCTGGCTCTCCTCTCTCCAGAGCCGGCCCCTACAATGTGTTTTTTTTTACCACGCTGAGTGCCGGGTGTGGGTGTCACGTGACAGCCCAGCACTCAAAGTGAAACCGTCGCGGGTCACAGATTAAAATTTTACTGATTTGTACAACCTGCCCTTTGAGGGCACCCATAATGATGATGCGGCCCAATATGAAATTGAGTTTGATACCCCTGGTCTAGACTTTTTGCCCTGTCTGACTTTGCCTCTGACCTAATAATCTAAAAGCAGTGATGGGGAATCTAAGGCCCTCCAGATGTTGCTGAACTATAATTCCCAGCATCCCCCACCATTGGCCTTTGGACCAGCTGGGAGTTGTAGTTCAGCAATATCTGACAGCCACAGTTTTCCCAGCTCTTCATGAAAGGCCTTGTTCAGCTTATCAGCATTTTGCATTCATATTCCATTAGAACCTCTGTTTCCTCTTCAGTCCTGCTTCTGCTTTTCTAACCTCCCCCCAATGTTTCTTCTATCTCAATTCTGATTTTATAATCATAGGAAAATGAGATAAGGGGATATCTGGCTGGCCTGCCCCCAATCAGAATGCAACCTGTGGGTTTAAATTCTAAATATCTCCATTGCCTCCAAAGGCCAGTGAAAACAATCTCTTTTGTTTTTGAGATTGAAACTGTCATAATGAAGAAAAAATACCAATCTCAGCTCTTTGAAAGCTCTGCTGTAGTTTCCTATTTAGAGAATTATTTGTTTCATCTAGATGGGAACATTGTACCCTATTGTTGAGGAAGCCATTCAAAGCTTCCACAATCAGTCAGATAAAGGCTGGGTCAAGCATCTTCTGGGCCCTGAAAGAAATATCCTCAGATTCATCTGAGTTACACACTCAGCTGTTCAGCTGTGTTGTAGCGGTTAATAAGAGTTTCAGGAAACAAACATATCACTAATCTTTCTGGACCGGCCATGTTGTTCGAATGCCTGACCATCGTCTTCCAAAGCAGCTACTTTACTCCTAACTTAAGAATGGAAAACGGAATATTGGTGGACAGCAAAAGAGATTCAAAGACACTCTCAGAGCTAATTTTAAAAAAATGTAATAGCATTGAGAACTGGGAAGCCCTAACTCATGAGCATTTCAATTGGAGGTCAGCCTTTATTAATGGCGCTATGGACTTTGAAGAAGCATGAGTACAGGGCGAAAGGGAGAAACAAGCTAAGAGGAAGGCACGTCAAGCAAACCCTCATCATGACCGTCTCCCACCCAGAAACCTATGCCCTCACTGTGGGAGGTTGTGCAGATCCAGAATTGGCCTTTACAGCCACTTACGGATCCACTGTTAAAATTTTACCCTTGGAAGACGATCTTACTCGGCTACGAGTGATCGCCAATGAATAAGAGTTTCAGGAAACAAACATATCACTAATCTTTCTGGCTTTGGCCAAATAAACCACTAGGACTTACAAGCTGAAGGGGAAAATCACAGGTGTGGGTGGCTTTGTAGAGGCCATGATGCCCGGTATACTGGACCTCAGCTCATGATTTTTCAGTAAAGTAGTACTTGCTTGCATCCTAACCTGGAAACCATGGAGTTGACCTCTCAGAAACTCAATCTTACTTTATTTCTGTCCCTTTTTTTAACACTGAAAAAAAAAACTGCCTGCCAAACATTCCAAACAGTCCTATGCTCTTTATTTATATAGTACCAAACAGATGTCTCCAAATAAAATAAAAAACAGACCTCTTTGCCTCAGATTCATCTGAGCTACACACTCAGCTGTTCAGCTGTGTTGTAGCAGTTAATAAGAGTTTCAGGAAACAAAGGAGGAAATTTTTTCCTCCTCCACACCAGGGGTTGGTGGGGGGGGGAGGTTGTTTTTCAGCCCATTTTGCCTCCTTCCTGAGGTCAGGGTCACAAGGATGCTTGTTCTCCTTAGTAAACAAATTATGCTAATTTCATAGTGCTTCACCTTTTTTTTCCTCAGAAGGCCATTAAGAAGATGCTTTTATTCACTCTTGTCCATGTTGAGAGGAGGCTGAAAGTTCTTCCTTAGGAGTGGAAGGAAGTGAAGAGTGACAGTCCTTCCCAGAACCACCTCTTGATTACACCAGCCTCCTCAATTGCCTTTCTTGAGAAAAATTACCAGTTTTCAAGGTTATATACGTATGGCTGTTGTGGGTCTTCCGGGCTGTGTGGCCGTGTTCTGGATGTTGTGGTTCCTAATGTTTTGCCAACATCTGTGGCCAGCATCTTCAGAGGGCAGGAGCACAGACAGAAGCGATCTCTCTGTGCCACACAGCCCAGAAGACCCACAACAGCCATCGAACTCTGGCCGTGAAAGCCTTCAACAATACACGTTATATATGTAATTTAGGACATGCAGTGCCTAATTGGAGAGTGGCTGCTGACACTCTGCCAAAAACAGCATTGCTGAAAGAAAGGATGTTGGTTTGTGTAATATTTGCATCTGCTAATGGATAGTCCTAGATGCATCTTTAGAAATAATTGCTAGGTTTTAAATAGTAATGCAAGATATTTCATTATAGTTGATGAAGGCAGTGTCCAAATAATCTGTATGTCTGCTACTCAGTCTACTGTCCAGATATTTATTTATTTATTTATTTATTAATCAAATTTCTATCACCGCCCATCTCCCTCCTCTGGAGAGAGAGATGAACGGTTGATGGATGATTTCAACATCCCAGCTGCCCTTTCCTTTCCCTTCCATATTTCAATCAGAGTCTGGATGACTCTTTAAAAAGAGGACACCTTGAAAGCAGGAGCATCAGCTAAGGGGGGGAGATGTCAATAAAATCCAAATGGCAGCCACAACCATGTAATCACAGCTCCACCCCTTTGTAGAAGAAGAGGCGGGACCTTTCCATTGTGACCACCACCATGACTTTTTAAACCCCACCCAGGATGCCTTTTCTTGAAAGAAGAATTTTCATCCTGCAAATTGAATGCAGTCACCCACCACTTTCGTTTTCCTGAGCCACACTGGAAATAGACATACTTTGCTTTGCAGTGATCAGCATCCTGGTTTTTCTAACTGAAATGGTAAAAAATTAAAATCAGTCACCTACTCTTATGTCTTTTGTATGGACCCATCAGTGATGTACATAACAATAAGTTGTGAAACTCAGTGCTGGAACATTTGTAGATAAAATGCCCTGTTTGAAGTGAATTCTGTCCTCAAACTCTGTCCATGTACTTTGCTGCCAATTCACTGAGTGTCTTATGTCCTCCGAAGCATTGCATTAACCCAGCCCATGAAATGCATCAGTGAAGTGCACTTTTCCCATTGCTTGGCATGTAAGTTGACCAGTTTAATTTTATTTAAACAACCATTTGCCTTCCCTTCCCCCTGCTCCCTTCCAATTAAGGGATCTCGTATTTCTGAGAAGGAAATGAATTTTTATGCAGTCCATATGATGTTTTTTCCCTTAATCAGATTTGTTCACTGCATGACAATGGAGGGAAAGTATTTGGTAGAAAGACATGCTGTAGCTTGATGCGCATGCCTTCAGGATTCGAAGCTAGGACAAATGTTCCCCTCCAGACTGCACTCTGGTGCACGTCTTGCACAGTCTGTACCCACAATAATCAGAATGTTGATAATACAAAAACCCATCCTTCTTTTCTTTTTCTTTTTCACCCCTGCCATCTCATTCCTTTGTCCAATTAATTTATTTTTTATTTCTGGCCTTCTAGATGCCATTTAAAGGAACAAATTAACCGCACAGTATAGGTTGCTTTATAATCCTTTGGCATGCATCTTCAGCTTTATAAAGCTTTCCTGAGGCCCTAATTAGGTTTTAGGAATGTAGATGTGGTAAAAGCCTGCAATGCTTGGATAACTGAATTGATGTAGGCTGCTGGTGAGAAATCTCCCCGTTTCTAATGCTCCTACCTACAGAAAACAAACAAATGAAACCCTTCATACATTCAACTTTCTCTATGTAGAAAACTTGCACTTTAGGGAACTTTATTCATTTTTAAAAAGCTCAACCTGCTTCTTTATAGTTTTGTTTTAATTCCCAGAAAGGCTTTCTTCCTTGATGCTGGTTTTGAAGAACCATTGACTTAAGATGAAGTCATCTGATGAAGCAGAAAGTTGCACTTCCTTTTTTTCCCCTTTCATTTGCTGAAAGGCACATGGGATGTCCTGAAGTCAATGTGGGAAGGGCCAAACACAAACAAACACTGCCTGCAAAAAGCACAAACACACCGTATGTTAAAATAGTTCATTAGAAGCATTTATTTGTTTATTCAATTTATATAGCTGCCCATCTCACATTCAAATAATAAAAAAGTAACCAGAAACAACAAAAAGACATTAAAAATCATAAAAACTATTCATAAATACCTACATCACCACCACCACCATTCCTATCTTAAAATGGGAGCAGACATCAAGGATGAAGTTTCGTAAGATGCAAGTTATGAATGGGGCGGGGGTATTTCTAAAAACGATGTTGCATGTTTGTCAAGGCCTTTTCATCATCTTCGGTTCTGTATACGGCCCACCATGAGCACTTTGGACACCGTGTCTAAAACAAGCAGTGTTGTATTCTCTGTACATAAAAGGGTGGTCTTGAAGAAGACAATATCCTCATCATTTAGTTCTGAGTTTGACATTACAGTGTTATTCCCATGCACTGATTTAATCCTTGCAAGAATACTGAAAGGTATGTCCGTACAGTAAGGACAGAATTTAAATCCAGGACTCCTTTGTTCACAGTTCTCTTAGCCACAAAGTTATGTTTTGTTTTGTTTTTTAACCGTCTTCCAGTTACAACCAATTCAGGTACAGCCTCAATTTAAAATCTCTCTTGTTTTAACAAGGGAAAGCAAAATGTAAATCTCCCATTTTTTTTCCAGGGGCAGTGAAATTTGGCCCCATAATGAGTTGTGGAATTTGTAAGGGATTGTGGGGAGGCTGGCAGAGGATTGGAAGAGCAGGCATAGCAAGAGACAGAAGGCAAGTCCATTGGCAGGGTCATGGAGTTGGGTGCACCGGAGGAAACTAAGCTCAACGTTACTAGCAGTGAGGTCAACACCTGAATGGAGGCAAATCTGCCTAGAGCAGGGTTTCTCAGCCTTGGCAACTTTAAGATGTGTGGACTTCAACTCCCAGAATTCCTCAGCCTGCTCTAGGGAATATTGGGAAGTTCTACTTTAGCAAAAATGTGAAATTCAAGGTGATGTCTTTGGGGGTCTCAAAATTATAGGCCAGTTCCATTCTTCCTATAGGATCCATATAACCATCATGTAATATAGCTATCGTAGAATTATAACCATATAACCATGTGGCACACCAGTGCTAATCTAAAAGGACAACGTGGAATGTTTGGGAAGACAAAAAGTTATTTCTATCCTGGGCAGAATTATAGATGATGGATTCTTACCAATAATAGCATTTGAGTTGTGACTGGATGTCTTGGCTTTTTTTTTTCCTTTACCCCTCAATGGGTTAGCATGTTTTTGGGTCAAGGACTGATTAATGCCAGGCCAACAGCTTAATATTTTATGAGTCATGTGTTTGGTTGGGAATAGGACAGCTAATAAATTTCCCGTATTCTGTAATGTGCATAGCTTTAATGTTATCTGTTCCCTACATTTAAAAAAAACCTCAATCCTACACTTCTTAAAAAATGATTGCTAATGTTCAGTTTGTCAATAATTTCTCTGCTGTGTTTCAATTTGGACATTTGTTTATGTTGCTGTGGATATACCATGGGACATGGATCAGGTGTGACGTTTTTGGAAATGCTTCCTTATTGTTATATTGCACATATACACATGTGTGCTCTCTCTCGTTTGCTGTCAGGAATGTCCTCACATACTCAGATCTGATCAGTATGTGGCCCCTGACAG
This sequence comes from Charina bottae, assembly GCA_023362775.1. NCBI lineage: Eukaryota > Metazoa > Chordata > Lepidosauria > Squamata > Charinaidae > Charina > Charina bottae. Next base: position 12,606,775 of record JALMGJ010000010.1, read on the forward strand.
GCTAGGAACATGTAATTAATTAATTAATTGATTGATTGATTGATTAATTAATTAATGCAAGAAGAAGAAAACGGAACTAATATTATGGAAAGTGGGGTTAAACATGTATCGTGTATTGCTAGGCTGTTCTTCCAGGTACTGTAACAGGGTGGAAATCTGGCTTGCTATGCAGCACACACCAATGAGCTCATAATGTCTGGTAGATACATTTGAAGCATGCCAAATGCATGCTACTTCTTCACTCAGCTGTGGCCCTAGTTAGAAGGCCAATGACACCATGGGGGGTGGGTAGTCTTCTTTCTGGCCTCCTCCTTGGCTCTCCACCAGCCCCTAAGGATTTGCTTTCTTTAAGGATTTGGTTTAATTCTGGGTGCAACGCTTGAAAGGATGTTTTTGTAATTAATTTAGTTTTTCACTGGTATAGGCCCGAGCAACCTGACCATGTACCTATTTATTCAGAAGCCACTCTTAATATCTAAGTAAGTGTCAAACCCTCCTTATACACATACACACAACACTGCCCAGAATTGTTGCTGATATAGAAAATCTTGAAACCTTTTCAATTCTGTTGCCTCGAAAACATGAGCTTCCTTTCTCCTTAACCTGACTAATAGGCCAAAATTTCTTCTTTCAATGATTCAGTGCTCCTGCACGATGTGAATCCCAAACACTCAAGGGAACAGGGCTTTAAATAACTTAACTCACTCAAGGATTTGTAGGAAGTTTCTGGTTCCAAAACTCAATTTGGGAAATCAGATTACTTAGAAGACTTAGAAGGCCAGTGAGTAGATTATACTGATGTACCAATCAAAGGTATTTCTGCAACCCCAAGGCACTAAAAAATAGCATTCTGACATGCCTTTGGTTTTTTTTAAATGTTTATAACATTAAATTCCATTAAAAGATTGAAAACAAAGTGTAACGAAACACCCCTTTTTCTTCAGGCAGCTGTTTCTTTTCAACATCACACAGTATGTTGGTGATTTACAGTAAAAACAACTGCCCTGAGATGGCAAGTCTACTATCTGGATGCTGCTATCACTTTTCTATTTTTATTTCTATTTTGCATTTATGGGAATATCTGTAAACAACCATTTGGTTTAGCATGAGCTAGCAAGACAGTGTACAAAAACAAACCATTAAAAGCAAATTACAAAGAAATAGATTAAAGAACCGAAGTACTTCAGAACTAAAAGGAACAGGATTATATTTTTCAATATCTGTAAAGAAAATTATTAACCGCAGGACAGCTTCAATATGTTTTTACTGGCTACCAGAAAATAAGCTCTAATAGTGCCATCCTACCTTCCCAGGGGCAGAGTAGCTAAGGAGAACTATTCCATATTTCTCATCCCGCTAACTTTTTAAAAAAATACTGTTTTGGAAAAATACTTTTAGGAATGACTATACCGGAAGAAGATGCCGAGGTGGGCCAAGGCAGCAAATATTGCCTGGTGGCAATAGGAAGACTTCAGGTAAAAACCCTTTTTGGTTACAAAAATGCTTGCAGAAGTTAACCCTGTGGCTTATTGGACTTCAAATAACAACCACAATCCCAGCTGAAATGTAAGGCAACAGGCTCTAACGCAGTGGGGATAGATATATAACAATGCTGCCAAATATACTAATATCCTAATACAGTGTTTCTCAACCTAGGCAACTTTCAGATGTGTGGACTTCAACTCCCAGACTTCAATTCCCAGAATGGCTGGCTGGGGAATTCTGGGAGTTGAAGTCCACACATCTGAAAGTTGCCCAGGTTGAGACACACTGTCCTAATACAGGTAAGATCCACACACTTCATTACAAATAGTTGGGGATTACCAAGAGGGTCCTGCTTCTGTGCAATGCACCACTTATTGATGTCGAGAGATGTTATTCTTTCCTATAGAGGAATCAGTTTTGAGTCAAACCCCCCTGGTTCATCTAATGCCAGAGATGGGAATCTTTTCTCTACCGAGTGTCACATTATCTTAAAGAAAAGGGACAAGATTGAAGTCAACAGTGGTTAGAATCAGAGCCCAAAGTAGAATGGGACCCCCATTACTTTTGCAACACTCCTCTTTTCTGTCTCTTCAACCAGCAGGCTATGGGGAAAGGAAAGGTATCTCTTATCAGAGGCCTGAAATGGTCTCCTGCTGCAGGAAATTAGACCAAAGGCTATATGCCTGGTACTGCATGTCCCAGTTTCTCCACTTTGATGCACCTTGCAGCTGGGTATTCAATACATCAGGCTGTTCTCTGCGTCTGAGCTATGGCCCAGTCCATCAATAGAAGGAATGGGTTTGGGAAGCGGCATCAGGATGGCCTTGTCCTGATCCTTGCCTTGTGATGACCATTGATCTTTGCTTTAACCAGAACATGAGGTTCCACACACACAGATCAAGGACAATGGGCAATAGGAGTGACAAGTTTTCATGGCAGTAGGACAAAGCCAGTGGTCTTATGTTATGTGCTGACTAATCAGATGAGCTGGGTACTTGAATAAGGCTCATACATTGGTTTTTCCTGTGCACTATTAAAAGTACTCCACTTAAAGTCCTTGACACTGGAAGTGTGCACTTGAGTCTTTAGTCACATTTGTTTTTCTATATAGTTGACTTCCTCGGAGATGCAAAGTGTGGTCTTGGCACTGCTGTCTTCCTCATGCCTTAACTACAAAAGCTAAACATTACTTAGGGGTTGCAGAAACGGGGAGAGGGAGAACATAGCCTGCTAATGGTGCAGCTGTCAAAATAAGACTGCAGTTCTGAAGGATTATTCACGGCATGTAGAGAACCAAATGCCTTTTGCCTAAGCCATGCTGTGAGGTCAACACCCAGGGAAGCATCACCACAAAGAAATCAGGAAGGGCATACATTATGAACTCTTCTCCCCCCAGGAAGTACATAATCCAGCTGGAAGCCGGAGCCCTTCTCCTTCCTTAGGGTGGCATCTTGACACGGTTTCAGTTCTGGGGGAGAATATTTAAGGGCAAGCAACCCTGGAACGTGCTTCTTTGCTTGAGAAATCCATCTGGCACTGTGGGATAGAGAGAAGAGTTCACAGAAGAGCAGTCTTGTCTGGAGCCCACTTCTTCATAATACCCTCTATACTTGGCCAAGATCTCACTCGCTGCTGCCAAAAAGTTGGGTTGCTGCTGTAAAACTGCTTATACTAGATACTACTTTCTAACCCATTGATTTATCGCAATGACCATGCAGCAGCTTGCTTGGAAATTTCCGTTCCTGTCTGCAGATATTAAAACTGCATCTGATGTATTCAGGCAGTTTGGGTCTGATTGTCAATAAAATTATTAGCACTGAATGGGTTCCTTAGTATTTTAAATCTTTTATGTATGCATATTGCTTCCAATGTTTATCATTTATTTCCATACGGTGTCTGTGTGTTTTGAGCATTTTTAAGAAAGTTATTTATAAACACAGCCTGTGAATTTTTTTTTAATTGTCCTGGATGCCAGGTATATTTTATCCTATCTGTTTGCTTGAATTATTGTACGTATTTGAGAAGGGAAGTTACAGGCTCAGATCCATAACCATTCAATCTTCTTCAGTAGAGCTGAATTAGTCTTCCTCTAGAAGGGCCTTCCTGGATGCTGTTTCCAGAATTCCAAGCCAGCGCTTGCTGGGAATTCCGGGAGCTCCAATCATACCATATCTAGAGGGCACAAGTTGGGGAAGGCTGATCTAAATCCTTCTCAAATCTGTCCTATACAAGCAACCTGAGAACCACCAACCCAACTGAACATTGATGGTCCATTATTATTCTTTAGGGCCAGGTAGTTGGTATGCAAAAACTAGAGTCACTGTTATGCAGTTTTCTTTCACAAGCACCAGTAGATTCTATTCTTGTACATTGTACTTTGGTGATTTCCCCCACCCCCTGCCATTTTTGTGGAATAAAGCATGTGTAATTATTTTTTCTCAGGTGACTAGTTCGCCGGTGTGCATGGATATGAATGGAATGTCAGTCCCCACAGAATTCTTATCCAGGCATAGCTCAGATGGAATAATTACCTTTGTGGATCCAAGATGCATCAGTGTTATTGGCTATCAGCCACAGGTCTGTTCATTCTCTTTGTCTAAGTTGCCAAATTTCAGAGTTTGCCTCTGAATATTTTTAAAGATGTGCATCTCCAAAGATGGAGGGCTGGGCTTTAAAGGGACATAGGGAAGGAAGGGAGGGAGGGAGGGAGGGAATTGATAGTTAGACATACAGTACTTTGTTCATGAAATTAATGAATTTTCAATAAATATACATCTCATGTTACACAGTCTTAATCAGCTCTTCTCCATACTTAAAGTCTTAAACCACAGATTTCAAATTTAAAGTGAAAAACTATGGTTGATTCAGTTGTATTATTATGTGGTAGATATTTTGAGACTAGGAGCATCTGAAAGTAAACATCCTTATCTGTGCTATTGTTTTGTAAGTCATTTCTTAAGAAGCTGTATCCATCTGACAGATCTGGAAACAGTGATAATTAGGCAGCCTCGCTTAACTTTGATTAAGTACTGTAGCTCCAAAAATTATTTTTAAACATTTAGTGATTAAGACAAATTCCTCTGGCAATTTGTAACCTTTGAAATTGTTGTGGTTTCTCTTTTTCTATGGTTGGCTTACCAGGATCTTTTGGGGAAAGATATTTTAGAATTCTGTCATCCAGAAGATCAAAGCCATTTAAGAGAAAGTTTTCAGCAGGTAACATTCTCCTTATTCATACAGTCACTTTGTATTATCCATCCCAAATGTGAACACTATGACTGTTCAGTTATGCTAACATAACATATGCAGTTATGTTCAGTTATTATAAGATAAGGGTAAAGGTATAGACATAATAACAGTGGGCAAATATGTAATATAATATACTTATTTATAATGTAAATAACACTTAATATATGCTCTGTGTGTTCATGTTGAATCCTAGAGCTATATGTAAGCACAAAATTATGCTCTGCAGTACTCCCCTAAGCTATACGTTGCATATAGGAATTCTGTTACAGATCATAATTTGAATGCTAAGTATCAACATGGTATTCTATTTGTTTTGCATGTTGGAATTTCAAGTTCAGATCTTTCCTAGTTGTAAAACATGCTCAGTATTCTACACCTTGGTAAATCATAATATGGTTTGTTTCTTTTTGACTTCATGTAATGTGTAAAATCTACATACTATCCTTAATGCATAGCATTCTGGATAAGCTAGGGGTCATTCACCAAACAAGAATATTTTACCATTAAAACAGATCACAGCCATTTGGTCACTTGGCATCATCTGTAGCCAAAGTCTCATTCTCCCCACAAAATCTAATGAAATTCAGTACAGATAGTCCTCATTCAGCGACCACTTGTTCAACAACCATTTGAAGTTATGACAGCACTGAATGAGGGGACTTACAATTGTTCCTTGTAGTTGTGGCTGTCGCAGCGTCCTTGCGGTCACATGTTCACAATTTGGGTGCTTGGCAACCAGCTTGCAATTACGACAGTTGCAGCGTCCCATGGTCATATGATAGCTAATTGTGACCTTCACTGCCAGTTTTCAACAAGCAAAGTCAATAGGGAAGCCAGCAGGAGGTTGCAAATGGCAATCACGTGACCACGGGATGCTGCAACCACATGGGATTCGGAGTTGCTTGTCCCAATTACCATTGTTAAGCGAAGACTACCTGTAGCTGTGTTCATGTAATGCACTAAGTAATAGTTAACCAAGCTAAATGGTTTATTGAATCAACCCAGTTGGTTGGGCTCACCCCACAAACTGAATCACAAACTAGCAAACCATATTTTAGCCTAATAGTGTATGGTGTGTATTATCTCCATGAGATAAACCTCTCATTGTATTCTGTGTGTTTGCTACCTCTTGCTCTTCTCCATTAGTTGTTGGGTATATGAGGAACTATGCAGTGATGATGATGTCAAATTGACATTCAAGGCATCCCTCTACATCCTTTCTGGCCTCAAAAGGATTATGAGCTCATTGGAAGAGAGGGCAGATGGAGCAGTCAATAAACAGGTTACACAAAGGAAAAGAACTGCTGATGTGTCAGCATAACTAAAGGCAAAACTATAGCTGTGTGCAGATGGCTAAAAACTATAAAGGGCAGGTGGCACATGAGTGCCTTGAGCAGAATTGAATGGTCATTTATTGAGGATATTTTAGTGGCAGATTTCCATCAATAACAGTAGTTTAGACTGGATCATCCTTACAATGTCATAAGCAACACTTAGCCCATTTTGGCTGATGTCATAAAAGCTAAGCAGGGTCAGAACTGGTTAGTACTTGAATGGGAGACTGTCTTCGAATCCCAGGGTTGGAGACTAGTTTGGGAATTGAAAGAAAACATCCAAAAGAAGGCAATGGCATGATGGGATGTACGCTGGCTTAAAGGGAAAAAACTCGAGGCTTGAGAATAAACAGACAAGGAGTGCAGCTTTTAGGGCTAGAAGTATTTTACTTGTAGCATAAGGCAATAATGTATATACAGTACATTATCGCAAAAATGTTAGTTGAATATACATGGTACAGCATTGTAAAAGGAAAAACAAAAACAAACTTATAAGCAGAGTTCCGTGTATTGATCCCAGGGCCAGAGCTCACGCCATGCATAGCCTCCCATAGATATGCACTGCTCAGTCCTCAAAAGTAGAATACACATGAAGAACTACATGGCTAAAAGACACTAGAAATCAAGAAGCATAGAACACCATTTTGCATGGTTGTATATTCAGTTCTTCTAGCTTTCTGATTGGCTGGAAGTTAGCTGTGACACACACCAGGCCCAAAGCATTAGGCCTAAAGCACATAGTATGACCTGCTATTGGGTACCAGTGCTGCATCTAAGCGAGCACGTGATTTCCTCCCCCCTCTGGAGCAGGCTTCCCACGGAAGGATTCAGGAGACCTTGTTCCCATGCAATCTAGCCAAAACAATACACACGTGACAGTTGTTATCTTGCACCTGCACTTCACGTCACCATGAGAAGCCTTTGCTTTGCAGAGGATGCAATTTGCCAAAACACTTTTGCTTTGTAGAGAAACCCAATTTTCCAATTTCATATGAGAAATTTGACATGGCAAACCACTTTTGCACTGTTGTCAAGAAAAACTATATGGATATGTCCATGAAGTCATTAGATCAACTAAAGGGATCAACCAATTACCAATGACCGGTTGATGTGGAAAAAAGCGGACCCTGGGAAAAAAAGAAGTGGGATAAATGAGGAGGAGGAAGAGGAGGAAGAAGGGGAAGAAGGGGAAGGGGAAGGGGAAGGGGAGGAAGAGGAGGAGGAGGAGGAGGAGGAGGAGGAGGTCGTCCATGAAGTCATTAGCCTCAAAGGAGACTTTATCTTAAGCTTTTCAGTTTCCATAATTTTACTGTAAAAGACTGTAGCCTGTCTGACTACCTACCCTGTGCCATTCCAATAGCCATGAAACACATTGTTTGCAGTTTACAAAGGAGGATCCAAGTTCATTTACTGTACATGAAGGATGCAGAGGGGAGTTTACCATAAAAAACCATTAAGGGAATTCTGTTTAAAGCATGACACATCCCTTCTCAATCAGAGTTTCCATGCAGCTTAAAAGTTAGCAACGAAGCATGTTAGTATAATTTAAAAACCTTAGAGTGGCATCTAAAGGAAATAAAATCTAACAGCAGAAACATGTTTACAAGCCAAACCATAGTGAACAATTGTAATAGGAGTCAGAATATCACAAAGGCCATCAGGGAAGGAGACAGGCAGGTAGTGCTAGAGAAGGAATTTCAATACCATCCCAGGGTGCCATCTTTCATCTCAAAACGAACCTCCAAAGCAGTTTAAATGCCTGTATCATTGGCTAACTCCAATGAGTTAGAATAGTGAATGCTATTCTGCCAATTTTGATTCTCTCAAACTGTTGGTTAATGTATTTGGAAAATATCAGTTGATTGATCTAGAGATATCTGATTATTTTTAAACTTTCTTACCACTGGTAGTAATAAATGTACAGCTCTTCAACATTGTGGCTCTGGATGCAAATAATTCAAATCAAGCCTAAAGATTCTGCAGGCAGAAGCCTGCAAGCATGTGGAAGCAATTCTATGCTGAGCTCCATGTTTTCAGAAACGTTGGAATTTGTGTCATTGTAAGACAAATTGATTTCGATTTATCCAGCATGTCCTTTGACTAATAGCTTTGGCGGGTTACCAGGCACACATTCCAGCTGTTTTCCTTGCCACAGGTTAGATTGCTTTGGTCCTAGCCTGAAACTCAGCACTTTCTTCTTTTCCAGCTGAAATGCTGAATGTTAATTTGAGTGGATTAGCTATGTAGGGTGTGCAAAAGCTCCTTTAGTTTCCTCCAGCTTATAGTTATACTTTGCAAAAAAAAAAAAGTGACACAGGGTATTTAGGATATTTGCTGGCCAAATAGGAGATACACATTTGCTGATCATGGACCAAAGAAATACTACCACTGTGACATTTCTTGAATTATTATCTCCTGGTATTTTGAATCCTAGCTAAAGCAACATAGTAGAATTAATTATAAGTTTTGCTCCTGGCAGGCTGGCATGCTCTTTGTCAGGGTAGATGGCTATTTCTTGACCTTGTCCATTCCGCTTTCCCACAGTTACGTTGTCCATAATGGTTACCCAGCTTTGATTTGGTACCGTTTGTTCATTTCCAGAGGTGAACAGCTCATTTCATCACCAAACGCTAGGCTAGTTTTGAGCAAATGCATCAGTGGCAATAATAAACACACATCATCCTTTTCTCTCTTCCTTTCAACTTTCCATCCTTGGGTTGATTTGCAGAAGGCTCACGAATATTTTTCTGTATTTGGTGCATTGATTCAGAAGCCGCAAATACATAAATTTTTCCCACCTCCATCCATCCACCCATGGAAATGATGCTCAGGTGCCCTAGATCTTTGTTATTTAGATATTTATTTGTTATGTTTGTGGTTTAAGATAACACTGTGCTTCTGCTCATCAGAAACCTGGGTAAACAGTACCTTGTTAAATTGGGGGTTGACAGGCAAAGTGTGAGTATTTTAGTTCAACTTAAGACCTCATTTCCATCAGATGACCCATGTCCTTCCAATAACAGAGTTCTCCTGCCCTACTCAAAAACTGTCTGTTAATGCCCAACTAAAGAATTTCCTAATACAGGTCTCCGCACCAACTTTTGATATTAAAGACTTTTGTTGTTTTTGCCCTCCAGATGTATTTCATTCAGATTTATTTATTTTCTTCCCCCATCCTGGCAAATGACTTTAGTCTTGCCTGGAAGTGAAAGCTCTGAAACAAGAGACTGGACAGGTTAAACCAAGGCTTTCCAAACTTTTGCTGTTGGCGACACACCAACAGCCAGCACGCAAAAACCCAGAAGCGCTTCCGAGGTGCCACCGCCACCGCCGCGCTTTCGGGTTTCTGTGTGCCATGGCGGCAGCCTGGTTTGTCGTGCAACAACCCGGAAGCGCAGATGGCCTGCTGCTGTGCGTGCTGCGGCAGCGCACCATCAGCGCTTCCAGGTTGTCGTGCAACACACCTGTGTCCCCCAGGCAACACAGTACTGTGTCGCGACACACAGTTTGGAAAGCCCTGGGTTAAACACTCCAAATTCCTTCCTTGATCATCTTCCCCTAAATGTTTCTTGGTAAGGTCAGAATTTGAAAATGTCCAAGCAGTTCAAGGTGGTTTCTCTTGCTACCCTGTAAACCTCCCCTTTGGACTGGAACGTGATCTCCTTTTCCTTGGTCTTTACAATGATTCTGCAGGTTGTGAAGCTGAAGGGCCAGGTACTGTCTGTGATGTATCGCTTCCGTACCAAGAACCGGGAATGGATGTTAATCAGGACTAGCAGCTTTACGTTTCAGAATCCTTATTCGGATGAGATTGAGTATATCATCTGCACCAACACTAATGTCAAGTATGTTCTTTAAAGCCTAAGAAGTGTCTTCCCTTCTCCAAAACAATTTCCTTTAGAATGAGAGCCTTGTTTCCAATTTATCCTCTGTGTGTGTGTGTTTTGAGCACAAAATTACACAATTGATCCTAAGAATTTCTGTAGACTTAGGAGTGTCTGCTGGGCGTGGGGAAGCGGGGAGTAAAAACAATCAAGATAGCAGATCCAACCATGCAACCAAAGCCTCACCCATTTTAATGAGCACTGTGTGATCACATGGGTGTGGCTGCCATCTTGACATTTTTCACCCACCCTATGGATGCTCCTGATCTTAGTTCAAGCCATTTCAAACATAACATAACAATAAACCCTGGCTTGTGGTCTTGTTTATCTCCATCAAGGTCATCTTCCTTACTCTCTACACCAACCATGTCTGGGCTTGGAAATTAAGCATCGTCAAGCCTGGTTAGCACATAGATGAGAGATCTCCAGAAAAGTGCAGAGCTGGAGACAAAACTGAGAATACATTCCAGAATATAGCAGAACAAACTCCTTCTGTACTTTTGCCAAGAAAAATCCATGGTTGTAGTTTCCAGGGGCAAACCTTATTTGAAGGAGACTGGACTCCCTTATGGCCAGGAACACCTGGGAGTTGCCAAGTCATAACATCACTTAGAATAATCAAAATGGCAGTTTACTACTGTTCAATTATTTGTTAGAAAACTTGCTCACTTGCCCAGAAAAAAGACAGAATTAAACTCAGATTCTAATGGTGCCTACCTTGTTTTGTTTCTGCAATATGAGTTTTTGGGACTGGCTTTCTGGGACAGGGCCACTATGGAGCTATTTTGAAAACTTCTCAAAATTCTAGAAGTAGTTGGCCCAACTTTGGTCCAGATAGTTGCCTACTCCTGGTGTTGGAAAATTTAGCAGCTGTTTTCAAAATGCTGTGATTTTCAAGAGAACATAAAGGGGAATTACCCAAGTTTATTCACAGCAAAATTCAAAAGCAAGTCTTTCAGCCTCTTAAAGGCTGAAAATGTTTGTGGCATAAGCTTACAACACCTGATGCATGAAAGGTGATGGTGTGCGTGATTAGGAGGTGTGGGATATGGAAACAGTATTTCTTTGGACTAAACACATTTTTCATGCACCTGGGAAAGATTTTGAGCTCTATGTTACATTCTCTGGGGGATCTTCAGAAAATCTAGGCTCCTTTGTGGCTTTAACATATAAACAGGACCTTGTTTTAAATCTCAGTTTCACCTGATGGCAAGCTGGTGACCCCCCCCCCCAAGGAACAGGATTTTCTTGGTGGTTGCCCCTTTACAATAAAAAATTCTTCCAATGGAAATGGAAATGGCTAATCCAAATCATGTATTTCATCACTTTGGAGTTAGATGGCTAAGTTTTGTGGGGGGGTTTTCTCCATTTCTTCTATTGGTTGTTCATTTCACTTTATTTCACTAAGTTGAGTTTGAGGACCTGCAGTTAGGACAACATGGGTACTTTCCAGAATGCTATTCTAATGTTTTGTTTCTATGATCTTTAAGTTCTGACTTGGGTCCAAAGAGGAATCCAAACTTGGATAATACTGTAAATAAATGTCTGTTCTGCATGGTCAGATGGTAGAGGCAGGAGGATCTATTACTCATAAACAAACTTCTGTTCATCCAGAGGTCTTCAAAAGGCCAACTTTAAATTACTTATGTTGACATTGAGCAAGGATTTTCCCTTTCAAGGTTGCATCTATAGCATTGCACTCAAAAAAAAATGGAATGGTCCAAACTTCCTTGGATTCTGTCATATTTATCCTCAGTTGGCTTAACAAAACAGGCTAGGCTTCTTGCCCTAATATGGGGGTAGGCTGCTGTTGGCTAATGCATTACTGCTGTTCTTTTCTAAGGGAGCAATAAATGGTGAGAGAGAGCCATCTTTCCTTATTTTAGAAAGTTGCTGGGCATTGCAGTGCATCTGAAGCATTCTGAATCATAAAAGGAGTTATTGCTATAGTTTGTTGATTGCAGTTTTACAGACGATTTCTAAGAGGTTTAGAAACAATCTGAATCTGAGATGAATGGATCAGGGCCTCTGACAGATCTGAAAGGAAGCTAAGTGCCATTGATGGAATTGCTGTGAAGTAAAAATATATCACTTTGAGAAAAATGCTTAAATGCCCAGGGTGTTGGAGAGTCTGCTGTAAGGCAATCATGCTCCTTGCCAGACAATCTACATTTTTCATTCTCCCCAATGCCCCGGACCAAAGCTACATATATCAAAGGTATTGTGGGGAAATTAAAATAGGGCCCCCCAATGAAGGAATGTCATCAACAGATGTAGTGCCCAATGCCATGGGATAAGATCTGTAGGAAGGCACAAGCTAATTTCCATCTATAATTGGTCCTGATTTTACAGTATAACCCACTGAAATGTTAATTAGAGTGTTAGGAATTGATTGGAGTTGTAAACCCTTATTTTTTGCAGTATTTTACTTCAGTACATAGTAAGTCTAGTGACAGTTAAATATTTAGTTAATGAATGATGTTTTCCAATAAAAAACTGTTGGTCAGAGACTGAGAGTAAAGAAAGATAAACATTTCTCAAATAGATTGTACCTGCTTTGCCTTGCCAGTCTTGTATCCTCCATTTGCATTGGCCTCAGCCAGCATGGGCAAACCCTAAAGACTGTGTAAATTATAGGTCAAAACATCTGAAAGTCATCAGAGTGTATATAAAGAAAGCAGGGTTAAAAATCTCTCCAAAAGTATGAAGGTGTGAAAAAAGAAGATTTGATATATATGGAGCTGTATAGTTTTTAAAAAAAAAGATATAGAACTATAGGGATACTGGTGATTATCATAGGAATTGTGTTTATTTGATACTGACACCTGGTTTGAAGCCATCAGCTTTCCAAATCTGGTTTCTGTGTGGAAAGACAACTAAATAGTAGGTTCAAATGTTCACGTTCTTCTCTACAAAGTTTGTTTTGGGCACAGCCAGCCAAGATGAGAAGTAAAACATTGAAACTTAACATTTCTTTGTTTTGTTGAAAAAGAGAGTCTTATGTAAAATACAGTCTTCCTCTTCCTACCTACACACAGCCTTTCCAGTGTCTATTAGCTTTGAAATTGAGTAGATGTTCTGCCTCTTCCCTTTGTGTTTCTTCCCATGACACACAAAAAAGATCATTTTTGTATTTTTGGAGGGTTCTAAGCACTAATACCCAAAGCCTGGGGTCAGAAATGCAGTGAAGATGGAATACCGATGGCATTTGTGGATAACAAATTAATGTCCTGCATTTGTTGAAATATCAGAAGCTCTGAATTTCCTGCTCAGTCTTCAAAGGCAGCCCCACATCAACACAACAAATGCTTGTGTGATCTCAGTCAGATCCATTAACTCTATTATGTTTATCCATGTGAATGTATTAACTGACTGATCCACTGATTAAACAAACAGATTAAGCACCATTTGAACATATTTAAAAGACAATCCAATTAATTGGAAAGTATGTGTTAGCATTTTCCTAAAATTATTTTTAAAACACGCAACACTGCCCAGAGTTGCTCTTTGAGTGAGATGAGTGGTGACTAAATTTGAAATATAAATAAATAAATAAATATCTGCTAACATGTTACAAGGCAGTTATTCCCAATTGGTTTGATCATAATTCCAGTCTTTCCCAGTCTCATGGTAGGCATGATAATTCTGGATGATAGAAGTTAGAGTGTATCATGTCAAACTGGAGAGGGTTAATGTAGTACTTTGAGTTTTGAAGGACTGGAGAAGCCACTCATCCAGGAAGTTGATCTTGTGCTTGTTCATTTTTCAGCCTGATCTACTTCATTGATCTGTTGTGGGGAACAGGGGAAGAAAGACAATCTATGCCATTTTGATCTCCTTGGATATAAGAGTGGTAAATAAATACTTTTCTGGGTTGTCTTAGCCATTTGATTAACTGATCAGTTATGAAATTGAAACTCACCACATTAATTGACCTCAACACACACACACTGTATAGCATATTTTACAGGTTCCAGATAAAGTCCTGCTGTGTTTCCCACAAAGCCTTTGATGCTGGACAAAGTTTATACCTGCCCTGCATTTAAAAGACTTATAGAGGCAGTTTGGATAGATTTCTTTACCTCATTTCTGACTCCTTTCACCTTCTCTTTATTGGATATGTCAGTTTTCTGTGAAGTGGCTACAGCTGTGACTTCATTGCTTAATTTATTTCTGAAGTTTTACTAACTGGATTAGGATTGTGATCTGCAGGCTTTATTTCCTCCATTCTCATTAAGCTCAGATGAGGCTTTAAAAGGGTGACTTGATTAGCATGTTGGGTCTTTGATTGGCAAACCCAGGACTAGACAAATCTTCCTCCCATTCATGATGGTCTCAAAGGAATTTATGTCCACTGCTTTTCTCTCTCCTTTCAGGCAGCTTCAGCAGCAACAAGCTGAGTTGGAAGTACACCAGAGAGATGGACTTTCCTCGTATGACTTAACTCAGGTGAGAGGCCCCTGCTGAATTGACATTGGATTCTTTAAAATAATCCATAGTGATTGGCCACCAGCAGATTTGGCAATAGCTTTAAAAAAAGACCAAACTAAATCACAGAGGAGAGGACTTTCAGTGGCTTCTGGTAGACTCACCTGCAGCAGCATCTGGAGAAGTTTGTCAGCTTTTTTTTACTGTTCATGGTTGGCACTTGGCCCAGAATGCTGGACCAGATGAGTCCTTTGTCTGATCCAACTTCAGGGCTTTTTCCTGTTTTTAAGAGAAAGAAAATAGGCATATGATCAGTTTCCCTGTGAAGTTTTACCTTGCTCTCACCCTGCCTCACTTGTGGGATTTAAGAGGGCATATAATAACACTGTTGACCACAGTCTTCCTGTGTTTTCCTTCTCCTCCTCCTGTCATTATTTCCATCCAAAATATTCAGTAAGAGAATTTCTGCACAGTATCCTCTGAAAATTCTGCAGATTCTTTCCACCTAGAAGCACCTCTAGATAAGTAAATGTGGGAATGCTTCTGATACATTGTGCTTTGTCTTCTGCAACTGTTCACCCGGTGTTTCTCACCCACCCCAACCACAGGCCACTTTGGCTGGATCCATACCATTCAAGCAACAGTTTCATTACTGTTGCAAAGTACCAAGCCAGCATCCTCACGGTCCAAGGAATAATAGAGCAGTACAAAGATGAAGTATGCCTATTGCAGAAAGCAAATCTGGGGGATAAGGGCTTGCTTCTTACTAAGATGGGTGGAAATTTCACCATCAAAGAAATTTTAGTTTTCTTCTCTCTGCCTGTTGCAACTAGGTGCCAGTTCCAAGCATACAGCCTAATGTTCATGAGGGGGGGAAACCAGTGGAAAAGCCTGACACCATCTTCTCCCAGGAAAGGGATCCAAGATTTGCTGAGATGTTTGCTGGCATAACTACTTGTAAGTAAAATGTGTTCTCTTAGTTTCATCATCAGAATTAATAGAAGTTATGGTTACTTTTGATTCTCCGTTCACTATGCTGGCGTCTCATCAAGAGATCCTAAACCCCAACTTTTATTGGTGACCGGAAGCCTCTTATGGACTTTTTGCATGAAAATGAATAAAATTGACTCTTGATTTATGGTTTTGATGATGAGACAGGACAGATTATAGAAAGAAGAGTAATATGATGTATTATTAGAGAGAAAGGTTAAAATATATTGTACTTATATCTGCTGTGAAGAATATCGGAAGCTACTTTCTTATATATTTCTTTTCTTTCTTTTCTATTTTTCTTTAACCTTTTTTCTTTTCTTGCACTTTCTGCTTTTTCCCCTTCTTCTTTCTTACTTTATATTAGTTTGTGTTAGTTTTTAATCTTCTTGTTTAAAAGCTTTAATAATTTTTTTTAAAAAAGAGATCCTAAACCCCACACTCTGTTTCAGTGGAAAACACATAATGGGGAAAAGGAGACATTCATCCCCAAGTTGATCTGTGCTAAGTTAACCCTTTGCCCATGGATTTAAATTGGGAGACATTTGATGTTTGCGCTTGGAGAGTGTTAGCACTCTCACAAAATTAGAAGAAACTAAAATAAAACCAATTAGGAGAAACTAAAATAACAAAGCCATACTTAGCCCTTACAGAAAGGGTTAAATTCACCAGGCAAACAATCCAATCTTCAGGGTGTTTTTTAAAGACATCTCTACTCTGCAGCAGCTAAGTCTTGCAGCTGTTGCCTATTCTTTTGTTTTCAGCATAGTCTATTCTTAGCAGTGAATGTAAGAGTTCTCTTCTTCCCATTTCCCAATTCATTGCTAAATATTTGAGGGAAAAACCTGGATTTCTTCATAGGGAAGGGGATTGGATTCAAACAGTCCCTTCAGTTTTATGGTTCCACTATTCTAAATTGAAGAGAAGAAAACAATTAGATACTTACATCTCTAACAACAGTTGTCAGCGTGGCTGATAGCTGGGCATGAATAGCAATTCAATAAATCAACCTAGCCTTTTCCAGAGAGGGGAAAGAAATGTTGTCTTTTCCAGAGGCATTTTAGGATTATTTTTACTGTGATCTCTCCCTCTGTTTATTGTTCCTAACCTTCCCTGCTGATGATGAAGTTTTAACATTCGTTATGAATTAATCATCATGCAAGGAGTTTTTAGCCAAGGCAGAAGCATCCCACTGTTTGTAACAAAGGGTCACTTGGAGACAGCAGCCCAGCGGGGCCTCCTCCTTCAGAGATGCAGTCATCTTTCTTCCATCCATCCATCCATCCATCCATCCATCATAGAAAATGTTTTTCAACAGTTATTGCTCCCTAAAGCTGATTATCTCCAGTGACAGTAATAGGCCTGGATCACTGGGTGAACTTCTAGGATCCTGCAAATTGAACAATTCCCCCCATTCATAATTGCAGACTTCTTTATTTCCCTAAGCAAAATGCAGCAGATATTTTATGTTATTTATGTATGCATTTACTTATTGTACTCCTATACTACCATAATCAAATCAACTCCTGGCGATTGCAATCAATAAAACACACTGCATATCATGAAAACAATAAAACTATCAGCACTGAAAACAACTGACAGAGTAAAAAAAACAGTAACTTCAATCCATACACGGTGACATCCCTCCATCATCTAATGTCTTCTGGAACAGCTCAATTTCCACTAATTTCCAGAAGGATTACACAAGGGTGTTGCCCTAACCTCAAGACAGAATAGTCCAAAGTTATAGCGTCTGCTCCTGAAATACATTATCTGTGGGTTGCTGTCCCTTCACCTCGGAGCACTGGGGACTACCAAAGATTTTGATGGGGCATATGTGTTTGAGGCCGTCACTGCAGTGCAGAGGGCATGGTTATCCTCATGATCTTTTTCAAAGTAGCCCCCAGCTGATCTCATTTGTCAGAGAAACAGAGAAGAGGTTAAGAAGATGACCGTGGCATTTAATCTCGCATTTATTTACTTTATTTATTTTACCATGTCTAGATCCCACCCAATTAAAAAGACTGAGCAACTTACAATGGGTTAAAAGGATAAGCAGCAATAGAAATGAATCAAAATTATGAAGTTCAACAATAATCAACATTCAGTCAGGCTGGGCACCAATAAATTATAGCTAGGGTTGAAGGCCTGGTGAAATTGTCTTTCAAGGTTTTCTAAAAATCATGGATGATGGAGCTTTATGAGTCTCTGGGGGTAAAGAGTTCCATAGTGTGGGGTGCCACAGAGAAGGCCTGTCATCTTGTCCATGTCCCCCTTGATTCAGAGAGAGGAGGGACTTTAAACAGGCCTTCCTGAAAGGTTCTCACCAGGCAACCAGATTCAGTTCTGATGTGAAAAGATGTTTCTCTGTGTTACCTTTGAAGGTGAATTCCTACATTCTGGTTCAAAAATCTGTCCAGACAATGTGCAAATCATTAAGCACTACTCTAATAGGGTTCTTTTACCCAGTTCTGTCATCTTGGAATCAAGGCGAATATTGTAGCATGGCTATACAGAAAAAATTAGGGCTCTAGAAGAGGTAGATGCCCCCTTTCCTGTAGACTATTGCTTGACAGAGAGAGAAGAGGGAGAAAGGAGGGTGTCCTTGTGCTTGCTTTAAGCTATAAAGGAAGCATTTTTCATGTAGGATGCAGTTAAAAATTAATAGAGGCAAACTACTTGTTACTTTTACATATTTGCATAATGTTGATTTTGGATTGATTTTCTCTGGGCCAGTGCGTGCAAATAGAGAAGCTTGCACAGAGGGGGCCTATCATGCTAGGGACATTTGCTCTGCAGCCATCAAGCACGTATCTTTGCAGGAGAGGGAGAAGAAGAAAAAAAGGAAAATATCCCCTATTGCTCCAGCCATGTGTTTATAAGCAGCAGATCTTATTAAAAAAAATTAAAATATACAGTGCAGGAAGAACTCTGTATTTAGGCATTGGCTGCATCTCCCAAGTCAGATATAACTCACTTCTCCTTTATCCCTGGCCAAAAAAATAGACACAAATATCTAAATATCAGAAATCAGATTTGCTAGATGGCTTTCTGCTTGGCAAACTTGGCGTCTTGGCCATGTGCTGCGAGCAGAGACATTCAAATAATGCTGTACTCAGTCTAATTTGTCATTGATTTCTCAACATCATGGCAATGTTTCCAGATTTTTAATATAAGCATGAATCCAAACTTTATTTGCTGCAGTTGTGAGGTTCCCATTAAGAAGTATGCACAATTTGAATTTCAGCTCAAGAGGGGGTAGATTCTGGATAATAGACAAATGTTTGTTACTATTTTTGTTCTGTTTTCTGTCTGGGGTGATAAAAGTGATCCCAGACGATCTATTGCAGCTGTCTTTAACCTTGTCCCCTCCAATCATGTTGGATCATAGTTCTGAAACTGTTCAGCCTGCACGGCCCTGCTTGCTAAACATTAAGGGAGTCGTAGTCTGGCACGTCTAGAGGACGCCCATTTGGTGAAGGTGCCGGTGTTGCGCAATAGTTGAAGGAATTGTTTGTAAGCAAAAGCAGTCATGCCAAATGTATTTTTAAAAATAAACTTGGCAACAGAGGTCCCCTGGACTCCAAACATGTGATCTAAATGTTTATTATTTTGGACTGCAATTTCACAAATTCAGCAAAGCTCCCATGATTTGGCCGCATTGCACCAAAGCCTTATGAGAGTTGAATGTACAAGTGGTAAATCTCATATACTTTTCTTCCCCCTCTTTTTTTTTTTGTTTGTTTGTTTGCTTGCTGGGCGGGGGGTGGATAGGGCATCCAGCAGCTAAAAAGATTGCTGACCATATTACATTTATTCCCCCCTGTCTTTTTCCCAAGAAAACAATGTGTTGTTCTTCTCTCCCCACCCCCTTATTTTATCCACACAATAGTCTTGTAAGGTTAGTCAGCCTGAGAGTGAATGACTTACCCAATTCACCAGCTCATCCTGGCCAAGGGAAGACTGAAATTTGATCTTCCTTAATCCTAATCTGTCACTCTACTAAATTGACCCTTCTAACACAGCCAGTTTTCACATTTTGGCAATTGCTAAATCTGGCCAGAATTTTCAAGCTATCCCCACAGTCAATTCCAAATACAATGTCTTTAGACAGTAGTTTGCAGCATCTTGGGTGAATTTGCACTTTGGTACAATTTTGCCATTGTTCTTAAAGTCATGGCTTAAGGCCAAGACAAATAAGCTTAAACTGAGCTGAACTCTTATGCTTTCCTGGTCAGCAACTAATTTTTGAACCGGCTGTATTCATGATTCGCTCCTACAGAAGCCAGGAGAGAAGCAAATGGATGCCCTGGCAGAGCTTTTCTCATTAGATAATTCAGAAGCTTACTCTATTTCTGCCCGCACTAGAGCTTGCTTTTGAAACCCTCATTTTGCAACTTGTGGTGTGAGGACGAGGAGCAATTTGGAGTAAACACCAAAGTGTTGCAATTCTGGCATCAGCTCTCCCTTTATCAAGAAGAGGCTTTTCTCATCATGTGATCCAACCTGGAAAGACGTGATGTGCTACAAACCCCATAATCTCCATAATGGGAGTCTCGTGAGCAGTAGAATGGAGAATAGGGGCAGATTCCAAAGAACTGAACCATGCGTCCTATTGCTGAACTAGAGACCTTTCCTCATAGGCTGAAGAAAGCAACAGTCATTCATACATAAAAAATTGCTTTGTACCAGGTGAGGCCATCATCTATCCCAGTGTCTCCAAGCCTTGGCAATTTCCAGACGTGTGGACTTCAGCTCCCATGATTCTCAGCAATAGCCATGCTGGCTGGGGAATTTGGGGAGCTGAAGTCCACACATCTACAAGTTGCCAAGGCTTGGAAACATGGATCTATCTTAATACCGGCATGTGATTGGTAGCAGATCTTCAGAAACTTCAGCAAAGACCTTTCCCTTCACCTCTTAGCTCAGTGATGGGCACCACACAGACCTTATTTAACCCTAGAATGGACACTGCCCATTTCCACCACCCCACCCTAATATCAGGGCACTGAACATTGACATGAAATGAATAACAACAGTAGGGTAAAACCTCAATTTTTCAGTAGAAAAACAGAAGGGGAAAAAATGAATGACCATTATAGCAATAATGTAGCTTCAGAATAATGGTAATATATTACAGAATTTTTAAAAATTAAATAACTAGAAAATAAAAAGGGGGGCACCCCTTACCTGGAAAAAATGTGTTTGCAATCCTCAATGACATCTTAATATCATCACTCTGTCTAATATGGCCCTTCCCCATTGAAAAATTAATTTGTAGATGTAAGGTCCCTGGCTTACACTTTTTACTCAAGCTTCTGAGGTTGCCAAAAAGAGACTTGAGTCGAGGCTTGGAGGTTAAAATAACAGCGTTTATTTGGCCAAGCAAAGCTGGGTGGAATCTCTACAGACATCATGGCAGTTGAATGTCTGGGAAAGAGATCCACATACCATATTGCAGCTTCAACAATTATATAGGGCTCCCAAGCTCAGTAAGAAAGCATAAACGAACTCTCTCCTAGTGAGACAGCGTACAAGGTCTCTGTATTTGCATTTCCAGAGCTCAGCAGTCTCTGTGACTCCTGGTATTCTAAAGAACCTTGTCCTGCGTTATCTAGTTCCCTAGTTCCCTTTCACCTCATTCCCTTTTGCAAGCCGTTTCCAGAAGCATAATGGTGTTGGTTAAGCTAACCCCTACATAGAAAAAGACACCTCTAACCCACACTTCACCACCCAAATCTTCCTCCTCCTCCTCACTGGAGATTTACAGCAAGAGAAGAAAATATTTGTATTAACCTCAGAGGCAAATGAAAGGCAAAGAAACATAGATCATGGCAATCAAGTTCAAGAGTAGATATCTGTAAACTAATTACAGTAACCATTCACAGAACTCTTTTGAAAGCCATCCTGGCATTACTAAAAGCATCTGTAGTGTGATCAAATGGATTGCTTCCATTCACACACATTGCTTAACCTGTTTACTGAATTAACTAATTTAATGGATTTGCACAATAGCTTCAAACATAAAATAACCAAACGGTGAGGTTTGGTCAATATGGTAAGTCACAAAAAATAAATCTTATATTGTATTGTCGAAGGCTTTCACGGCCGGAGTTCAATGGCTGTTGTGGCCCTTCCGGGCTGTGTGGCCGTGTTCTGGAAGTTGTGGTTCCTAACGTTTCGCCAGCATCTGTGGCCAGCATCTTCAGAGGGCAGGAGCACAGATAGAAGCAATTTGGTCTTATATTATGCTTAGATATAAGCAATACCAAATAAAAATGCTAAAAACCAACCCCAAATTAATACCTCCACCAAGTTGAACATGCTGAATGCATCTGTAGAATGTTCTTCGGATTTGGGGAAACATCACATGAACGCAGTCATAATCTCATTCTGAACATAGGTGTATTGTTACAACCTTGGATATGGAGAATGTTGTCATCATCCCACAGACATAGCTGGAAGACAAGAATGTAGCATTAGGTTGGAAGGAAACCTATCCACAAAATTGTTGGTGGCATTGAAAGGGCAGTTTTGCAATCTCTGTGTTTTGCTATTAGGGATTAGAAAGATGTTCAGCCGTGCGAAACAGCAATCGTGCTACACAAGGATTGATGCTCCTCCTGGTTTTTATGTGTGTTGCCTTGTTCTGAATCCTTTCTTTCTGTTGATTGCTCTTGCAGCAGATAAAAAAATGATGCCTTCGGCTTCCACGACAGGAAACCAGCAGATCTACTCTCAAGGGAGCCCGTTTCAACCAGGACATTCTGGAAAATCTTTCAGGTACTGTGACTTAGGGCAGAATGAATAAATACAGGGAAGCAACACTTATATGAGAAGCTGTGGAATTAATAGCAGTCCTTTTCATTACTAACAATTATTTCATTTCCCCTGTTGGAGAAAATCGGAGGTTACTGTTGAATCATCCTCTGATAGACATTTTCTGCTTCTACTAAATAAAAAAAAAGGTTTTGATTTATTTTTACATCCTGTAAATTATATGCAGATATGTTTTTCTTTTTTCTTTTTAATTCTGGCATCTTTAAAGCTGTGTGGACATTTCTGTTTTATAGGGTGTTTTCAGAAACAGAAAAGATAAGTCAGTTACAATTAATTGATATAATTTGCTTTTGTACCTAATATAATCATGGAAAGATTGGATTCCTTTTTCTCCAAAGGATTGACATCTAGTGCTGATTTGTTACAAATTATTATTATTATGGAACCAGCTTGATTTGTATTATGTTTAGCTCTCCAATCAGGGAGATCTTCAAATATTCATAATTACTTAAAAGTCACAAGTGAACAGAGATATACGTATGTGCATGTTCTTCAATTCAATTTCATTATTTTTACAAAAATAATTTAGCAAGTATTTATGAATAGTATCTTTTGACCTCAATGTTACTAGGGGAAAATTAGGGTTCAGAAATATCCAGATTCAACATCCAGTTATATCTGGACTATAAAAAAGTGGCTTCCGATCTTCCTTATAGCAGTCATAGAATTCATCATATTTTGTAAAGGTTGTAAAAGTTCATCCTTAAAGCATTTAAAGTAAGAAACTGATAACCCATTTGGTCCAGGCACCTTTCCTGTTTTAGTCTTTTTTATAGCTTCCCAAACTTCCCTTATTATTATGGGTCCATTCATAATCTGTTTCTGTTTCTCTGTAATCTTTGGTAATTTTTCTTTCTTTAAATATTCATCTATTTTCTCCAGGGAAATTTCTTATCCTTTATATAAATTGGAATGATATTGATGAAATACTTTTTGCCACATTATCTGTTATTACAATATCTCCCTCTTGTAATTTCAATATCATTTTCTTTTCTTTCTTTTTTTTCTTTTCATAATTTATATGACAACCACTTCCCCGGGTATTTACATTTCTTCTTTCCTCAAGCCCTGTCATGACCTGAATTCTTTGGCTGGATCATCCTGTGTGTTAGTGGCTGCTGGGATACACAGATATGTGTGGAGAAATGCATAAATAAAATTACACTATTTCATGAACCTCAGATTCCTGCCTAAGGAGGAGGACACTTGTACCTTGTTTGTGATGTGTAGATGATATGCTTTGTATCTTTCTAATTTGCTATCGGGGAAGAAGGATTACAGCATTCAGAAATGCAACAGAATGTATTCCTTTTTACCGGATGCAGCTCTTTAGGTATAGGATATAGTGATATCTCTTTGGGTATAGGGACCTGATGGCCATTAGCTGGAACCTCAATCTACTCATTGAGGACCCTCTTGGAAATTCCTCCTTCCAGGGGCAAGATGGTACCTACCAATTGTCACCATCTCACAGGCTCCAAAACACCTACAAGCAATGGTTTCCAAAATATTTCCTTGAATGGTTGCTACTCTAAAAGTATTAGTAGACACCAGTGAGCAATCTTGGACCTTCCAGGACCCTTTTCATTTTCTTCTTTGCAGCTCGTCTGTGGTCCACGTGCCGGGCGTCAACGACATCCAGTCCTCTTCATCCACAAGCCAGAACTTGTCACAGATGTCTCGGCAGTTAAATCAGAGTCAAGTTGCCTGGACCGGAAGTCGCCCACCATTCCCTGGGCAGGTAGGGCAGCTAATTTAAAAAGGCTGGTTTTACATCTGTTTTTGGGCAGAGAAATCACGTGTCATAGTTTGGGCTCTATCCCTTTTATCATAAGAGCCACGTTAGAAGGTATAGTGATTAGGGTTGTGCAGCACTTTGGACTTGATCTCCAAAGGGCACTTTGGAACATGCCCGAGAGAACGTGGCTCCTGTCTCCAACATCTAAAAGCAGCATTCCATCCAGTGTTGTGTCATCTGCAAATCTGATAAGTATTTCCTCTAACTCATATTGTTCGATTCCACATGTTCCTTGAATTACAATGGCCATAAACCTGTGCAACAAAAATGAAAACAAATGACCTAGTTAGCTCTGGGAAAAGATGTTTCTACTGTAATGCACCAGGCTGTCATTGCTAAGCTTGGAGCTCTATTGCATCACTCCATTTCTATTTTAAAAATGTGGGCAGATACTCCATCTCTTTTGTTTATTTTCCATTCAGCAAATTCCTTCACAAGCTAGCAAGGCACAATCTTCACCCTTTGCAATTGGATCCAGCCATACTTACCCTGCTGACCCAGCTTCCTTCAGCCCCCTCTCCAGTCCTGCTACATCTTCTCCAAGTGGAAACGCCTATTCCAGCCTAGCTAACAGGACGACAGGCTTCGGTAGGTATGGAAGTTGACCATACATGCTTGGGGTCAGAAGGAGATTGGAGATACCTGGAGATGGCTAGCACCTTAGATTTGCTCTGAGGAGCCCTTTTTATAAACTTAAGAATACTCTGCCTTTGGATTCCATCTTATTTATTATATTTTAAATTATTATTTATTATGTATGTTATTTTATTTATAAATGTATATTAATGATTTTAAATCTGTTGTAAACCGCCCAGAGTCCCCCTAGGGGGAGTTGGGCGGTGATAAATCCAATAATAAATAATAATAATACTGCATAAGCCCAGTAATATAATTTAAGCTTATGATTATAGAGCAGAGCTTTCCAAACTTTTCATGTTGGTGACACACTTTTTAGACATGCATCATTTCGTGACACACTCTTACAGCAGGGCACAAGGCAGGCACTAGGACCCGCGTGGAATCCTGGCAGGGCAGGTTTGGAGGCAGCCAGGCACAAGGCAGGCACTAGGACCTGCGTGGAATCCTGGCAGGGCAGGTTTGGAGGCAGCCAGGCACAAGGCAGGCACTAGGACCTGCGTGGAATCCTGGCAGGGCAGGTTTGGAGGCAGCCAGGCACAAGGCAGGCACTAGGACCTGTGCGGAATCACAACAGGTTTGGAGGCAGCCAGGCACAAGGCAGGCACTAGGACCTGCGTGGAATCCTGGCAGGGCAGGTTTGGAGGCAGCAAGGCACAAGGCAGGCACTAGGACTTGCGCGGAATCCTGGCAGGGCTCGGAGGCAGCAGCAGCTGTGACACACCGAGACACTGCAGCCGACACACTAACACAGTTTGGAAAGCTCTGTTATAGAGACCTGTCAAGCATGGTGATTTGGAGGTCTAAATAACCGCAAACAGACAAGCAAGCAAATGACTCAAACTGGGGGAGCATCCTTCTTTGGACAGGGTCTGCAGAACCACAAGAGATGTGATGACATAGTGACACTGCTGGAGGAACTTTGGGCTTTTTTAAAATCTATTTCTGGGAGGTCTCCAATAAAATAGGTATGATCCGGTTACTGGAGACTTAGCAGTCTTATTTTACATTGATTTCTTTCTGAAATATAGTTAGACAATCTAATAGGTGTAATCTGTTGGTGGGCTCCTGAGTTTGGGCAGTGCAATCTTAGTAGGCTTTGCAAGACTCAGCTTGTTAAGGAGGTAAGAGGAGTTTTGAGAGCATTTCAGTACTAGCACGATAAATCCCATACGCTGAAGAGTCAGTCCAGCCTACTGCTGCAGATACTCCATCTTTGACTCCCCTCTGAATTCTGTATTAAATGGAAATATTTAAACAAACAAAATGTGGTATAGGACAGCTTAAGAAAAATGACTAAGGGTGTCCCATATATGTTTTCCTTTATCTCCCAGGTTTTATTTTACTGAAGGTCTGGGGTAGCTTATAAACTCACATGCCTTTCTACAATGTCACTGTTCCTAATTACAATAATTGTTTTTATTTATCTACCTTTTTAAAATTATCCACTTTTTACTCATTGCATTGAGAAAAATAGACAGGGAAACTGTCAAAAAGAAATGCAGGGAGAATACTAGCGAAATAGTAGGCATAAGGTAGTTACTGCATTATAAAAGTAGCAGGTATTGAGGGTCAGTTTGGTGTCGTGGTTAAAGGCACCAGACTAGAAACTGGGAGACTGGGAGTTCTAGTCCTGCCTTAGGCATGAAGCCAGTTGGGTGACTTTGGGGAAGAAGGCAAGGGCAAACCACTTCTGAAAATATTGCCTAGAACTTGGCAACTTTAAGGTGTGTGGGCTTCAACTGCCAGAATTCCCCCCCCCCCGCCGCCCAAGAATTCCCCATGCTGGCTGGGGAATTCTGGGAGCTGAAGTCCACACATCTTAAAGTTGCCAAGTTTGAAAAACACTGGTCTAGAAGATTTGACTCCATGACCCCTGTCAGGGGCTATCTTGGTTGCGCTTGTTCTTGGCAGCCTTCAAGACTCTGGCTTTTGCCAGCCCTTTTTCTGGAATAAAATACAGACTTTTCCAAAGGTTATGCTAGCCAAAATACAAGAGTTGAATTATCTGCGTGCATAAAGGCATTGTGACTGGGAATCGTTGCAAAGGAAATAGAATTCTGACTAGATAATAGCCCAGTACCCACCCATGCTGATTCTTTTTCATCTGACAATTTGCTGCTGTTTGCACTTAAAAAAATACTCCTGGAGGGAAAGGGGAGATTGAACAGGATGTGTTCTTAAGTCAGCAAATTGAAGCAATACCTCGGACCAAGGCAGACTTCACTGAAAATTCAGGACAGGGTGTGCATGGAAATGACAGAAACAAAAGGTGAAGAGAGCACATAAATATCAAAGCATAAGCAAACCAAAATATCTGTTTCTTTTCCCTTTCTTTCCGTTTCTTTTTTTAAGTTCCACAGTGAATTGTTCCAGCCTAAGGCAAGGAGAAGGAAAAAATCTTGCTTTAGCTATTCTGGACACTGGATCTAATGTCTAGTGTTTTTTTTTTCAAGACACTGGATCTTCTAATTCAGAAGTTACCAACAGGATTTGTTTTAAAAAGATCAACCATCAATGAACAATGTTTAGATTTGCAAAAACATGCCGATAATTGTACCATTATTGGTATTATTAATATAAAAAGCAGGAGTTTTGGACTGTACACAGGTGGAAAAGTTAGTACAAGATTTGGTTTGCTGTATTTAGTTCTACCTAAAATGTATAGGAGTTGTACACTCTGCTTAAATTCAAATTAGCCAGAACACCATTTCTAAACTATGTTCGTGTTTTGACTCTCAGAACTATCACTTATTAATTGCATTAAATGTCAAGCATTTATTATGACAGTGTTACCTACCTTTCCTAGATTTTTTTCAAGGCTCTTAAGGGTTTTTTTCCCCACATTGCAATTTATAGAAATCTGAAAAATGCAGTGTATCTTTAAACATTTTAAAACACATCTTACTGACTATTACAGTAGTCCAGAGCAAAGCTCTAGTAATGCCTGATGCCTGCATTTTGTTTTGTTTTTTTAATATAATTTTTATTGAAGAAATTTTAACAAGATAAAAACAATACAAATATTAGAAAAGAAACAAAGGAAATAATGAAAATTCTTTATATCATTATATGTATTTGAACCCAGAAATTTCTAGCTTTTTTACAAGTCCACCAAGCATGATAAAATGACCCTTCATGTTGTCCACATTTCCAACATAAATTTGAAGTACCTTTATACATTCTAGACAATTTTTCTAGAGTCATATACCAACGGTCATCATTTTATAAACATTCTCTTTTAGGTTATAACATAATGTACATTTCAACCCTTTTAACTACATATTTTCCATCCGTATATTGTGTCCAAAGTCTTAGCCCATTTTATCATACAGTCTTTCGCTGCTTCTTCTGTTTCAAATTTCAATAAAAGTTTATACATTTTAGCAATTACATGTTCATCATTTGTACATAGTTCAACTTCAAATTCTGTCTTCTGCTGCTCAATTCCAAATGTCCTCCTGATGCCTGCACTGTGAAAGAAATTTCTAAGGGATTATAACGTTCTCCTTTGGGAAAGATGATCAAGACCTGAGGAATGGCCCTGAAAATACTCTTTTTGTTTCCTGGAGGGATGGGAGCAAAACGTCTCCTTTTGATTCTTGGCAGACCTCATTGTATGCATGCAGGTAATGTTTTAAAGAAGGGGCTTCTTGCTGTATGCAGGAATATTGTGCAAACTGACAGAAAAGAGCGGGAAGCCCTGCCCTGAGGACCAAAGGCAGACAGTGAGTCTTACCTCTATTCTGTGGAGACCTTGCTCAGAATCTTATTTCTTCAGCCCGGATCACTCTGTGCCTTTCCATGCAGAAAGAAAGGGACACTCCCTTTTTCTCTTGCACAAAGAAGCATGGAATGATCTGCTCATGGAAAGAGAAACTCTGTCATTTCCTTTATCACCAGCTGATTTGCTCAGGAAAAGGGGCCTTTGGAAAGGGAAAGACTTAGAAGGATGCGGTGTTCCATCTCCTGGCATCTTGTTGCTAACAGATTCAGTCCAATCCACAGGCATTTTGAGGTTCCCAGTCCTTGCCCTAATTCACCAACAGAAAAAAAAAATTCAAGAATTGTTATTTTGTTTCACAGAGAAGGTGCATTTCTAACAAGAATCGTCATGCGGTTTTCTTTTGTTTTTTCAGCTGAGAGCAGCCAAAGCGGTGGACAGTTTCAAGGACGGCCTTCGGAGGTCTGGTCCCAGTGGCAAAGCCAGCACCATAACCAGCAGAACAGTGAGCAGCATCCCCACCAGCAAACCAGCCAGACAGAAGTGTTCCAGGTGAGTGAGAACCACCAAAAAAGTTTGGGGATCAGAGTTCTAGCTTCAAGAAAGCTGCAGGGATTTCATAGGCTCATCGAGTTGGAAGGAGACCCTTAAATGCAACTCCTGCTCACTATTGGAATCCAAGTTAAAGCATCCATAACAACTGTCTAACCAGTCTCTGCTTGGAGACATGCAGGAAAGGAGAGCTTACCATCTCCCTAGATCAGTGGTTCTTCAACTGTTTGAAGAATGTTACCCTCTTTCCCAGTCTCAAATAATGTCATTACCCACACAATAAAACCAGATCCTCCTGTTTTACACACATGTCTTGGCAGTAGCAGATCCAAACTGGATCTTCAATTCACAAATAAGCAACTACAAATTGCTCCATTACCCCCTTGGGAGTAATTACCCCCAGTTTAAGAACCACTACCCTAGATCATGTTCCATTGTAAAACTGCTATTACCTTTAAGATGTGTTTCCTAACGTTCAACTAGAATTCCTGTAACTTAAGAGAACTGGCCTTGACTTCCTTCTGTATGACACCTCTTCAGGTATTTAAAAATGCTATCCTATCTATCCCCTAGAGCCATCTTTTCTCAAGGCTACGTATACCAGCTTCTTCAGTCTCTTCCTATACAGTAAGGTTTAATTTGCAGTCCCACGATCGTCATTGTTACTTTCCCCTACCCGTTTTAGATTCTCTGATGAATCTTTCTTAAAATGTGCCCAACCAGTGCAGGATGTAATTGAACTATTACTTTTTGTGATTTGGAAAAGGTTGCTCGCCACCTTCCTAAATCTCCAGATTTAAAGGAGCAAGTGCAGTAAGATAATCTGGTGTGTCTCACTTAGAACTAACCCACTGCTAGATTTGCAAAACTCAAGAAATTGAAGAGTTGATCTGAAGGCATGGTATCTTACCACGCTCTAGAGATTGACAGAAAATGGGCTGCATAAGAACTGTAGGAAATGTATGTACGTATTTAAATTTATTGGCCACCCAACTCCAGTGGACTCTGGGCGGTGTCAGATTCAAAAACAGAAGATCATAGCTGCCTCATGTACAGCCTCTAGTAGCTGATGGAGGATACCAGGTGTAGATATCTTGCCCTTACTTTCACTTTGGAAGCACTCCTTCGCCTTTTGCTCTGCTATTTTTGCAGTTAACTGCTTTGCAACAGAACAAGGGATTGGTCTTGATTTGCAGAAGTTTCAAAACAGTGCTTTTTGCCCCCAGATGAAATAAAAAATCACATTTTCTTTTGCTTTTCGTTCTTGTACAGGATATGCTACCTATTCCAGGGGATCCAACACAAGGGACTGGCAATTACAACATAGAAGACTTTGCTGATTTGGGCATGTTTCCACCATTTTCTGAGTAAATTTATCTAGCCAGATGACCTGCTCTGGTACAGGATTGGGGGAAGCCTGCTGATGTAGTCTGGGCTCTGCTGTTTGTTTGTTTGTTTGTTTTTTTGGTGTTAACATTATCATAGAAGCTCTTATACAAGAAGCCCCCATTCTCTGATTTCAGATAACTTGCTCTCCTTCCAAATGTTAACCATGCAAGTTCTAATAATTTACATCGTATCAGTCAGGATTCATGTAAGGGTTCAATTTGTATTTCATTCCCATTTGCAGAAGAGATCAGGGTAGGCTGACCATATTTCCTTGAGACAAAAACGGGACATTGGGATGGCAAAACAGGACGGGGTCTTATGTAATATTCCGTATTCATGAAAAAGACAGGGGTCTCCGCCCTCTGGTCCACGCAATTGGCTCTCACCTGCAAACCCCGCCCCCCGGTCCCTCCTTTGCCACACACTGATAGGCGGGAGGGCTTCCTCTTCTGGGCTGCCTCCAATCGGCAGCTCTGGCTCGGATCCTCCTCCCGCGCCATTCCCGCCGGGTTTAAAAAACGGGACAAAATTGAGATTTTTATCAAAACGGATGGTTTTGATAAAATGGGATGGTTGAAAAATGCTAAAAAACAGGACTGTACCGTTCAAAACGGGATGTATGGTCAGCCTAGATCAGGGTTGAATGGGTGGAGGAAAGGAGATGGGGATGGGGAGGCACTTTGTGGTCTTTTTTTTTTCCTGAGCTCTTAACATCAAAATATGAACCATTGTTAATTTCCCATTTTCAGGGAAGTTATCTTGCTTAAATATTATGCACTCCAGTCCTTCACTCCCTACTCAAAACAAACCCTCCAGATTTTTGTGGGACTTCAAACAAGGGACAGTTAATGAGTTATGCCTAGCAGTGTTGGGTTGGGATGGACTAAAAGAAGCACAGTTCAGTCCCCACAGTTTGCTTCACTGGGGGAAGATACTTAGGCTGCTTGGTATGTATTCTTGGATTCGGTCACTAAAGCCTGACCATTTGAAAAGATCTTGACTAACAAGGCTGGAAAGAACCTACCTGTAATTCGAAACTAGAATTTTCATTCAGTGTATGGTAGCACTGACTATGCACAGCAGTGAAAATAGGACTGTTATGGTTGGGTGTTATAACCAGATTTCAGCTTGCATTGCAGCCAGAGTTAAAGTAGGTTCAATGTTTGGCTTCTTGGGGCTGCATTTTTTGTGATGCTTTGATCTTGTGAGAACTGAACGTCAGTTAAAATAGTAGCAAAGATTATACTAGCCATCCTGGGTTACAAGTATTGTAGCCTAGATCAAGAATGTCCATCCAGGATCATAAAGATTACAGGCTAGAGTAGAGAATGGCCAGCTTCTCTATTCTTGGGATCTGCTCTAGACTGGAACTGTGGGGTAAAAAAAAAAACCCTCAAACTTACCGTGCCATATGACTTCATCTTCAGCATGATTGTGCTTCATTATGGTCCTTGCCACCTATTTATAAAGTTTTTGCAGTAATAGAAAAACATACACTGCATACATATACATGCACTAATAGAAGAAGATACACTGAAGTGGCATAGTTTTGTGTTTAAATAAAAAACAGATCTGTGAAATGCTATCACATTAGTTTTAAATCAACTCTGTTGTCTTATTTCTTATAGTTGAAGCTCTGGCCAACTCCTTTACGTCAGCTCAGTTAAACTTTTGGTAAAACTGTATATAAGGTTGACTGTAAAACTGACTATAAGGTTGGCATCTCTAAGTTAGCAAGGCTCTTTCAATCATTTTTTCCACATTGGCACTAAATGTGATGCATTCTGGGATTGTATGGGAACTGCGAGAGGGCTAACCTGTATCAATGAGATTGAGAGAAATGTAATATGGACATGGTACACAGAAATTATGTTACTGTCAAGTATACCACACATTGCAAAATCCACTTGTTCAAGCCGTTGTTTGCTGTAATGTTTGCAAGGCAGCTTAGTTGAACATGATGTGCTTGTGACTGGGGAGAAATATTACCAGAAGGGCTGTGACTTTTATGGCAGGGATCACTAGATGGCCAGTATACTGTGAGATTGGGCCAGAGATGACATGGCTCACCCACTTCCTTGGGGGAAAAGCGTGCATGTGTGTGTTAAGCACCCTTGATCCCTGCTGAAGATGCACCCTTCATCATCTATCCTATAGTATTCTAGGCCAGTTTGAGTGTAGGGTTACATTCCTGTAATCTGGTGCTTTCTGGCAAAAACATTTATGGTCTTTCCAACTCCATGTTAAATCCATCTAAACTTGAATGTGTATACATTTTTAGTACCATCTGTATATTTAGTATTGTATGAAATCAGTTCTTTTTTGTGTGTCGGTTTGGATTTGAGTTTGCTGTAGAAATGTGAAGTCTGCAAGAAGGGAAGCTGCTTAGAAAGGGAGCATGATAGCATGGAATTTATAAAACAAATTTAAAGGACAGTTGACCGAGGCTGGGATCTGGTAAGCACTTTGGAACAGGAGATATACAGTACATGTCACATGGTGTGTGGTCTTAGACATCAGATGTGAATGACTACATTAGTCCGGTTCATCCAACCTTCCATCTTCTTTCTGTGAAGAATAGTTCCATCCTTTGGGCTGGTTTGCACAAAGCTCTAAGCCACAATATGGTTTGTTTGTATTTAACTTAATGTGATATACTTAGTGTGATGTACCTGTCCCCCCCCCCCCCAAAAAAAAAACACCATGGGTTTTTTTTTATGACAAACCATAATTTGAAATCTTGCTTTCTTAGATTATAAATTCTGTCTTGTTTTAACCATGGCTTCAGCTTATGTCTGAACCCAAATTTAGGTTATTTTTGTGCTCTGCCCTCTTTTTTTTTTTAATCCGTTCAATTGTGTCCGATTCTCGGAGACTGCTTGGACAAGCCCCTGCAGTTTTCTTGGCAGGTTTTTCAGAAGTGGTTTGCCATTGCCTTGTTCCTAGGGCTGAGAGAGAGTGACTGGCCCAGGTCACCCAGCTGGTTTCGTGGCTCAGGCGGGACTAGAACTCACAGTCTCCCAGTTGCTAGCCTGATGCCTTAACCACTACAGCAAACTGGCTCTCACTGCCCACTTTTTTTACATATTGGCAAAAGGAATGGAGAAAACTAGGAATTGGCTGAAAAAGTCCTGATTATTTTGCTAGTTTATAAGATTCACTCTGCCTTGTTCCTAACTTCTTCAAACCATAGTTTTTAAAAACCCTAAATTAGTATTATGTGTAAATTAGCTCAATTTGTACACAGCATTAAGCCATAATGTGGTATGTTTGGGGCATATTACAGTGTTTGAACAATATGGCTTAAAGTTATTGACAAACCAGGCCAGTGTGGGTTTTTCCCCCAACAAATCTGGGTTTTAAAAGCCTGGTTTTGTGTTATATGAGAATTCAGCCAGTGTTTCCATCATCAATATTATATCTAGTTTGGTTGCTTTTCCTGGCTAGAAAATAAAATATGGAATTACAAGCCAACCTTTTCAAAGTTCTGAATTCATTTTAGTGCAACATTAAAAACATTGGTGGATTTTTTTCCCCAGCTGGTATGGCATATAAATTTTATATGCACTGTATTCCTCTCATCCCTCCTTTCCAAAAGTTTGGCAGATGTGCAGTTATCAAGTCATTCTGTCTATATAGTAGATATTTTTGCTTAGACCTGATGAGTTTGCTTGGGGGACAGTTAGAAAAGAGAACCTGACTCCTTAGCTCTTCAAATGGAAGGAAGCATTACTAAACACGGATAGGCTAGGGATACAGTTAAGACATTTTGCTGTGACTATGGGGGAGCAAATATTTTACATTATCCATCTGCGTCTCTAGCTTACCAATTGCATGGACACAAGCCATTGGCTATTAGGTCCAGGCATCCCCTGTTCACTCTTAATACAATATGAATCTTAGTGGGGAGAAAATAATGCAGAATAGTTGAGGTATCCTGTTGGGACTACTGACAAATTAATATAAATTGTCATATTAAATAATTTGGAATATGAATTAAGCTTACACAAAACACTTAACAATTATGTGGTTGATTGGTTGTTTTTTTGGGTTGGTACTATGGATTAGTTCCACCCCTAAATACACTATTTGGCCTGGCCTAGAGCTTTGATCTGACAAATTCTTCCAAACTTTGCACCACCATCCCATTCTCTTCCAGCTTCTGCCCACGCTTAGCCTTCTGGTCCTTCTTGGATGAAGGCAAGAGGGAAATATTTTTGAAACCCACCCGTTAGCAACCTTATCTTCTACTGAAATAACTGGTGAAATCATCTGTGTTGATTTCATTGGGAAAGAGATAAACAAATGCTTGAATGTCTCCCATTGAGATCTCAGTGTGCTTACTCTTGGCTCTGGATTATACATTATTTTGCGTAGATTTTCCCCTAAGAAATAACTACAGAAATTTTGTTTATTTAATTGACTTTTCTTACCATTGACATCAATCTCTGTTGAACTCTTTCATGTCAGTGTGTGGAACTGTGCTGTGGATAAAAATGTGTTTTGTACTTCTGAGTGTTCTGTGTAGCAAAACCAGTTTTGTGTGTCGGTATAATGAATAACTTGCCTTTTAAAATTTCATTAAAATAATAAAACATCATAAGCTACTTAACATGGAATGTAAGGCTGTTGTTGATTCCAGTATACAAGATAACTTGATTTTTTACTTTATTGACTTAATGATTGTAGTTAAGATTTATTTAAAAAATAATACGGGATTCCACTGTGTCTTTATTTTGCTTATAATATTTATATATTGTTTCTCCAAACTAATTTGCAAAGTGGGTGATAGTATAAAGTATGTTAACACAATAACTTGAAATCCTAAAATTATTGTCCAGTACAGTAACTGCCTCAAAGAAAGGTTCATCTAGAAAACATTCTCAAAGACTGCTGGTGCTGAGGATAAGCAAACTATTTTGGAGGTCATCACTTGGAAGCCTCTGCTCCAAGGAGATACATGGGCATAATTTGCAAAATGGAAACTCTGAGATGTCTATCTCTGGTAGATCTCAAAGTGGGGAGACGTCATTGTTTTCTCTAAAGGGATGTGCAGCAGAATGAAACAGCACAGAAGTATTATTCAGATGGCATCAGACTTTCCAACTACGCTAGTCCAAAATGATCATTTTGATTGGAAAAAAAAACAGTAGAGCTCCTCTAACCTGGCATTCTCCAGCTCCATTGAAACTGAACTCCTACGCTAGCTGGAAATTGTGAGAGTTGCGGTTCCAGCCTAGATTGTCAGGCTGAAATAACTTCTTGGTGACCTCTCAGGATGACCTCATCATCTAAGATCACTATAGTAGGACAATCAAATTCCCTCTGCTTTCATGATTCATCCATTCTCTAAATTTGATCTCAGTTTTGTAAACCTAATATGGAGTTTGGGACCAATCCATCCTAGATCTCTCTTCCCAGACTCAGATAACATCCACCACCTCCTGTTTCAACTACAAGATTGTCAAAACCAGCTGAGGTGTTTCTCCATTACAGGAAAGAGGGGTCTGTGGCTCTCCATATAGTGTTGGACTGCAGCTCCCAACAGCCCTTATCATTGGTCAAGGCAGTGGCTGATGGAGCTGGAATCCAATATTCGGAGGGCTATCGTTTCCCATCTCTTGGCAAGACCACCATCTTTTTAAAGCTCAGTCTCAGCACCACGGCTTAGGTTCTGATTATGCCTGGTAGTTCAGTCTGAAGTTCAAACAGGTGAGACTAAATCTCTAAGGATCCTCAAGAGATGTTGATTGGAGGAAAAGCTAAAAAGCCCCAATACATTTCAATATACCCTCTTGCCAGGAGCAATTTTTGTGGTGTATGGTGTAGTGTTCATCATCACCTAGCCCTCCTCTTTGTTCAACTGTGTTTTGTTGGTGTCTGGAAATGGCCAGTCTGATTTCCCCCAAGGCATCAGAACATTACATTGGGGAACCAGGGAATCGAACAGGGGGCTTAGAGATCTAACTTCCCCCTACTGATCAGAACCCTGTTCTCTTTGCTGCTAGGAAGTCACACGGCCCTTTGTACTGATACGTTGGGAAACTGGTAGTTTCCCAGTTCTTTCCTCCATGGCATTCTCCCCCCAATGATGCCAGTCACCAGGTATTGCTTCATGAAAAAGTATTTGAACAGTACCTGAGCAGCTGTGTAAATATGTTAAAGGTAAAAAAAAGTTACCAAATCTTTTGACAGTGTAAAAAAAAACCCTTCGTTTTTCTCTTCTTTAATCTCCACTCTTGCCCTGCCCTGCCAAAAGACCCACAAGGAAATAAAGATCCAGGCTGGAGAAGAAACAACAATAATAACACAAAAGGAAACAAAATATGAGACCTTTCCCCCTTTTTTCCATTTGGATCTAAATGCACCCTGACATCTGCCCATTTGGAGACAACCTCCAGGTTTTCTAATTCACCATTTTCTAAGAGAGTTTCCTTCCTTGGCCTCAGGGCTCAGTTAGCAGTTGTATAATTCTGAAAATCCTGCTCTGAGCTATAGGGACAAACCATGTTCATATATTACTGGGATAGCTCCAGATGACTGCATGGCTACTTCTTCTGTTTCCAGCATTCACAGGTGACATAAAAGCAAAACTACCCTCCACCCACAAAAGCAAGGGGAGGCTAGAGTCACATTGTGCTAACCCACAAATATAGCTTGTTGGTTTGGGGGTTTGCAGGCTGTGTGAATCTAGTCAATTGTCATTTAACCAATAAGCCATCATTAAGCTAACCACAGCTTAATATGATCTTTGAACCACATCAGAGAGAACATAAAAGTTCTTGGCTCAATCAGATCAAGGGCATATCTTGTCTCATCTCCAACAGAGACAGATGGGAAGCCAACAAGTAGAAAATGCAATGACATCTTCCAAACACTGACCAGCAGCTGGTTCTGAAAGGCATACTCACCAATACTCATGGCAATTTATTTAATTAATTAATTAATTAATTAATTAATTAATGTATATGGTTGCTCACTGAAATATATTGACTCTGGGCAGCTAACAACAGTTAAAAAACAATATCACAACAACACAATATTACAATAAATACAAAGCAGCCAAGGTAAAAAAAAACCACTACAACCATCCCACAGGCTCTGCCATACATCCCAACTCTGATACCCAGTGACAGAACCAAGTCTTCAAAACCTTACAAAAGACCACCAGGGTTGGAGCTAATCTGATCTCTGAGGGATGATGTTCCAAAGAGTAGGCATCATGACAGAAAAGTCTACGTTTGTGGGTCCCACCAGATGGAACTCTTTAATAGATGGGATCTGTAGCATGCCTCTACAGCTGGATCTGATGGGGTGGCCAGCCACAATCAGGGAGAGACGGTCCCTCAGATAACTTGGCATTCATTCATTTGTATGGCCACTCAACTGAAACTATGTGACTCATGGTGGTGTACAAAAGACAAAAAAAACCCTATATATAAGATCTATAAAGCTGCCTGACTATAACAACTCTGGGTGCGTTACAACAATCAAAACAGTCCTAGAACAGCAGCCAAAGAGAAAGAACAATACACATTGGGAGAGCAATAAAACATCAGCCCAACATGCATAGCCCCATAAGAGCCCACCACCCATCTAGACCAATGCCTCTGGGAGGGAGCCATGTTTTAAAAGAGTGTTCAACATAGCCAGGGGAGGTGCCATATGGGTCTCGGGGGCAGGCACTGCAACAGAGAAGGCGTGTTTCCTGGGTCCCAACAGATGAGGCTGTTTAATCAATGGCCCCTGCAGCATGTCAACTCTTGACCCTGGTCAATGTCTTCTGAGGAGGTAATCTTTGGGGTCACAATGAATGACACTGAGTTAGAAATAATAAATAAAATGATCCGAGTGGTGGATGCTTTTGAAAGAACATTGGACCTATCGGTTTAGCCATCTCTCAAAACTTGCTCCAAGCTTTGCCCTCTTGCCCAAGCTCTCTTTGTCAGACTTGCCCAAACAAAGTGGGACCACTCTCAAAGTTCATGCTGGAGCTTTACTCCCCACTTATTTATGCCTTTGAATCAGGTTGACTCCTGGCATCTGCCTGGACAAAACCGTGCATTTTTCTTGCAAGATTTTGGAAGTGGCTTACCATTGCCTGATTCCTAGGGCTTAAAGAGAGTGACTGGCCCAAGGTCACCCAGCGGCCTAAGGTGGGACTAGAACTCATGGTATCCCAGTTTCTAGCCTGGTGCCTTCACCACTACACCAAGCTGGCTCTACACTAAATATTAGAATTCGTTTAAAGAAAAGATGGGGGGGGGGGCAGAGCTAAGGTTTTGGGGTAGCACATGTGGCTTTGGGATCATAGTTTGTGCATCCCTAGAAGGGTCTTGGAGAAGGAGAGAGCTGGAGGCAAAAGCCTCAGAGACCAAAGTCTTAGTGCAGAATTGGAATTAGAGCTTCACCCATCCACTTCTGTAGAGTCTGAACTATAAGACCTAACCTCCAAAGAGCAATGACGCCATTGTGTAGAAACTCTGGGCTGAGCAGCACCAAAGGGTGACATTTGTGTATGTAAGAGGCTCCAGCTACAAGCTGATCAGTTGCAGCTAGATCCAGAAGATGTGTGTCCATCTGGGTCACATAGGCATGGATCACCAAACAGGTTCTTGAAAGCATCATTCATAACTTTCCTTGTCCCTCCATGCTTGGAAGCCTTGACCATCTTCAGACTACCTGGACTCCTGTAGAGAGTAAGGAAGATGACGTTGACAGAAATATGCAAGAACTATTACCCAGGCAAAAGGGCCTGAAACATTTTTTAAGTCCAGAACTGTGAGATAATATTCGGAAGCAGCACAGGTAGGTAAAAAGGTAAAGGTTTCCCCTGCACAGTTGTGTCCGACTCTAGGGGCCGGTGCTCATCTCCGTTTGTTAGCCGAAGAACCAGCGTTGTCCGAAGACACTTCCATGGTCATGTGGCTGGCATGACACATGTGGAACGCTGTTACCATCCCACCAAAGTGGTACCTATTCATCTACTTGCATTTGCATGCTTTCGAATTGCTCAGGTAGATGCCTCCCTAATTCACTGGATTATAAAGAGCAGGAGGAGATACAACCCCATCAGACTTGTAAGATTCTGTTATTATAGGCAATCTCAGTAAAAGTAGTGTTAACCTTCCTGCGAAGGGTTGATTTTCTGGTCTGATCTACAGTACCCAGTGGGGCTGACAACTGCTGACCTTACTCTCACCTTACACCTTCAAATCTGATAAAGAACTGCTGGTTGCAACTCTCGAAGGTGACTTGATTTTCTCTGGCTGCTTGCTCCTTTATGCTGGATTATTTGGGACTGTCAGATTATTCTTTCTTAATAACTTGAAACAGAACAGAAACAGAAATGTGTCTTGCCATCTCTTTCCTGGGACGAAGAATGCTTTCTAATCAACACCTTTGTTATGAACTGGCAAGGAAGATAATATGAAACCCCTTCTTCTGAGGATTCACCAAAAAAAGATGATTGTCACCAGTCAGGCTAAACTTCTTAATACACCCTAGTCTATCTGGTTGGGGAATTCTTAAGACTTCTCCCCATGATTTCTTCCTTCATTCCAGCTCTAGGAATCTAAAAAGGGAGGAACTTGAGATCTTTCTATCCAGAGATTCAGAACTAAACAAATCTTGTGCCAGTCCTGCAACACAAGGGGTAGCTGTGCAACCATGCAATTTTGTACACGGGGAAAAGTTTTAATCAGAAATCCCCTATTAAAACCAATGAAGCCAAATATCTGAATAATAAAAAGGAATTATCTGGAAAACGGAATACAAGAAAACCTAGGGATAGTAACAGTTGCGCATTCAAAATCAATATAGTTAACCTAACTGAACAAGTTACTAGCATCTGGCATGAGATATTAAGTTTGAGCACATGTTCAAAGTTAATAGTAGAGGGTATATTTGGAGGGAGATTATCTGGGTCTCCTGTTTGTTTGTTGTTAGGTAGGCCCTCCTTGCACAATAAATGAAAGTCAGCCTCTTTGGCAAGACTTGCTTGGCCAAACCCCACAAAATGCTCCATCCCTGATATCCTAGATTTGGCCAGCGAATCAGAAAATTATTTAGCAATAAAACCCATCTTTCTAGTGATCTTCAAATGATAAAAATGCTGTCCAGCTGTCGCCAGTTGAACCATCGTATTAAAAACAAAACCAAAGATGAATTTTAATTGTTGTGACACCTGGAATTATTCTAGATATTTCAGGGAGCCACATTGTATCAAAACAAAAATGGCAGCTTTGCCTTAGCTAGTGCAAACATTAAAAACAAGTCCAGTGTTATGAATTTTATGTGGAGGAGGGAGGCAGAAGAAGTTATCATCTATGCCTTTGATAAAATTCATGAGCAAACAGAATTACATAATAAAATCCATACCTGAAGGCATCCTAAGAAAAATTTATTTATTTATTTATTTATTATTTAAATTTATATAACCACCCATCTCCCCCAAACAGGGGACTCTGGGCGGCTTACAATAAAAATTAAGATTAAAATAAAAGCATAAAATTACAATTATCAATATGATATAAATAAATATAAAATCCAATCTGGCAAATCGATCTCAAACAATGGTGAGGACATTATGATACTAACCACCCCCAGGAGGAGCTATTACCTTTCCCCTCCCACGCTAGGTGGCAGAACCAGGTTTTCAGATCTTTCTGGAAGGCCGGGAGGGAGGAAACCCGCCTCAACTCTGTGGGCAAGATATTCCAAAGGGTGTGCGCCACTGCAGAGAAGGCCTGCCTCCTGGACCCCGCTAGATGAAGTTCCTTTATTGATGGGGTCCGTAGCAATCCCTCTCTGAATGATCGGGTGGGGCGGGTTGATGTTATGGGGATAAGACGGTTTCTCAGGTATCCTGGCCCCATGCCATGTATGGCTTTAAAGGTAATAACCAACACCTTAAATTGGGTTTTGAAATAGACATTACCATATTACCAAAACCTCTGTGAACCCTGCATTCAGTTTCTGAGCTTTAACAGTCCATAGAATGGACCATATTAAAAAAAAAAATCAAATCCCCTGAAAGAAATATGGTTATGTATTGTCAAAGGCTTTCACGGCTGGAGTTCGATGGTTGTTGTGGGTCTTCCGGGCTGTGTGGCCGTGTTCTGGAAGTTGTGGTTCCACAACTTCCAGAACACGGCCACACAGCCCAGAAGACCCACAACAACCATCAAATATGGTTATGATGGAATCATTATTGCTAATACTTTGGAGAGAGTCTTGATTTCCTTTTACAAGCTTTTCTTGGTCACTCAAAATGTGGATGTTGGTCACTTTGGATTTGTCACTCAAAATGTTGGGAAAGTACAAACTGGCGGAAAATGAGATTTGCAAAACGATGTCTTTTTAAAAAGTTTATAAAACCACTGCATACGTATTTGAGCTGAAAGAGTACAGTGCATCTCGGTGGGAATTTCTGGAAAACGCCTTCTGCCTCATAGAAAACGGCACAGGAACACAATAATTAAAGAAAGATGGATATGACCACTTGCCAAGAATTGAATAAATAGAAGTTCCGATTTACAGTTGGTTTTGGCCAGGAAATTTCTCAGGCTAAAGATTCTTTCGTTTTGTGTTCTGATTCCCTCTGAATCACATTGTCCTCGGCCTTCCTCTTTTCCTCCAACTGCTACACTTATTTTCGTAATTTAACGTAAAAAAATTGGTCAGTTGCCTTTACGAAATGAGGATGTACCTACAATTTAATAGAAACATTGCTATATCTGCAAATTTGTGTGAATAATATCCGCAGTACTGAAATAATATTTGTTTTTTGCTCAATTTTGCCCTTCCTCAGAAGAAACAGAAGTAGAAAAAATATTTTCAGGACTTTAAACTTTCTAAATAATAGAATGTTAATAATTTGAATCATATTATATAAACATTACTGCACTGAAATATGCATTGAAATAATGCAATGTATCAAGATTTATAATATTACAATAAAAGAATATTACAAAATAAAAGAAGTTAAGCTAGTAGTGGCATATTCTGTGTACAGAAAAAAAAATAAAAACAGAAGAAATCTGTTTCATTTTAAAGCAAGCTAAATTGATTTTTACCATCTTTTATAATGCATATGGATGTTACTGTAACTGTATTCCCCACAGTTTCATTTTTAGAAATTAAGACTCCAGAATTGCCTTTGCAAAATGAGGATGTACGTAGCTACAATTTAATAGAAACATTGCTATATATGCAAAGTCATGTGAATAATTTCCCCGGTTCTGAAACAATACAGTATTTGGATTTTGCTTAATTTTGCCCTTCCCAGAAGAAATCTGTTTCATTTTAAAGCAAGCTAAATTGATTTTACCATTTTTTATAACAGATACGGATGTTACTGTAATTGTTGTGTTCCCAAAAATTTCGTTTTCAGAAATTAAGACTCCAGAATGATGTAACTGCCAAAGAATATTTGCAACACTTTTGGTCAAAGGGATTAAAAGAGTTCACACAATATAGTAAGCACTTTGTTTGAACCATCCACTTGGTACGGAGTATGGTTTATGGCTTAGTAGACGGTGTATGGCTTAGTATTTTATGCACATTCAACCAACAATAGAATAAAAGTGTTTTAAAATAAGTAAATACATCCAGTGACTAGCTTCACACATTAACCCAAGCCTGGGCTGCTTTGACCATGATTAGTCAATAAGCCACCATTTCCTGGGTTCACACACAACAAAAATAATTTATTAAATTTATATGCTGCCTGACCCAGCAAAATATGACTTAGAATGTTATATGAACCAGGCCAGTATCTATAGTCTGTCAAGCATCTTTTATTAAAAATATAGTAATAGCTAACAAACTTGCTATCTACTCTTCTCTCATTCTGCTTAGAGATAAAGGTGAAGAGTTTGTCAAGCTCAATTCATAATGACTACCTTGCCATGGCCATTTATATTTCTTGCCAACAATACAGAGTGGGTTGTTGTTGCCTTATTCCTAATCTAACCTACAGCCTTGGTATTCTCTGATTGTCTCCCATACAAGTATTAACCAAGTCTCACCCTGATTGGGCGTGGTGGCTCAGTGGGTAAGACGCCAGGCTTGTCAATCAGAAGATCGCAAGTTCGGAGGTTCGAATCCTTAGCCCCGCGTGACGGAGTGAGCTCCCAGCTCCCACACTAGCTCTAGCTCTTGCCAACCTAGCAATTCGAAAGTGTGCAAAATGCAAGTAGATAAATAGGTACCACTTTGGTGGGAAGGTAACAGCGTTCTGCGTGCGTCATGCCAGCCACATGACCGTGGAAGTGTCTTCGGACAATGCTGGCTCTTCGGCTAACAAACGGAGATGAGCACCGGCCCCTAGAGTTGGACACGACTGCACAAATGTGCGGGGGGAACCTTTACCTTTACCCTGATTACATTTGCAGGATCAATCATGGTTGTGTAGGAGCTGTCACCTGCTTTGACTCAAGGTTACCTTGAGCTCAACTTCTGTTATTTAAAGGACACATCCATCTGATTTTCTTGGCAATAATAATTACAGTTTGCCATTGCTTTCTTCCAGAATATTTTTTTTGAGTTTCCAGTCTAGCTTACAGCCCCGAGATATATTTGTATGTTGACCAGTGAACTTGCTCTCAAATTTCTGGGCGAGAGAGGGAAAGAACGTTCTGGTGTTTATATTTCCAACAAGGCAATGGTTTATTCAAACTTCATTCAAGAAGAGTTGATAAATGAATAGTTGGCTTACAGGCTCTTGAGCTGATGATGGCACAGAGTAATCATGAGCAATTGTAGGATAGGTTTAAGAAAACAATAAAGGAGGAAATGGCAGGAAACGCACCCTCAGGCTTACGGAATAGCTCAAAGGAAGTTGTTCCATTGGGGAAAGGATGGGTGGGGTAAAAAAAATCCTTTTCTGTATTTGCTCCCATGACCTCTTTTCCTTAAATGCTGATGCTATCAGCAAGACAGAAAAATCCTAATGGGATCTGTGTGGCTGCAGAAGAAAAATTGGCATTCTGAAGTGCAATCAACTGATACTCCTCTGCTTTCACATTTTTCTTGGCATGAACCAAAGGAACTACTCCATGGATTGTCTCTACTGTACAAGCTGTACCCTATGGACAAAGTTCTTGTCAGGATGTGGGAAACCAATAGAACTTAATTTTTTTAATATAAAAACTTGCAGAATTAGGCTGAGTAATTTCCTCATGTTGTGATACCAGCGAAAGCTCTTCTTCCTAACACACTGTTTGCTTGGGTAACTCACTTGCCCAACTTTTGTGCATCAATTCTTCTCTTCTTTTATGAATGATGGTTTTTGTGCCTTGCAGTAAGTCCAATTTCCAGGTGAAAGGAACAGGGAGAGTAACA
The DNA here is from genome assembly GCA_023362775.1 of Charina bottae. NCBI lineage: Eukaryota > Metazoa > Chordata > Lepidosauria > Squamata > Charinaidae > Charina > Charina bottae. The sequence goes on from JALMGJ010000010.1 coordinate 12,651,430, forward strand.
TCCTTCCTTACAAGAAATTCCCTGCATTTCCATTCCAAGGTCTCCAATGAAAGAACAGAATAAGGAAATAAGGATGTTGAGAACAATGACACTACAATCATCATCATCATCATCATCATCATCATCATCATCATCATCATCATCAAGTTTATTACAGCCCTAAGGCCAGAAACAATAAAAAGATAGATAGATGATAGATAGAGAGAGAGAGATAGAGATAGAGATAGATGAGAGAGAGAGAGAGAGAGAGAGAGAGAGAGAGAGAGAGAGAGAGAGAACAGAAAAACAGGTGATGACACTACAGTCCATAAAAGAAGCATTGCGATTTTATTAGTAATATCCTTACAACTTCATTGAGTTCTTGAAACAGCAGTAACACTAATTTCATAAATGGATTCAGACTTGCAGGATATAACAATCAAGCTGGTGCAATCTACCCTATTTGTGCCCCCAACCCCCCAACTAAACTGGAAGCAAATTTGAGCTGCAGTACAGAACATGCAGATTAGGAAGTAAAATGCATCAAATCCTGGAAGGTTGTTCCTGGATCTGAGTAAGGATTTCACAGTTAGTGTTTGTTTTATAGGTAATTCTCTTTCTGAATATGTTTGCTAAAAAGTCCTACTGTTCAGAGGAAAACACCTTCCCCCAAAACATCTGACACTAGCCATTTCTGCACTCTGTGGTAAACCATGGTCCTTCATGAGATGGGGGAATCAGTTGGAATTTTGAGTCCATTTTATGGGCATGTTTACAAAATGATTTATTTATTTATTTATTTATTTATTTATTTATTTATTTATGTATGTATGTATGTTTCGACTTCTATCACCGCACCATCTCCCCCAAGGGGACTCTGGCCAGCACTGACATAACCATATAACAGAAGGCAAAAAATGCTGACTTTTTTCCACCTAAGAATATGTCTGGAAGTTTTTGTGGGCCAGAGGCATTGTTGGAAATTGTAACGGTCAGTTCACAGGAGATGGTTTCATAAACAGTCCACCTGCAACTTCCTCCATTATCAGGAGGGAAAAAAAATCATTGGCCAGTTCCCCAAAAAGCCATTTGAAAGAAATTGAGAAAGTCTCTGCCCTAATGTGTTAAGGAATAAAAGCAGGAGGAGAGCAATCCAAGTGGGACCAATATTAACCATCATGTGGTTGGTTTATAGATTGCACAGTGTATGAACCAGTCATTGTTGTTCATTTAGTAAATCGTGGTGAAATAAAGGGTTTAGCACAATGTGTGAACCAGGCTACAATTGTTGGCTGCCTGTAGGAAGTCAGTCCACAGTATCTTTAGATCAGGGGTGGGGAACCTTTTTTCTGCCAAGGGCCATTTGGATATTTATAACATCATTTGTGGACCGGGGGGGGCGGGGTTTGTGGGCAGGAGCCAATCGCGTGGAAGGGGGCGGGGTTTGCAGGTGGGAGCCAATCACGTGGAAGGGGGTGGGGTTTGCAGGCAGGAGCCAATCGTGTGCACTGGGGGGTGGGGTTTGTGGGCGGGAGCCAATCACAAGCACCGGGGGGGGGTTTGCAGGTGGGAGCCAATCATGCAGAAGGGGACGGGGTTTGCGGGCGGGAGCTCTGCAGTTGCCTTGGCAGGGCCAGACCAAATGATTTCACGGGCCGTATAAGGCCCGTGGGCCGGACGTTCCCCACCCCTGCTTTAGATGGAGTCTGGTATAAAGGTGCTGCTGCTCAGTTTCAGTGCATGGAACTGGGAACTAGGGTGGAAAGCATCTTGTCTTTCATTGCAGGCAGACAAAGCTGGTTTCACACATCAGACAAAGCCATCAGATCATTTCTTGGTTTTGGCTTAATGTGTTGGGCCAACTCAGTTTAAGCAACTCTCAATAAGGAACCACCAAGGAGGAAACCACACCCCCACCAAGACTGGCAGGACAAGCTACTGCATATAAACAGGCAGCAAACCCCACCTTCACTCACGCTGATGATGTTACCTAGTTGGGTAATAAAAAGTCTGCAAGCAAACAACCAAGCTCAGAGAACACCAAGAACTTCATAACTCTCAGTACCGCCAACTGGCTCCCTCAAGATATGTTTGGAAACCGAATCCCCAGCCACGCTGGGAGGTGTAATCCCCATACAGCAAGAGGCTGTCAGCTTGGAGAAAGCTATTCTGTGATCTTGGGAAACCTCAGTCTTGTTGCTGCTTTGGTCAGCTGCACATGAGAAACCAGCCTATATGCTGAATGAATGAAAAAGAAAACAAAGAAATTCAGCTTAAAATCACCCTGCTTAGAGCTGCTCCTGGGACTTTGAAATCAGTCAGTATTTACCCAACATCAGATAAGGCCAGAGTTGGTCTAATCCTTCAGAAATGGAGTGACATATAAATTCAACAAGTAAATAAAACTGTTGAATTGATTATTTCCCTCTCAGCTATTATTCAGGCCAGTATGGATTTCCAACAGTCCTTTAAACTTTCCAGTCATGAGTTTCCAGAATCACTGTTGATGAAACCAAACAGCTTAATTATTATTAGGGATGCCAAAAGCCCTGAAAATCAGGTCATTGTGTTTTGGTATGTCAGTGTCCTCGGTATAGAGATTCTCAAAACAAAATGCGTTTCAGGATTATCTATTCTATGCTTGAGGACCAGTTTAAAAAGAGAATGTGGGAATCCCAAAAGTGGGAGATATTTTGAACACAATGCAATATGGGAACACAGGCATGAAAACTCTTTAATCTCACAACACGTGGTCAGACTCAACCACACTTTCAACTGGGAAACTCTGAGCATCCTGAAAGTGAAAGTGAAAGGTCCTCTGTGCAAGCACCAAGTCATTACTGACCCTTTGGAGGGACGCCGCTTTCGCTGATGTTTTCTTGGCAGACTATAGAGCGGGGTGGTTTGCCATTCCCTTCCCCAGTCATGATTACCTTTCCCCCAGCAAGCTGGGTACTCATTTTACTGACCTCGGAAGGATGGAAGGCTGAGTTGACGTGAGAAACCAACTTCCACTGGGTTCGAACTCAGGTCGTGGGGAGAGTTTCAGTTGCAGTACTGCAGTACTTACTCCAATACTCCAGCTCTTGCCAACCTAGCAATTCGAAAGCATGCAAATGCAAGTAGATTAATAGGTACCACTTCGGTGGGTAGGTAACAGCGTTCCACACACGTCGTGCGGCCACATGACCGTGGAAGCGTCTTTGGATAACGCTGGCTCTTCAGCTAACAAACGGAGATGAGCACCGGCCCCTAGAGTCAGACATGACTGCACAAATGTGCAGGGGGAACCTTTACCTTTTTTACTGCAGTACTGCCGCCTACCACTCTGCGTCACACGAGACCAAGCCAAATCCAAAACTGCTAGGGAATTCCTGGAAGCTTGGCACTCAGACACATCAGCCATCAATGGACACAAAGAGATAAACCACATTTACATACCATTCAAAAGAGACAATTAAAAAAAGCTAAGAAGGAAGCAAAAAGACCAGAACACATCCTCTCCAGCAGCCCACACCCAAATAAACAGGGATTAACACCAGACAAACAAGCAGAAAACAATACCCTAATCAAGGAACTACCAAGGAGACAAACAATCAAGCAGACAAACAATCAAGCAGAAAACAATACCACAATCAAGGAACTACCAAGGAGAAAACCACACCCCCACCAACACTGGCAAGGCAAGCTACTGTATATAAACAGGGAGCAAAACCCCACACTCACTAGCACTGATGATGTTACCTAGATAGTAATGAAACGTCTGTAAGCAAACAACCAAGCTCAGAGAGCACCAAGGACTCCACACACAGGCATTCTTTACACTTGGTCACTGTAAGCCAAATGTTCAAAGGCCTGAGTTTTGAGGTTGGTAGAGAGATTAAGTTTCAGGAGTGCAGATACTGTATTATTGAGAATGCTTGAAGTTATGGAAAAATAGAGGGTGGCATAGTCGTTAAGGTGCTGGAGTAGGACTGGAGAGATCCAGGTTGAAGCCCATCTTCAGTCATGGAAACTCACTGAGCGATTTTGGGCCCATCATTCTCAATTCAACCTATCCCACAAGGTTGCTGTGGAGCAGTTAAAATAAAAGGCTGATCCCCAAGGAAGCTGCTTCGAACTCCTAGAGGAAGCAGGATATAAATCTAACAAATGAATTTTAAAATCTGAATGTAAACTCAATATTTTTAAATGGCTACATTCCTCTCCTTGAAAATTATCTCCCTTACAACAGCAACGTGTTCAGCATAAATAGTGACTTAATGTTTGTAAAGTCTCTTTTTTAATCTCTCCTGTGTCCTTCTTTTTCACATCATACAGTATATGCCATGTTCTTCAGACAGTCTCAGTTATCCACTTTTGCCATTTTAACAGATATGCGTGATGAAGTCTACTTCCATGAAAATTGGAAAAAAGCGCTCACAGTTCTTCCTTAAGAATTACTCATACTGAGCTCACACAAATGTGCTCAGTGGACTTGGGAAAACTTTCATCCCATCTCAATAAGGGGGAGAGATTCGAGAAGCTTGAAAATCTATTAATATTTAGGGAGGGGCATCTAGAGACAATGATCTGGTCACATCACTTAAAGCCAGGATTTCTTAACAGGTGTCTGGTCCTTTGTGCCTCGAGTGAGAACTTTGAAATGATTTGGTTATGTCCAGCGCTAGCTCTTATGAAATAATTAGTTTTATTCATGAAAGGGTTGCAGAAATTAATTTATCATTTTGGGGGTCTCAGTACCTACAGTTTTGAGAACTCCTGCTTTAAAACTGTGTTTACTTAATTTTTTTTTTATTAGCCACATATGGCTAGATTTGAAGAATATGGTAAACCAACCTTCCCCCCACCCTCCCCAATACACACATACTCCATATCACTCGGTTTACAGTAGCTCAGAATTGGAGGTGGGGATTAAGCTGTAGGGCCAGGGGGAAATTGGGCAGTCTAGTAGGTAGAACAGATGGAATTAGAGCTAGAATTGAGAATCCATCCATATAAACAGAGAAAGGTGGTTGGATTGCTGACCTGAGTAATGAGGAGTATTTTTAGTTAGTCATCAATTAAATACAGCATATACAAATACAACAAAAATGATCTAAAAATTAAAATTAACAGTAAAATCAAAAATAAAATAGAGTCGTTAAAGGTGAAGAGCAAAATTAAATTAGAATATAATGTAAAGAAATTAATTTGGCCTGTATGAATTTTCGCCTCTGGGCCCTGAACCTCCAATCCAGGCAATTAAAGTTGAGTTGAATGGAGCACAGGATCTATTTTGTGTAGATCTCTCCGTGTGTGTGTTAGTTTCTTGCTCATAAGTATAAAATAAACAAATCTGATTATCCAGGTCCAAGTCTTGTTTTGTTTAACATTTTCATGGTCCATTAAATATTTCTAGCTTTTATGAGAACTTTTATTATATGAGAACTCCAAAGACTGCAAGTCATCTGACAATGCTGGAGAGCTGGACTTTTTGCATTGGTGAAATGTGAATTGTTCTTCATTTCTTTTCTGAACAATGTCATTCCATGTGTTCCACCCGTCGTATTGGTGCCTTGTTTATTCTTTTACATAGAGATTGAACAATCCCTTTCTTTTACTGAGAAGCAAATTGATCCCAGTGCAAAACAACTGAACACTCACCCAATCTGACACCAGAGACAACAGCATTTGTAAACCAGGAGAATATCCCAATCTCCCTGGACACATCCCTGGGTGACCTGAATGTTGCAATGTTCAATAAACATCAACTTCAAAGGGACCATTCCAGCATGAAATGGGGCAATGAAAACTTCTTGGAAAATCTATTGCATTTCTATGCAATTAGATTGAAATCAATGGCTTCCTTTCCTGTACAGCTGCTAACACAATTGGTCTTGTCATCTACAGTGATCTCCATGGTTGCTTATCTTGGATTATAGTGAAGATTTACATAGAACATGACTTGGATTTCATGGCTATTTGCCTCTGAAGTTAAAGCCTTCTGTATGTCTCTTTCTAATTCTATGAGTAAAGGATGCATTTGAAGGTGATCTGGGGGAATTAGATTACAGAAGTTGCCTCCCATCCCATTAGCACCAGAAACTCAGCAGGGACATGGGGCTATGCCAGTGAAAGGTGTCACCTTCTCAATATCAATCCTGAAATCAAGAAAAGTATCACTATTTGAACATTTTTTTCACTTGTCATCTAGGCATATCAGTTATATATGAAAATGTTACATTATTTTGATTCTCACTTCCGGGTGTTGGAGCGAGTGGAGCGAAGAGCTGTGGCTCCGCGGTTTTTCCGTTTGCGGCGATTGAAAGAAAGGAAAATCGCCGAAAAATCACCCTCGAAGAGAGAGGGTGAGCAGAAGATTTATCAGAAGGGTCGTCGAACTTGCTGCTCTCTCCCGACCCCTGTATTTCCACCACGGGGGAAGGGAGATTTGAGCAGTGAAAGACGGCTGGAACTAACATGAAGCTCTGCGGAAACCGTGAAACTGAATAAGTTAAGTAGCTCCCCATCCAACCTTTTAGATGCACTTTTTTAAAAAAATATTACTTGCTTTATTAAGCTCTAAGATTTATCTCTGGACTTGATATATAATTGCTGGTGGTATCTTGTCAAAGGATGGTTAAACGGTGGGAACAGAAAGCTAACTGACTTTGCCACAAATGAAAGTGATTTTCTTTTTACTTTTCCTTTATCTAAGCTTTCCACCTATTGGCAACTGAATGCATTTTTACTTTGGATTTACTTTACTTGGATTTTGACTTTATACGGAATAATTAACATTTTGCCTTTTAAGTTTCTTTTTTGGTGATTACTACTGGGAAAGAATTTACCTCTCCTCTCTTTTATAAGCTTCTTTTAAATTTCTATGCTTTGTTTGGACTCTTTTTATATAGAAATTTGATTGTTCAATATGTACTTTGGGTGAAGACGTTATTTAGATTACTGCAGCTTTTCTTTACATATTTTATATAATTTTTTTTCTTTTTTTCTTCTTTTTTCTCTTCAGTTATTTTTGGCTGGATTGAAGAGCTATAAGTGGGCATGAGAAACCTTGGTACTGCTTATCGTTTTTATTATTATTTTGACTACAGTAGGGGGGAAAAAAGTTTCCATCTGCCTTTTTACTTTTTGTTCCTGAATTTACATGGACTTACATATCTAATGGATTATTTACATATCTAATGGATTACAAATGAATTATGATGTCAATTATTTTTAAAGGACTGTTTTTGCCTCTTGTATGGATTACAATCCTGGTGTTATGACAACTATTTTTTAAAGGATTGTTTTTATTTTTGGTATTTTTTTACTCCCTCCTTTTTGTAAATAACTATTGCAACAATTATTATCTCTTTTCTCCTTTTTTTGTTTTCCCCTCTCTCTTCTCCCTTTTTTTCTTTTTACAGGAATATTATCTACATTATGACGAATATGGCATTGAGTATGAAGAGAGACAAAGAGAGAGAAAAAGGAACTGGAAGTGCATCTATGGAAACTCCATCAGCAGAAGAAGAAAAAATTATGGATGCAATTCTGGATGCAATTACTGTATTAAATAAAAAAATGGAAGACTTGGGCCAACAAATCAACAAGCGGATAGAAAACTTATTTACTTTAGAAAAAAAGATGGACAAAAAGATGGATTTATTGGGACAACAAATAGTTAAGAAGAAGGAAGAGACGAAAGAAGATCCAACCCAGGAAATAGAACAAGAATTTGAAAAAGATGCACAGATAGTTAAGGAAGTGGTTAATACCTTATCAGGGGAATTTAAAGAGATGCAAGGTCAGATGCAGAAATTAGAGGTCAACTCAGAAAGTTTTATTAAAGAAGTTGAATACAACTCAGATATTATTGTCCTTGCAGAAATGATAGAAAAGGTACATATTTGGAGATTGAGTGCATCCCTAGAACAACTAAATGAAAAAGCAAGAGAAAGGATTATCTTTGAATTAGTTAAATTTCTAGAAATAAGAGAACAAGATGTGGATTTGGAAATAGATAAAACTTTTAGAGTTAATCCATGGTATGCTAGAGAAAAAAAAGTGTTTAAAGGATACAAGACCGATATGAGGGATGCACCAGGAGAACGTAAGAAGCATTTCATAGATAGAAGTAAGAAATAGAGGTAAATGACCTATAAGGACTTCTTAAAAATTGGGGAAATTAGATTTTATCAAGGATATAAGATTGCATGTAAACTATCGATGGACTATCTACAACTTACGGGGGGAGGGTAAAGCCTATATGGGGTTATGAAGACTAAAATATATACTATTATTTTCTTAAAGAGTGGAAGCTATTGGCGGGCTGTTTGCAAAGTGCAGGAGGGGCAAAGCTTGTATGAGGATTTGAAGATCAAAATATATATAAATGGATATATTAGACAAGAAATGTTTTTTAATATTATATATAGACCTAGCAAGTAAGATAAATTCTTTATATAACCATGACCAGAGATAAGTCGGAAGTTGACTATTTTCTGTTTCATTTTTTTTCTTTTTTTTCTTTGCTTTACTACACTTTTTTTCTTCTCTCTTTGATTTGTATTTGTATTTCTTTTTCTGTTTCTAACTTTTAACTGTGTATAATCAAAATTCAATAAAATATATACAAAAAAAGAAATGTTACGTTATTTTGTGTCCACTTTTAGAGTTATTGATGACTCTAGCTCTGAATCACCATTGTTTGTTGACTAATCTATGAGTAAATCTTTTGAGGGAGATAGGCAGTGATGAAATTTGAAATATAAATAAATAAACAAACAAACAAAAAAATAAATAAATAAAATAATCCACAATTAGCTGGGTTTGCTCAATGGTTGAAACCATGAACTTAGTTTACCAACCACAATAGCTGAAGTCACACAAGCCAAGGCACAAAGAAGCAGACTGAGTTACGTAATGATGGGTTATGAGTGTGCACTCAGTGCATTTAAACAACGTATTAAGGACCTGGAAGCCCAACAGGACCGGTCTGCTCTACCCAAGAACATTTTTCTGAGCAGTCAAGCCCCTTTTTACAAACAGTGATATACTTACACCACATAACTGTTTCCAAATTCCAAAGAGCACTAACTTTAGCATGCTTCAACCTTCTCCCCGCAGCAGTTTTGGAGGGCCAATGCAAAAAAGTCCCCTATGAGCTGAGACTGTGCCCCTGTGGACAAGGGGCTGTTGAGACTACGGCTCATGTCCTGTTATACTGTACCTTCTATAAGGATTCAGGGATCCGCCTTATAACTTCTTATCTGGTAAAACACCTGGGAAATTCTGATCTTTTTTATGTACAGTTGTTGTTATCAGATTAGTATGATTCAGTCTCAAACCTAGCTAAGTTTTGTTATACTGCCTGTAAAATTAGGCGGACTTTGATTGTCCACCGATGAACCCATCACCAACTGTAATATTTTATTTTATTTTGTTTCTACTTTATTTTCAATGTGTTTCTGTTTGCAATTCTGGACAGTGACCATAATAAAAAAATTTATTCTAGACCACATTATGGATTAATTGGTTGTATTAACCTGGTCACTAAAATCCCATTTGATAATGATGCTGTTGGAAAAAAGCTCAAAACATAAAACCTAGATTTCTGATCACCACTGCCTATAAATGTCTGAACTTAGAAGTGACACGTCTGAATCAGGAGATGCTCTATTGTCAGAGGATACCTTTCTTGGAAATTAGATCTCTGCTATGTTGATTTTTGTCTTTGATGATCCCACATTTTTACACTTCTGGTTTTTGTCTTATTTGTTTATTATTTTGTCCAACTGGTAGTGCTGATCAGCCAGAACTTTACTGCTTGGACAATTGTTAGATTTGAAAGATGCAAGAATGGGAAAAGTATCTATCTGTCTCTATCTCTATCTATCATCTCTATCATCTATCTATCTCTATCATCTATCTATCTCTATCATATCTATCTCTACCATCTATCTTTTCCCATTCTTGCATCACACACACACACACACACACACACACACACACACACACAGAGGCACATACACATCTTATTATATGATGTATATATGAGTAGGGTGACCAGATACCTCCATGACTAGGGTGACCAGATATCTGAACAGGCTAAGGAGGACACAGACAATGGGAAAGGAGGACAAATAGGCGGGGGGGGGGGGGACACACTAACTGTTTAACTTTCTTGGCATCCGTGATAAAAATTAGAGTGAAAAACTGCAAAAACTAAAAATGTACTTAGGCCCACATGTATATGAAATTACTTTTTCCAGCATCAGGAAGACTGGTTTTTCAATTGTAGGAATGCGCTAGAGCCCCTTAGGAGGCAAAAGCCTTCAGCGTGTAACTGATTAAGGTCTTGTCAATTTCAGGCAGCAGGGTATTAATTAAGATCACAGAGCTGAGTTTGTTAACTCGGGATTAGCACTTAATTAGGGAAGCGCTGCCCCACAGAGAAAAGCTGCTCAGGAAGAGATACTCAACAAGTCAGACAACATTTGATTTTCAGGCTATGCCTGCCAGACGGAGGACAAAAAGGGCAGGAGATTTTAATCAGTAGCGGCAGGCAAAAATGGAAGGAGAGCCCATGGGTTTTATGACCACACTTTGCCCCTGGGCATTGTTTTTGTTTTCCTCTCTTCCCTTTCTTCTTTCTAAAAAATAAAATAAAAAATGGACATGCTGACATACTCAGAAATACACGTGAAATGCCGGAGGTTCCACACATTGCATGTTTTGCTTAAAAACAGCCTTGAGTTTGTCTCCCTTGTGGGGAGTCCATTAAAAAAGGCTGTTTGTAATGCCATCCCAAGCAGGTCTATTCAGAAGTAAACCCCCTTGGATATAGTGGGTCTTCCTCCCAAGTCAGTTTGCAAAGAGCAACTTTTGACACGGGCGGAGCCAAGGTCACCTGAGCAGGACCAGCTAAAGCGCCGGATGCCGGCACGTGCCGGGAGCGGGCTGAAGCAGGGCGGGATTGTTCTGCAGCAGCAGCAGTTTTAACTACGCCTATCCAGGAGGCAGTAATAAGTCGCGGGGAGGACTCTATGATTAATAGAGTGAAGGGACCAAAAGGGGCGGGGGAGGCGCAGGCGCAGAAGGGGTGGGACGAACAAAAAAACCAGCTAGCTTTTCTGATTGGCTGGTCGGTCTTTCCCCCTTCCCTCCCCTCTCTCTTCTTCCTCTCCCCTCCAGCGGGACAATGGTAAAGAGTGCCTTTTTTGCGGTAGAACCGTGGGAACGGGGCGGGCTATGACCCGGAAGTGAATCCTCGCACGTCGCCGACTCGACAGGGAGGAGGGAAAGGTAGTGAGGAGAAGACGAGGAGAGACCCGGCCCTCCTCTGGCCCGCCGGCTCGTTCCTTCCCGCTACCGTCCTGGCCTCCTCAGGGAGCCCCTGCAGCCGCGGTGGAGGGCCAGTGACGAGCTCTCGATCCCTTGCGGGCAGAGAGACTGGCTGACTGACCGGGCCCGTTTTCCTCTTGGGGCCGCGGCCTTCTCGGTCCGTCCCTTGGGGGCACCTTTCCTCGAGGCCGCCTTGAACGTAAAGAAGGCCGCAGGCTGCCTTAGGGGGCGGGAGGGTCGTTTGGGCAACGTAGGCCCTTCAGTTTGTGGGGCTGCTTGGGTGGGGGGTCCTCCTAAGCTAAGGCGTCTGGGATAAAGCGGGGGGCTCTAGTTGAGGCTGGGAGGGTGGTTTTCAAACTAGGCAGGTGGGAGTCCAGGGCAGTAGAATTCTTCAGGGATTAAAGAGAGCAGAGAACGAGGAAGTGGTTGTGGAGGGACAGGCTTGAGGTGTTTTGAAAGGTGCTTCATTCGTTGGGGAAGGGAATAAAATCTTGAATAGGGGCTGCCAGAATTTAATTTTTTAAAACATAGGGGTGCTGTGTTTACCTTAGAAGAGATTAGAGTCACTATCTGCATAAGCCAGGGTGGATCTTTGGCATGCTCCACGTTGGTTTAGTGGGAAGGTTCTGTAGGGATCATGCAAGGTTTATGCATCTGGGGTCGGTGACAGTTTGTAAGAGAAGGCTTCATGGTGAATAAAAAGGGAGGCTGAACTTCAGCTGCTAGAAGTCCCGCACAGAAAAAGTTGTTATTGGGGTGTAGGAGACATTTTTCAAGAGAAAATTGAAAATGGAATTCGTTTTGGAGCGTCAATTCAGGTGTTCCTAGAAGCAATTGACTTCTTGAACGTGAATGTAATAGAATTCTGAGAGTTGATGAAACAGGTTGCCTCCGGTCTGTGTTACTTGGAGTGAGTCGTTTCATCCAGGTTCAACTCTGAATCCTTTCCCCATCTCTTCTTGTTGCGGTTTTTCATCAAGCGTCTCTGATGCCAGAACAAGGCCCCAGAATGAACGGTTTCTCTCTAGGTGAGCTATGTTGGCTCTTCTGCTGCCCACCTTGCCCCAGTCGCATAGCTGCCAAACTGGCTTTTCTGCCCCCAGAGCCCACTTACACTGTGATGCAACTAGAACAGCAAGAAGGTGCGGCTACAGTGGGGACGCCGACAAGCAGCTGTAGCCTGCACTTGACTGAGCGGGCCGACTGGCAGTATTCCCAACGAGAGCTGGATGCTGTTGAAGTCTTCTTTTCACGCACAGCCCGGGATAATCGGCTGGGATGCATGTTTGTTCGCTGTGCTCCTTCTAGCCGGTATACCCTGCTTTTCTCTCATGGCAATGCTGTTGACCTGGGCCAAATGTGCAGCTTCTATATTGGCCTCGGCTCCCGCATCAACTGCAATGTCTTCTCCTATGATTACTCGGGTTATGGAGTGAGCACTGGTAAACCGTCTGAAAAAAACCTTTATGCGGACATCGATGCAGCTTGGCAGGCCTTAAGAACAAGGTAAATGCACGTTGAGCAAAAGTACCTAAGGAAATGGTGGCAGGTCTTTTTAATCACATCTTTGGGATGCTACCTGTTTAGCAGGAGGATTATGAGTTGTTTTGATACAACTGTGTTGACTATTCTTTTTGTTGTTGACGTGATTCTGTTACAATCCCAAATATTCAACTACTGTAGGTCCTTGCGTGTAAGAGACCTTTGGGTTTATTAAATAGAAACCTTCCTACTGCCAATGCTGCACAGCAAATTTTAAACAGTTGATTTTTATAAGAAATTACGGCCTTTCTTGAGTGTCTCCAATTAAATGGAAAGTGGGAGGTTGCTACCTGGGACACACAAGCCTTTAATTGTATGTCAGGTAACCATTATCTAAAAGTGAGGTTAATGGTAACTTACGATTCAAGAAAAGACAGTAATAGTGATGTTTTGTAATTTATTGATACTTTGCCATGAGATTTGGTTTCCTGCATTCTTCGACGACAGAACAAAATAATGGTGTCAACCAAAATACAGTTATGTTTGTATTATAGGTATCAAACCTATTATGTTAGAATGTTTAACCTCTAATAAGTAGGTGAAGGCATTCACATAAAGATCCTTCACGCGCCAAGATTGACTTTAATAGGTTCAGAGTTCTTTTCCTTTTTTACAACCTGTAATAATCAGGACATTTTTTAGTGTAGCATTGTTTGCTTTTAGGGCTTTGGCTTGCTGAGAACTCTGGAAATGGAAGTCTGAATACTATAGGGCACCAAGTTGAGATAGACTGCTTTAAAATGAATCTTTGCCAGGTTGTGGGTGGTATAATATAGGTGAGCGCTTCAAAGAAGACTCATAGCAAACTTGCTTTGGATTTAGCGTGTTATTTTGAATATATCAGCTTAATACCTGGCTTGAAATTAATATTGAATAGCTGCAGTCTTGAATAGCAGTGTTAAGACATTGTTCAAGTTTATACTGGCTGATGAGATCTAGTCTTTCATGTTTTCTTCCAGCTTCTCAATCTATTACTCCTGCTGTCAATGAAGAAAGAATGTAAATTATACTCAGTTACCCGGAAATGAGCCCCATTGAACTTAACAGAAAGCATTATTGAGTACTTGTGCACAGGCATACATAGGATACAGCCTATCAGTGAATAGCAATCTCCCAGTTTGTGGTATGTAGGTGAGATCTGGTTAGTATATGGATGGAAGACTACCAGGAAATCCCAGGCCTTGGTAGTCGAACAAAACTTTCCAAAAGAAGGCAATGGCATATCACTTCCGTATCTATCTGTCTGTCTGTCTGTCTGTCTGTCTATCTATCGTATTTATACCCCGCCTATCCCCTCCCTAACGGAGGACTCTAGGCGGCTTACATACATCGTATTTCATTTTATACATTTCATGTAATACAACATTTAACCGCGCGCTAAGGGAAGGGGTAAGGGAACTGACTCTTCCTTGGGTACTGGACTACATGTCCCACAATACCTTGCGTTGGAGCCGGCTGCTGACGTCCTGGATGTTGTTGTTTTCGGGATCCGTCGTCTCCACCACCATTCACGAGATCTTCGTTCGGTGGGTGACCCCCGACAGGACGCCAGCAAATTTTCCCACTTAAGGTGGTACCCATTTATCTACTTGCTAAGCTTTCGAACTGTTGGGTTGACAGTATTGTTGCCATTCATGCAATAGCAGGAGTTGAGCTCAACTCAAAAGTGTTTTGTTTTTACTGTCTCATATTTTGAAACACATGCAGTCCAACTGAGATCAGAGACTCTGATACTCATCACATCATAAGGAAATTGAGGTGGCAATTTTTCCCTAACCCTTCCTTTGCACAAACTGCTTTATTCTGGTGAGAAAGCTAGGACCTTTCATTTTGTGTTCATGTGTTTTTATAATTTTTATAATCTTAATAAGAGGAACTATCTAAATCTGTTTGGAACATGGTGACTCCCTTTCCAACTGTGATGAATTCACATATCATATTGAACTCTTACTGTTTTATTCTTTGTGCAGTATTGCACAAGTTTATTTTTTCTAAACCAGAAAGGTACATGCTGCATGCTCACCATGAGTAGAATAACTAATCACACATTAATTCAGGTTGTTATGGTCCTATTTAATAAAAGTACTTGTGCATATTCAGTCAGAGAACAGATGAAATGAGCTAGCGTAATTCATGCTGGGCAGAGCTTTCTGTCTTAATTGCAAAGTAATGTTCAATAACTGATAACAGAAAACACATTTGTACAAAGGTCTGATCAGGGTTGGAACTCCTTATCATCGGCTGAAAATATTAATATCTTTCTTCCTCAACTGCCTTCATTTCAATAGACTTTCTGGAAGGTGAAATAGAGAACTGGAGTAATGCTGCAAGAGAGATTCTGTTTTATGCCAATCCTGCCACTTGGCTGTCTTTACTATTGGTTTATTCCCCAACTGGATTTAGATGATATGTGAAGCCATGATGTAACTCAACTGTCTTAAAATAAATAATTCAGATTAAGTCAGAGGTTCTTAATCTTTCCTATGGTCAAGCTTTTATTTATTCTATTTATTGGTTAGATTTGTATCCAGCTTTTTGTACAGTGAAACAAGTCAAGATACTAGTTTCCAAATTTACTCTATGAGGCAGAAGTGCATTAGTTGAGTCAGCCATACTTTTAAAACATTCTGCTTTACTAATATGACTTCTTTTTTTAAGAATGTTCATTCTTTAGCATCTGTTAAATTTTGGATTTCAAAAAACTTCTATAACTTAATAATCTGTTGTGATTGTTTCTGGTTCTTTGTTAAATATGTTTGGATCTAGCTATAGTTCAATGGCCTGAAATTTCAATCTGGTGGCTTTAAATATTTATTTGTATTCTAAGGCAGTTTGTTGACTACCCACCAGCTTCTTTTATGGTGAATGAAATAATGTCCTGGTTGTATACCTTAGGCTGAACCATGGTTATTTAGCCAAGTTTTATTCAATAACCCACAATTAACTAAGTTTGCAAAAGATACTAAACTGTTCACTATGTTTTACAAACCACACCAGTTGGTTTTGCACACATACTAACCACAATGAAAAAAAAAGCTTTTAATACAGTGTGAGAATCCAGTCTATGAATTATTCAACAACAGTGCCTTAAAAATCCTTATTGGTATTATGCGCATATACATTGCATATGCACCATAATTATCACATGTTAGATCTATATCCCACTGTGCTCTGGGAAGCTTAAGGCAGCTTACATGGGTGTTTCCATTTTATCCCCCAAAAAGAGCCTTTGAGGTAGATTTGGTGGAGAGAGTGACTGATCCAAATAGAGCCATTTTTTACTCATTACAGGTGGGTGTCTATTTAGAAGCCAACTGCATGTTAATATATATGCCTGTAAAACATTCAAATGGCAAAAAGAGAAGCTTGTATCCTGTTCCAGAAAACCTGGAGGAGAACTTGGGTATCTGTTGCAAAATTGTTCCCCAGAGCCTGAGTTTGAATAGATATTGTCTATCACTCTGATTAAAAAACAAAACAAAACACCATAAAGGAATGTAGCTGAGTTCTTCTGAATTATTAATAATTTGGTCAGTGAAGGGAATCCTTAGTGGCCAGCAAATGCTTCCTTCCTGTGATAAACAGCCTTTTAGATTTCTAATACTTCCTTTGCTGAAGGGCATATTTAATTAAATGCAACTAAGTCATTAACCATACACAGAGCACAAAAGTTAGTTTTTCTAAACAAACCAGAATGGTAAAAAAAATTGCACAAGCGTTTATTGTTGTAACTCTAAATCTAAGGTATGGAAGCAGAGGGTTGGTTTGTGGTATGGAAGCAGAGGGTGGTATGTTGAACCTTGTATGTTGCAAGACTTTAGGCCATGCTTTCACCAGAAGTTCCTTATGTTGAAGAAGTCCAATAGTATCAGTTGCCATTGTTAGGAGTTGGTATAAGATGCGGCAGTTGCATTTAGCGCCCCCCCCCCCATTTTCTGTAGGCGTGGTGGCTCAGCGGGTAAGATGCCAGGCTTGTCGATCGGAAGATCGCAAGTTCGAAGGTTTGAATCCCTAGTCCCACATGACGGAGTGAGCTCCCGTACTCGCCCCAGCTCTTGCCAACCTAGCAATTCGAAAGCATGCAAATGCAAGTAGTTGAATAGGTACCACTTTGGTGGGATGGTAACAGCGTTCTGCACGCGTCATGCGGCCACATGACCGTGGAAGCGTCTTCAGACAATGCTAGCTCTTCGGCTAACAAACGGAGATGAGCACCGACCCCTAGAGTCGGACACGACTGCACAAATGTGCGGAGGGAACCTTTACCTTTACCCCGATTTTCTACAGAAAAAGGGCTTGGGAATTCAGAGAGTAAGAGGCAGCTAGCTTTGTGTAACAGTTTGCACAAAGTACTACATTGGAAAAGCTGTATTCTGAATTAGGAAAGAAAGGGTAACACTATCCCAAAGCGGTGTTTGCAGAAGGGCAGATAGAGCAAGTCCCAAGGGGTTTTTATTTGAGCTGCCTTGGAATCTTTCTGGAATTAAAAAGGTGGTATGGTAGTAAAAATTCTAGTTTTTGTGCCATTCAGAAATGGAGGAGGATAGTAGGAGCAGGAATGTGACTTGCTTTGGTAGGTTTTTTTGGGGGGGGACTTTTTTAGGATTTCATATTATTACAATAATTCTGCAAGTTAGAAAATATCACCCTAATATTATAGGGGAAGGATCTCAGTTTGGGGGAATAATAGTTTGTAGGGCAACATCAACCCACCGCTGTCTGTGTGTGCAGTTGCTGCTGTTGAGGTACTGTCTGGTTCCTCCTCTAGCCTTAAAAGTTATGTTTCTATGTATGCATCTACCCCCCAAAACACAAAAAGCTGATTATTAGAGAACAAGAGGCAAATGGTTGCATGCTTGTTTATCTGATTCTGAACTGTAAAAGAGAAAAATCTTTGAAATCTGATCTCAGCATTCTTTGTGGATCAGAATACACAGGTTCTGGTGCTCTAGTAGTCCCATCACAACAGGTTGGCTCTAATAGCAGCATGGATACTTGCTTAAAGCTTATAAGTAAATTTTGTTGCAAATCTGACTCCCCCCTTCTTTCACACTAGTTTTTTAAAGCGCTGCTGTTGTGGTCTTAAAGGCCATTAAGTTCTGATTTACTTCCTAAATAAGCAGCTGGTGTAAATATCTGTGTTATGCTAACAGCCCTAAAGCAAATAAGTAGGATTCACACATGGGACACCAAGTTCCATCTTAATGTATCAATGTGAGAAACAACAGCCAGCTTTCTAAACTTCTAGTTCTCTGCAAGCCCTTACTGTCTGAACTTTCAGACTCAATCTTGTATTTGTTGCAAGAGAAGAAGCTTACTTATTCCCAGCTTTGCACAAAAGGATAGCTTTCTCTATACATGACCCTTCCTCTTAATAATTAAAAAATGATAGGTTTTCATTCCAAGAACATTTATGTTTGATTTTCTATTGAGAACCACACATCAGCGGAGATACTTTCCTATCTTTGTGATCACTTTGGTCCTATTGCTCTTGGACTTTCAGAGTGATGCAGACTATATAATTGATGTTTATGGGGTACAATACTACTTGAATATTTCTTGATTATTTCAACCCATAGCAGGAAACTCTTATTGTGTATTTATACAGTATATGAAATAATTCAGGAGTAAGTGAAGCTGAAATTTCTCTTTGTTCTTACCTTTGCCTGTCCCTGTCTCTTAAAACAAAATAGGCTCCAGGATGCCTTTTTCTCAGTTTTGCCAGAACTTATACTGTTTAGGATACCTTGGGGATAAATGTGCATTTTAATAAGGCCAACAGTGTAGAATTATTGTAAAATAATTATTGCTAGTATTTGTATTTTTATTTACCATGCAAACAAATGTTTTCCAGTCTATGTTTTCTTCTAAACCTGTTGGAACATACTTTACTTTTAAGGAAGAGTTAAAAGTTTCCATTTGTTTCAATAAAGAAGACCACTTTGGGATAAAATTGTCAGTTAGATATGCATATTATATCTCTCTTTATTCCCACCCTAAAGATCCTCATATTGCAAAACTATCTCTAAAATGTAAGGAGGAAAAAGCATAAGACACTTGACTGTGGTTAACTAAGTAGTAGTTGATGACATGTATATGTACATCAGAAAATTGGATTTTTAATAGTGAGTTATGATAGAAATGGTGGCTGTGGTAACTGCAAAGCCAATTCTGTCTCATTGGGAAGTATTTTCCATCTCTCTATGCCAGCCAGTCAAGCAGCAAGGATATATTGATGTGAGGTGGCTAAAAGGGTTACTTGCACTCCCTGTTCCTATGGTTTGCTTGCTAGTGCAAGGTGTACAGAGTACAAATACTGTTTTTCAAGAAGAGTAACTCAAGGCTGTATTACTTTAAAATAAATGTTTGAAATTTTATAAGTTTAACAGAAGGTAGCAGAGACTCCAAAACCAGTTGTTTAATTTCAGTTTGTTTTGGCAAAAATGCATTGCCATGAAGTTGGACAGTTGAAGCTAGACTGGATAATTTTATGCATGTGCATCACAGAATCCCAATGGACTCCAGACTGAGAGGTCCTTTTAATAGTTTTGCAGTTACAGCTCTTAAGTCCTGTGACTAAAATGTGTGTAAATGTAATCTAAGGCTGGAATCCTAAACATATTTAATAGGGAGGAAATTCCATTAAGGAAATGTTTACAAGTTGATTGTGTGATGGGCAAATGTAATTTGATAGGCTTATTTACAGATTCTTAGACACTGCTTCATCTCTGCTTGCTTGTTGACCCACTTGAGTTGCATGTGTGAAGCAACACTGCATTGAAAAGCATTGCTTTGGAGGTCACATGACATTTAGTAGACACTTCACTCTGCAGTGGTTCCTTCACACACACAACTCTTCAATTTGAGCTGCACAAGAGAAATGAACAAGCATACATACATCAACTAAGTGTGCGTTACTACTAAATTATGTAGCCCACTCAGTCAATGGGTAATTTTTTGGAAAGCAAACCTATGTGCAGATGCTGAAAAAGGAAGTATATAGCTGATTTGTGGAAAAATAAAATATACTGGAGCAGTAAGTTATTCTTCATTAGGGACATGCTATATTTAAAATGGTTTAGTTTGGGAAAAGCTGGACCTGTCATTTCTGGTGTACCTTGGGTTCGTCTATGTGCACATTGAGTTTTTGTTTCAGAATACTGAACTTGTTCCAGAATACTGAACCAACACTGGCTTGTGTACTAAAGTTTACATTTTCAACCCTGTATCTTTCCACTGTGTCCATCTTTTCTACTCCCTTCCTCCAAAACATGTATTCGCCATCCTGTTGTTTTTGGGATTTTTGTAAGGGATGATCTGTACAGGAGCAACTTGCTCATAAATTTTATCCTGGATGTTCCATAGAGTCACATAGTTTTCTGTTTTCTCAGAGACATCCCCCCTCCCCTTTTGCTTCAAAGAAAATATTTTTAGGAGTGAGTCTGCAACTCTCCTTGAAAAGGTATTGGGCACTCTAAAGCTGGACTACCAGGAACGTAACTCAGGCAGCCTGCTCCAACCTGATGGTTCTACTGTAGGTCAAATACGTTAGAGTAGTGCTTTAAATATATCTGTGTCTGTGTCTTTGTCTATATCTATGCGCACACACACACACACACACAAAATCAGTCATGCCATAACCATGTACACTTTATGAAGAATGCAGTAGTGACTTCATACCAACCATTTAAAATAAGCAGGTTTTCCCATTTTACAAGCAGGGAAACAGGCAGGAATAAATTGTCGTTCAGATCCATGTCAAATTAGAACTCGGAACAGTGCTTCATGCCTAGGGCTGGAGAAGCCTGGTATGCAGATATTTGCTCAAATAATTTATAATAATAAATTGCCAACCTCTTTCATTCATGTTTTCGTGCTTCCCTTCTTTGCCCCATCCTCTCTAGAGTCCTCTGCCTGCATGAAGGACTTGGAGTTGACCATCTGAAACATTGGTGCCTAGCTGAAACCTAAATGCTGTGAGCAGCTAGAGTTTGTGTGGTTTCTAGGAATGTGGCAAGATGTGAAGCCTATTTCTCTAATAGAGAAGTGTGGTGGTGGTTACTGTCCAGATGTACAGAATTAAGGCCAGAACGATAAGTTGTTTCAGACTGCTTGGTTGATAATCTGTGCTTTTTGCCTTTCCCCATATATTTTCCTACTACCATACCCCAAGTTTAATTCATGTGTTACATCTGAGCTGTATGTAAAGCTGTGCATATACTGTATTCCCAGAACTGTACAGAACCATCCCTGGATTTGACAGTGTGTTAATACATTTGAAGCAAACAAACTGCTTTTTAAAAAATAAAATGCATAACTCTTCTCCTTCTCTTTCCCCTTGCAGGTATGGTGTCAGTCCTGAAAACATCATTCTGTATGGACAGAGTATTGGGACTGTTCCTACTGTAGACCTGGCATCTCGGTACGAGTGTGCAGCTGTAATCCTTCATTCACCTTTGATGTCTGGATTGAGGGTAGCTTTCCCTGACACCAGAAAAACTTACTGCTTTGATGCTTTTCCAAGGTATGTGCAGAATTCCATCTGAGGGAAGCATCATTCATTAATAATAGTTAAATTCCATATGTAGCCTTAAAAAAAAAGCTTATACGTACCTTTATTCAATTAAGCAACACTAATGATATGGAGGAATCTATGTATGATATGGAAGAATCTCGTGTTGGTTGTTGTGGGCTTTCCGGGCTGTGTGGCCGTGTTCTGGCAGTTTTTGTTCCTAACGTTTCGCCAGTAGCTGTGGCTGGCATCTTCAGAGGACAGGAGCACAGCTAGAAGATTCTCTCTCCTGTCCTCTGAAGATGCCAGCCACAGCTACTGGTGAAACGTTAGGAACAAAAACTGCCAGAACACGGCCACACAGCCCGGAAAACCCACAACAACCATCGGATTCCGGCCGTGAAAGCCTTTGACTATACAGAATCTCATGTTCTCCCACCACCATTTTTAAAAGTTACAAATATTTACAATATGACTAACACTTTCCCTGAAGATTCAGGTTTTTAAAACTTATTTACGTGGTTTGGAACAGAGTCCGGATGAAATGGACCAAGTTAAACAGCAGGTGAAACATTGGATGCAGGAAGCGAGGGGGCAGAGAGGAGATCGGTAGACATAATATATTGCAAAGCTTTGGCTTTCTGTGGAGGCATTCTTCCCTGAAAGTCTCAGTTCACTATGCATGTTAAACCCCTCCATCCTTACATGAGTGCCTACTTGCTTGCCTTGTAAGTCAGGTTACACTGATTTTTTTTTTTTTTGAGTTTGCTGATGTTGGGACCTCATCAGAATGTGGTCTCTGTCGATCACTTCAGCTGCAGCACGGTGTGGTTAGGAATACCAAGTTAAGTCTAACAGACTCTTTCAGTGCAGCTCACTGAGCAGCTGAGCTGGCAATACGATGCTTTCCAGGAGCTTGCAAACTACAAATATTATTTGCTGAAATGCATGGCTGAGGATAAATAGCACTGTTACATACAGTACTGTGGAGAGGCTTCCTAAGCAAGGGAGCATAAACAATAACCTAGCTTTTCAGAATGTGTAAAAACTTTTCTCCATGTGGAATTTTAAGGTAAACGTTGCACAAGTCTGTAAATGTCCACTTTTATTAGGCACTCTGCAGCTGGTTTTAACAAGGTGGGTCTGTTTCTCTGTCTTATGTGTTCAGGTTGTGATGATAGCTAAGATCAAGGTTAGCTAAGTTGTTCTAGAGAGAATGTGGGAGCTAAATTATTACTCGCTACCTTGTCAAATATAGAAGACTGAGGTCATTAAGTGTGGATTAGGAAAAATAAATAAATATTTGGGAGATTTCCTGTATAATGCTTGGTGTAGATATATATAAAGACAGTGGAGTCCTTGGTGCTCTCTGAGCCTTGTTGTTTTCTTGCAGACGTTTCATTGCCAGGCTAGGCAACATCTTCAGTGCAAAAAGGGAGTCCCTTTTCCCACTCCCTTTTCACACTGAAGATGTTGCCTAGCTTGGCAATGAAACGTCTGCAAGAAAACAACAAGGCTCAGAGAGCACCAAGGACTCCACAGTTCAACCCTGAGCTACAAATGTTCTCTTCGATAAAGACAGTCCTCGAATACTGTTCGTAATCGGTGGTGCATTGGATAGGACTGAGGAGCCCAAGTGCAAACATTTATATAGCATTTTCCAGTTCTTATGTTTTAATTTAGTCTACATCTGCACAGGGTGTTTTGGAGGATGAATTGGAGAAGTAAAACTGCACAGTATCCTGAACTTTTAGGAGAAAGCATGGAACTAAAGTGTAGCAAAGAAACAAAATATTCTCATCCTGCATGTGCGTTTAGAAATATCACTAAGTTCAGTGAGGCTTATTGAGAAGTCGTGCCTGTGAAGGTAATCTTAATTTCTCAAGAGAGCCAGGAAAATTTAGATCTAGGCACTTAATCCAAGCCTTACCCTTCCTTGCCACACTGAAGCATGGAGCTGATGTACAACTGTTGATTGACTGACCTGCCACCTCCCTTGGTAAGAAAAACAAATGCTGTAACTTCTCCTTTATGAGAACATGAGGAGATCCAAAATACTGTCTCAGCTGGTCAGCCCTTTCGTTTCTTAACATCTGTCCTCCTGAATCTCAAGAAGATTTTGGTGGCAGCAGCTCAGTGTTCTGTCTCCCACCTTTGCTCAGCAGAGCCCCAGGCCCAGGCCTCTTTAGCCCCAGCATATGGGCAGCCCGTTTCCCCCTAATAGAGACAGTAAGAGGAGTGTTTGGCAAAGGGCTACCTTTGTTTTTTCCCCTTTGCCGTTTTCCTTCCTTCCATCCAGTGTGCTGTTGTGAATTGGCAGTTGAGATACAGAGTGTATGAGTGCACACGTGTGCCAAGACTTACCTTACATAGACCTACCTTGATGACATTTCATCCTTCCCGAACTCAAAAGGGGGCTTCTCTCTCGAGAAGCAAACGTACAGATTTATCCCCTAACTTTAAGGGAATATTTTTTTTCCTCCTCAAAGTGCATTTATGCAGGGAGAGGTCATAAGAAATTCTTGCGTGTCTCATAGCAGACGCCTGTGGGGTCACCACAAGAATGTGATAGCCACGAGTGTCCAGTGACTTCTATGTTTTTACCACAAGCCTATCAGCAGCAAATACCAAGCTGCCTTTTAGAGCAGATGGAGCCTTCCTCCAAGGCACATTTGGACAGCCTTGGCAGAAAAGAATGAACAAATGGTTCTTTTCATAGGTATGTAATATTCGATGTTAATTACATCATGGCATCCTTTCCCTGGATTCAAAAGTGGCCAATCTGAACTGGCCATTATTTTTTCTGTAGGAACAGTTGTCAATCTGTTTGGCTAATCCAGTCCAATGACTTTCCCACAACTTTACATGTGTTCCTTCCAGAAGAGCAGCCCTGATGAATTGGACCAAAAATTCCTCAGTCCAGTGCCTGGCTTTCCCCAAAGACCTCTAAGGGGGCTATAAACAGAACACAAAATCTCCTGCTCTTGCTTCTAGTGGCTGGAGTTCAGAAATACACCTGGAGGTCCCACACAGCCATCAAGGCTTAAAGCCAAGGATGGCCTCGCTGATGTCTTTTCACCCAAACTTGGGAGTTGGGAGCATGTGCTTAGGCAGAAGGGAACTCTGATTCTCCAGATGCTGCTGGACAGTGACTAGTCCTGCTCTAACAAGTGTAGCCAGGGGAGAAGGATGTGAGAGCAGTAATTCAATAGTGGGAGAGGCACAGATGTCAGAAAGGTTCTCAGGTGCTGGAGAGCCTGTTGGGCTGCACTGTCCTCCAGTTATTTGAGAATGATGCTTTGATACACATCCAGTGCTTTTCTGAGCCATCGATTGCTAGTGAACCTCTCCAGCGAATGGATGGGCTCTTTTTTAGGAATTAGGCCTGTTGTTGATGGCCTTCTCCTTTAGGAACCTCAAGGTTCCTGAAAATAGTTGCAAGAGACAAGAGAATTGCTGAATGTTGCACCCTCTTTAATAATATATTGATTTTGTGCTTATTTCCTCAGCATTGACAAGATTTCAAAAGTAACCTCTCCCGTTTTGGTGATTCACGGTACTGAAGATGAAGTAATAGATTTTTCGCATGGCTTGGCAATGTATGAGCGATGCCCCCGGGCTGTGGAGCCGCTTTGGGTAGAAGGGGCTGGCCACAACGACATAGAGCTTTATGCACAGTATCTAGAACGACTAAAACAGTTCATATCTCATGAACTTCCTAACTCCTGAAGAAACCTACAGTACTTGATTTTTTTTTCTTTTTTTTCCTTTGCTTTTTTTTACCTCATTTAACTGTGAATAGAAGAATTTACCTCCTTTTTGCACATGCATTAACTGGATTAACTGTAATAGCTTTATACTATGAAGAAAAGCCCTTTTGTTAGGGTGGATCTAATCAAGTCTTGACTGTCTCCTTTTTTATACCAGGAAGCTATTCTAATGGTCACTACTGTAATCCACAATATTTTGTACTTTCCTTACACTAGAAGAGTTGGAGATGTAGAAGGACAATGAATGAAAGTGAGGACACTACTTAATCTAAGTGCAGTATACTATTTCCACATTTTCCTGTCCTGCCCTTCAGGTAGCTTGTCTTAGATATCTATGTATAGGGTTTTTTTTTCTCTCCCCCTTTTTAAAATCTTCCCATGCTCTGGAATGCAAAGGATCTGGACCACAGCTTCAGTCTTAGAGCATTTTCCATGTAACATTTTTAAACTGTGTTATTGTAACCGGAAAGGATTTTTGTGGTGATCTCGCATTGTGTTTCTTAGGGGCGCATTTTTGGTGACTTTTCCTTCCTAACTACAATAATTAATGAAAATTTCTGGGGAATGCCCACAGATGGTACACTGAGGTAATTCTCGAGCAACATTTCAATTGTCTTTTTGCAAGTTTACGAAATGAAACACTTGGAAAGGTATAATGACTAAATGGATAAACGTTTTAATTCTTTTTTTTAAAAAAAACTGGAAGAAATGTACAAATTTACTAACCCCATTGCTAAGATAATGTTCGCAATCTTGAATAAGAGCCAGCTTTGGCAGTTACTTGTGTGAGGCATTCCTTATAAAGGTTTTTTAAAATATTGTATATAAGCAAGTTTACTTTAATGCATAACTCCTGACAATTTTTAAATTTAAGTCTAGTTAACAAATTCTGGTTTGTATATGAATATGTTTTGTTATAGGTTTTTATCCCTGCCTTGCTTTGCTATTAAAAGTTTTATAAGATTTCCAGGACAACTAAGAAAATTGCACATTTGTTTTTGTTGAATTTGTGTAACTCTTTCATTGAAACTGATCCTTTTTTTTGTTTAGGGGAAATTTTTTCATTCTGACACTGGAATTGCACAGAATATGCAAAACACTCTTAAAATCATTACACTAAGAGGCCTAAGGTTTTGTCCCCAAATTGAATGGCCTTAAATGTACTGTAAGCCTTTGATTGTTGTACAGACAGATTGCAATTGATTATGGTTTGTGTATTTGTTGCCAGAATGCAACAACAGTGGTTGTAATGGAATAAAGGATGCATGGAATAGTGATTATCAATTATTGTATTGCTTTTTCCTATCATTGTATTGTAATTGAGAGTATATAACCAAACATTCCTATGGGTATCTACCAAAGGATGATAGAAGGAAGAGCGAAGCTTTCATTGAGATACTATTTTGCTGCAGCATGGAAGCAGTGTGGTTTAATGGTGGTGCTGTTGGGGTTGAACAGGTGAATTTAAATCCATAAGGATGTCTCTTCTGAGGATATCTTGGGTTCTGCCATGAGTAGGCTATACTGGGCTTACGTGTGTTTGATTTTACACAGAGCTTTATTCCAGCTTACTGGCATTCAAATACGGTTTTTCGGGACTAAAAATTCCACCAAGTGTTCCCTATGTGGTTCCAGGTACTACCAGTGTATTGTGTCTTGGGACCACGTTGTAGGCCAAGGTAACGTTGGATCTTTTTTCTCAACCCCTGGAGCCCTCTCTATAATGACACAATTTCCTAGCATTCTGAAACACGGCAACCACAAAAACTCTAGCGTAAGCCCCAAAGCAGACTTCTAACATTCTTCTTACGCTGAAAAAGCAGCCAAGGAGAATTCCCAGCCTGTGTTGCATCATGACCTGTGACCCTCAGGCTTGTTCTTCAGTGACCCCTGACCTCTCCAAAAATGTGAATTGTGGTTCCTGGCCACCAAACGATTGCCTATCCTGCCTAGGCTGTTTGCTGGTGGGGGTGGGATCTAACCACACTGAGCAGACCCTTCCCCTGAGCACACACTGGCAGGAGGAGATCTCCAGTGGACTGGCAGGCTGCCGCTCAGTACTGACCTTGGCATTGAGAAATCCTTGCTGGAGGGGAGACAGGCCTCCCTGGATGCAAGCTGCAAGCCATATTTGGCCACTTCTAGGGCTATTTATGAGAGCCTGACTTAGGCTTCTCTGATGCCAAGAAGCAAACTCTGAATGTGACAAAGAACTTTAGTGTGGCAGGGCTGCCTCAAATAGAAAGACACCTGCCTTTCAGTGTGTGTTAAGCACTAGTTTACAGGCAGCTACTAACTCATAGTCCTGTTTCAGTGGAGTCTGCAGGCTCTGGCTGTGGTAGGAATGCAGTTGCCTCCTGTCATATCTAATGAAACAAATCCCACCAGTTTTTTAAGCAATTTGCTCTACTGTCAAGAAGTTTCTCACTTTAGCTGCATTCTGCCTCCCTGCTCTGATTCCCCAGGGCTGCCTTTCAAACATTTGAACATGGTTGTCATGTTGTCTTAGTAGAAGCATGCAGTTACTTTCCAGATCCCTCACTACCTTGATTACTCTTTTCTGGCTTGCTTAAATCTCAGTGCCTGTTTTTCTCAAGATCTTTTCTTAAAATACATCCAGAGGTGCAATACTCTTGCAGAATAGAGTGGAGTTATGGATGCGTTTGCATGTCATACTTGCTGATGGCTAACTGAACCCAATTTTCTGTTTGAATCCATTAAACACGTTTCAGTTGTAGGATGAAACATTGAGATTTGATCTTTCTCTGATGCGCCTTAAGTGACTGTCCCAAATCGGCTTGGGGTTTCATTTACCTCCCTTCTACCCCATCTCCAATGGGTAAGAGAGTACTAAAAATGTTTCTTGTACTATCTACGTTTCACAGCACAACCTCAGGTGAAGAGACTGGGATTCAACCAATTCTTGCATCAACTCATCCTAAAAGGTAAACTAACTTATTCAGAGTCCCACTGAGTTCATTTGGGCTTCCTCACAGGTCAACGGACATAGGATTACAGCAGCCATTCTCTCTCAGTTCTGCTGAAGAAAGATTGTTTTATTAAGTACATTTACACTTGGCTCAGAGACGTGTAACGTTATCCATGATACACCGCAACAGTGAGGATGAATATTTATGCAACCCCCTGCATTCTTCTGAGCTGCAAAGTAAATTTGGAAAGCTCACAAGGTGTGTTGCTGGTTTTGAGGAATAATATTTATTAAGGGTCTCTGGCTACTTTGGGGACTCCACAAGGATAAATGATGGGGGGGAGAATAAATAAATGAAGGCTAAAGCTTTAAGGCCATTGAACAACTAACAACACGGGAAGCAAGCGTTCTTCCTTCCACCACTTTTGGAAATTAAGCATTAAGAATAAAATACGCTGCAGCTGGTCCATCCGATCGCCCAGTAAGGATGGGGGGCGGCGGCGGCGGCGCGGGGGGGGAGGCGCCGAAGAGGCTTTCAGCTTATTTAACGGTCCTTTCTGCGCTGGCTTGATCCAAAACTACCCAGGGAAGGAAGACGGCGTTTTTTCACGGAAAAAGAGCGCCGTTATCCTCAGTTGCAAGACGATATACCGAAGGGTAGATCGAGGGGAGAGGGAGGAGTTACCCCTGAGTTATTCTCTGGGGCCGCGTGGAGATGTGGCTCTGCGCACTTCTCCACCAGCAAAGCCGCTCTGCTCGAGGTAACTGCGCCCGCCCGGCGCCGTCCTTGCGGATCTTGCTCGGAAAGACGTTCTCCTGGTCCCGAAAGGTGTGCTCTCCCCCCCCCCCCCGCCCCATTCCCAATCTCCGCGTCAGGATCGGGCCTCCCAGCGGCAACTCCTGCTGGACGCTCGGGAGTCAGCTCGGTTGGGTTGCGAGGCTGACCCCCGAGGAGCTATGCGCCGGCCCGCCCGCCTGGTTGCAACCTGAGTTGGCTGTTTGCGGGTAAATCCGCTTGTGCTGAGGGGCTTATACCGAGGAACCACACTCCGAGAGGAGGGGGCTGCCTGCTGCCGCCTGGCTGGGAGGAAACGGCCTCGGTGGGACCTGCCTTCGAGTAATAAAGCCGAAGCCGGCGGCAGGAGCTGGTCCCTTTGGCGTCCGGACTTCTGCGTCTCCGCAGCGCGCTCGCCGGCCCGTCCGAGGACGCAACCCTTCCCAGGCTCCCGAAAAGTGGGCAGAGGGCGAGTATATTCCTCTCCGGAGTAGCCCCGAGATCGCGTAAAGATTTGGTAGGGGGGGAGCAGTCCCCGGATTCCTCCTCGAAGAATCGGAAGAGCCCCAGAACTGCGAGAATCATTCTTCGCCGTCCCTTCCCCCCCGGATGGTTCCAGACGAAATCCCAGGATTGTGTGCCACACCAGGAATCCAAGGAGGAGGAACACTGTCAGCAAATGCAACTGATGGGGAGACACCTTCCGTTTGATGTTGGCATTCTGGTGCCCTCTCCATGTTTTGGACAATGAGAGATTTTCCTAACAGTTAACGCAGGCTTTGCCGATGGGAGTTTCTGTTTTCATAACCGGAGCTCCTTTTCACCCTATGCCATAACGTGCTTTGTTTGATTTCAGTGTAGAGTGCGGTGCTTTGTAAGCCACAATTTATGGTTTAGTGTGATGCACACCTTCAGCCAACAATAGCTTAGATAACTAGCTACTTTTCAGCAAGGCACACTTTAGCACAGGTCTAATCTTTCCCTCCTTCCAAGGGTTTATGATAATCTTTGTGATCCATCCATTTGGTACTACAAAGCTCATTTTGAGCCACTCGCCAAATGCTTTGGCTAGTTTGTGGTCTACCCTGTTGTACAAAGTTGTGTGATGCTTTATTTAAAGGTTGTATGAGTCCAGGCACTTGGGTTAATTTGCTCACTTCAGTTCAGGGAGTTGTATGTGGTGCAAATATCGGCAGAGTTGGGCGCCCCATATTTTTTTTCCCCCTGAAAGATCCAGTGCTAGTTTTGTTCCAAGTGGCCCAGTTGCTGGCCTGCACCAGACAGGAATCTCTTTTGCGTTTTAATAATATTTATTACAGTTATAGGCTGCCTGATTCTCAGCGATTCTGGACAGTTTATAAATTAACACCTTTTTAAAATGAGGAATGCTGAGAATGTTTTTTTTTTTTTTTGGTGAAAGGGGCATGTTGAAAATGTGCAGCTGCTGCTTTCTCTTTGCAGAGCTTCTCTGGCAAGAGGCAGCTTTTTTGCCTGCTCCCCTCTGAAGCAAGGTGCACCAGCCAGGACTGCTGGCCAAGTTGAATCCATCAGCTGACTTCTTTCGGAGTCTCGAGGCCAATCCTTCTCCAGCAAGAAAGAAGATCAGAGATGGGTTGGCACCAAACAGCTCTTCCTCACCGGAAAAGCCCGTCTGATTGCCACGGGAAAGTCTCTCTGCCTGCCTCCCGTCTGCTAGTCTTTGCCAGTCTCCTCCTCCTCGTTCTTCTTGCTTGCCAGCCAGATCTGACCTAAGATATTCAAGCAACCACTTAAGGTGCCCCCTTTTGACGATAAAGCAAAATGTTTTCTCCAGAAGTGGCCCAAACAGATCTCACCTTGTCTTCTTGCATGTGAATGTCTGCTTGGATCAGTGAACTGGGAAAATGCACCTGCTGCTATGGGAAACTTTGCTCTGATTGATGCAGGAGACTTTTTTCCCCTGTTCCACCACCCAAACTTTGGTTCCACTTGCATCTACCATGATAAGAACTGCCCTGAATGTTATGCCAGTGCACCACCCCTGATACGTCCCTGTTCCGGTGGGGAACCCAGGGCTTCATTGGACCAGATGACGTATGTCCTCTCTTCCAATGAGCAAACACTCAGGAGCTGGTTCACTCTTTCCCACATTAGGGAAGATGTAGACCAGCTCCTGGAGCAGTTCATCTCTTACTCATTTTTCCCAAAAGGGATCTGGGGAAAAGTGGATTTGGGGTGAGGTGGTCCCTTATCTGAAGTCCATGAACCAGATGGCCTGGCTAGGTTAGACCTGTGTGACTGGTAGCCCCTGAACTGGGGGGAAATGTCAACTGGGTGTGGTATAGTGTGGTCAGCACATGGTGGTGGAGGAGGGAGTTTTGGTAAACTTTTCTTCGCCCAGTCAGATGGTCCAAAAATCTAATTTTGTGGAAACTTTGGGGGGGAAGCCCATTTGCGTTATGGAAAAAGAGGTGGCCAGCATAGAATGTTGGGGGCACCCAAAAAGTGGAAGGCAGGTTATCTGGTGTTTGTAAGACTGACCATGCAGTTATTTAAACTTTATTTGTAAAAATTGGAGGGTAGAATGGAATTTAGGAGGGGCCATGGCCCCCTATGATATATTGTGTCTGTGAGCCTAAAATGGGGTCTGACTCTATTTAATCTGGTTTTTAGAAGAAAGTTTGGATCTTAATAGTTTTCTATGGGATCAGGATTACAAAGTCCTGTTTGAAAAGGTTCTCCTGGAAATCTCTGTGCCTCATAAACACCTGGATCTATTGAGAGGCAATATCCCCCTGAAACAAGGGTAGCAAAAGGTCCTTTTTGAGAAGCCAAAACATGAGAGCAAAGGTGAGAAGCAACAGGGACTATGACCTTGAAGTTTCCTCTATCTGAGTAAGTTTTTGGAACCAGCCCAGTCCAGCCGCTGATATAATCTAACATGAAATCTGTGATCATCTGGATCATCAGCTGCTGGGTTTTATGAAAACCTTACCTTATACTTGATCCATCAGCTGTTTGGAAAGACAGGAGTAATGGCTGAAATCAAGCAATTCACAAGGCCATCACACAGCTTTCCAGAGCATAAAACTAAGGAATTGTTGGCTAAATTTCTTAGAGAAAGAAAACAGGTATACAAGGTGACTGCCCATCATTTTTCTGTTGCAATCAGAATTCAGGTTTGCAGCATTTACTTAAAACAACTGGGGATGATGGGAGGTGCAGTCCTGCAGGGTGAAAAGAGGCAACTTGTTGAGAGGTAAAGTGGACTATCTGTTCCCCTTGATAAGGCACATATTTGCAATTGCAAACCTACTACCGAGTAATTTAAAGTTAAGTAATTGTTCTATTAACCGAGATCTTGATTTCAGTTTCTTTTGAGTTTTTATTTATTTATTTTTGCACAGGAAGGAATTGACATTAAAAAAAGTTGTCTTTGACTATTGTCTCTAGGCAGGAGAGAAAGACTTAATTATCTATCCAAGCCTACTAGTTGATATTTATTATAATTTGAGTCTATCCCAGTTCCAGCTGATACTATTAACGTTAAAAAAATCCTCTACTAAATGCGCATCATGTCTAGTTTGGCCTAAAGTTTAGCTGTGAACCGCCCAGAGTCCCTCCTTGAGGGGGAGATGGGCGGTCATAGAAATTTAATAAATAAATAAATAAATAAAGTTTATTTCAATTATTGTTTTTGTTGATTTTAGGAGGGAAGCAGGGAAAACCTCTCAACTGATGATGTTGAATGTCTGGGTGTCATCAGAAATGCTTGTAGATCACCCCCAGTTGCTTGTGGCATTTTGACATACCAAAAATTCAGCATACATGACATACACCCATTGTGACTTTCACCTGGCATTTCCCGGGCCATTGATGCCTCTGTGAAATTGATAGGAAAGGTGTTAGAGATGGGATTGGTGGGTAGAAGGGCCCCCTGTTGATCAAAGTGGAAATTGCAGGTGCCCCGTTTCGATGAAAACGTCTTTCTGACTTGGGGTTCTTTCCGTTGTGGCTTCTTGTTGATGCAACACTTGCCTGCCTTATTCACCAGATTGTACGAGGGATTGAAATAATGCTGGCCTTTGTTACACACATTTCCTTCCCACCCCTCCATTGCTCTTTTATTATTTTCCCCTGGATAAAAAGCTGCAACGCCTCTGGAGTTAGTGGAGTTAGTCATGCTTCACTAAGGATGACAAGATGAGCAATACATTTTGACCCTGAAAGTACTTTGAGGAAAGGTTCCTCTGAAGGCTTCAACTCGGAGACAAAATTATTATTTATCATTTATTTATTGAACGTTACAGGCCACCTTTTATTTAGGAGCTCCAGGTGCAACATTGGAGTCCTCTCATTTCTACCCCCAATACAAGAACCATTTAAGATATGCTGAATTGCAGGAGGCTGGCTGGCCCAAAGTCACCCACTTAGCGCTCTGTACTAAGTCAATACGTAGGGTTCCCCCCCCCATTCCACTCCCAGAATCCTTAGCCAGCACGAAGTTGGGGAAGGCAGAACTAGAGTGCGGACCGCTGTGGAAGTCCTATGCTTGGCTGGGGAACCAGATGAACTTGGAAGAAGATGCTCCAAGCCAAGGAGGACCAGAGTATCTGCTCACAATTGTGGGTCAAGGGGAGATCTCCAAACTAAATTCCTGGGTCCAGACAGGGTATACGCACCATGTTCCATGTTGTCCACAAAATTTTTGAATTGACTGGGATTCATCCATCCCATTGTCAAGGTAGAGGATGATTCAGGCATTCCAACAACAATATTATCTGGTTTAGATGAAATGGAGAAAAAGAAGTGGATTGTGCGATGTCACCTGTCTCCAAATCCCCAGATGACCTCCCCCAGCCAACAGCTGGCAGTGATGGGGAGAAGAACCAACACATGCACACAAACAGGTCTGCTCTGAGATTCCGTGGGGGTCAAGCAGATGTCCTTCCACTTATGTCCTGATAAAGTCACTGCAGATTCACTACATGTTCTTGTTACCCTTAAAACTGCCTTCTAAGGTACGTTAGTCTTTTCACCCCCATATTGCAGCTGGTTGGGAAACAAGACTGAGGCTCCAAGGCAGAGCTTTCCAAACTGTGTGTCGGGACACGTTAGTGTGTCAGCTGCAGTGTCTGGGTGTGTCATGGCTGCTGCCGCCTCCAAACCTGCCCTGCCAGGATTCCAGGCAGGTCCTAGTGCCTGCCTTGTGCCCTGCTGTAAGAGAGTGTCGTGAAATGATGCATGTCTAAAAAGTGTGTCACCAACATGAAAAGTTTGGAAAGCTCTGCTCTAAGGAATGAGACTGGCTGCGAGTTGCAGTAGCTAGATTCCCATCATGCCAAGCCATAATGAGATGTTTTTCTGTTTTAACATCTGCAAAACCAGCCACTGGGATTTATAAACAATGGTTTATAGCTTAGTGCAATGTGTGAGCCTAGCCATTCTGGCTTATTCAAACAAGGTTAAAACAACCTATGATTTAGGGAAATGTGTGAACAATGCATTCATGGCTGAGATCAGGTTCAAACCTGAGAGTTCTGCTACATTCAGTAATAGAGAACATCTATATAGAATCCTGTCAAAAAGCATTGTCCCATTGGGAACACTTTAGAACCTCCTCAAAATCTTGTCGGACAGCCAAGTGTTGTGTTGCCGTAGCCCATCACTGGAACTGTGCAACTTCTCAATTTCTTGTGTTAAGGACAAATCCATCACTTAGTGGAAAAGCACTTGTATTCCACAGGGAAGTTCAGCCCTTAGTATCAGGTTGAAGGTGTGGGGAGAGACTTTTCTGTGCCCAATATAATGGTTGCCATTTGAACAGACAATACTGAAGCAGAGAGATAAATCTCTGACCTGCTATAACAGGAGGGGGCAACTGTTGGGGTTGTATTTCTTGGGGACAATCTATTGGGGTCCAGAGCCAAGAGTGAAGGGGGGGCACCATTTTTCTTTTTGACACCCTTATCCATCTCTCTCATGCTTCAAAGAAGGGGCAGAGAGCTGAGCTGATCTCTTGCAAAGCATTTTTGGAATCGGGTCTACAAATTCACAATGACCTCTGCTCTGAGGAACCTTCCTAGCTCTCCCCATCATTGAATGCCTACTATTCTTGGGGCTGGGAGGGTAGAGGTGAATAAAGAGTACATCCCAGACTGATACAAGGCAGATTATTATGTTCCTCAAGATTAAACTATTGTGCAATCTTTAAAGTGCAATCTCTGGGCCCAGTTTCAAAGCTCTGATCCCTGGCAGGATATTGACCTAGTTGTTGCTGTGCCACAAATCCATCTGCCTACTTATGCTTGGCTTTCCAAAGGTTTTGGTGATACCTTCTGCTATCTCCTTGTGCTGGGATCTAAAAATCACCACAAGATCCCTACTGGGCCAGACCAGAATGTTTCTCAGCATCCTATTTTTCAAGTGGCCAACCAGATCTTGCTGGAAAGGAAGCCGTGTCGCTGAAGGCAGCGTCATCGATAAGCTCCAAGTATTCTCAGGATTTCCATGATGGTTGGGAATGATGGGAACTGAAGTCTAATGTATCTGGAGGCCTGTGGGTGAAAGAGAACTGAAGCAGAGGAATACAGCATCTTGGGTATGCTGATTTTGAAAGCAAGTCTCCATCATTCCATGTGAGGTGATGAGGATAGGCTTGGGTTCTAGATCTCAAAAGAAATGTTCTGTGCAGAAAACTTAAAAGAAGCATTAGAAAAATAA
Source organism: Charina bottae (assembly GCA_023362775.1). NCBI lineage: Eukaryota > Metazoa > Chordata > Lepidosauria > Squamata > Charinaidae > Charina > Charina bottae. The sequence goes on from JALMGJ010000010.1 coordinate 12,686,967, forward strand.
CAGCTAAGGGTGGTTCTGATCTGACTTGCTTCTGATGAATTGCATTTATCAAAACAAAAAAATATATTTTTCCTTCCTCTATCTTGACAGAAGAGAAAAAACAGAGTGCCAGCCAAGTGGGACTTGGCAAGAGAGGAAAATATCTGACTGCCAGAAAGAGATCTTCTCTCTCTGTGTTCCAGTATGCATTGTTGAGCTCTTGAAAGAAAATTTTGAGGGGCGTCCTGGGAGGCAGCTCAGAAGACCAGCTTCTGTTAAAGTGAAGAAACTGTAGGAGGTTCTTAAGAGATCCCTTTAGCAGATCTAACCAGCTTTTGAATTATGGATGGAATTTTAGAGGCTTGATCCAAAAGCCCAATCCTCTCCATCTTGGACAAACCATTCTTCTCAATTTCCTAAAAATGGTACCTGTGAACGTTGCTTTAAAACATGAGTAAGGAACCTATGACATTCCAGAAGCCCTTCTTGTTCTCATTTGTACTGACGAATGTTGTACTTCAGCAATCACTAGTTTCCTGTTCCTGTTTTAAAAGAGAGGGTCTGAAGTCCCTCTTGCCCCACGTTTAGATTACATTTGTACTTAGATTACAAATGTCATATTAAATTCGGAGATTACATTATTGGTTTAGCCACTTCGTATGGAATAAATCACAGTGGGCTGGTTTCACTTTATTTATTTATTTAAAACATTTATATAGCCACCCATCTTATATTGAACTCTGGGTGGCTCCCAACCAACAATTAAAACAACGTCAATAATAAAACAATATAATAGATACAGGTATCTATTAAAACCTCCAGCTTTAAAATCTGGCACCACAGTGAAGCTTCCACATGCCCACATGCAGTCCATCATTAAATCCTCTTGTCCATCTCACCCTATCCCAGCACTTGAGGGAAAAGCCGGGTCTTAAGAGCTTTTTGGAAGGCTGGAAGGGTGGGGGCCTGCCGAACTTCAGGGGGGGTGCCGTCAGGCAGGGGCTGCCACAGAAAAGGCATGCTTCCTAGATCCCATAAGATGGCAATGTTTAAGGGAAGAGACTAGGAGCATGCCCACCCTATCTGATCTGGCAGGATAGGCAGATGTCCTTAGGGAGAAGTGGTCCCACAGATACTATAGGATAAGTTATGGTTTCTCAAAGTTTGTGCTACCATGACCCCTAAACTGATAGATAAATGTGTTTGACTCCCATGAATGACACTGAGTTAGAAATAATAAATAAAATGATGCGAGTGGTGGATGCTTTCGAAAGAACATTGGACCCATCGGTTTAGCCATCTCTCAAAATTTGCTCCAAACTTTGCTGTCTTGCCCAAGCCCACTTTGTCAGACTTGCCCAAGCAAAGTGGAACCACTCTCAAAGTTCATGCTGGGGCTTTACTCCCCACTTATTTATGCCTTCGAATCAGTGTTGACTCCTGACAAGTCCCTGCAGTTTTCTTGGCAAGATTTCGAAAGTGGTTCCCCATTGCCTGCTTCCCAGGGCTGAAACAGAGTGATTGGCCCAAGGTCACCCAGCTGGCTTCATGCTTAAGGCAGGAGTAGAACTCATGGTCTCCCGGTTTCTAGCCTGATGCCTTAACCACTAGACCACACTGGATCGCTTACTCCCCACTTAGCCTGCACAAACCCAGGCAAAACAGGAGTGAGATTTGTTAATTCCCAAATTTGCTGGAATAATCCTCATCAGCTTTAAAAATATTTGTGATTCTAAGTTGCTTGAGACTCTGGGGTGATGGGGGTGGGCGGGGCAGTCATGACCCACAGAGTTGGAGAACCTCTTTACTAAATCATAAATCAGGATTTTCAATTGACAGCAGCTATAGCTATGCAACGCAGTAAACACAGTAAGCCAAAATCAAGGCATCTTATGGCTTAGTGTGTTTGTTAAATATTCAAGTTATATTAGAACTATCACACTTCAATTTTGCAAGAGAAGGTTGTTCATTTGAATTTTCCCCCAAATTCCAAAACTCTGTTTACTGATACAGTTGACCTGAAATATAAATATATGGCATCTTTTGCAACCCTACTTGGAAGCTTTCCTGAGTAGGCACGTTGTGGAATAAGCTATAAAACATTGTTTCTTAGAATTTCAGTGATAATGTTCGCAATGGTGGAAAGACATAAAGAAAAATCTTAACCCCTTAATGCATTTCTCATGTCCATCTCTTACAATGGTCGTAAAATGCAAGATAAAAAGTGACAATCATGAAAGAATTTGGATTAATGGTTAAGTGAGAATAGAAGGGGCGTGGTGGCTCAGCGGGTAAGACGCCAGGCTTGTCGATCGGAAGATTGCAAGTTCGGAGATTCGAATCCCTAGCCCCACGTGACAGAATGAGCTCCCGTACTCGCCCCAGCTCTTGCCAACCTAGCAATTCGAAAGCATGCAAATGCAAGTAGATTAATAGGTACCACTTTGGTGGGTAGGTAACAGCGTTCCACACGCATCATGCCGGCCACATGACCGTGGAAGCGTCTTCGGACAACGCTGGCTCTTCGGCTAACAAACGGAGATGAGCACCGGCCCCTAGAGTCGGACAAGACTGCACAAATGTGCGGGGGGAACCTTTACTTTTACTTTGAGAATAGAAGAAGTGTAGTTTGGGTGTTCTCCCCAGTGACCAACTGGAGAAAAGGCAAAACTTCTCATCCTACAGTGTTAGATGATGGGACGCAGTTGATGTTCTACAGACTGCCGAATCTTTGAAAGTGCCCAGCTGCTGACTGATTCTCGGCTTTGGTCAGAAAGTCAGACTTAGGATGTGTTAATCTTCAAATCAGCAGCTTGTATATTTCTTTCTCCTCCCTCTCTCACTGCATTCCATCTTTGCTTTCAAACTTATTTTATTTTTTGACAGCTTGGTATTGGCTGGTGGACATAAATTCTCACTTTTGTAGTGTTTTGTCTCCTGTCCATTTTTGTGTCTATCTTAATCCATAGAACTGCAACCTGGAGTGGCCACCAAGTTAAAAATCAATGACTAGCCCAGTGTTTCTCAACCTTGGCAACTTTAAGATGTGTGGACTTCAACTCCCAGAATTCCCCAGCCAGCCAAGGGAGTTAAAGTGCACACATCTTAAAGTTGCCAAGGTTGAGAAACACTGGGCGAGACAAAAGTTGGAAAGCTATGGCAAGTTATTCAAACTATCCTCAAGGATTGGGTGAATTGATAACAAATATCGCCTACTATTGATGTGTCCAAACTAACCATTTGTAGTTTTGGTATGGAAATAGCATGATAAGCCCTTTTAGAAATGATTAAAATGATGTGCTATAAAGGTATTAGTCTGTGCTGCTTGAAGGTGGGAAAAAATGGCTATGCTTAAACTGTAGTGGAAACATGATGAGAAACAACAAGGCATTGACTATCAGTCCACTGAAATCTTCAGTGAGTTAATTTTTGGCAGCCAAAGTACAGTAATGAAAAGATGAGAAAGTACTTGCTGTTCCCTTTAGTTCTGATTTTCAGATGTGAGAAGCTTTCATATATAGTATAGTTAAAATGACACCATTAACAAGCTTGGAGGGACTTCCAAGATCAGTAACAGTACAAAATAGCTTTGCAGAGAGAAAAAAAAATGTAAGGGTGGATTCTCAAAAACCACCCCAGCTGGATGTGTCTGTGTTTGCACAATGCACATATCTACAGTTCACCTAAGCCAATTTTCTGGATTTGCACAACACTGAACCATGAACTAATCATGTGGGCTAAATTTGCACATCACACAAAACTAAAACGAGGTCTAATTTGTGGTCAGCATCTCTTGTAAACCAAGAATGTGCATGGTTGGATGGAACAAAAATTGCTTCCGCCAGTGCATCCGGGGGAAGGTTGAAAAAGTCAAGATGGCAGTTGCAACTGTGTGATCAAAGCCCTGCCCCTTTTGATATGCATGGCAACACATGTAAAGAAGAGTGGGACATTAACTGCATGGTCATAGCCACCATCTTGACTTCCTTGATAGCTCCTCCTCCTCCTGTGGATGGCCCAGGGTCCCACCACTTCTCCAGAAACTTTTTCAGACCAGAAAGCAAGGGCTACAGAGGGATGAAGAAACATGTAAGAGAAAAGTTGGCAGCCATAACTCTCTCCATCACCTTCCCATGCAAAAGTAAACTCAGAAACACCAAATGAAGAAAGTCTAAAGCACCTTGCAAAGGAGGTTTAAAAAATTAAACAGAAGTCTGAAAAGAAAATTCAGAAAATCCCCAGCATTTTGGAGGATGATGGATATTGTACTCCAAAAGATCTGAAATGAACATCTGGTGTAATATATGCTGCCATGCTAGTATATGACCGTACTATGATGATTGTGTGAGAAATGTTGGTGTATGCTATGGATGTAAACAGTTAACTCTGGTTTATCTCATCCAAGTCGCTGGAAGTCCATTGCCTGGTCCCAAGTTTTGGAGTTCTAATTCTGGAAGGAAGAACACAGTTTTGGTTCCAGATACCGTCATGTCTGCTTGCTTCTTATTTGTAAAGATTGGTTGCCTACAAACCTAATCTTCTAGGAAACATGGATCAATTCAATTGACCAAAACCAATTTGAATAGTACAACGGACTGTCCAAATCAGCTGAAACATCAGCACAAAAAATTTACAACTCCGCAATGAACCCCTAAGGAGGAAAAATCAGGGTAATCAACACTGAATACTATAGGATAAGTTATCTCCTACCTTCCAAATGTTCGGGACAACGACTTCTATAGTCCTTTAATTTTAGCCATGCTGGCTTGAGTTGTGGGCACTGAAGTCCAAGACATCTTGAGGGCACTGCTTGCCATTTGGGAATTTTAAACATCCCTAAATACTTTGAGACATTTTTATAGCTACCTAGGGATTATATTTGCAAAACATGAAAAACTAAAAGTCCTGGTTAACAAGTGCACACATTTAATCAGTAGCCAATGACAACAGATACAACAACTAGCCTTAGAATTGACAACGAAGATATTGAAGTGGTGGGTAGCTTCTGCCTTTTAGGATCAACCATCAACGACAAAGGGACCATCAGTCAAGAAAAACACCGCAGACTAACACTTGGTAGGGCAGCCACGAAGGCCTTGGAAAAGATATTCACATGCCATGATGTGTCTCTCCCTACAAAGGTCAGAACAGTGCAAGCCATGGTATTCCCTGTGACAGTCTATGGAAGTGAAAGTTGGACTTCGAACAAGCAGGATAGGAAGAGTATTGACGCTTTTGAATTTCAGCGTTGGAACTTATAAACTACTCTGTTAAACGAACCATGTTCTATGTTGTACAAACCAGGATAATAATAAAAAAGCCAAAGGGATGAACTGAAAGGTGCCCACAAGACAAACTGCTATATTATGGAGAACTGTTGGAAAAAAATCTGGCAGCAAAAGCCACCTTGCAGCATTCCTGTTGGCAGAAGATCTTCCTGGGATGATTTTTTTCTCGGAAGGTACAGATTACAAAAACTTTTGCAAGACTTGGTATGTTCTGTCCTTATTCAAAAGGATGGTACATCCCAACTCATAGCTGAGAGAATGCCTGAAGTTGAGAAAAGAAAAACAAGCAACCAAAAAGAGTTGCATCTTTTTCCATATAAGGAAAGTCTTAAACATTGGGGCATTTTGGTTCAGATGAAAAGGTGATGGGGGAGTGGGGTGGGGGAAAGGGCATTACTGAAGCTCATAAAATTATGAACAGTGTAGTAACAACACAGAGAAAAAGGATATATAAGGTTTCTCTCTCTCTCCCTCACCTCCTGAAAGTAATTGATTGGTCATCCAGTAAAATTGATCAATTAAAAAAAAGGGGTGGGTGTTTTGGACTACAGTTCCCATTCCCCTTGACCACTGGCTACACAGGTGGCCTGACACTCATTCTCATAGAGCAGGGGTGGGCAACGTCAGGCCTGCGGGCCATATAAGGCCCGCGGGGCTCCCGCCTAAGGCCCGTGGGGCTCCCGCCTAAGGCCCACAGGGCTCCCGCCCGCAAACCCTGCCCCTTCCACGCAATTGGCTCCCGCCTACAAACCCCGCCCCTCCAGTGCTTGTGATTGGCTCCCGTCCGCAAACTCCGCCCCTGGTCCGTGGAAATCCCAGAAACCCCGCCCCCAGCCCCCACCCCTGGTCCCCGGTTATAAATATCCAAATGGCCCTTGGCAGAAAAAAGGTTCCCCACCCCTGTCATAGAGCCAATTTCTTTCTTTAAAAAAAAGGAAGAAAGGGATGCCATCATGGTTTTGGTTTAACATGCTAATGTCGTCCACTAGTTCAGGAACCCATCCAATTGTGGCTTGATCAGGACCAGTAAACCATACTTAAACAAACCATAGCTTATCCGAGGGGGGAAAGCTAGCCACACACTAGCTAGCTCAGCCCAAAGATGATCAGTTTGGATTAACCCTCCCAGCGTTATGCCTTACCCAAGACTACAGTTCCCATCCCTCCCACATGGAGTTAAGGAGGCTTGAAGCCCAAGACCCAGGCGTGGGATGATGGGAGTTGGAGTCCAGCACTTCTGGAAAGCACCAGCTCGAGTCTGGTTTTGACGATCCCCTTGGCTTTTCCGCACCTTTTTGAAAAGGGACCTGCTCATCCGGGGCTGGACAGCCTGCCGCCTGCCGCCCCTCTCCCCGAAGCCTTCCCTGGAGTAGGCGAGTCATCCCTGGACCAGGACCGGTCCGCTTCCCATCCCTGGAGCTCGCTTCTCCCGGTTGGACGGGAGGGAGCCGGATGGAGGCAAATCGCTCTCCCCAGATCTCGGCCGCGAAGTTTAGCAGCGCGACCTCAGCGGCTTCACCAGAGGGGCGGAGGGGGAGGCGTTCTTCGGATTCCCCCCCTCCCCAGATTTCACTTTCCTCCTCCCGCCTCCTTCTCTCCGTCACCGGCTTCCTTTCGCTTCCTTTGCAACCGGGCGCCAGCAGCCGCCAGAGATGCCCGGCGTGCCAGGAGGCGTCACTGGCTGGGAGGAGCCGAGCGTTCCGCTCCTGTCAACAGCGCGGCTCCGGGATCCTATAAATAAGCGGGACCGGTGGCCGGGCAGGGGAAAAGCCGGGCACCGGAGCGCTGCAGGAGAACCTTCGGGTCAGGAGTGCCGCTCGCTAGCGAACCGAGTCAGCCAAAGGGGAGCTCCGAGGATCGCCACCGGAGCCGCCAAGCCATCTTCCCCCGAGGGAGGGAACGGGGAAGGGAAGGCAACTGCCGGGGTCAGAGCGCGGCGCTCCAACGCGCTCGCTTTGCGCCGAGGGTCGCGATAGGTAAGAGCCGCTGGCATTCCCACCCGGTTGAAATCGAGACGCCGCCACCAGGGGGCGCCGTTGCCGTTGGATTCCCGACAGCGGCGCGGGCGCTTCGGAGCTCTTTCGAGCGCTTCGCAAGGCCGCTTACTTCGGAGCAAGCCCGTAGAGGATTGCCGGGCAACCCGTTGCACGCTTACTCCGAAGCAAGCGCTGGCGAAGGCAAAGGGAGGACGTGAGGGTTTGCGCGCGCGCCTCTTCTAAAATCGGATTTGCGATGAACCAACGCGGCTTTTCTGCTCCGAGTTACTCCAACGCTCCATCCCCAAAGCCGGCCAGGGCGTTGGGAAGCGGCGGCGGATGGCTGCCCGGCCAGGTAAGTTCAGCTCCGTCGCGCCTTTAAGGAGCGGGCGGAAAAAAGCTCGAAGACGCGCCGCTCTTCAGAAGAGGCGCTTGCGCGCGGCAGGTGTGGCTCCGCTGGGCTCGGAGCGGCCGGACGAGGCTCCGCTGCCCATCCGCCAGAAGCGCGGCTCCTCGGCTCTCGCCAGACTTGCGGAGCGGCTCAGCAGCGCACCTCCAGGTGGGTACCTGACCGGCCCCACGCCCTCCTTTGCCCGCTAAGCCAGCCTGCCTGGCACGTCTTCGCTTTCCGCTTTCTCTCTTTCACCCACAGCTCCCCGCATCCCACCGCGCGGAGCAAGCCTGGCCCCGGGGGGCCGGGACACAGCAGCCCCCTCCCCGCCGTGGTGGGCCGAGGGGGAGCCCTGTGCTTGGAGGACTCGACGCCCTTCCCTCGTCGCTCAGCCGCGCCCGAGAGGTAAGCTCAGCCGCGCGAAGCCTCAGCCCGTTCGGAACGGGGGCGAGGGTTAAAATGACTCCAGGCGAGCCCCTGGGGGGACTTTGTGGGCAGCAGTTCGAAAGAGGTTTGCTCTCGCTGCCTTTTTCCCAGCCCGGCTTACAGATCTGGGATCTCCTGGTAGTCTCCTTTCCAGCTCCTCTCCTAAGTATTCCCCATCTCTGTTTGGCTTCTGAGCCTAAACAAGCTCGGCCAGGACTGACTCCGGGGGAATCCCCGAGGCAGGCAGTTGAGCGGCATCGAGGAAAAGGGAGGGGTCAGTTCAGAGCGGGTTCTCCTGCACTTAGCAGCTCGCAGCCTTGGCGATTCATTGGCTCGCAAAGCGGTGCTGTATGAATAAATAAACCGGTGTGGTTCAACCCCGGGCACGTGCAGGGACTTGGCAGAAGGAGATGCTGAGGTTGTGGAATTTGTGCCTAAGCACGTGCCCGTTTGGACTGCGCCCATTTGTTTGGGTGCTGGGAAGGGGAGGGGGGAGGATTGAGGCTGAGCAAAGCCCTTGAATCAAGCCCCCCCTCCCCGCCGCCCTTAACGTTCTCAAGTCTCAGCCTCATTGATATGGAAGGGGGTTAAAATGACTAGTCCAGCTCCCCAGGAAAGTTGTTAGGGGTAGTTGGGAGAGCCAGAGGGGAGCATTTTGTGAGATCCTCGGGGATTTGAAAAAAGCCCCTGGGCCTGCTTGCTTATATCCCCCAACAGCCAGTTCCCCAAGGTTGCGGACTTCAGCTAGTTGGTGTTTGGTATGTAAAGATGATCCTGATTCTCAGCCTCTATTTTTAGGAAGGGCTGCCCGATGCCTTGAATGCGGATGCAAGGCCCAGGCCCATTTTGCACACAGTGCCGAGCCAGCCATCTTTATCTGGGCCATGGTTCAGATGTAATAGTAAGCTCTTGTGAGTGAGCATTACAAACCAGGAGCAAACGCAAATTGCACATTTTTAAAATCTTGCCCTATTGAAGCTTTAGGGCTCTAACTGAAGTTTTCCCAGAAGGGCAAAAAGCAGGGCTTTCAAATCACAGTTGTTGGCTTAACTTACCCCTCATCTCTGGCCAGGAAGCGTGCTATCTACATGATGATTTAATGTACTGTACAAACTAAGCCACAAGGTTTGTCAAGCAAGGAAAAAGAAATACCCCTGGCACAATTTACTCCTAGATGGTAGCTTCTAGGCAATGCTGGCTAAGCAGACAGACCCGATCAGGTTGTGGATGGGAGACCACTAGGAGCCCTTAGGCCTTCAGGCTAGCCTAGGAAATGGAAGAAGAAGCAGCAGCAGGGAGAAGTAGCAACAAACCACTTCTGTAGCGTTGCCAAGAAAATTGCCTGGATGTGTTTATGAAGTCACCAGGAGTTGAGCTCAACTTGAAGGTGATTTGCCTTAATATGATATAGCTGGATTATTTTTAGTTATGCCTCCACATAGTAATTCCTAGAGGAATGTAGAGTCCTTGTGCCAAGTCAGCATTAATCCCCTGTTGCAGATGGGAAAGCTGAAGTTGCAAATGAATGACTTTGCTATGGCTATCTGGTCAATGTGCAGCAATAGCAACAGCAAAATTCAAGTTGGGAACATTCTGAATTGCAGCTTGGTACCTTTAGCCTCTGTACCAGCTTTCTCCAATCCTGGTAACTTCCAGATGTGTGTCTTCAGCTTCCAGAACTCTCGGCTAAGTTGGCTGGGGAATTCTGGGAGTTGATCCACACCCTTGGAGTGCCCCAAAGTTGGGTTGACCGCCTTGTACTATATCTATTTATCTGGGGACAAAAGGTGACGATCTTGTTTCCCTTCTAGGGGTTGTGATCTTTGCAGATGATCTGCAATCACTCTACATATCCACAGCATCCTCTTGGAGGCTGGTGGAACTTTGCACATGGGCTCTGAGCATTGTCCATATTCTCCAATTTGTCTCTACAGGAAGGCTGTTGAAGGAGCTGATGTAAAAAGCTATGGCAAAATGTTCCTGGGTGTGGCGAAAGGGGCACATTGGAAGTGCATGGCAGAAAGGTTCCAGCTTGGACACTTGTACCAGGGGACTTCAGTTTGACGGCCACAACTCTCAAAAGCTTTGGAGGAGCTGTGGCCTCGATGTTTGGATTCTTGGTGCCAGTTCTGCTCAGATGATGGTTGCAGAGCATTTTGATACTCGGCTCCTTGTAGATGAATTCCATGCCATGTGGTAGCCTGTGGCTGCTGGAGATTCTGCAGCCAAGAGACAAGACTCTTTCTCAAGAACTTTCTGTGCAGCAAATTCGTCCTGCATCTGAAGTACAGGTAATGTTACAGACTGATCATTTTTACGTGTGCCTTTCTTGAATGTGTAGGTTGCTTAAATCAAGAATAGCTTGCTATATTACTAGAATTCCAAACATAAGCATAAGGGTCAAACTACACATTACTTTAAGGCTAAGTGATTTTAGCTTAGTCTAGTGTATTGTGCAATTTTAGCTTTCGCTTAGCCTCTTTGAATGTGATCCTGTTCTTGAAATTTTGTGGGTACATGTATTATTGTTTCTTTGCTGACCAAGAATAGTGTCTGGATGTGCAAATTTTAGAACATAGATTATTTCTACGTAGTTGGAACAGAACTGCACTAATTCTGTTTCTGAAATTGTTTCTGTCCAGTTTTTCTTTAGGGCTGTGTTTTGATTCAGAGAGTCAGTTTGGAGTATTTCAATTAAATCAACCTTCAAATCAAATTATGGATTTAGTGAGTCAAAGTGAACAGAATGCTTTTGAATCAAAATGCATTTTTTTTCTGGATCAGATCAAATCAGTTTGGTCTGGATCATAAGTCTGACTTGAATTGTAAATGCAAATCAGTTTGATGGATCAAATCAATTTAATGATTTGGACCAAAGCTGATTCACACACCCTGGTTTTTGCCCTTGGTTTTGATTATCAAGCAGCATTTAATTTAATTTTGTTTTCCTTTGGACAACGTGGTCAGGCTCTTGTCTCTGACGGCCCAGAAGCCTGTTTTTGAAAAGCTTGAGAGGAAAATGTCTCAAACTGTGCTGTAGCTTTTTGGGGTTTGCTGCTTAATTGAATAAGCCACGAATGGCTAGATTCACATGGCACACTGAGCTTCAAAACCATGGTTTACAGACCACAGTAGCTGAATTTCACACATCACACTCAGCCAAACCAATAGACTACATGGTGGCTTGGTACAGTAAGTCAATTCACCCCCCTTTGCTTTTTCTGGTTGCAAAGCTGGCCTGGGCTGCAGCAGAACATTGCTTGGTGGGAAGCTGGGATCTCTGACTCTTATGAGCCCTGATGGGTTGATCCAGTGGGTGCTTTATTTTTTCACAGTGATTGACCAAATGCCTTTGACAGACTCACAAGCCAAGCATGGCTGTGAGAGCAGCCACCTGCTTATGTCCCTTAGCAACAAGTACATTCAGCTTTTGATCCCACGGGTCCCATATAGTTGTTATGACAGTTGAGCCATAGATAGCCTTATCCTCTGTGGGCTTCTCTACTTCCTTTTCGGGTCCAGATTGTGGGCTATGTAGATGCAACTATGTGTCTTCCTCCATGTTAAATCATTTTCCTGCAGTAGTTTTATTTGCATTCCTTTTTTAAAAAAAAACTTACGATTGCCAACACGCCTTGACAATTAAACTGGATCTCTTCTCCGCCTTGTTACCTTTTTAGTGGTAGAAGAGTTTTGTAAAGCATTAAAATTCCTGCCCCAAAGGGGTTACGATCTAGAAGGAGATATAAAGGGGAAAGGAGAGAGTGATTAAGGAAAGAGGTGGAGAAGGGTTTCGTTTGTGCCAGGGAATGGATTGGCTTGGCTGTGTCAGACTACAGCTCCCATTACTGTATCTCTACTCAGCGTCATGGGAGTTGTAATTCAGAGTATCGGGAAGGCACCGAATTAGGAAAAGGCTGTTCTCAGGATATCCAGATATAGCAACGTAAAGGCTTTTCAGTAAAGTTTGTTGACCTCTGTCACTCGGCAACTTGCGTGATTACAGTTTGTGGGTGTTGTGACAAACTCTTCCACCGGGGAAGTCTTGAAAACTGTAGCGCCACCATGGACAGCTCCTGGCCCCTTCCTTAACTGTTGCGTTGCTGTCCAGATTTTCATTGCACTCAGTGACTTATTCTAGCCGTGATTCCGCTTTCCTGTTCCTCAGAGCTGGTGGCAGTGAAGCTCTCAGTTTCATTGTACATCTTTCTTCTACTACCAAGGTGCAAATGAAACGGTCCCTTCACAAGCCCAGGTCTTTTACTACTATTATGCCTTGCTGGTACATACCAAGCTGTCTCCCTCTCACTGTTCCATTACGATCAATTTCTTCCATTTGGGTGAGATAATTGAAGTGAACTGGGTTGGGTAGATGGCTTCTGCTGTTCTAGAACTGGTGAAACCATTGTTTAGATCAGCCTTTCTCAACCTTTTGACCCTGGAGGAACCCTTGAAATATTGTTCAGGCCTTGGGGAACCCCTGCACATTCAGGCTCAAAGATAGGCCAGAAGTTACAAAATTACTATATTTGTTTCATGGGTAGGCCTGTATATAGGCATTACCAGTGCTCTTAAACTGAAAATAAAGAATGAAACTTCTTTAATGTGAAGTTGCCCAAATTTGAAATAATTTTTTAAATAAATCGTGATTTCCCAGGGAACCTCTTGAGAAACCCTAGGGTGCCATGGAACCCTGGTTGAGAAACCCTGGTTTAGATCCAGGTTGCATTCATTATTTGTTGCTGTAAGATTGCCTGTTGAAGCTCCTCTTCCAAGGATTACTTTCTTTAACCCCCTTTCTGGAAGATAGCAAAATTAGGAAGGTCCTCTGCCAGGTCCAACCCTGTGTTTAATTTTTTTAAAAAAATAAAAAATTTTAATGAAGTTTTTCGACAGAATTAAAAACAATGCAAATTTTGAATTAAAGAAGAATAAAGAAAAGTAATATAAAGTGAAAAAGAAATATAGAAATAGAAAAGGGAAAAGGGAAAAGAAAGATTCTAAAGAAGCGGCTTCCGATCTTGACAGCGGTTATAGATACATTTATATTTTACCCTCTCTGTCTAAGGTTACATCATAATCTCCTCCTTATCATAAGCTTATCCTTTCTTATCATAAGCTACCCTTTCTAATCTTCAAACCCATAAATCACAAGTTCATTTTGCTCTTTTTTCAGCAAAAAGTCCACAAGGGGTTTCCAGTCACTCATAAATGGAGTTATTGATCTTTCTCTAATCTAACCAACCCTATGTTTCATTAAAGAGCATGAGATCAGGGTTGGTCTTAACAATAGCTGTCCAATTTTTACTTGACGTCCTCTAGAGAAAATAAACTTGCTTCTCCTTTGGATCATAGTGAGGGAAGCTGCCTGATACAGGAACTAAGATTTTTTGACCGCTAAGCCTTTGTTTCCTAGAACATGGGATCCTCATGGGTTTGCCACATTTGTCAAGTGAGGTTATGTCAGGGAGCCAAGCAAAATGGCTTTACTGGAAATTCAAAGCTGCATATTGAGAGGAACTGAATGCTACAGCTGGGATTTTTTTTCCCCCAATGGAAAAAAAAATCCCAGCTATGAGTTACGTGAGATGCTGAATATGTAGTTGTTAAGAATTTTACATGCACATCCTGTATATACACACAGACCACTCTGGTGTTGTCATTGCTCTGTCTTCACATCTTAGAAATTAGCGGCAGCCCCAAAAGATCTAAAGGGCACTCAGGTGTGAGAATGCTATCCAGTATACTTTTACTCAGGTATTTTTAAGTCCACTTGAGATTAAGGCAGGTTTTTGAGGCAGAGAGCCACAATTGTCTACTGTGGGAACTAGTTAACTTTGAAACAAAAGATGATTTGGAAGCCCATTATTAAAATTAACATGAGATTAAGCTGGAGGTTGGCCTATATAAAGGGGCGTGGTGGCTCAGCGGGTAAGACGCCAGGCTTGTCGATCGGAAGATCGCAAGTTCGGAGGTTCGAATCTCTAGCCCCGCATGACGGAGTGAGCTCCCGCACTCGCCCCAGCTCTTGCCAACCTAGCAATTCGAAAGCATGCAAATGCAAGTAGATGAATAGGTACCACTTCGGTGGGTGGGTAACAGCGTTCCACGTGCATCATGCCGGCCAAATGACCGCGGAAGCGTCTTCAGCCTATATAAACTCTGAGGTCCTTTCCAATTCTATGACTCTTTGAGTATATGGTGGGCATAATTTTTCCATTTGATCTGTTAACTGTTAACTCTGCAGTGCACCTCCAGCCCCTGATAAAGATTTGAAAATCCCAATTTATGTCTATATGTTAAACAACAACAAACAAACAAAAACCTGAGGTGGTTGAATAGTTGAGAAATGCAATAAATGAAATCACGTGGGTATCATTATTTGTCTGCACATTTTTTAAGAGTTCCTAAATAAAGTGAACGTGTTCCATCTGCCTAAAATCAGGCAAATGGTTACACACCTGTGCATCCAGAACTAGGCTGATTATTGAAGTCTGAGTTTCATGGCCATTTTTTGTCACCTTTTTCTCCTCCTCTAGACAGTCCTTAAGGGGCGTGGTGGCTCAGCGGGTAAGATGCCAGGCTTGTTGATCGGAAGATCGCAAGTTTGGCGGTTCGAATCCCTAGCCCCGCGTGATGGAGTGAGCTCCCGCACTAGCTCCAGCTCTTGCCAACCTAGCAATTCGAAAGCATGCAAATGCAAGTAGATGAATAGGTACCACTTCGGTGGGTGGGTAACAGCGTTCCGCGTGTGTCATGCGGCCACATGACCGTGGAAGCGTCTTCGGACGACACTGGCTCTTTGGCTAACAAACGGAGATGAGCACTGGCCCCTAGAGTCGGACACGACTGCACAAATGTGCGGGGGGAACCTTTACCTTTTTAGACAGTCCTTATGGTGAACATCCTTGGAAGTGAGGTAGTTTCCGCTAAAGAAGATGCAATGTTGTCTCCAGGGAATGGTGCAACATGGTTGGCAACAGCAGCAAAAGACTTAAAAGCATCTGAAGGTGTTCACTTTGGAGTCAGTGCTTCCAGTGGCTGGATCAAAGGTGTTTCTTCCTGCTTTCATATCAAGGTAAAGTATTCAGCTTTATCTTTTGTTTCTTGAAATCAGTTTTCCCTAGCCCAGAGAGCTCCAGAGACAAGGTGCTGCGTCTCCTAGCTAACAAGTTGCATGGTACACTTCCCCACCCAAAGTGGGGCTGATGGAAGTTAAAATTCAAGGTATTTGGAAGGCAGATTAGGGAAGGTAATGCTGAGCATTATCTCCCTATCAACATGATAACATTCAAGACTAGGCTCTCTAATATTTCTAGGAAGCCTTTAACTTTCTTTAAAAATAAGAAATAACTTTTTGATAAAGTTAGAAAGTCGGGGCAGTCTCTCATTTTAGCTATCACTAGCTAATGTTTGGCTTAGGAATTGATCTTGTAAAAATTGGAGCTGGTCTTTGGGTATTTTCCTTTCTTAGATTAAAGCTAAGAACTGTTTGATCTCTTGCAGGTCAGTGTCTGCAACAGATAAGTGGCTACATTTGCTTAGAAGCTAACTTCAACTTTTGATAACAGTTGAATCAGTTTTCTTGTCATCTATATCTCTTGTTCTGCTAAACTGGCTGGTCAGAGTTGGGGGTATTAGAAATGTAAAAGCAGGCCAGTTTAATCCTCCTGTCTAAAATGCCTTCTCCCAAAACCCTAGTACAAGGGGGAGAAAACGTACATCCCTCTGGGTGTTCAGATTCCATTAGAGCCATAAAACATGACCAGTAGTCCAACAAAATTGGCATAGTTGCCCATTCCCCATTTTTGTTCTATGTCTTCTGAGGTCCCTGTGCTGTCCAGGCTCAGTAGCCTCCTTTAGGGAACCAGATCTGCTTCTTTCCTTTCTTTCCTTCTGTGGTGGTGCCCCTTTCTCTATTCTGGATTTTGAAGCTCTTCCAGGCCAGACATGTTAGGTTTCTGCAAAGCTTGGGATAGCCTTACCATTATGTAGAGCAAGGCAGCTTCCTCAGACAAATAGTTTTGAGGGTCATGAGAAGACGCTGATTGATTTACTGTAATTGTTTTATTGCTGGAAGATTAGGAAAGGTTCTGGTGGGGTTTTCCAGAAGAGGGGAACCGATGTTGAGAGTTTTGCACCTAGACTTGTGGGCAGAGGGTGTTTGGAGAGTCTCCATGGACAATTCACAGAGACTTCTGGTTCCTGATCGAAACGGACATAGTCTCACCCTTGATTTGGTCCCAAAATTCCCTATGAGCCCACCAGCCCACGAAATATTTTGTCTGGTAGTAGCTACTGAAGAACTTGGCTACTTTAGCCTTTTATCTTGTGATGGCCTTATTTCTTCTGCAGGCAAAAGCTATGCCTTCTCTCTGAGCTACTGTTCTTCCTTTCATTCTCTTGACAAAGGAAAATGGCGTGTTAAGGGTCTAAGTGCCACTGTTTAAAAGAGGCACTTAGCTGAAATGGAATTTGAAATCATGACCTTAAAGAAAGATGGACAGTTATAATGCATATGGATTAACATTTTAAAATAGCAATTGACATTTTAAGTGGTAAAGAGGGACCTTGTAGAAAAGATGTAAAGGTAGCACAACTTATTTCCATTCTTCCTGCCCTGCACACCCTTTCTCAGGAGTGCCCCATTATGGGTTTGAAGTGTTGAATCATTCTGGGTCTGATGGATGAAGTGACCAGTTGGTGAAATCACTGTTGCCAGCACTATCTATTCAATGTATCCAGCTGAAGAGTGCATACTGCTACCCTGTCCTTGGAGCAACCAAGTGAAAATTGATGGTATGGTTTTTTTTAAAAATCCCTTTCTTACACTCTCCTTTGGAGAACAAGAGAGCATGTACCATTGAGTTTCTTCAGCTCTTTATTTTAGGAAGTTCACTCCTTTTGCGAAACAGAGAAGTACTTTTCAAGTGGTAACACAGAAAGCTTTATTTGAGATTTGATCCCTTTCTACTTTATTGAAAGTCCTGGAAAACATTGGTTGCATGGTCAAGTCTTCTAGTGTTGATTTATTTTCCAAGGACTAACAACTGACTTCCCATTTTAGTCCACTGTGCCTTCTGGCATTGATTGATCTTCATGAGGCTTTGTCTGAATAGAGTCTTTTCAAAGAGTAGGCTTCTAGCACTGACAATTAAAAGGAGCTGATTGCAGATCTGTTATTTTCCATCTGAACATCCTTTTTTCTGGAAGTAAAAATGGTTGAAGTGGTGGGGAAAGGTGGGAGAGTTACAGAGTGCAGAGAGTATCATCTGGACAGCTTCTTAAAATGGTTTAAATGAGGTCATGGCCGTTGTGCAATAAAGCTCTGATCCAGAAGTATCCATAGTAGATGAGACATGGGAAAGGTAATAATTAGATCTGTGGCTTGTTTTTAATTGTTTTGGTTAATTAATAATAGGGTACTGTTTTTTTTAACTAGGAAGACCACTTTATCTTCCTATGGGGGAGATAGTAGATGGTATAGACATGAGAGCAGAGGTTGGACTTTTGACATGAAATATACTTATTCAAGGAGAGAGAGAAGGTTCCTGTTATGGGTTCAATCACTGCCAGTTTTTCAGCTTCAGTACATTTAGAGGGCAGATAAAAGTGAGGGCATGCTTGTCCCAATATGGCTTGTGCTTTGTTACCCCCTTTTTGCTGCAAAATCTTTCCAGGAGTAACTGTTTGAGTTTGCACATGCATGCCCAGGGATGTGATGAACTGGGCCCCAGGTTTGTTTCATTCATTCATTCATTAACCAGCTTGTATGCTGCCTCAGTTGCAGAAGTAACTCTAGGCAGCCTACACATTAGGATTAGAAACAACAAAATAATAACAATAGTTCCAATGAATAGGTCTCCAGATCCTCTGCCCACAACTCTTGTGTAGCTTTCTACATTTCCAGGGAGAGCCTTCTGCCTAGGCTGCCTGCATCCATTTTATTTCGGGGAAAAATCCTTCTCCACATGGATTTACTCATGAAGGGGAAAGTGGCACTCCACCTCTGCCTTTTCTCTTTAGTTTAGCCCAAATGGGGAGTCTGTCTTTTCAGAATGCGAGTGCCGATTCTGTAAAGAAAACAAAGTCTTTATTAAGGACATCAAAGTTAAGGAACTATCCAGAGTTGAAAGCTGGAGGAGAAAAGGGAATAAAAGAAAATAACAATGGATTCATTGTAGCTTATTTCAGTGGCTGCTCCTCTGGAATACGCCCCTAGAACACAGTCAAATGGAGAGTAATAAAATAAAATAAAACAAAGGCACACAAAGAAACCACAACTCAGATCAGATCATTTGCCATAAAACAAGATTAAGATTCTAATTCACATCTAACTTCCATTAGTTGCTAGATCACAGCTCCCTGGGAATTTGGGCTTTGCTTATCTGGCTGGTACAAATCTGGAAAGAGAGACCCATATTGAAACAAAAGCAAAATTGAATTTCCCTGCCCTCTTTTTAAAGCCCATCTCCTGACCAGTTGTTCAGAATTTGATTTTTCTGAGTTCTGGTGGTCTGTTTCTGTCCACTGTCTAGATTGATAGGCTTAGGTTTGATGGACAGATCAGATGTAGGTTTTCCATTAACTCTTTTGCATCTGAACCTCTAGGAATTGGACGTGTCTTGATATCTTGTTTGTCTTAACAGATTCAAAGAAGTGTTGTCTTTGTCCACCTGGCCATCATGGAGCTGAAGAATCTGGGTCAGCAAATTCTGGGCAACTACCTGGTGCATTTTCATCCCACACAAGACATGGACAAGAGACAAGATGTGACCTACCTGCTTACTTGGACAACCTGGCTATCCACCACTGCTTTTCAAGGTCTGTTGCCATTCATGGGACCAATGGCTTCTTGGGACTTGTGTCCTGCTATTCCTTTTCTGGATGTCAAACTCCCTGCTCTCCAAACTTTGCATTATCTCTTCTTCTTCAGCTGGGGATCAACTTTCCCTTCTCAATGTTGTAGCCTCTGAGGGATCCAGGGATTCTGGTATTGATTGCTCGAAAGGGTGGCCCCCAAATTTTCTAGCCAGCTTTTTCCTAATTGGAAGGGGGATTTAAATATGCAATTACTGTGCTAAGATCAGTGGAAGCTTTCTACATCTTTTAGCCTTTGTTTCATTAAAAATGCACAAAATTATGCTGTGGTAAATCACCGTTGAACTATTCAATTTTAGGAAATTGACCCTGGAAATTTCAGGGATATAAAAATAGGTGGAGAGAAGCAAGCTCCAGGTTGCCCACCCCTGATTAGTGTTAGAGACAATAATATCCCATCAATATAGATAGGGCTGAGTCAGTTGGATCAAAAGTCTGATTTGGTATAAGTAGCTTATCAATGATGAAACCCAATAATGCTAAATTTGTGCTGTTGATGTATCCTCTTGTGGATTTTCTGTGGTCTGCCCAGGTGGTGTTATGGATAAGTTGTGAGTCACTGTAGAATCAAGTTGTGCATTTGGAGACGGGGGTTTCAAATAAAACTAACCTGTCTAGTCTTTCCTCTCTTATAAAATTTCCCTTATCTAGCAAGAGATATCAAAGGGATATAAAGATTTTAAAAAAACAAGAGCTCGTTAAATCTTTAGGATTGTTGTTTTTCTGTTGTGGGAACCAAGAAAATGGGGGAAGATATGACAGAATCAGTGTGTATGTGTGGGCATACACACAGATGTGCACACCCATTTGGCTTGTAGGGTAGAACTGAACTCTTGGTTCTGGTTATAGTGGATAAGAGTCTGGGGTCATGGAAAGTGTCCATCTGTTGGTACAAATGGAAGCTTGAATTTTAATTAAATAATTTTGCACATGTGTTACAACGTGGGCCTGTTAATCAACTTCGTTATTTTAATTTCTGCCATCTACTACTGATAGATGGAACACTTAAATTTATGTGGCCATGTTTTAAGGTGGATTTCTTAGCTGTTTTAATTAAATGTAAACTTTAGAAGCAAGGGATGATGTTTAATAAAAGGTAGGCCAAAGGCCAAGGACTTTATCCAGCCTGATCAATTTTATTAGGGTGTGCAACGTGAAACTTCATTCTGTACTCGTTAGCTTTCCAAACGCCTAAATCATCATATTAATTTAAAATTGCATCAATATGGATTTCCCCCCAAAATGATGGCTTAGTCTCATGGGTTTCAATCCAGTTAAATTGTATGCAAAGTCTTACTGATTTATGTTCCTAAGAACCGTAGTCCTTTATGAAAATTATATTGCATTCCACACAGAAAGTTGGAGGTCAAAATGCTGCAGAAAAGATAATTGGTGAACCAATTGTGTCAGCTTAGACCTTCCTCTGCTTGTGTAGTTGAAAAGACTTGTGGTGGGGGGGGGTGGGGGGGGAGAGAAATGGGATCAAGTCAATTTCTTCTAAAGCCAAATCTTAGATCCCTTCTGGGCTTTCAAATATGAGAGGATTTGGGACATTTCCAAATTGCAAACTTATATATAGTTTGGTAATATGATAAATAATGGTTGTGCTCTCCAACAATACATGTTGACTATTCCATAATGTTCAGTTGTGGTCAAATTTGGCACTCCACCTACCATGCAAGATGATGCTGAAGGAATCTGGCCAAAATGTTTTCAGAATGTGTTATTTGGGCTCAGAGCCCAAAAATACTATCTCTTTTTGCATGAGAGTATGTATACCAAAGCATATACATAGCAGGAGAGAGCATTAGAGAGTGAAAATTAAACCTTAGCATAGAGAAGTCAATGACACAGGGTTTCAGTCTAAAAATTAAGTATGTGTTCCATACTTAATACAGCAAGTCCTGTAGGGTTCTTGCTTGGACTTTGTGGTGTTGCTAATTCAGGGGGAAAAACTTCCCAGGATTCATATAGACAATGATTGCAAGGGTCCCAAATAAGCAGTCTAGAAAGAAGGTTTGAGGTTTTGAATTTGAGGATTATTAAACAGGAAGGAACTACTTCTCCTTCTAAGAGAGGTGGAACAGCAAAACACATTTCAATGTGGTCCTTACCAACACTGGCACCATCTTGCCAAGTGCCTGCAATGAAGCCATAGGCTTTGCCGTGCATGATAATGCCTATGGCGATTATGTTCTTGTACCTAAAACAGACGGAATGTAGGCATCGTAATCGTTGTGAATTGTTACTCTTCACCCGGACCACAATTAATTGAGCACTTTGAGAGAAGAGACAAGCCTGTTGCCCTCACCTGCTCTCCCTCCCTCCATGTTTCTGTAGCACCCTCCACCTCCATGTTAGGGACTAAGCTTCTACAATGGGGTTGGTTTTGAGAAGTCTCACTGCACAGTTTAGAAACCTGACTTTCCAGGGTTGTAAATCATGCAGTCAATTGGTTGAAGTAGGAACTGCTTGCACTGGAGTGATTGAATTTGTCCATATATAGAAAGCTGAATGAATGACAGTGAGCATAAGCTGAATAAACTTACCTCTTCCTTTCACTCCCCATCCCCCAGCATTATTTTTGTCTTTAATTTTTATAGAGGAAAAAGGTGTACCTATTTTTCCCCCCCAATAGAAAGATTCTAAATTAATAGAAACATTCAGGAAGAAAAAGCTTCCTACAGAACTTTCTTTTTCCTTTCCTTTCCTTTCCTTTCCTTTCCTTTCCTTTCCTTTCCTTTCCTTTCCTTTCCTTTCCTTTTCTTTTCTTTTCTTTTCTTTTCTTTTCTTTTCTTTTCTTTTTTTCTTTTCTTTTCCAAGGGATCTTTTTGTAACATTGCATAGAATCACGGTACCTTAGCACATTTATTATGCTGTGTCCTTTTTTGGGCTGAGTGTGTGCAATGGGTGTGAAATCTTTAGAACAATTGTGTCAACTGTTAGGGTGCCGTGAGATTCTTTGCAATGTTTTAAAATGGCTTTTTTAAAAAAGAAAAACCTTGCAAGATTAAGAACATTTATGCTTGTTAACTATTTATAGCTGTTACATAATCATCTTAAAAGAATTAAACTGTAGTACAGCAGGATTCCAAAACTGTCGGCTGAGAATAGATGATGTCCATGATTTCAGCTGTCTTCCTGAACTTCAGCCTTTCTCCAACATAATGGATAACCTTAGTAGAAACATTGTGAGTGTGGTTCTCTGAAGTTGCAAGCTGGTGTTTGAACTTGCAGGATTCCTTAATGTATTTCTCAGGCCCAAACATGTGGTTTCTCCTCCTTGTAGTTTGGGAAATGTTGCCTGTGGGTATGCAACACAAAGGTAATTAAAAGTTTATTCATTTTATCATCTGACAGCTGATGAAGGACTGGCATGGCTGGCTGAACCCACACAGCATACTGTATTATATATAGACTTTGACATAGCCTTGTCAATTAAAATAGGAGTCACTGCTGTTTGTACTGAGGAATTTTTGGCAAATCCTATCAAATGGGCTGTGTTGACTAAAAGAACGGGTGTATTGTCTTTGATACATATATCTGATAAGCTAGACTTTCAGCCTTCTCTCTGAGTTGAGATCATGTCTCCGTTCAATAGGGCAACTTGAGAACTCTTCCTCATTTTGGCACACAATTTTCTGTTTCAGGTTTGAACTTCCAACAGAAAAATGCTCTGGGGTAGCGTCCCTATAGGAGATGCTTGCTTGTCAAGATCCTATCGTGCATCAACACCTTTCTGTTTTTGGAGCAAGATTCCCCTTTCCCTTGTTGACATTAACATGGTTAATAGAATTTTCCATGCTTACTACTGGCCCATCCTTCTGTGCTAAAGTGGAAGGCCCCAAGCTTCTTGACATCTCCACTTGCTAGGTACTTGGCTACCAGGACTAGGAAAGAACAAATCCTCTTGAAACCTCTGATTCCTGCAGCCAGAATAGGCTCCAAAGTAGAGATACACAGATAGAGGACCCATGTGGCTTCTTGAAAGCCCGGGTGCAGTCCTGAAGGCTCTCAAAAGTTGCCACTAAATTGTAATGTATCAGATGACAGAAGGCAAAAATTGAGTGTGAGTTCTCATACAGACAGTAAAAAACAAGATAAGAACAAATCTCAGTGTTGCAAAAACAAAGGAGAGTTGAAACAAACAAACCAGCTAGCCATCTATTATGTAAGCTGGGAAGCAGGGCAAGTGCAAGGAGGTTTGACCATTGAGTCTCTCTCTCTCTCTGGTTAGTTCTTGAATCAAAGCAGTTGCTGAAATTCCATGATATGACTTCTTACTTTCCTAAGAAATATTACTCATCTGAAGTTCTTGGACTTTTTGTGAAGATTTATTTATTTGTTTATTCAATCAATTTATATAGCCACCAATCTCGACAAAGATTCTGTGTGGCGAACAGAAAAACCAAATACATATACAGAAATTAAAATACATAGCAGCTGAGAGAAACAAACCACCATCTACATACCCAGGAGACAGGACCCTCACACACTTGGGGCCCCAGGCCTGAGCACAGCCAGGTCTTTAGGGCCTTACAAAAGGCCAGCAGGGTTGGGGCCAACCTAATCTATGGAGGGAGAACATTCCAAAGGGTGGGCACTAGGGCAGAAAAGGCACATCTTCTAGGACCCACCAGCCCACATTCCTTAGCTGACAGGACCCAAAGTATGCCCATCCTGCCGGACCAAATGGGACAGGTAGAAACAACTGGGAAGAGATGGTCCCTTAAGTAACCTGGCCCCAAGCCATGAAGGACTTTAAGGGTGACAAGCAGTAACTAATTGAAGTTTCCAAATCTTCTTCAAGGGCAACCCCATGTATAGCGCATTGTCGTAGTCCGTATGGGAGGTCACGAGGGTGTGAGTGACCATGAGAAGGGTCTCTCGGTCGAGGAACGGGTGCAACTGATGCACAATCCAAAGGTGTGCAAAGCCCTCCTAGCCACAACTGCCATCTGCTCTTCAAGCAGGAGCCACAAGTCCAGGAAGACCCCCAGATTACACACCGGGTCTGTCTGAGGCAGTGCCACCCCATCCAGAACCAAAGATGGAAGGTCCCCGGCAACAGGAGGTCCAGACACCCAAAGCCACTCAGTCTTGCTTGGGTTGAGCCATAGCCTGTTGTACCCCATCCAGACCCTCCAGGCACTGGGATAGGATGTCCATGGCATCACTGAGACGGCCTGCAGTGAGATACAAAGCTGAGTATCATCAGTTTTCTAACTAGTTCACCTGCCTGGGAGGTAAAGCCTGATGTTTATCTGTTAATCATGTCAACACACTTAATTTAACTTAAAATTAAAACTAAATCAAATTTTGTTTCTGTTCTGGCATCTAGTATGTCACTCAAGGGCTGGATTTACATAACATGCTACAACCTAAACCCAAGTTAAAAAAACACAATTGTTGCATTTGCATAACAAATGAACCATATTATGCCTTAATGTAATGACCTCATTCACAGAACATTCTGCAACAAGGTTAGGTTCCCACAACAGGCTAAATCATGAACTACCCAGCTCCATTTTGGCCTAGACTGAAATTTTGTCATAGAATGAATTCCCATCCAGGTTGGCTAACACTTGGCTGGAAGCTCTGGAAATTATAGCCCAACCTGTCTGAAAGATGGTCACATACGTTTTATGAAAAGGTTTACTGTCATGTTCTATTCTAGAAGGTGGGCAAAACATTGAGGTGTTGATTTTATGCCCAATTCTGGTTTTGTAATATTTTCAAATAATATTTTTCACTTGCATTTTTAAACTATGTATGTTATTATCGTAGCCTTTGGCCGAAGAGTGATATATCACACTGCAGTTTATTAGTATGGTATCACAACCAATCTTCCTGTCTGCCTGCTTTTGAGCCACTCCTGGAAATGGGGTGTCTAGCAGTGTTGTCCTCCCATACTTCTCCCTCCAGCATGTGTGCAAAGCTAAGGTTTACTTCCCACACATGTAGCCATCACTTGAGAGTTGGTCCATCAAGGAGATAACTATTACATGAATCAGCTGCCATTGACATTATATCACTGATGGAGTTTGCTCATTCCATCAAGCCAAACCCTTTCCCCTGCATCTATTCACAGGTAGAGACATGTAGCAATGAGATATGCATTTGTGAAGTAGCCGAGTGCTTGTAGTTTTGAGAAAGTACCCATGCCTGCCATGGCATCCAGAGATCTAGGAAAGGAGAAAGCAGAGTTTCAGGGGAGTTTCCTGAATGCTGGGACAACTTCCAGGGCAGCATACTTTCCCCATTCTTTAGGGCTTAACAGTCCAGAAGATGCTTTTTCTACTGTATGATTCCAGCACTTGCTATTTTTAGCATTGAAGTACAATATGCAGTCACATAAGCTCAGCATATTTGAAGTCATTCCAGCTTGCAGCCAGAAATGCTTGAACTCTGGGGCTCTGTTTCAGCTCAAGTATTTTGAGTGGGGGTTAGCTTTTGAATGACCCCCCACCCTTCTCCCTGCGGCATGTATAGTAATTTCTAATTCTGCTGGGTTCATGATTATTCTCTGCTTCAGGTTCCACCCCCATCAGGATGATGACCCTGAAACGGCCCAGTTCCAGCTGTTGTTGATGGTTTCATCACTTTCGCAAATAATGGCCATGGTGCCTGGTCTAGGAGAGGAGAGATTATCTTCCAGAACATCCCTTGTGGAAGGTTACCAATCAAAGGTATTGTCTCAGTCTTGGAGGAAGCCGAGCCTCTCTTGATATAACTAAGAGTGTGCAGTAGTCTGATTTTGAACCATTTTGAGCATGAAGCCTCTCAGTATACCCCCTTTCAAGTGTGAAATGGGCTGTTTGAAGAGCTACAGCCTTGATTCACGCTTAAAACATCAATTTCACAGTCAAAATGAGACATCTTGCAAAGACCTCTTCTCAGTACAGTTTGAAGTGGGACATCTTACACAAATAAGGTTGTGCTCAGAAGGTTGCAATTGTAAGTTATCTCTATTCCTCTCTATTTTCCCCCTGGAATGGGAGCTTTTAAAGGTGTGATTGATGCTTCAGAAGTTATGCCAAGCCCAGAAAAGGAGTAAGAAATGATATTATTATTGTTATTATTTTTGTGCCTTCTCAGTGTTGACTCCTGACAACTGCCTGGAGTAGGCAGATTTCTTGGCAAGATTTCAGAAGTGGTTTGCCCTTGCCTCCTTCTGAGGAGTGAGAGAGAGGGACTGGCCCAAGGTCACCCAGCCAGCTTTCATGCCTAAGGTGGGACTAGAACTCACAGTCTCCCGGTTTTTAGCCCAGTGCCTTAACCACTAGACCAAACTGGCTCTCTAAGAAATGATAAGCCCAATAAATTAACAGTGTTAGGCAAGGGGGGAAAAAAGGAAATGTAGCTAAAATTAGTTTACACCATGGTATTTCAGTTATTTGGTTGCATTTGAAGCTGCATTCAGGGCTCCCTTGGATGGGATTGCTCTGCAACCCAGCTCCTAGAATCCCATCATAGTGATGAAATAGCAGGCTTGGGTAAAGGAGCAGAAGCACAGAACTGCTGGTATGTCTTGAGCCCAGAAACACCGGGGTGTGTGTGTGTGCCCAAAATTGGTCTTTTATTTTTGTGAAGAGTGGGAAAGCAAAGGGGTCAGGACGGAGTCACTGAGTTTTTGGTTGGCTAGTATGCACTGTTTGGCTGACCAATCTCTCTGCAACCCTATTGGCCAAAAGTGGCATGTTTTGATTGACTGTTGGTTCTCGGCAAAACCTGTAGACCTTGTGGTCATTTCATCCAGATGTTGAAAATAGTTAGAACAAATCAACCTTTGTATTTTAAACTGGAAGAAGAAATGCTGTCTCTCTGGAAGCCTCCTTGATGCTGACAATGGCGCTAACTATGTGTGTGTATTTGGGAGGCATATTAGAATTATGGTATACTTTTTAAAAGTTCTATACTTTTTATTTTGCTCTTCTAGTTTTGCAGACAATGGGATTGGACTCAGTCTTACTAGGTAAGTAGACTTTCTAAAATAAGATGCACTTTGGGGAAACCGGGGTATTCTCTAAGACCAGGGGCAGGGCTCAGAAAGGAAGCTGCAATATCTATCCACTGATTTTCCTTCATTTTCACCCAAATCATCTCTGCCATTTTCTGATGGCATCCTCTAAAGGAGTCCCTCCTGTTGGTAAAGAGGAAGCATTGCAATGTCATAATTCTTATAGAAACCCTCTGGGTTGGCTGGACAAAAGGTTGGGTCAATGGCATTTTACTTTGGGTCAATGGCATTTTACTTTGGGTCAATGGCATTTTACTGGCGACAACAACACTGGGTAAAGAATTACTCCAGCTGTGAAGAGTCTTGAATCCTTTAATTCAAATGGTTTTAATTCCATCAACAAAGTAATTCCTCTTAGATTGCTTCTTTCTGTACAAAAAAATGTTTGAATAGGAAGACTGAAAATTATATCTGTTTAGGATTACAAATGCATTTATCTATAATCCTAAACTATGCACTCCCCCCTTTTTTTGCTTTTGTATAGCTTATTTTCTGGATGTTTCCTTTTTCTGGGGGGTTCTCATGGGTTGTCGTTCTTTTGTTTTTGTTTTCAATGTTCAGTGTTTTGTTGATTGCTGCAAGTCCATAAAAAGCTCTTGCCTGTTCTTAAGTAGCTCCATGTATTCCTACAAAGTGTAAATTCCATGCATGCTGGCATGAAAACATTTCCATTTGGAACAGACACATGATGCTATTAGCTAGCCAAATGGCCCTTGGCCCATTCTAGATTCATTTTTTAAAAAAAACACTATTTTAATTTTTTTAAAAAAAGATCGGACGCCGCAAAATAAAAACACCAACCTCCACTGTCATCCTTATTTGAGGAATGCCTCTATACCCATATGGGCCCCATAGAAAATAAATTTGGCAGGAGTTACAGCCCAGGGTGTTGGGTAAATGCCCGGAAAAAGAGGCCAAAGAAAGCTGGAGTGGTGGAGAGCATCTTGGGGGGGCATTTGATGAGGTGGCAAGGAGCATCTCTACCAGCTTGCCTTCTGATAGCCATTTTGTGTCCCCAACATGCCAGATATGTTCACTGACCCAAAAGGCTGCTTTAAATCCTTCCATAGCCCCTTCCTTCCTCTTCAGTAAAGTTGGAATGGCTCTGATACAAGGTAGATATGCTCTCATTGGCTCTGCACATTTAGGGCATTGCTGTCCATCTAATTATAGCATTGGAACTTTCCCCATAGATGAAAGCTGCAGCCTGGAAGTAACTAATTCTGTCTTTGTTGGCGAAGATCACAGCGTTGGATCTTGGGGAGGACAAAAAGCTCCTGGGGGAGAGGCGCCGATGGTGAATGTAGGACACCGCCCTGAAACAAGTAAGTTCATTCACAGTTTGTGGTTTATTTTGGTAGGTTACATACATACCCAGCATACTGTTCCCATTCAGGGTAAGCAGTGTTAGGTCAAGCACAGAAAAGGAGTAAGACATAGTAAGCCAAAGAAATGAACAGCATTAGATAAGAAGAAGAAAAGGAAACATAGCTAAAATTACTTTACACCAGCGCTCTTTGGTATACCTCTCCATTCTTTTCTATCCTTGCAAACTATCGTTGCTTTCACCATATACCGTACTTCCACCATATACTTTTTTACACATTGCCTTTTCTTCTTCAAACTTCTTACCTCTCTGTGTTTCAGGTTCTCATCAACTCCACCCAACTGCAACTTTCTCAGTCTTCCCTTTCTTCTTCATCCCTTTGGTCTTCCTTCAGATAGTATGTGTTTTGTGACTTGATCTTCTAGGTGACCAAACCATCTCAAAGCACTTCTGTGCACTCACTTTTGTGTTCAATCCATATTCATTCAGTGCCTATTTCCTTTTGACATTATTGCTTGTTGTTCTACCACACCTACTTCTTATACTCCATTCCTAGTGCATTGAACTTTTATGTTTCCCCTGACATACTTCTCATTTCTATGTAACAAAGGGGGCAGAATAACATTCTTATAGACAGCTGTTTCTGCTTCTTTTGACAAACACATATTTTTCACAAGAGACCACATGCTACCCATTATATTTCAGCATTTGTGTGTTTTAAAATTTATCTACCCATTTGTCCATCTGTAGTTAACATTACACCAAGGCATGGAAATGCATCAACTTCCTCTAGTTTTTCACCATTTCTGAATAACCTTACTCAAATTTCCCAAACCCTTTGTTGCATCATGAAATCTGTAACATTTGCTACAAATCATTCAGGTTCTCAGTTGTTAGCACAGCATCAGCTGCATATAAAGAATGCATGTTCCCACCCAACAAAACTCTACCATCAACAGAAACATTCCTTGAACTTTTACCCATAAATATATTAAACCATCAAGGAAGCATCACACACCATTGCCTAACTTCCTACACAATGTTGAACAGCTTGCTAAGCATTCCATTTATTCTCAACATGCTTTACTTCCATCTTATGCTACTCTTACCACATTCAGTAACTCAATCTTCAAGCCCATATTTGCACAAAAGATTCCATAATTCAAACCTATTCTCTTTTAACATACACTTTTTCTAAATTGACAAACATACAATGAACTTCCTTTCATTTTGGTAGGTTTGCATGTGAGAAATACCTTGTTATGGACCCAACATGTAAAAGCACTAAAACAGGAGCCAGGGTATAATAGGTGCTTGTCAATTCTGATGACCATTTTTGTGAAAGGCAGGTTGTGTTTTCCATTACCCATGTCATTTCTGTTATTTATTAAACCCATTATATTACTGACTGCTGATATAGTGGAGGAGTAGCCAAGAGAAAAAGAATAAAACACAAACTTGAAACTGGTGATATTAAAAATATCAATTAAAAGCAACAGTTAAAAGGATATGTGGGGTCCAAGAACTCCACTGTTCAACCCTGAGCTACATACTGTATATTCTCTTCTATTGAAAAGGATATGTTTTTAAGGAGTTTCTAAAAGCCACCTAGGAAGTCCTTTGATGTGGTATAGAGTCCATTCCAGAGAACGTGGACAACAGCAAAGAAGGCTTGATGCTGAGGTCCATGAGATGAACTTCTGGCAGTTGTCAGTAAATCTCTTGAGATGATCTCAAAGGTTGGGGTGGGGATTAGATAGAAAGAGGCATTCTTTTGAGGGACCTGGACATAATCTGCACAGGACTTTAAACGTCATCACCAACATTTGTATTTCACCTCAGAGCAATTGGCAGCCAGTGAAGTGCTTTCAGCCCACACATAAGGTTGTGTCTTGCCAGCAGATCAGGTTGAGAGAGAGTGGCTATTACATTCTTGCGTGGATACTCTGTGCCTATGCTGTTCAGGAGGTTATCTGACAGTTCCTTTTTGAAGAAAGGGAAGGGCTCATTTTATGATTCCTCTGTAGATCTTTATGTTAATTTCCTATTAAATTTGGGGGTCAAATTAGTTACTGAAAGTGGATAAATCATCCCCACTTATTGAGACTTGATCCACAGTTGGTATTAACTCATCCATCTTCATTGTTGAGAGCAGTGTTTCTCAACCTCAGCAACTTCAAGATGTGTGGACTTCAACTCCCAGAATTCCTCAGCCAGCCAGTCATTTCCCATGCTGGCTGGGGAATTTCTGGGAGTTGAAGTCCACACATTTTAAGGTTGCTGAGTTTGAGAAACACTGTTCAGAGGCTTTCCTAGGATTTGGCTGGCCAGAGTTAGCTCGAGCACTTCTTTTCTTTTTCCCATCAAGGCTCTTTAGAAATAAGCTTCCTTGGAGTAAAGATTTCAAACTCATTCTAAAAAAATGGGATGAAGTAAAAGTAAAAAAGGAATAAAGCAGATAGAGGACAATAGCCAATATCTAGGTGAATGAAAGGAGTGACGTTGATTTTTGTATTTGTGATAGGAATTGTTTTTGATTTATTTTAAGGTTGTTCGCTGCCCAGAGTGACTTGTTGAAATAAATAAATAAATAAATACATAAAGTGAGTAAGTATAGTATATTGTAAAAACCGCCAGAAAAAATAAAAAAAAAGGGTGGAAGAGCAGAGACCTACAGCTTCAGTGCCATTGTGGAAAAAACAAAACAAAACAAAAGCTTTGGATTCAGATGCCTCCTCCAACTGGAAACTGGGCGAGTGGGGCACCACTTAGAATAGAGAGGGCTACCACTTCTTTGGATTTGTGACCCCTTCAAGAAAAGTCTGATTTGGATCCATTATTGGCAGTTGGGTCACTTCTGGCAAGAACTGAGTTCAGTTTTGCTTCCACTGTAATATTGTCTCCAATTGCCATGCTTTAATTCTCTCTACCCCCACCCCTCCTCATTTAGTTAACTTTATTGTTTCAATTTATACACTGTCCTCCTATCTGTCTGGCATTCAAGGCAGTTAGCTGTAAAAATAAAATACGACATGATTAGAATACAGGATTTAAACAAACGTTTAATCATTATTAATCAGACTCTTAAGGGCCTGGCTAAAAAGGAAGGGCTGTCTGAAGGCAGAAAGAATTGAAACCAAATGCATTCCCAGGCTTAGGAATAGCATAGGAGAAGTCTCTGTCCCTAAGCCTCATAAACAGGTCTTTGAAATCCTGAGCTTCCTAAGAACATGCAAAGCAAGTCATGGGTCAAGAAGGGCATCTTCTCCTGCTAGTCCTGGCTCCCAGATTGATTTATTCGGAGATAGATACTGTAGGTACTCCCTTAGATAATCAGGCCTTCAGCCCTCTAAGGCTTTGAAGACTAAAACCATTGCCTTCTGTTACATTCAGAAAGAGATCAGCTACTAGCCCAGATCCTTCTCTCAGATTCAGTGTGGTCCCGGGTTGCAAAGAATTGGCAGAAAGAGATGTACTTTAAGTCAGCGGTCCCCAACCTTTTTGGCACCAGGGACCGGTTTCGTGGAAGACAATTTTTCCACGGACCGGGGGGAGGGATGGTTTCAGGATGAAACCATCGGAAGTGGTAAATAAAATAATGGGCGGGCCACGCACGGACTAAACTAAGTGTCGGATTCTGACCTCTCATAAGGAGCGCGCAACCTAGATCCCTTGCATGCGCAGTTTACAGTAGTGTTCACGCTCCTATGAGAATCTAATGCCGCCGCTGATCTGACAGGAGGCGGAGCTCAGGCAGTAATGCGAGCGATGGGGAGCGGCTGTAAATACAGATGAAGCTTCGCTGGCTCGCCCACCGCTCACCTCCTGCTGTGCGGCCCGGTTCCTAACAGGCCACGGACCGGGACCAGTCTGTGTCCCGGGGGTTGGGGACCCCTGCTTCAAGTCACTGTTGGGTACGCAATCAACCTGCACTGGTGAGCTCTGCTCTTTGGAATGTGGGTCATGTTTGCCCCCTGCCAACTGTAGCCCCTGTTGCAGCTTCTTTACTTTACCCCTGGGGTCCTGTGGCAAAACGTTGCTGTTCATTCTTGTCCTTCATTCTCCCAGGTTTGGGGCTAGCCACCCCAAAGGCTGTTCTACTTCTTTCCCTGCTGCACTTTTCCATTTGGTTTTCCAGCCATCTGTCAACAATTGAACTTGTTGGTCTCTTGACGCTTCTGGGGTCAATCTGCCTTTTGAAACCAATCTCCGGAGAGTGCCTTCTGTTTTCTAATTTTGGATTCACTTCATTGGCATCTACCTCCCAAATCTGCTCCTAGGAGTGATGGAAATTATCAAGGACCTACTAGCTGTTGTTATTGCCATTTCTGAGATGCTTTTAGTTCAGCTTTCTTCAGCCTGATGTTCTCCATGTGTGTTGGAGTACAATGTATTTCTGGAGGACACCAGGTTGGGAAAAGATGAGTGACCAGGTCCAGGACTTTTATTACCCACCTAATAAGAGAAAGGCATGTCGTGTGAAAGATGGATAAATTAAGGAAAGAGAACAGAAACGTTGAGGAACCTGGTGGGAATGGAATTTTATCTGGTTTGATAAAATAAGCAAAAAATTGGGGTAGAGGAAATCTGTTTTCAATAAACTAGACATTTTTATCAAATGGACAGAAATGATAAGTACAAATATACACTAGGTTGAAGGTAGCTGCAAGAATTAAGGTGGCATCTATCCAGAAATCCCTATGATAAAGATAGGAAAGTGCCAAAAGTGGAGAATTGATTCTTCAAACTATACATATAGATATTAACAGACAAAAACAGGGGAAGTATTGTAAAAGAAACCAGATTTATTACAGAGGGGAAAAAATACTGAGTAAGAAAAAGCAAAGCTGAACAGATGTGTGCTTGCTGAACAAAACTCAGAAGCAGAAGAAAAATGCAGGAATGCTCTTAGCTTGACAGCATAGCTGGATCATCTACTCAAAGCAAAAAAAGAGAGGAATTTTAGTGTGTCGAATACGTGATCAATCTGCCTGTACCAAAATCAGTACATGTTTGTTGATGTTGCAAAGCCACATCTGAAATATGCATGAAAATACATAGTTCATTCTGTTAACACACTGTCAGTACTAGAGAGGCCACCATCCTCTTCTGGAGTATTATAAATTCCCACGTGTGTTCAAGGAATTTGGGATAGGATAACAGGAATATGCGCAGTGAGCATACCTTGCAAGGCTCCTTGGCAGCCACAAGAGTAAGCTAGAAGAAGTGTTAACTGCAGGAATCTCATAACTTGATCCTGAATCTTGGTTGGTTTATGGCAGCTTTCCTCACTGGATGCTTTCCAGATTGGTTTTATTTGTTAGGTTTGTAGCCCAGGTTTCTCCGAGTATGAGCATGCATTGTATTCACTTCTCCAATATCATTTGCATAAAAACAGCTGTTTGAAGTAGGCTGGATTGAAAGATAGTATTGTCCCAAAGTCATCTGGTGGCTGAAGAGTGCCTTGAACCTGGGTCGGCCAATACCTAGTCCAGCACCTAACTCGACACTATTCGGGGAAGCCTTTTGCTTGGTCTGTATTTTTCAGAAAGCCAAGTTAAGTCATGCATCCCAGACCAAGATGTAGATTGAAATGTGGTTATCTTTTAGATTATGCAGTTTTCGCTACATTGAAAGGTAGATCATGATGTCAAAATCGGGCCATTTTGGGTAAGCTATAGACAAAAAAAAGCAAGAATAAGAAAAACATGGCATTCAAAATGTACATGCCATAGAATATAGCATGTGGGAATACAGATAAATTTTCATTTTCTTCCTCCAGCACATCTGGAAGGCCCTAAACTGAGGGAAACTGCAACAGAGTATGTTTCTCACATGCTGATGCAGGATAATTGTGTGAATTCCTGCTGCCCTTTATTGTACAGCTTAATCTAACTTACAGGGTGGTTGTGGAGAGGAATGCAATTATTATCACTTTCAAACCCTTGGAGGATTAGAATAGATAAAATTATAGTACTTCGTGTCTTTTCATTAAGATAGAGCAAATGCAGCTTGATTGTATAATCATAGCTTACTCAATCTGATTTTCAGGGTTTCCATAATACATGGAACCATTAACACTTGGACTGCATCCATACAGCCCTCTAGGTTAAAATATGGTTGGTTTATTTGCAATTCTGTACAAATATAGCCTCCCAGTTACTACTACTCTATCCATACCAAATATTAGTCTCTTCTGTTTTGCAACCTTCTGTAGGACTTTTCCAATCAATGGCCTCCAGATTTATGATGGTCCTGTCGTGAATGTTCAGAAAATTCAACCCCACTGCTAACAGGCACTTGAGTGCCTTCAGCTTTTTCTTGAGGAACGCTTGGCTGATCTGTATGTGTGGTAGGTCTGAATGGAGAAAAGTATAAGCAAGATCAGTTGAAATATACTTTGGCTGGTTTTTATTTGTGTGTAGGGAAGTGGACTAGAAGACCTTTGGAGTTTAATTCTTGTGTGGGTGGTATGGCTGTGAAAACTGGCTATGCATAGTTCAAAAATTATTAGGGAGAAATGCTTCAGACCTCATGTAAGTATAGCATCTCTCTGCTCCTCCATAAAACAGCTGATTCCCCCCCCCCAGGATATGGCTGCTTTAAGAGTCCTCCTGAGAGAGAAAAAGATGCAGCTGCTTTAAGAATCAGCTCCTTAATAGGAGAGAGAGAGAGTGTTCACAGACTGAAGCACTAGCATCATTTTCAAAGCATGCTCAGCCTTTTGGAACCTGTTTTGAACACTTGCTTGCAAATGTTGCAAAGAAGATGCACTTGTTTGCTGATAGGTCACCAAAATTTCACATGGAGAGATATTTATCATCTAGGGCAGAAGGAGCACAATGTTGTTGCTGCAAGTCTAAAACCTCTGGGAGTTGAGGATAATTGTAAGTTCACTCTTGGTTCTACCCTGGAGATCTAGAGCTGTGTTTTGCCCAGACCTGCTTGGCTCCAGGAAGACTGCTTCATCTTGTGCCTATGAATTTTGCCTTGGGCTCATAATAACAACAGTGCTGAACTGCTACATATTCAATAGCTTTTTAATGTTCCTAGAAGAATTTTGAGATATAATTAACTAAATAGCAAGAGAAGAATAGATCATGACTAATCCTTGATTTATTTATCCACAAGAAGGTAGATAGTAAGACTGTATAAACATCTCATTTGAAGGAAGTTCTAGTAAATCAGCCTTTCCAATTGAACAGGATGCCAACTGAACTGAAAGAGATTCAGACCTGGGTAAACAGTCTGACAGAGTAATATGCAGGAACCCTTTTTAAAAATCAATTTTAAAAGACCAGGTTGAGTCAACAATTTGAATTGATTGAATTATTGAATTGCCAGTCAGGATGACTTTCACACCCCCTTGTGGATAGGTTATCATGGGCAAATTGCAAAAGGAGATCTCGAAAGAATTACTCTGGTGGCAGTGTGAACTAACAACAGTAATACAGAGAAACACTTGTTCATATTTCATCCTTTCTCAACTTTAAACATTTTGTATGATAGTTGTGAGGCTAAAATGGGATAACCCCATTGTATCTTTGAAGATGCTTCAGAAGGTTTGAGCTGCCATTATCCTACTTCAGGGACAAACAACCTGATACTCTCCAGGTGTAATCCTGGAGATCAATCAGTCCCATCCACCTAGAGCAGTGTTTCTCGACTGGCAATTTTAAGATGTATGGACTTCAACTCCCAGAATTCTCCAGCCAGCTACCTTGAATTCTGGGAGTTGAAGTCCAGCCATCTTAAAGTTGCCAAGGTTGAGAAACACTGCTCTAGAGGTACATATTCCTACCTTAAGCCAGTGTTGTTGCAGAAGACAAATCTAATACTACAAATGAAGTTTGCCCTGATTGTTGTATTTAGCAGAATCGCTACATTCAATAGGTAGGGAATGGGCAGACATTCAACTGATACATCCATTTTAGCAAGGAGGCATGATAGAAAAACATTACTTGTAGAGTTCCTGCATGTCATGCAGCTCTTAAGAAAGTCATGTTGCCTTTAAGAGCTTAGTTTAGAGCTGGGGGAGTATAGCCAGGTGATGATTGATAGTTCAGTGATGGGACATCCAGACTGCCTTATTGTCCAAGGTGGAGTAGAATGTAAGTGCCAAGAAATATGCACAAGTAACTCTGGGGCTGCTGTTGGTTGTGCAGAGATGTGGCATGCTTTGGCCTACAGAGATTGAGCAGGCAGCTTCTGTGTGAGTGTGTGATGTTATCTTTGGTTTAAGGTGTTCCTAACTGGTGCTACAAGGGGCGTGGTGGCTCAGCGGGTAAGATGCCAGGCTTGTTGATCGGAAGATCGCAAGTTTGGCGGTTCGAATCCCTAGCCCCGCGTGATGGAGTGAGCTCCCGGACTAGCCCCAGCTCTTGCCAACCTAGCAATTTGAAAGCATGCAAATGCAAGTAGATGAATAGGTATCACTTCGGTGGGTACGTAACAGCATTCCGCGTGCGTCATGCCGGCCACATGACCGTGGAAGCGTCTTCGGACAACGCTGGCTCTTCGGCTAACAAACGGAGATGAGCACCGGCCCCTAGAGTCAGACACGATTGCAAAAATGTGCGGGGGGAACCTTTACCTTTAACTGGTGCTACATGTATGCCTCTAGGTGCTCTGATTTACATTTTGCCCTTCAAATCCACAACTCTGTGTAGCTCTAGTATTGAGACCAACGCTTTGGAGCCCACTACTTATTTTTGAAGCAGCCTTGGTCATCATTGTCAAAGACAAAGCATAACTATGTGGTGTTATCGCCATCTTTAGTTACTGGCAAGCCATGGAAGTTTTTACTGTGATGTTTTGTGTATGAGACTTTAGCAGGTTTTGCTTATTCATGTGAGTGATACAATAATGAATTCTGGAAATTTGTTTTTAACTTTTAAGAATCTTAGGATATTACAGCTCATCCTTGTCTGAATCTTGCACGTATCCAAAGGTTGACTTAAGAATCAGGGTGATGACCATCATTTTCTTCCTGTCTGATGATCTCTTTTCTGCAAAGCTCTACTAGTTAGCCTTAGAAATGTATGGGGAGTAACATGCAACCAAAATCAGGGTGTGGACAATTGTTATGTTTCAAATCCTCAGATACATGATTAACGTTCCCCAGGATTTTCTCATTAGATGTGAGAATTCCTAACTGTATTAAGGGAATTTAAAATATGAATTTGAGTTTCATGTTCAGATAGCATCTGCTTAATATCCTTCACTTCCTTAAATAATTTACATGCCAGTAAATTATTGGACTCAGCCTGTCATAAAAATTATTGTAGTCCCTAAACATAAAATTTAGCTATAAAGAAAAGTTAAGGTCATCCAGCAGTCTAATTTTATCCCAAGGCATCTTTCTCAAGAAAGTAGTTTCAGATCTAATCTTCCTGCCTCCCTGAATCCATTTGATTGGAAGCCAGGGCTGTTTTCTACACTCTCAAGCGGGAGTGTGTGTCCAAGAGAGAACAAACAAGATCTCTTACCTGTGGATCTGATTCTGAATGTTTTCAAACAGAGGGCTTAGCTCTATTAATCAAGCTTGAGCTTTTACATCTTTTCTCATGTTTTTTTTTCCTGGATAGAGAAACAAGCAGGTTAGAAATGGAAGATAACAATGCATCTTTATGATGCCAAAGCATCATATTAAATCATATTTTGGTTGCCTGGCTTTGTCCTTGGTTCATTAAATGAATCCAGCACTTGCAGTTTGTAAAGCATGGTGTATGGCTAAGCAGGATGTGAGAGCCCAGGCAGTTGTGACAAGTTCAATAAATCATGACTAGGCTAACCATGGTACACGAGTCTGATTAGTGCTGTTTTGATCTTCTCCATGAATATGTGAGAGGAGAAATGCTTAAGTCTAGTGCTTCCCCCAGGCCTTTTTCTATTTGCTCATGTAACAAAGGAACGATAAGGTTCACACAGTGTATAATTAATAACATATGAAAAAGTAGTTCGATTACTTGTGATTTACCCTTTTGTGTGAACCTAGGCTTGTGGCTTGAAAGCTGTGGTTCAGTGTGTTTGCGTCAAGGTTTGTTCACATCAGAGTTCTCACAAAGTCAGTGAAAAACAACACAAATCTGAGGGTTGCAAAGAGAAGCTGAGCCCCAAAGAAGAAGCTGAGCCATCCATCAGGCTGGGAGGGAAGGAAAACACTGGTTCACTAAATAGGCCTTGTCTTTGAACCATGGCAATGACTGAAATTCTTTGGGTATCGCTTCCTGCTTCCTTCAATAAATCTTACTTGTTTGTAATTTTTATTTATTTATTTATTTATTTATTTATTATTCATATTTATACCCCGCCTATCCCCTCCCTATCGGAGGACTCTAGGCGGCTTACAACATTACAAATTCATATATTAACAATTCATATATTTAACAATGTTACTACCGCGCGCTTAGGAAAGTGGTAAGGGAACCGACTCTTGAAGTATTGGACTATATGTCCCAGAATACCTTGCTTCAGAGTCGGCTGCTGACGTCCTGGATGTTGCTGTTCGGGATCCGTCGTCTCCGTTCTCTGTTTCAGCTGCCATTCACGAGGTCTTCGCTCCGGAGGCGACCCCCGACAGGACGCCAGCAAATTGTCCCACATAAGGTGGTACCCATTTATCTACTTGCAATTAGCTTTCGAACTGCTGGGTTGGCAGAAGCTGGGGCAAGTGACGAGAGCTCACTTCGCCACGCAGAGGTTCGAACTGCCGACCTACTGATCGGCAGTCTCACGGCATCAGCGGTTTAACCCGCTGAGCTACCGCGCCCCTATTTTTAGGTTTGTGTGTGGTTGCTTCAGGTTGTGTTCATTCCTGCCTGTCAGGGGAAATCTTACAATTCAATAAGCCAAGATTAAGCAAACCATGAGTTATTTTGTAGTCTGGATAGAACTCCCACTGTACTATGCTTCCCAGTTTTCTTCTCTTTGGATGTGCTGGCTGGGGCTATTGTGAGCTGCTTGTTCATCAGTGATAAAGGATCTTGCCAGACCTGATTAGGAAAAATCTTTCTAGGATTTGGGGAGTAGCAGTGCTAGACAGTGGGCCCAGTGGTCTGACCTGGTCTACGACCTATTTCTGGCCCACACGTGCCAATCCTGAAATTAAAGTGAAATTTCTGGAAAGAGGGAAAGGCGGTTAGATCCCAAATCGTCTTGCCTGGAACCCTGCGTTCATGAGTTGAAACAAGCAAATAGATGCAAATTTGTACAATTGGCCGAATTTGTTTGGGCCTGCAAATCAGTATTGTATTTTTTGTGCCAAGTCATGAGAAAGGACTGTTTTATTCATATTCTGCTGACGGGCAGGGTGTTCTGTATCATTTAATTCCAGCTTGATACAAGGTTTTAAAATCACTTTGATTTCAGGGAGACAGGAAACTTGGGCACTTGTGATGTTGATTAACCTTCCTTTATTTGCTTATTTTATGTGTTCTGTGGCTTGCTTTTCTGACTCGCTTAATTGCTTTGGGAGCTTATTTTGTTTGGTGCCTTCTGATGAAAAGGAGCAGCAACAAAATAAGCAGAGAACAAGGTTTTGTTCCCTTCTTTTCTATTAAGCCATACCTCCAGGCAGGAGATAAAAATATGCATATAAAATAAATATTTTAGTTAAAAACTTTTACCATATTTTTTTACTTTTTTTTTTTAGTAAGGTATCTTAAATAACCTGCCACATCATGTTTCAGACTCATGATATGACTGAGCGGTGCATAGGGAACTCAAAAGCCTTGTGAAATCTGTACAAACCATCAATAAGAACATGGAAAACTCCTTTGCCATAATCTAAATGACTGGTCTGTTTCCCTTCATGTTTTCTCCCCTGGAATAGTCAAGTTTTTTTGGGGGGGGGGATTGTGGGAGAACATGTTGTGGTTGCCATGGTGGAGGTAGCCAGTCACAAAGCATCCATTTACTGGAGGACAAACTGGAGAGCTTTTCCCCCATTGTTTTTTCAGTCTGTTTCCCTGGATGTTCTCTCCCACTCAGTTTAATTTTGGCCATTTTTTCTGGGTAGGTGGGCACACCTGTTGGGGGCCACTACATTTAGTGAAGTTGATGAAATCACTGTATGTAAATCAGGAAGCCACTGTGCGAACTCAATATGGTGACACTGATTGGTTCAAGATCGAGAAAGGTGTGCGACAAGGTTGCATTCTGTCACCTTTCTTATTCAACTTGTACACCGAAGTGATCATCAGGAAATGAGCTAGACGAATCAGAAATTGGGGTAAAAATTGGCGGAAGAAACATCAATAACCTTAGATATGTGGATGATACAACCCTCATCTCAGAAACCCAGGAAGGCCTAAAGCACCTAATCATGAGACTCAAAGAAGAAAGTGAGAAGTTTGGCCTCTTTCTGAATATCAAAAAGACCAAACTCATGACAACTGCAAAGAATGGAAACATCAAAATAGTAATTGATGGAGATGAGGTGTAATGCGTAGAAGAATTCACCTTTTTAGGATCAGTGGTCAATCAAAATGGCGAATGTAGCCAAGAAATTAAACGCCGAATCATGCTGGGTCGTACAGCAATGATGAGTATGAATCAAATTTGGAAAAGCAAGGATGTCAGCTTGACGACCAAGTGTAGACTAGTCCGCACTATCGTGTTCCCTATAACTACTTATGGCTGTGAAAGTTGGATGATGAAAAAGTTGGATAGAAGGAAAATTGATTCTTTTGAACTATGGTGTTGGAGGAGGCTCTTGCGAATCCCTTGGACTGCAAAGATAACGAAGCGCATAAAAGTGGACATGTCACTAGAAGGAAAAATAACAAAACTTAGACTTAGTTACTTCGGTCATGTCATGAGATCAACATCGTTGGAGAAAGACGTTATGCTTGGAACGGTCAGTGGCAAAAGACGACAACACGAAAGAACACGCTGGTTGGATGGAATCAAAGCAGACACAGGCCAAAATTTGAAGCAATTG
The DNA here is from genome assembly GCA_023362775.1 of Charina bottae. NCBI lineage: Eukaryota > Metazoa > Chordata > Lepidosauria > Squamata > Charinaidae > Charina > Charina bottae. The sequence goes on from JALMGJ010000010.1 coordinate 12,728,198, forward strand.
AACGAAGCTGTACAAGACCGGAAATCATGGAGAGAGCTGGCTTATGGAATTGCCAAGGGTCGGATACGACTGAATGGATAATTCGATTAGATTCGGGCACACCTCTGAGCAGAGCCATGGACTGCAGCTAGCCCCCATGTTTTTTCTAAGAAGGCCTCCGGGGCCTGTGTATAAGCCAGAGGCATTCTTGGAAATGCTGCTGCTAGATGCTGTTGTTTGGGGTTACAGCAGGTACCTTCTCTTTTTTAATTTTCAAAGACTTTACCAAAATTTATGTTGGGCAAGATAAAGAAATCTGGTGGAAACCACATCATCACTGGGCAACAAATTATCTTGACTGGATGGCCCGCCAGATCCATGATGGTATGGGTGTCTACTCTTGTCTAAATGCTCTAACAGAACTGTTTCAGGTAGTGGATTTTCTCAACCTTACAAGGAGATGTCAGGGACTGAAATCAGATCTTCTGCATACCAAACAAGTGTTCTCTACTGACGTATAGGCCTGTATTTGATGTGGTTCATTTATCACACTAAGTCATAATGCGGTGGTTGGGGTTTGGGCTTAGCATGTTGTGTGAACACAGGCAATTGTGGCTTGTTCAGTTAATCATGGCTTGTTTGGATGTGTGAACCCAAACATGGTGCAGGTAGAGGGAATGACATCTAGCTCCTCACTGCACTGAATTCAAGATGATGAACAACCAGAGCTATGTCTTTGTTTTCTTTTCCTTTGACTTTGCTTATATTCCCTTTTTATTATGGTGGCGGGTGTGGTGAAACCTTTTTTCCATCTGAGAAACTTTCCTTGGCTATGTGTAAGGAAGAGCAAACAGTGACCTTCTCTGGGATCTCTCATTTTCTTATTACCATTTTCCCCATCAACAAACACTAAAAATGGGCAATGGATTTCTTTTAGAAGTTGCCTGGTCAAGGGGAAAACCTAAAAATCTGGCACAGTTACCAGAAAGGCATTTCCTCTCAAACAGAGCAAACATTTGTAGCCATCAATGTTGTGTCACTTTATGCCCTAAAAGGAACATCCAGTGTATTTGGTTCTTTTAACACAAGCTGGTGGTTTATGCTTTCTCAAAGTTTTAGCTTGGAGAAGGCATAAAGGGACTTGGCCAATCATGGGGGACCATGAAAACTTTAGTTCACTTTGATCTTGGAAATTCCATGACCAAGTCTGTTTTTCTTTCCCTTCTAGAAAATAGGGCACTATGTCCATCATCCATTTTAAGAGACAACCTTGGTGTCCTGAGCCTTGCATATGCTTATGAAACTGGGTTCGCTCCTTGGAACCGCCCTCCCCTTCCAAAATGGCTTCTGCTTAGTTTGACATGTGGACACAGCTGTTAGTTAAGATGGTTGCTCAGTGATTTGCACTTCCCATACCAATGCTTGTCTCTTGTGGCTCACATTATGGATAGGAGAGACCTGCTGGAACGGACTGCAAATGCCTGAAGCCCATTGCTAGCAAAGGGCATTTACACGATGCACCTGCAGACGCTGAGCTTGGAGGCCTCATCCTGTGCTCATCTTCTGAATATCATCCTGAAGTGATGCTGGAGCAAACTGACACCAGTCACTGGGACGGCAGAGCAGCAGCAGAGGTCATCTTGTATCTCAGAGCTTTCCAAACTCTGTGTCGGGACACATTAGTGTGTCGGCTGCAGTGTTTGGGTGTGTCGCTGCGGCTGCTGCTGCCTCCGAGCCCTGCCAGGATTCCGCCCAGGTCCTAGTGCCTGCCTTGTGCCTTGCTGCCTCCAAACCTGCTATGATTCCGCACAGATCCTAGTGCCTGCCTTGTGCCGTTGCTGCCTCCAAACCTGCTGTGATTCCACGCAGGTCCTAGTGCCTGCCTTGTGCCCTGCTGTAAGAGTGTGTCGCGAAATGATGCATGTCTAAAAACTGTGTCACCAACATGAAAAATTTGGAAAGCTCTGTTGTATCTAATCAACTTCAGTAGGTCCCATAAGATGGGAAGCATAAGGCAAGTTGGTGCTCTGGTGTTGAGTGGTATTTTTGTTGGCTACCTATTGCTATTCTAGATTCCTACTGTTTTGTTAAACTTCTGAGAAAGTTGGCCTGTTTAAAGCAACCTTTTAAGAATGACATTGACAAAAGATGAAGAGGGAAAGTTCCCTCTGTTTTTAACTTTTGCTGCCATCTCTCTGATGTGCAAAGTTGTTTCTCCTTCCAGTAAGTTTATTTTGGAAACCAATTCAAGTTACTGTTGGCATTCTCTGAGGCTTCCCTGGCACGGTTGTCCTTGCTAGTTTATGTGAGTTGCTGCATTCATAATTGATTTCCCATTTCGTTCTCTCCCTCTGTAAAGGGCAACCGTGGTTGGCATGGATGCCTGTGCGAAATTGTGCTTCCCACCCACCCGCTCCTTGTAGCCTAAACCTGCAACTGCTGTTTAATTTTTAAGTTATACAAAGCGTTAGAGAAACAAAAACAAAACATACATATACACACACCAGCAGGATTTTTCTTGCTGAAAGAATTCTCAAGTGTCATACAGTAGTTTGAGATTTTATTCCATCAGGGATTCCACATTTTGTTACACTGAGGGTTGCGAATATGTACTTACTTTCTCTCTCATACACACACATACGTATCACATTTCCTTGCATTTTTTCCATGTTGCCTAGATTGTATCTCTGTTCCTTCTGAAATAGCCGGCCTCTACTTCTTGTGTGCAAAACTCCTTAGCCTTGAATGTATTTTCAATTATGAGCCATTTGGAGCAGCCGCTGACCTTGCTTGGCAGATGGTGGCTAGACTGTTTTAGAAGTGAGATGCAGGGAATTCAAGACAATGCCCTTGCATTCTGGCCTGTGTTTTTCTCTCCTTCCACCTCCCTTCAGGTCTGAGTCATTTTATGAGGAATGCCTAAGCTCTTTTACAAAGCAAGAAGAGTCCCAGTCTTGTTTATTCTTAGGCTGATATAAATGGCAAGCCAGCACTAAAGTCATGAGCGAAGATTAGAAATGGCTGTGGAGGAGAAGATGGTAAATCAGTTGCTTTATGGGCAGAAGGCTGATGGTGGCTCTTCGCAATAAAAGAAAAGGTCACATAGTGGGTGAAGTTTCTAGCTGAAATTCTGGACAGCTGCTGCAGGCCAGAGTAGACTAGTCTTTCTCAGTCTTTTTACCATGGAAGAACCCTTGAAATTATTTTCAGGTCTCAGGGAACCCCTGCATTAAAATTATTATGTGTACAGCTAGCCAAAAATTACATATAATACGGCCCTTTATTTGAATAAAACAGTTTAGTTGAGATCTGCATATGTGAGCCTGATTGGGGTAAACTGTAGGGGTGATTCAGAAATATGATTTGTATTTTTATTCCTTTTCTTATCTAATTTGTTTCTTTTATTCTATTTTTACACACAGTCTTATTGATGTTTTATGTTTTATATCCTGTACCCTGATATGGCCTAATGGCTAATCAATAATTATGCATGTATGTATGTGTGTCTATATCTATATATCTATATCTATAAGGTTTTCCCCTGCACAGTTGTGTCTGACTCTAGGGGGCAGTGCTCATCTCCATTTCTTAGCCAAAGAGACAGCGCTGTCCAAAGACGCTTCCGCGGTCATGTGGCCAGCATGACGCGCGCGGAACACTGTTACCATTCCACGGAAGTGGTACCTATTTATCTACTTGCATTTGCATGCTTTCGAATTGCTAGGTTGGCAAGAACTGGGGCAAGTGCGGGAGCTCACTCCATCATGCGGCGCTCAGGTCTTGAACCACCGACCTTCTGATCGACAAGCCTGGCATCTTAACCACTGAGCCATCGTGCCCCTGTCTCTGTCTCTATCCTAGCATTACATGGTGGGCAAACTTTAAAGTTTTTTTCCGATCACAGTCTTTCTTGGAACCCTAGAATTTCATGGAACCCCAGTTGAGAAAAGCTGGAGTAGACAGTGCTGAGCTACATGGAGTTGATTTATGGCAACTTCCCAGTGTGAAATTAGGAATTCTCAGTGTGGTTTCTAAGAGTCGGGCATTGTGGTTCTCCAGAGGGGAAGTCCAACTTCTAGCAGCCCCTGTGAGCCTTACCAGGAGGTAAGAATGCTTGAGCAGTATCTGGTGTGTTGAAAGACTTACTTTGCAAGTCAGCAGTTCAGTTTGTTTGCAAGAAAGACTGACAAAATAGACTTGCAAATAACTTAGAAACTTCCACCTAGGTGAGTTTTAGAGACAGGGCAGTGAAAGGTAACCCTTAACTACATAATTTCCCCAAGGACGGTAACAAACACAGTTATCAGCTAAGGTCTTTGGCTAAAATATTCAGGGCATTTGCAGAATCTGACTAAAAGTTGAGACTTTTCTGAATGCTGATGGTGCAAAGCTTGATGAAGCTAGGCTAGATATTACTTTAAGTCTTGCAGAAGGCATAAGTTAAAGCAATCTCTTTAAGAATAATTGGGAAAGCTGGATGTGGGGAAGAGTAGAGATGAAAGGTTATTTCATTTCTTCAGCACTTGCCTTGTGTCACTTGCCTTTTTGGTTCTATCACATTTCTGCTTGAGTTTCAGAGTCAGAGCAATTAATTGCCATTTGCTTTCATAGGCATTTTTATGCAATTTCCTCCAAACTTCTGATATGGCCTAAGGGCTAATCATACACTTTGATTGATTGATTGATCTCCAAACTGTTTTTTCTTTTTCTTTAAGCAAGCACTTCTAATTGATGCTTCTTTCCTGATTGGGTTTTTTCCCCCTGCTGTGGAGACTCATTTGAATTAGGAATTAGGGATCAAATTAATTATTCTCCTAAACATAGCAGCAGGGGGAGAATAGTATAAGACAACTTTGCATGATATTAGCTTTCTGGAATCAGTTGTGCCATGATAATTCTAATTATTAGTTGGCATTGATTTGGGGCATAAGTCCCTTGTTAGACAGTTGTTGGGTTTTTTTTTTGCAGGTAGAAATATGAAATGAGGAAATGATCCAAGATAACAGCAAGGCTAGATAAGTCCAGGTAGTCTGGAGGTCTTCCATTTTATTGAGTTCAGTTAGGGGGGCATGGAGATTTTAGAGAGATGGCTAATGTTTAACCCACTACACTGTTTTTGATAGAGGGAAGTATGTGCAAAATGCCTATTGTGCAAAACCAGGAACTTTGATTGGCATGTTTAATAGCTACCGCCTGGTCTTGCTAAACTCAGCTTGATAGCATGGTTAAGTTATTTTTACCCCAGTGGACCAAGATAGTGGAGGAGAATGATGTTTCAGAGAGAGCAGCCATAGTGTATCTGGAATAAATATTTTATATTGGCTAAGAAAAGTTCATGGGGGAAATAAAGAATTTTAATGGGGGGGTTAGACTATTCATGGGGTCATCTGTAATGCTGACACTCAAGCCTTTTGTGTGATTAATTCCTCTGCTGTCTTGGCGCCAAAAAAAATCCACCGATGTATTGGAAGGTCAGAACATGTTAGAAGGGATGGGATTTTCACTGGGGTAGATTTATTAGCTGATATCAACTAGTGACCAGAATACCGTGGCTGGGTTGACATATCCTGCTAAGCCATAAAGTGATTTATTTAATTTTGGCTTAGCATGGCGTGTGAATTCCACCACTGTACTTTGCAAACCCAGGCAGTTGTTGAGGATGGGTAGAAATACTGTTCCTGGGGGTGGAGGTGAGGAGATAGTTGGGCCAAGAATGTGATGCATCAATAGGAATTTTAATTGCCCCCATGGAACTCATAAAAATAATTTGGGACCTGCTCTTGCCTAGCATTAAGGTAGAGTAAAGGCTTTTCCAGGTCCATAAACCTATAATAATTGCAAAATGGATTTTCTGTTTGCTGTCAATGTTCTACCACCATAACGTCATCCTCTTGTCCCATCTTTGCACTCATTATTTGCATAAGGGCTAAAATTTCATGCAAGACTGTATCAAATTGCTGATAATTTGATGGAGTGCCTCTTTGCAAACATTTTCAGTAGGTGCTATCTTGTGGAGAGGAGCAGAAAAGGAGAGTTTTTGGGAAAAGATAGCCATAGCTGGTGAAGGGTGAAAAAAATGGACATGCCATTAACCCAAGGGGAACACTCAGAACAGCAAGTATGCATAGCCAAGGTCTTTTGTCTTTGCCAGCTTTGGGGACAGCAAAAGTGGGTCACAACCTCCAACTCTGTGGCCCGATTCAATGAATGGGTTAAATTGGCCTGAACTTTGGAGCAGGATGAAGTGCTTTGGGACTGTAAGGTCAAGAGAGCTGAAATTGTGGGTAGTTTGAAGAGCAACATTAATTTGGTGCAGACTTTTGATATTCCTACTAACATCTTTGGTGCTGGCATGGTTGACTTAAAGGAGATTTTCCCTGTTTGATCTCCTCCAGATGTTTCAGACCCCAGATTCCATAGTTTTCAAGGCTGGGAATTATGAGAGTTGGTCCCATAATTGGAGGTGCCTCTTTTAGGGAAGCTGGACAAAAGCTTCAGGAGAAGGCATTTTTACTTTTCTTTTGTCTTTATTTGGCATGGTTCTAATCTAAGGTACAAGTGAACCTAAATTTACCTACCCAAGGATTTTTTATTTGGTGACCTACAAATCCCTCTTTTTATCTTTATGGGTCTCTTTTTATCTTTATGTTCCTGAGAAGTAGATCAGACAGAGAAAGAGAGACACCCACCCACCAAGTCACTTATTTGGTTCACATATCACTCTAATGCAAAGTGTATACATGTGTGCTCAGTTTCAGCTAAATATGTTGTGTGATCTCCACCATTTTGGTTTCCAAGCCTTAATGGGCCCAACCATATTATTTATTGTATTTAGCAAGAACCCAAACCATACCTTGGTGCAACATCTAACCCAGTTTTTTGGATTTGTAAGCCATAGCTGATGTCAAAGCATGGTATCAATCCAGTTCTAATATTTTCTAATCCTGGGTTGTTACAATAAATCTTAGCTTTGATCTAAAGACAATCTGAGGTTATTTAAACTAGGGAGTGGTTGCTTCCAGTCTGCTGCTCATGGCAGCACCAGATGAGAAGAGGATCAAGATTCACTGGGCCTCAATCCCATATTAGTAAACCATGGCTTAGTGTTGCTTCTATATTTGGCCAGTGCAGACTTAATCATGTGCCCATCTCTCCTCCTCTTTTTCTTCTCCAGTAAGTGAATGTTTGCTGTAAACTTTACTGCAGTGCATAATGCTGGAGACCTTGGCTTTGATCCCCATGAATTGGAGGGAGAATAGCCTTACAAATCGACTTTGTGCCTTGCAAAATGAAGATTTACAAAGGTGAAGATTCCTTTCTCATTCAAGGTGAAAGATTTGTAATCAGAGAACTGATCTGTTTGTCTGCTACTGTTGATTCTTATCTTAAACTCTCCTAGACCTTCCTGTAGTGGAATTGGCAGTGAAGGCTACCCTGATAAATCTGCAAACCTCATACTGTCTTGAGCCAACAATAGCAAAAGTTGCCAGAGATCCTTGGGAGAAGCTTCTCTTCAATGCTTTGTTGCAAGTCAGTTAAGATTAAAACTAAGCAGAGATGTGAATTGACTATTTGGCCTAAAACGGTTACAGTGGAAAGTGTCCAATTGCTTAGGGTAAGATTGGAAGGAATGTAACACTTGGAATACTTCACTTGAATGTATTAGCTTGGGCTCAGGAGGTGGGATGCTTTAAAAAGAGAGCTTGGCACAAACTATAATTTAGGAAGAGTTGCTATACCATTCTGGCTGGGGATGAAATGAAATCTGGAAGAAACATGGAGGTGCTGTTTTCAGCAGGACCCATGGATCTTCTGTAATAATGTTCACTAGAAAATATGAGTTATGTCAACATTCCTATCTGAGTTCCTCTATCAGTCTTCTGGCATTTAGGAGAAAAGGGGAACATCTCAACCAGCATGTTTTTGTAATACTAGCTGTGGCATGAATTTATTATGCTTTGTGGGCGAATAAGATGGAGAGGTGGACTTCAATAAAGGAGAAGTTTGAATTCATTACTCTAGCATAGATGTTCTTCTTACTCTCCAAGTGGTGTCAGCTGTAGGATGATTCCTTGACTCAACAGAGGAGGTAGCATCTCTTTACTGAATTCTTCTTTTCCAGCTTAACCTGTTTAGGAGCACAACAGGTTTTGCCATACTAGCCAACGTGAAGACGTGTAAGAAAGAAGACTCCTATTAGGGCCAGTTGCAATAGCCACAAACTCATTGGAGGAACATCACAAAAGCAGTAGCCTTTCTTCCCCTCATCTTGGTGCCCTCCAGTTGGCTTGGGACTACAACTCCCAGCATTGTCAGTCAGCATCTTAGAACATCTGGAGGGCACCAGATGGGCATCTCCTGTTAATTTTCCCTGGCTCCCTATTTTATAGGAATAATAGTATTGCTCTATATTGAGCTTTGAGTGGAAAAGTCGTCAAGAACAATAGAGTAAAAACAAGACAATTGCAGGAGTGTAATATTTTTATACCCACCCACCTTCTCTCTCTCTCTAGTTTGCTTCACTGAATTAGAATAATAGTTCTAAATTTCTCTAATCTATACAGAGTTAGGGTACATGATTATTTTCTGAATCTGTAGCAAATGGCAAAGGTGCAACTGGAAGCAATGGAGCATCCAATTTTCTCTTTCCTTCCTCAGCCAGGGATGGCACCAGAAAAGAAAAAGTTAGATGGGAATGCAGCCAGAGGAAAGTCACTTGATCAGTAAGCAACATTTCCCCCACCTGCTTGGTTTTCAGAATGGTAAGAATTAGGAATTAACTATAGGAAATTAATAACATGTGGGAGAGAGGGACCAATTAATAGTTGAGGGCCACTTTTAAACAAGCAACAGCACCGGCATTTTCAGCACATGCGTACTCTGCTAAGCCTCTTTGGGTTCTACTTCCTTTTGAGTGCTATTTTTTCTCTGCTTTCTAAACTGTTAATCTCACAATGATTAAATTCTTTCCTGGTGATACACTCAGGTGAGAGAGCAGAGTTAATACACCAAGGCCTGAGGCAGCCTGTTGCAGGCATGCCCAGCTTAATAGGATTTCCCCCCTCCTTTCTCCCTTCCACACCTTATGAGCAATCATATTTGTCTTCAGCAGCATTGGGGAGGGAGAAAGGTGGAGGAGGCTGGAAATGAATCTTGGCAAACTCAAGAGCTCTTAAGAGCTGTTGGGTTGTTGGCAACTAGGGCACCAATAAACATCAATAAGAGCTCTACTTTAAATGACCTCCAAAGGACCCACCTACATCTCATATGGAGCAGAAGTAGTCCTGCTTTTCCTAGCTGATACGAAGGGATTGCAAAGACCACTGGAGGTGCAGCAATGTCAGCTTTCGTGTTGATTCTAATTTTTAAAAAGAAGGTAGCTGATCCAAAAATAAGATGCATTCCCTTTCCTCTAGGATAAGGAGATGGGACAATTCTTTGCACCCTTGATAAATTATGAATACAGTGAGTTTTTTCCTGAGTGATTCCTGTTCCCTGATTTAAACAGACAGGACTACAGAAGGAACTTAGAACTCCCAACATTGCAAAGTGTCTTAATAGTTCCTCTGGTATGAAACTGATCAACGTTTGTATTGTAGATGCCTTGTTGAACAGTTCTGATGTTGCTATTAGCACTCTCCTGAAGAGTCTGTAGGTGGATTTCTTGCCTTTTTCTTCTCTTTATGCTAGCTTCTGATTTCTCCCTAAGACTAACTGACCCATCAGTTGTTAAACAGAGTGTGTGTTTCATAGACTCCCAAAAGGCAAAGGTCAACAGTGCAATTAAAAATAATAATGAGGAAAAGGAAAAAGGCATTGCAAAAGAAGCATTCAGTTCATTTTGCTAGTTGCAAGTTCCAAGAGGATGTAAACAGAGCTACAGTGAGTTTATTTTAAAAAGGAAAAAAGAAGCACATGGTGTGAAATGTTGAGTTACTTTAGGTTTGAGATTCTTGCTGCTGGGAGTTTTTAAAGCTGACTGTAGCTTTTGGGTTTAGAGATCTTTTGTGTGCTTTGCTCTGCAGAACTTTACAGAGATTAATACTGAGCACTATTTCTTCAAAAGCAAACATTTCGGATGGAAACCAGAGGGAGAAACAGCTTTCCAATAAGAAAAGGGGGGGGGAGCTATTTGTGATACGAAATAGACTCTATTCCTAGAAGAGGTTGTAGATTGAGATATTAGCTCTGCTTGATTTCTCTCCTTTGGTTTGGTTTCATTTAGGCAAAGCACTGTCATCTCAGACAGATTTCCTTGTCTTGGAGAGGCACACCGTGATTTCCATCAAGGCTGAAAGCCAAATAAAATCTTCAGGTGTTTTTTTAACAGGAGTAGTCAGACAAAAATATAGCCAGTAAAGTTTTTTAGACAGAATCATTAAGGAGAATTTTATCTTCTAAGATTCTGCCCGTCAATGGGGAAGGGAAAAGAAAAGAAAGGAGAACTGTTGTCTGGAGGAATCTTTAAAATGTCAAATGCATTTGATGAAATAACCCGTAGTCCAGGAACCTTGACATTAAATGTGCAAAATTCTAAGGAAGCAGACTGTCCTCAAAACATTTCCCCCTGAGATAAAGATGTCTTCCCTCCTAATTGTGCATATGGCAGAGAGTAGTGGTGGGTTGGGGAGGCCTCACTTCAAAGGCCAACGGGGACTCCTGTCTTTCAACTCACAGCTCTGAGCATTTGATGTCAGAGGCAGTTACTTAATAGCAAGGCTGGTTTCGCTAGGATGTGTTGGCCTATTTTATTGCAGTCAGCTCCATATGTTTTTGTTTAGATCCAGTCTGTGTATTAAAATGCAACAATAATCTATTAAAGTACAGTAATAATCAGGGATGGTTAAAAAAAATCAAGATGGTGACCGTGATAGTTTGATCGAAACCCCATCAGCACCCATTTAAAAAAAAGGCAGAGCTTTAACCACACCATTGTGGCTGCCATCTTGTCTTGTTTTACTCTTCCCACTGGGCCCCCCAATAACCATAATTCATTTTCCACATACATTTTCCACATAAATTGGAAGCTGAGAACTATGCTGTTTCTACTCACAAGTATAATACATACTCATCAGCAAGCTGGTATGTATTTAGAAATGTCAAGAGGAGAAGACCCTAAGGATGTGTTAGTAACCAAGGAAGCAAAGGGCAATTTTTTTATAATCTGTTTAAATCCTGGTCAGCAAATTTCTCAGACTTTTTACAAGGGAAAAGGAGCAAAGATGTGCTGTCCTAGATTTCAGAAGCCTGAGTCAAATTCACAGCCCTTTCTTTCACCCTTAATTTTCCCCAGTAATAGTTTTCTTTCTCTTTCAGTCTGTGGTTTATGCATAAATAGACACCCACAGAGAGATGCTGCTTTTAAACTACGCCTGTTGTAAATTCCTGCCAATGAAGATGTTGGCAGGCATGACTCTGGAGTAGTCTACTGCAGGGCTGAGCAACTGGCTTGCAACCGGGTGGCACTTTTATTATTGTATTTTGGTGACTAAAGATCGTAAGGGGCATGGCACCAACATGACCTCCCCAGGGGAGAATAGGATAGGAACTTTGGGCCCACTTGTTTGGATTAATATTAATAGTTGTGTTAAGTTTCTCCAAGACCAAACATGCCTATCTTTATATGATTTAAAAGGTAAAGGTTCCCCCCGCACATTTGTGCAGTCGTGTCCGACTCTAGGGGCCGGTGCTCATCTCCGTTTGTTAGCCGAAGAGCCAGCATTGTCCGAAGACACTTCCACAGTCATGTGGCCGCATGACACGCGTGGAACACTGTTACATACCCACCGAAGTGGTACCTATTCATCTACTTGCATTTTCATGCTTTCGAATTGCTAGGTTGGCAAGAGCTGGAGCTAGTGCGGGAGCTCACTCCATCATGTGGGGCTAGGGATTGATTTACCACCCAAATTTGCTAGAAAATGGCACTGCCAGTATTAAGTGGTTCTCAATGGGCTCCAAACCAAGAGATCCCAAGCTCACCTTTTTTTTTAGATTTTTTATCCCGCCTTTATTATTTTTATAAGTAACTCAAGGTGGCGAACATACCTAATACTCTTTCCTCCTCCTATGTTCCCCACAACAACAACCCTGTGTGGTAAGCTGGGCTGAGAGAGAGAGAGTGACTGGCCCAGTGACCCAGCTGTCTTTATCCTCTAGAAAAACATTGTTTTTATTCATAGTGTTTCATTATCTGAAGCACGTTTAGTTCTCTGAAGAAGGAATTGACAAAACATTATCCAGTACAGGACATTTGGCAATAGTTCCTCATTGTTTATGACACTTCAGCTGTTGCCATCCAAAGGAAAAGCACAGAATAAAAATAGAATGTGTAGAAACTGGAAACTCTGGGATAGCTCTGAACATCTGGGTTCAAGCATTTCTGGATGCTTCCATTACACCTCCTCCAAGCTGTTGGGCAAAGTTGAAATGCTTGCGGAGGGGGGGACGCGGAGAGCAAGAATGAGACGCTTTTAAGAAAGTGCATCATATGTTCACTGATCTGTTTTTCATCAGTAGCTTGAGAAAGAGTAGTGATGTCACAGCTGATTCCTTTTTCCTTCTAAAAAGGCTTAAGACTGCTCCGAGCATGGCCCTGCAATCACGTTCTTTTGGTGGAGAGAATAAGGGGCAGAAATAAAATAACTAAAATATGTGTTAAAATAACTGAAATTGAAATGTTGTCCGGCAGTGAAAAGAAAACAAAAACCCATCCTTTCTAGTGCTGTTGCCTTGTTCATTTGAATTCTGGCTGCTGCTTTATTACTATTTTTTAACTTGGGGTTTGTTGAGCAGAGTTTAGAAAGTAACAGTAAAAGACATTGAGGAAGAGAAACAGACCCCCAAAACTCTGTGCATTGTCTATCACCAGGATGGACAATGAAGATGGCTCTGAACATCTTTTCTGTGGCCCCCAGGGTCATATTTGGGTTTCGGTCTGCTGACAATGGTTGGCATGCTTCCTTTTGATTTCAAGATAGGAAATTGTCAGGAAGTCTTGAAGAACTCAGAAAATGTAATATAGGCTTTAAAAAAGTAAATCCATGGATACCTCCCTCAACTGTCCCTACCCATTTTGTACCAGCAACTCTGGTTCCAAGAGACCAAAAAAGCTGTTCTTTGATTGTCAAAAGATGGTTCATCCTGATTGATTGATTGATTAGCTCTTGCTTGCACTCAGATATATACCCCACTGGCCACTTCACTGTAAAGTAAGTGCGAAAATGAATTCTCTAAAAGGAATCCCAACAGTCAATTCTCTGTAATTGAACTGAGCAAGAACTGTTTGGAAACAAATGCAGGCTAAATGTTTGGTCACCCTGAATAGCAGCCACTGGCTACTGTGTATTTTTCTAATCCTTCTTCTTATAAATTGGCAGCCATTGCTGCTACATGTAGGAGTGAATTCAGTATAAGAATATCGGGCTCCATCCATGAGAATGTCCGCACGATTCTCTTCTACCTTGAGATACATTCTGAAAGTTGATTCTCTGGTCAGATTGAATGAGAGCCTGGAGGACTGGGGGAATGCAGGCGTGGTGATCTGTCTGGCACTAATAGGACAAGGCATTTCTCATGCAACTGTTCCAAGGGAAGTGCTGTTTCTCTCCCTATAGAAATGAGTGGCAGTGGTTCCTTAGACCCACAACCACCTTCCATGAGTTACAAAGCTAAGACAAGTCTTGCTGCTGGATCAGACCAGAGGCCGTATTAGACAGACTTCCAACAAAGACCAGGAACAGGTTTATCTGTTTACCTGCTTGTCACCCATACCAATGGTGATAAACTTGTTCCTGCTTGCTCAGTGACTCAAAAGAATCAAATCCATTGTCAGCCTCGCATGTTCGTCTGCCAGGCTTCCCTGACTGTTGTACATGTGTAGTTTGCTGGTCTGCACTTCTTTGCTTCAAGAAGCCTCCCTCTTGGCATGTTTGCATCGCTTGGCGAGGACTGTGATAAGCACCTCCACATTCTGTCGGGAGGGGGGATGCTTGGAGTGGGAGCTGAATTGTTCTGTCTGGACTCGGGGTGATGTCAGAGGGACGTTTTGATCATGCTGCTTGGGCACGAACATCCTTATTCGAGGCTTCTCCTCGCCTGAAGTGTACTGATCCCGAATAAATGAATCCTTTTGAGTAATTGCCTGAGGGATTTCTTGATTGGGAATTCTGACACTGAGGGTTATCACATCCATGCACTACATTGTATGAAAGGATTTAACTTCACTTTTAATATTTAGTGTAGAGATGAATTAGCACGACTGCATTACTGTCCAGATGGTAAGTCCCGGTGGGGGGAGATGGGTGGTGATATAAATTTAAATAATAAATAAATAAATATTAGGGTTCACATTGAGAGGAAATAGAGGAAGAAGCTGCTATCAAGCCTGACCTTTGGACTGACTAAACGGCCTTGGGGTTGGCTGGTAGCCAGCTCTGTGACATTTTGGCCTGGAGGATTCTTTTTCCTCCCAGCTCTACCTAGAGACGCAAGTGACTGAAGCTGGAAATCCTCCTGGCAAAGCAAGGGCTTTACAGCTTCCGTTTGAAATCCTTTCAAAGGAAAAGTAAGATTCTAGTCCTCATTTTTTTCTAAAGGGTCAGCTAATTTAAATAGGAATAGAGACATTCGCTTTGTACTGAACCAAGACTAATCGCTACACTGACCAGCAGTAAGTCTTCAGGTTTTGAGCTGGAAACTTTCTTAGCTGTACTTGGGAAGACTGGTGACATTCTGTATGGAAAACATGCAGGCTGCTAACAAACCCTGTTTCCTCCCATTGGGTTCTGGTGCTTTCTGAACTGATATGCTGAACATGTGCATTTTATGAGTCCCTAAAGTCCCTAAACTCAGCTATGAACTGCTAGGGCTACTGTGGTTCAGATAATAATAACCACCCTAATAAAAATGAACTAATAATAGTAACCATTACACAAGTTAGCCCACAGTTCTAACCACGTGTTTGTACTTAATTTCAGGGAAAAAATAATAATAGGAAATGGCTTAGAAGGAGACAGTCTAATCATCTCCTGAAATGTCTTTGGGAGAAAATATGCACTGTGTACTGAGAAGAGACTTCTGCATTGCAGAACCCCAACCGTTGAGGCTGTATTTAATCTATAACTGTCAGCTCTGGAACTAAAATTAGAATTTCACATGTGTTTGGACAACTCTTGTTGACCCCTCAGTCCGTGGAATGTATATTCCAGAGCAGAAAGGGCCATCTCTTACCTTCTGCCTTTCACAATGGGAATTGGGCAATCATCATTCCCACCCACCCACCCACCCCGCTAACCCTCCTTTAAGGAAGTGTGCATCATGTTACCCCCAAATTATGCAAATAGCTTGTTTACCAAGATTGTTTTACAACACAATTATTCATATGTCACAACTTTATTTTTAAGAAAGGCTGAAAGCTTTTTTCTTTTTTCCTTTCTTTCTCTTTGAGCTGAATGAGATGGAAGTTTAATGGTTTTACTCTGTTTGGGGAGGGTTTTTGTTTTTCCCCAGGATTTTTAACTGCCTTTTTCCAATAATATGTTGTGAGTTGGGAAACAAAGGCTTGTGTTTTTAGCTGGTTTTATTATTGTGAAGTGAAGGACTTAGTTTTATAGGGATAGCCTGATCAGTAGGAAGCAGAAGCAGCATTTCATCTTGTAATTTTGATTCCTCTGCTTCCCAACCTGTGACACCTTGTAATTGATCAATGTAATTGATCAATGTAATATTGACATGAGGCTATTTATGTCTGTTTACCAAGTAGCGGAATGTGCTAATCAGTCTCAACATGAGTACTCAAATTGAATAATTAGATGCCAGAAATGCATGTGTACACATTGTTTGAACTGGATCAAATTGATTCAAATGGGATGCTTCAAACTGAATTGGCAACCTGATCCAGAACTGAATGACCTTGGACTTGAATATCCCTACATCTCTGCTATGTAGACATTTTGGGAATTGGGTCTTTTGAATAGTCCTAATTTGTTTTAGGGAGAGGTCATCTTAGCTATTTATATCAAGAAGAACACGAGAGAGAGAAAGAGAACCTAGCATTTGCTAATGCCCTTCAAATTTGGCCCTCCTCAACTGCATGGAAGCTGTTCTCTCAGCTTTCCATCTTTAATATGGGGATAACTGTATTAGCCAACTGCACAGGGCTGGATAAAGCTTACAGCAAGCCCATTATGTTATGAAGACATCACATTGTGCAGTGTGGCGATTTTCCCTGTAAGACAGGTGGGGCAAAAATATGAAGAACAGATCCAGTGATTGGGTTCTCACATCACACCAAGTCACAATGTGGTTTATTCAGCTTAGTGTCTGTCTGAACTCAGGCAACTGTGATTTGCAAGCCAGAGTCTGTGCTTTAAACCAATGGATGAACTAAGCAATTGTGCTTAATTAACACACAGTGGTTAAACAAACCAAGTGATACACTTTGCTTGCTCCAAGATTTTTGAGATGAGATGTTGTGCTTTGGGGTCCAACCAGAATCTCTAGAGCTGCTGATGCTCCATATCCTCTGCCTAAGGGCCCAGGGAGTTTGCACAGTGCCAAGGGTTAGTCCAAGTTGCAGGATCTAAGATAGAGTATTTCAAAAATATGCTTCTTCCTCTCATCCCTTATAAATGGTTCAGTCCATTTAAATGCTGCTACTTTAATGTATGTAATTTATAGCATAATTAATGTAGTCCTGAGTGGTCATGCTAGTACATACCAGTCAATTGCAGCCTATTTGTGTTTTAAGCATCTTTGCAAGGCTGGCGCTTGCTATTTTTGTAGGTGTGCAATTTTGGTAAACCAACCACTTTTGTTTTTATTTTGGCCTGTGTGGTTTTCAGATATAAAGTGACTACAAATATGGTAATATGGCAATGGTGCTTTGGCTCCAAACTGTAGCTGCATTTGAGCTTTTGTTGTTTTCTGCCATGCTGTGGCTAGGTATGTCTTTGTTCCCATCAAATATAGCTACTCCTTCCAGCATGGCTGCAAATGCCTTAAAATAAAAGCCTCAGTGTCCCCTGGTCTTCCCTGGAGTTGCACTTCCAATCCATTTTTGGAAAAAAGACATCAGGAGAAAAACCTCACCTCTTTGGGGAGTGCATCTGGGTGGCCAGTAAGGTGCTTCTTTGGGATGGTACCCAAATTTCCTTTGATGCACTGAGAAGATCAAAAGGATGGGGAGATCTAGGGTCGATGAGTTGTCCTTCAAAGGACAATCCAGAAATTGCCAAGATGGGTCATCCTGTACTTGGACTGAGATGCTATCACTGACCTGTTGTTGTTTTGGTTTCTTTGAGTCAGTGTTGACTCCTGGCTACTGCCTGGACTAGTCCCTGCAGTTTTCTTGGCAAGATTTCAGAAGTGGTTTGCCATTGCCTCCTTCCTAGGGCTGAGAGAGAGGGACTGACCCAAGGTCACCCATCTGGCTTTGTGCCTAAGGCAGGACCAGAACTCACGGTTTCCAGGTTTCTAGCCTGGTGCCTTAACCACTACTCCAAACTGGCTCTCGTCATTGGCTTAGGACAGTTTTAATCTTAATCCTTCTTTGCAAAACAGGACTGCTATGGTGACAAGTTGTATTGCCCCTTGTTGTTGTTGTTCAGTCGTTTAGTCGTGTCCGACTCTTCGTGACCTCATGGACCATAGCACGCCAGCCTTCCTGTCCTCCACTGTCTCCCGGAGTTTACTCAAATTCATGTTCATTACATCGGTGATGCTATCTAACCATCTCATCCTCTGCCGTCCCCTTCTCCTTTTGCCTTCAGTCTTTCCCAGCATCAGGGTCTTTTCCAGTGAGTCCTCTCTTCGCATTAGGTGGCCAAAGTATTTGAGCTTCAGCTTCAGGATCTGTCCTTCCAATGAGCAGTCAGGGTTGATTTCCTTTAGGATTGACTGATTTGACCTCCTTGCAGTCCAAGGGACTCTTAAGAGTCTTCTCCAGCACCACAGTTCGAAAGCATCAATTCTTCGGCACTCAACCTTCCTTATGGTCCAACTCTCACAGCCATACATTACTACTGGGAAAACCATAGCTTTAATTATACGGACCTTTGTCGGCAAGGTGATATCTCTGCTTTTTAATATGCTGTCTAGGTTTACCATAGCTTTCCTCCCAAGGAGCAAGCGTCTTTTAATTTCATGGCTGCAGTCACTGTCTGCGGTGATCTTGGAGCCCAAGAAAATAAAATCTGTCACTGCTTCCATTTCTTCCCTACAAATGTATTGCCCCTACAAATGCCCTATCTAGAAAGGGCTGCTTACAGTCTACTTCACTTTTAGGGTGAAATAAATATGGTGTAATGCTTTTTAACTGGACCACTCATTACCCTGGACTCTGTTGTACTCTTTCATCCTGAACAGAGCCAAAATGGTAAGAATTCCAGGCACGGTTTTATACATCCTTCTTATCCGGTGGTGGACAATCCATTGGCCACAGGTGACCACTGAAACTTTTTTCTTTTGGCCTTTAGAGCCTTCTCTTTCCCTGGGATTGGGCCACTGAAATTTAATACAACCTGTCAAGCAGGAGTGTGATGCCCTGCTGATTTTCAAGTTTTCAAAAGAAAACCTGGCATATTAAGGCTCACACAGACTTTCCAAAAAGCCTCCTGATTTCCAGCTGGGGTGTCCAGCAGTGTTGCTACATCACTCCCCTGCCCACTGTGGCTAGTGGCCACTGAAAAAAATAAGAAATTGTGATTCCAGCCACCAAAATATCTTTGTGCTCAAGCCTTTTTTTAAGTCTCCTGAATTTTGCTGATTAATGATGGAAATTCTGCTGTTACCATTTTCTTTCTAATGTTGCGAATACGCTAACCTTTTCTGTCTCGATTTCATAGGGAAGTTTGAGAAGCTCCCAAAGAATGTTATAATTTGT
This sequence comes from Charina bottae, assembly GCA_023362775.1. Lineage (NCBI taxonomy): Eukaryota > Metazoa > Chordata > Lepidosauria > Squamata > Charinaidae > Charina > Charina bottae. The sequence continues at coordinate 12,747,060 of JALMGJ010000010.1, forward strand.
TATTTGTTGCCCGTGTTTGTGAGTTCTTCAGCTTGTTCTTTTGTTGCGCTCTGGCAACATGTTTGTTTTACGTAGTGCATTCTAAATGCACATGCTTTGGAAAATACTTCACTTGCAAGCCCTTAACAAATGTAGTTAAAATTCCTTTGGGTGTTTGACTTTTTTTTTTCCATGGAGGCAGTCAATTAAATGTTTCTTTTTAAATAAAAAATTGTAGTATGGTTAACCACACACTGTCATGCAAAAAGCCCTTTATCCTAGGATGTACCAAATCAAATCAGAAATGGCTGCCATCTGCAAAGGGGAGTGAGAGAATAAATGGAAGATATGTACACTGACCATGCGTCCTTTATTACAAAGGACTGTCCTTTATTTCACAAAGATGTCCTTTAGGTTTATTTATTTTTCAAAAACTCACTTTTGTCCTTTCTTTTGGTCATTAGCTTTTACAGTACAAATGGTATCACTTAATGCACAGTCTTTCACATTCATGTGAAAAATATGGAAATTAAATCACCTTTTTAAAATAAATTTACACATACTGTTTGATTTTAGATGTTTTTATTAGAATATGCGTTTTTGTAAAGTTTTTCTTGGTTTTGCTCTTGAATGTTCCTTTGTAAAGCAAAGTTATAAACACAAACAATTAAATTTTTTTATTCTTATGAACCTCTTTCAGATTTGCCCCTTTTTCAGGTTTGTCCTTTATTTTTTCCAATAAAATATGGTCACCGTAATGATACGCAAAATATCAATCCTGCTTTGATTGAAGCTGCAGGAACCTTTAGTCTACCTCAGCCTTTCTCAAGCTTTTGACCCTGGAGGAACCCTTGAAATATTTTTCAGGCCTCGGGGAACCCCTGCACATTGAGGCTCAGATATAGGCCAGACGTTGCAAAATTATTATATTCGTTTCCTGTGTAGGCCTGTATATACTGTATATGCATTAACAGTGTTCTTAAACTAAAAATAAAGAATGAAACTTGCCTCTTAATGTGAAGTTGCCCGAATTTGAAATAATTTTTTAAATAAATCATGATCTCCCAGGGAACCCTGGTGGCCTCTCACAGAACCCTAGGGTTCCACGCAACCCTGGTTGAGAAACCCTTGTTCTCATCTGCTTGCTGCAAGGAATGCTTCAAGCTTATGGATAGTTGGTTTGCTTCTTTGTTAAACACCAAAATAGTATTAATAATGTGCTGCCAACCAAATTTGCAGATAGGGAATTCATCATTCAGGATTCTTCCAATGCTAACAAATAGTGTGATCTGAATTAACAATATGAATTCATATATTATATAATCTTTCGATGTTAAAAAGAAGAACACGTGTAGAGATTTGTATAGTGGCAGAACAACAAAAGAAAATTTGACCCAATTGCATCCTCTTTACCCTTCTTTTGAACAAAGACAAATGCAAATGTTGATCATGCAGGCTTGTGCTAAAGTTGCTTTTCAGCTTCCCAGAATGTAACCCTTTGTACGATGGTGGGCATTTCTCCGCAGTACCCTTCTGCTCCTTCAGTTGTACAAAATTGTTACCCTTAAATTATCTTTTTAAGGATGCACTGCTGACTTCTTGTTTAAGAGTATAATTGCCACCTTAGATCAGATGAAAGGGCCGGTGTTGTATCCCCAGCTGTGGCTGGCCATATAGCTTGGGGAAGCTTATAGAAGACAGCCGCATCTGCTTTAGATGCTCAGGCATCCCTTGCAAGTGCCTTGTATGAACATTTATAGTTGGCTGACTAAAGTCCATGCCTCCCAAGATTTAGAAGTTGATGCTTTGTTGGAGGGTGTTATACAGTATATGTATATAACAGCAGCTGTTGAGTGTAACTGCAGTATAGAGGTTCCAGATGAGTGTCTTCTCATGAATCTTTGCTGGTTTCAAGTCAAGTACTCTTGCAGGTCTGATCATGAAATCTGCCAATCAATTGAACTGGTTCATCTTCTTCTGCAGCTGTCCTCTCCAGCAAGGCACGTTCCAGATGGGTTGAAACTACAACTGCCAGAATTCCTAGACATTGGTTGGGCTACCTAGGAATACTGGTTGTTGTAATCCAGAGGGTACCACGTTAAAGAGAGCAGTTCTAGAGTCTTCCAACAGCGGTTCTAGAGCCTTTGCATGGGCTAATGTGACATGGGGATAAGAGTGTTAAATCAAAGACATCCAACTGGGCTTAGCTTCCAGGCCCAGAGAAGATTGGCCAGGTGCTGAATCTACTAAGAAATTCTAGAGAATTAATATATTTGTCCCATGCAAAAGTTCAAGTAGTTGATCATATTCTATTCCAAGTAACCCTTGCCTAATGACATCCTGTAAATAATTATATGTTAATTCAAAGTACCCTCTTTATACCTAATTTCAGGTTGCTGTCAGGAGTAGACATTCAATGTACACTCAATCCAATGATGTACATTTGGAGCCAGATTCAATTTCTCAGGATGGCAGATGTAGATGACAGGGTGGCTTTTGATAAGGTAAGTCTGTCATTCAATACTGTATATGAATGTATGCAAACAAGAGTCAGTACAGTTTAGTGGTTAAATGGTCCAGTTGGTAACATTGATAGCTGGATTCCATTCTCATTCATACCTAAAGATCACCCCTGCCCATAATCCATTTCACAGTAATTGTGAGCATAAATTGGGATTTTATTTTTGTAAGCCACCCAGAGTCACAGTGAGTGAGTTGGGTAGCCATATAAATCTCTTTAATAAATAAATTGAATAGAGATGAGCAACTGTGCTTTTTTCAAGGGTCACATTCCTACTAGGAGTAATATAATCTGTTCAAGGATGGATGGGGTCAAAGCAAACAGTGGATGGGTCCGTAGCCCCAAATTAGTGGGACTACCTATCTTCTCTTGGTATTACCCCATTTTTCTTTCTTTTCCTGACACCTCCATCTTTCCCTTTTTCTTCTGTTTCTTTTCTTTTGCCCCTGCCTCACCCCCACCCACCCCATGCAGCAGGCTGTTTTAGTGGAGGTCTAGAGCAGAACTTTCCAAACTCTGTGTCACAACACGTTAGTGTGTCGGATGCAGTGTGTATGTGTGTTGCGCGAACGTAATGAGAAACTTCTGAGTCGGACGCTCAGAGCCTCAAGCGCGTCGCTGCTGCTGCCTCCGAGCCCTGCCAGGATTCCATGCAGGTCCTAGTGCCTGCCTTGTGCCTTGCTGCCTCCAAACCTGCTGTGATTCCGTGCAGGTCCTAGTGCCTGCCTTGTGCCCTGCTGTAAGAGGGGAGCTCTGTCCAAACCTTGCCCTGCTGTAAAGGGGAACTCTGTTTTTATGAGATACGTTGTGTCCCCATACATTTCACTATTACAAGTTATATATGTGTCCATATCTCTTATAAGTTAGTTTAACCTCCGGTTTGCTAGTAAAACTGAATTACTGTGTAGTGAAATGATGCATGTCTAAAAAGTGTGTCACCAACATGAAAAGTTTGGAAAGCTCTGCTGTAGAGGTTTGAGCTGAGCATTTGAAACTAGGGTGGCATTTGATGCTATGGCTGTGAGTTGCCTACCTCTTGTTTAGGAGCAGGTGTGAAGAGAGACAATACAAATAAGAATTTCTAGAAAGCTGTTTCCACCCTTAGTGAAAGAAAATTCTTTCTTTCAGCTATTGGAGGCCTGCAATGTGCTGTTGTTTCCCTGTTGATATTTGCAGATAGAGTTAGAGATTGCTAGCTCCAAACTTCCTTTTTGAAGATCAACTATGAAATTTTTTTGTACAACACCTTTTTCTGGCCCTGGATGGATGCTCTGTCATAATTGTGTATGAGAAGCACTTTGACACAACCAATACCATGGAGATTGATGGTGCAGTAACCAGTTTTCTTGAAACATCTATAAATGAGAGATAAATTCTGGGCAGCGACTGTTAGGTGAAGAACAGTGCTGGAAGATGGGAGATATATTTTCTATATTTTCCAGCTAAAATAGATGTCTGGAAGAACATACGTATATTAAAATAAACTTTATAAACTATGTGTCTTAGATAATGGCTTTCTAAGTCAAGGTAGAGCAGTGTTTCTCAATCTTGGCAACTTTAAACATGCTGGCTGGGGAATTCTGGGAGTTGAAGTCCACATATATTAAAGTCAGGGCCACAACTGGGGGGGGGGGGGGGCAAGCGGGGCATGTGCCCCAGGCGCCGTGCTGGGGGGGCACCAAAATGACAAAATAACCCATGGGGCGCGGAATCCATGTTTGCCCCATGGTGGCACAGACTCTAGTTCCATCCCTGATTAAAGTTGCCAAGGTTGAGAAACACTGAGGTAGAGGGAAGTGTTTCTTTATGCAGCAGTTAGTTAAACTGTGGAATGCACTGCCATTAAATGTGGTGATGGCCACTCATTTAGACTGTTTGAAAGGAAACACAGCCATGGATGAAAAGGGTATTAGTGACTACTAATCTTATTAACAATGAAATATTAGCATTGCCTTCCTGCACATGGTTAAAAGCTTCTTGAATGCATCAGGCTGGCTTGTCTCATAAGACCGAAAGCTAAGCCTGATCCAGCCAAGTTCCTCTTAGTGATATTATCAACTGTGGGAAGCTGGTAGCAACATTGCAGTTAATGGCTTCTTTCCCACCATTCCATAGCTAAAAACTTTTAAAATAGCTGTTGTTATGAAGCACGTTCATTTCCGAGACTTTTACCGTTAGCCCAAGCAATTTCCAAGAACGATCATCGGAAAATAGTCCTAGTTCTTCTCTTAAGGTTCTCTTTTGTCACCAACTAGACCACATTTTTCTTTTTTGATGACAGACTAAAATGAGTGGTGCCGCTAGACTTTCCAATAAAACTTGGTATGTTTCCTCCCCCCTCCTTTCCCCTTTCATTTTCTTTTTTTTTTTTAAGTAAGTCAGTGACTGGACTTTCCCATCGGCATGCTAAGTCCTTTTCTGCCTTGGGTGTATTTTCAGCAGAAGAGTTGGATGCTGTCCTTTTTTTGCATCTGTTCCACATTCCTTGTGGTTTTTCTTTGCTGCCACATAAACATGGAACAGAGATTTATAGACAAAAGTCTTGGCTGCTGGCAAAAGCAGGTCAAATAATCTGAAAACAGATTCCAATAGTTCATGATCATCAATCTGAATGCTCTCAAGTGGCCATCCATATATACATATACATATACATATACATATACATATACATATACATATACATATACATATACATATACATATACATATACATATACATAAAACTGTCACTGAACACAACGTCATGACTTCACAAATGAGGTTTTGAACTCACCTCTCCAGGCTTAAATATTGACACAAAATTCCCAGTTTCATTCCAATTCTGAGAAGCATCAGCTTTGAATTGGACTTCCGAGGGGGTTAAAGCAAATTGTGTAGTGTAAAGGAGTACAGAGATGAGTTTGGAGAAAATATGCGGCAACCATTAGTAAAACAATAGCTTAGCCTGGGAAAACAAGGAAGTGTGAGAAAGAAAGTCAAGATTGACTTTCTTTCGTATAAGGAGGAATAAAGGGGAAATGTGGTCAGGCTTTCAAGATTCTGCTATTGTAACCTAGATCAACAAAGTATCATGTCTTAGAATTTCCTGTGAAGTTTGCTTCCTGACCTGGCCTACTGCAAAGAGCTGCAACACATAACATTTGGAGGCTGTAACATTTTTTCCTAACAGAGCTTGGCTGAGTGGTTTGCCATAGGATAGAAGTCAGCAACCCAGTGCCCCCCTTTCCAACACCCCTGGCCAGTATAAGGGGTAGGGTGCCAAGGGGTAGCCTGAAATAGCTGGTAGGCATCCATGGCTCTTCATTTCTGCTTGAGGGCAACTGGCAAAATCCATGGGTCAGCATTAATTTAAGCCTCCTGTCTCCCATCCAAATTCAAAGCCGTCTGATGCATTAACCATTTTTGACAGTGTCTGTCATGCTAGGCTGAAACTCCCTGCTTTTAGCCAAGCTTGAGAGTGACTCATTCAGAAGGGGTGGGGCGAAAGCTTGGATGGAAAGAGGAAAAACATGGAGAGCATATTGGGCAAGGTCGGATTTCTTCCTTCAACTTGGTCATAGAAAACTGGATCAGCAAAACGTATGCTGCTTAAGGAGGAATATAAAAGACTAAAGGAAGTTTGGGTTGGAGGAATGAAAAATTTCCCATCTCCTCGGGTCAAGGAATAATGGAGACTGTATTGTAAAACAGCTATTAAGATGGTTGTGGATGAGACTGTTTCCTTGAATGCCTAACAATTTAGACAAGTTGGAGAGTGCAAGACCAAGAAATCTAAGAGATTTCTAACAGCTGAGTAGCCAGGATCAAATTATTACACTCAGTGAGATTGTTCTTATAAGATGATTGGTGTGCATGCTTAGCCCCAGGAAATTCTATCCCCAAAGCTGCTAGGATGAATTTCAGTGTTTTGTTCCCACCAAATTTTGCACTGGGGTGGCAATACTAGCAAAGACCACTAGGTTTTATTTTTCTGAGATCAAAATTCTGCATACTATGCTACTGAAAGTTTCATGTAAAGAGTGGCAATTAAATTTTTAAAAAGAGCTTACATCAAGGGGCTTTGCCCTCTTAAAAGCTTGTACCAGGGAAGATGGCGTGCAAAAAATAACCAATGTCTAAACAGTGGTAACAAAGAGCTTAATGGAAGCAAAACAATTACAGTGTTGATTTCATTATTGTATACATTACTTACAGTCCTGACACATTTTGAATTCAACTCATTGGAAGCTCTCTGTAATGTAATAAGCAGACCAAGAGGCCTGGAGTCTTTTGCCTTGCAGAAACTGAACAAGAAATTCAAATCAGATCTTTATTACGGTCATAGACCAGCATAGAAATTCAATTAGATTAGGTGGCAACAGATGGAAAGTGCGAAAGAGAATTCTGTGCACCAGGGAGGGCTGGTATATTTCAGTTTCTGTCAGCTGATTGATAGTTCTAGCTTCTCAGTTTGTTTGCCACATTTTAGATGTTTGTATTCTTATTGTTAGTATGTGAATGACCTTTGGTTTGATGATGATGATGATAAGATTGATGTAAATTATATACTTAAATTTCATCTTTGGGGAAATGTACATGTTAAGAAATCAAAGTGGGGTGATTTTCATTCAATAAAAGATTCTGGAGGAGATTTATTTTATCAAACAAGTCAATGAAGGGCCCAGAAAGTCTTTTGTATATTTTGAGCAAATAACAAAGCAATATTCTTCCTTTCTTTTTTAAATCCATGGGGCAGATTAAGAGAAACACCAGAGAAGACTGTGCAGTATTTACCACTTAGTCCTTCTGTGGATGGTGTTTTCTAGGTCTTTCTTTGACTGACTCTCTCCTTAGGAATGAGCAAGCAATGCACGGTTTTCCCCATTGTCTTACCTTTATTGTTCTCTGCTCCTCTTCCTCATTCTGTTCTGTGTTCTTGAGATATTGTAGAAATAAAGGAGGCCTCCAAGAAGTCAGTATATGCCAGATTAGGTCCCGCAAAAGCTATCACCCTCCACCAAAAAGGTGGGTCCGTCAACTATATGATTTTCTAAATATCAAAAGGTGATTTTCTCTATTTATTACAACTTTGAGCAGCTTCTAAAACCTTGCTTTTCTCTCACTTCTTTGCTTCTGAAGGTGGGAGATGTGCATTCCAGTTAGGCATAGGTTGATTCTTCTGGAATTGTATCCCTGAGTTGTTTGGGAGAGAAGCTCATTTTCAGCCCAGAAAGAGCTCGATCAGTTGTGTCTCGATCCTCATAACTGGGCACAAAGCTGACTGGTCCAGAGGCCCTCCCTCTGAAAAGTAGCACTAGCTATTGATCTATATCCAAATTGCCAAAAATAATTTTCCCACTCTGTTCCTTGTTGGCCAGGCCCGATTTGTAGTACCAGATCTATAGTATCTCTGAGCAGTGTCATATATTAAGGAGCCTTTCCTTACTTGCACCTAACCATTGCACAAGCATGCCCCGGGGGGGGGGGAGGCAAAAGAGGCTTTTTGCTGCAATGTTGCCTTCGATTCATCCCCAGCCCTGAATGAGAAAGCCTTAGGTCATCCTTAGAGGAATGTCTGCAGCAAAGCAGGACAAGTTACAGCAAACCCCATCCTGCAGTGAGGTTGCTGCCCAGGACCCTCATTTTCATGCCTGTGTTTGGGTGCCATTGTAGGGCTGGGCTTGCAGAGTGAAATCACTGTGCATGCTCAGATGGCATGAAAGCACAGCTTGTTGCTTGCTTACTGACCAAAAATGGGCCAGTCATCCCAGCCGGCTTGTTTTCCGCCAGTAAATGTCAACAATTGGCCAAGAGCAGACGGGATGCTGCCTACTGGTGGTGGTGGTGGTGGTGGTGGCCTGTTTTTTGCCAGCAAGGAATGAAGCTCGCTCCATCCATCCATCCGTCTGTTCATTGCTTGGATTCTGGGAATCGCTGATTATTGTGTGGATGATGCATCACTCCTGGTGTTAAAGGAGTATTTCCCCCTTTTTTCCAACACCATTCAAAGGTAAAATCCATTTGTCTCCGATTATCTGAGGAATAGAAGCAAGATAAGGATTGGCAAGGGAACAGCCAATGTTATACAACTATAATGTACAATTAATTCAAGGATGGGTAGAGAGCAGTTCAACTCAACAGTGAGGAAGGATTGAAAGACATTGAGAAACTGGAGTGGAGTGGGTCCAGTGAAGGGAAGGCAGTTCCTTCTAAAACTGTAAACTTGATCTGAACTCTGTATATCTATGAGAGCAGAAGTTTGCAACTTCAGAGCCCACCAAGAGTGCAGAGTTTGTTTATTTATTTATTTATTTATTTATTTATTTATTTATTTATTGTGGTATTTATACCCCGCCTATCCCCTCCCTAATGGAGGACTCTAGGCGGCTTACAAGCATATATATACATTTAATTATACGATTCACAAATCACCATTTCCACTGCGCGTGAGGGGAGGGGGTAACCGACTCTTCCAGGCTCTGGACTACAATTCCCAGGATGCCTTGAGCCAGCTGCTGACGTCCTGTAGCTGTTGCATCCGGGTCCGTTGTCACCGCCTGCCATTCGATCTTCCTCCGATCTTCTCCTCCGGTGGTGCTGACTTCCCGACAGGACACCAGCAAATTAGCCCACTTAAGGTGGTACCCATTTCTCTACTTGCAAAGCTTTCGAACTGTTGGGTTGACAGGAGCTGGGAGTAACAACGAGAGCTCACCTTGTTGCACGGGGTTCGAACTGCAGACCTTCTGATCTGCAGCCTACAGCTCAGTAGTTTAACCTGCTGAGCTACCGTGTCCCAAGAGTTCTTCCCAAAGCTGCCACTGAATTATAATTCGTATGTGACAAAACAGGGGATTATTAAATTCTTGAGCAATAATCCATTTGGCAGTGTTGCATTTAATTTTAATTAAGGTTCAGTTGAAAATGAAAGGGAAACGGGGTTAATTTTTATGTTGAGCCTTCCCATGTCTTTGCTGTGGTCCTACCCACTTGGGTGGGGCTGTTTCCCCACTGGGAAGCCAGTGATGGGATGTTGCTTAGAGGAATTAAGAGAGGCCAAAGCTCATCTTTCGTAGGTCTGTTCACCCATAGATTCTGAAATTTGAGGATAAATGGAGGATTGTTCCAGTACACTTCCAACCTGGTGACTTTTTGGTCTGAAGTTTCTAAATGCAAAGACAGAGCATGACCAGAAGGTTGTGCAAAGACACAATAAGCCCAGCATTTCATGGATGGAGTGAGAAAAAGACGTGCAGGTTTTATGTTGACTGGCGACATTTGAACTGGGCAGGATCCAAGTCTCAAAAGAAACATGAAACTTACTTTTTAAAATTTCAAATGCCTTTGAAAACAGTTTTTGCAGATGTAAGTTTTAAACAGCTGGCTGTTCTCTTCTTCATAAGATGCGGTCCTTCAATTTAAAATTGTTTGATTGCAGGACCAGTCCTTCCAGTCCTTAAAAATGTTTTGCTTCAACTTTTTGTTTGCTGGACTTAAAAAAAATCCTTATCAGAATTCACTAGAAGCCCCTACTCCAAGGTCTGTGATAAAATGATGCAAACGCAATTGCCACATGCTTAGCATACTTAACCTGACCTGATGGTTTTTGTTTTTCTGCTTTTTTCCCCTCTGTATTCTTCTGAAAAAATAGTTCCAGAATATTTGGCTGGAAAACTCAGCCAAATCTTTCTTTTTAAAAAAAGTGTAATCCACTTGCCCTGATAGGAAAGCCAGCCCCTGTAATTCAGTTCTGATCCTTCTCTGCAGGTTAAAAGTTGACCTAGATTTATTTCCAATTGCTGAATATTTAATCTTCTGTCTTGCTGGGGGTTTGGATGCTGTTCTGTGGCTTTTGTGGCCCCCAAAGGAAGCTGATACTGTAAAAAGAAGTTACTGGCATTTAGTCTGCATATTCTGAATACCTATGCCAAAAATGTCTCTGTCACATTGGTACATAGAATGAAGAGCTTGGCTTGCTTTAAGTCCTACAGTGCTTTTTTGCTGTCCTGCAAAAATTAGTGGGAGAAGGGAGAAAGAATGGTGATAGAAACAAAAGTAAAGATGGCTCAAATCGGCATCAATAGGCGGCTTTTAATTTCTTAAAATCTATTGCTCTTTTTGGGGGGAGGTGGCTCAGTGGGTAAGATGCCAGGCTTGTCGATCGGAAGATTGCAAGTTTGGAGGTTCGAATCCCTAGCCCCGCATGACGGAGTGAGCCCCCACACTCGCCCCAGCTCTTGCCAACCTAGCAATTCGAAAGCATGCAAATGCAAGTAGATGAATAGGTACCACTTCGGTGGGAAGGTAACAGCATTCTGCGCGCATCATGCGGCCACATGACCGTGGAAGCGTCTTCGGACAACGCTGGCTCTTCAGCTAACAAACGGAGATGAGCACTGGCCCCTAGAGTCGGACACGACTGCACAAATGTGCGGGGGGATCCTTTACCTTTTTATTGCTCTTTTTACTCTGTGGGTGTTATTTTTCAGGATTGCAGTGATTAGGAATTAAATTAGGCTTTTTTGGACCTGGGCCACGTCTATCGATCCGGAGCAATGCTCTGAAATGAGCGGTGAGGGTAAAGCAAGGACGGGGAAGCTGTGGGGTTTAAGAGACGTTAAAGGCATCTTAGCCTCAGTCAGTAGGGCCAGGAGGAAGGAATGCTGAGTGTTTTGTTCAGCAGCACTAAAATCTTTCCTATGCCTGGGAATGCCATGTGTGATTCCAAATCTAGCCAAAGTTTAGCCTCTGTTGGTTTGTGAAAATGCCTAGTTTGGAGGTCCTCCTGATGGAGAAAGCTAGCAACCACTTTTATGGACCATTCATTCATTCTATACTCCATTCATCCAGAGCTGCTGGGAATAACAAGCCTTCAGTACAGACAAGTTCCCTTCAGTAATGGACACATTCCTCAAGCTGTGTTGGTGGGGCCATCTCTGATGAGCAAACGTTGAGGGCGACCACATGGAGCTTCAATCTTTCCCTCCTTTTCCAAAAAGCAGGGCTTTTGACATTGCCCACCATCCTCACTTCCCAGCAGTCCCATCCAAATTCCTCTCTGGATCGTTGCAGTTGAGCTAATTAAAATCCATCCCCTGCCAGCTGCGAGCCGTGTGGAGTCTGCCCTGATCTCTCTAGTCATGCTGCCCTCTCTTTTTCCAAAGGGGCCATCCCATCCCACTTGGGAGGTGGCCATAGCAGGAGGCAAAGGAGAAATGCTTGCTGTGTAATTATGAGGCCCAGCTTTTGCCATCCATGGATTCCTTAGCTCTGACAACTTTGCTTGCATAAGCAGGAGAAGTTGCTGACGGCCTTCTCTGCCTCCCTCCAGGGTGCCTCCCATCCTCCAGAAACGCATTAGAGTTAATGATGCTGCCTTGAATGGGTCGGCCCCATTGTTCCATTGCTCTATCACATGCCCCTTGCCCAAAGGGGATCCTTGGCCACAGCATCCTCTTCGTTTCCGATTCTGTGCAAAAGCAGGCAGGGCTGGATAAGGAGAGTTCTTCTGGCTGCATAAAGAGGATAGACCATAGCCCTGAGCTCTTTTTCAGAACCCGCAACTGGGGCAGGAGGCTTTCCAGTTAAGACGCCCTCTAATTATTCTAGGGATGGGCCACCTTATTTGCAGCCAGAGTCTACACTTTTAAGCATGTATAAAGCTTCTTTGAAAACTAACCTTGCAGCGAACACAGAGGAGGGTATGCCATCCTACAGGCTGCAAGTCCTGAATTATAAGGAGACTAGGATTGTCTCCTTATATTATACTATTAGGAGACTAATAGTGGATCCAGTGCAGAAGTTCTCCTCCTCCTGGGAGTCTTCAAGCACTTCTTTGCACCTCAAGTTGTCTGAGCCTTAGGAAAAGGACAGGTAGCTCCATAATGTCTCATTTTGGTTGCCTGTACTTTCCTGAAGAAAGTACATGTGAATGCACACTCTAGAGAGCTTATTTGGCCAAAGATGTCATGAAAATAGTCAGAATTGAAAATCAGTTTATCCAGCTCCCAACCAGAAATATTCAGCCATGGGTGGTGATGCACAGGTATGGGTGTGCCCATGGTGAGTGCAATCTTAAGCACCTAATGTTAGGCGTTGGATTCTTCAGAGCAGGTTGCATAGTTTTTCCACTTGAGGATCAGATTCTGAACCCTGTGCAGCTGAAATAGAGATCAGAAATCAGTCCTGGCAGTTAAGCACTGTTCAGGAGCTTGGAAGATGAATATGCTGAGTGAGGGCCAACTTCCAGAAAAAGATCTCTCCAAAATGCACACATAAGTGTGCTATGGTGAGCCTGTCCTTGCTTTCTATACTGTATCTTTTAAAAATGGGCATGTATTCAAAAGAAATATTGGGGGGGGGCATTAACTGGCAACATATACAATATCATTTTTCATGGGATGCGAGCAAGTTTTAACAAGAATTCAGAGAACTGAGCATTGCACATATTACTATGCTCTTTCAGCAGCTTATTTGCCCAACTGACCAATTGTAATTGCATTCTTTTTTCTTCTTCTTCTTTTTTTGTATTTTCTGTCTTTCTCTCCCATCCCAGGCACTTTTGCTATGCTTGAATATGAAGGAGACTCCAATCCCTTTTGGATTAAAATCCGCAGTCAAGCCGCTGATCAGAAATCCAGGTCTCTCCAATGTTATATCCCCCTGATACTGAGAGTACAGATGATGGACGATATGACAAGACTTTTTGGGAACAACCCAGGATGCAATTCTGCAAACTCTCAAAAGCTTGTTAAATCTGTTATATCCTGCATCGCCTTAATTGTAGGGTGGCCGCATCATATCCTGAGATGGTTGTTATAGGCTTTTTATTGGAAAGTGCCTTGGAAATATAACATTCATTTTACAACTAATAAATATATTTTACTATATTCTGACGGGGGGGGCAAGCTTTGTTGTGTTATTTCATATGCTGGGCTCCGCTCCTTTGTAAGCAGAGGAAGGCAAGGGTTTAAGCTTCATTGGAAGTTAAATCCCTGTTCTGGTTGTTCTGTTTCCTTAATCCTGGGATGATGGAGGTAAGATTCGCTTACAAAATACAATTTGTGGCTAGAAACTGGGAGACCGTGAGTTCTAGTCCCGCCTTAGCCACAAAGCCAGCTGGGTGACCTTGGGCCAGTCCCTCTCTCTCAGCCCTAGGAAGCAGGCAATGGCAAACCACTTCTGAAAAACCTTGCCAAGAAAACTGCAGGGACTTGCCCAGGCAGTCTCCGAGAATTGGACCCGACTGAACAGATTAAAAAAAAATCACAAAGGCATTCATTGCAACTGCTTCTTGTGCCCCACTTGATTTCTCCGGATGAAGTAGAGGCATTCCTAGATCCTAAAGCAGGTTCCTTGCATCCAGTGTCAGATCTGGAAAATGGAATCAGTTCTTTAAAGCTGTTCTTTCCTGAGAAATCCTGGCAAGGATTGAATTTACAAGACCTAGAAAGAATTAAATGCATCAATGCTTGCTGAGTCCTAAAAGGCATGGCTAACTAATGGGCCATGTGTAGCCCCCTTAAGCCACAAATTCCACATCCTCCAGAGACTTTCCCTCAACTCTGTTGAATCTGGACAGCAAAACACAAACCTGTGGAATTCTTTGGCAAGGAAAACCACTGAAAATAGGTGTGGCAACCTTCATACGGTTTATTGCTAGAGAGAGATGAAGACAGTTCAATTGAATCTTTGAAGTGAATCGGCGAATGGTTTTAGAGCGCTTAATCATTTTAAATACCTTCTGGGTGTGCGCAGAGGTCTGAATCAAACTGATTTTCCAAATCAGAAATCTTCATGTGTTGCCAATCTAATGGATGATTCAAGTTTGATTTTTAAAAAATTGTATTTTTCTCATCAACCCTGCATCAACAAAGAGCAGAAAATATCAGTGTTGTCTCAACTAATGTTATGCCCGCTTCAGCCTTCTGAGACCAGGAAAAAAAATTACAAATCAAGGGTAGCCTCCATCTGAAAAAGGTTTCCAGCTTGTCACCTGGAATGAAGATTATGCCACCAGCATAGTTTTGAAAAACTCAGCTTGTTCCTGGGTACAGTCCCGTTCTTTTTTTCAAGCAAAAAAATGGTTCTTGAGTAGATGTACAGTATGTTAAGAATCACTTCGGCAAGGAGGATTTTGCTAATGCATCTCACAGAGAAATGCTCTTTTAATCACTCTCTACTATGATTTTAAAGGAGTGTTGCCTAATCCTCCAGCTGTTTTGCATTACAACTCCCAATATTCTCTGGGGGAATCCTCCATGGGTGCACAGAGCCAGGAATTTACTTCTGAAACAAAACTGAGGATAGCAACACGCTAACTGAGCAGTCTAACTTCAACACCAATGTTTCTTTTCCAGTCAAATCCACCAAGGCGCCATTCAGTGATAAATTATATCTCTTTATTCTCCTGCCCATGGCTAAATTTGCAGATACGGGGGCCAATCACCCTTGTATGCTGGGCTCAAACTCAAGAGTTCTTTGCAATGCAGTCCACACGAGTCCCATTGAGTTCAGTAGAAGTTTGGCTCAGGTAAGTGCATATAGGATTAATCCTGGGTGTCTTTTATGGGGCCTGTATACTTGTCTAATATGGCCACACCCACTTTTTCTGGTGGTTCTTATTGCACTAGGGAATGTCTAGTTGTGTGCTGAGTAAACACAAATGCAGCAATGCTAACTTTCTGGAGTGGTAAACTATAGTTCCAGGCATTTTTTTTCTTTCAATCTAGGGATGCTAGTAGAAAATCTGTATAAATCAAGGGGGGGAAATGTAGCTTAGTGATAGACCATCTATTTTCCATTAGAGGAGTGTTTAGTTCAATTTCCTATAAGGCTGGAAAAGTTCTTTGTCTCAAACATTAGAAAGTGGTCAGTGCTGAAATTAACAGGCTTAGATGCATTGTGTTTTCCTTTCCAGGCATAGATTAAGTTGAACCTGCCCCAGAATCCTATGCAACCTGCAGGGTTTCCATAAGGTAAATCCAGAGGTTTCTGAGATAGCTGATGTTGAAGGAAGAAATCCATTATTTTAGGGTCAATGTTAAACTTTCCTTTAGAAGTTTTGGAATGTTGCATTTATCCACGTAGAATCCTACCTTGCTTGAGGGCTCTCTGTTGCATCCTGTGGCTTGTTTTGAGTCTTGTGCTCCTTCATAGGGGACTAAATCTTTTCTTTGGTGTAATTATAGAGAGAGGCCACAGCAGTTGGCCACCATTTTAGAATTCTGCCAGATGGCAGATGGCTCTTGCTGGGCTGATTTAGCGCAGGGCTCCTTCTGTTTCTCTGTCTTCTTATTCGGAGCCTTCAAGACTCAGATCCAGAGCATTCTGAGGTTAGTTTTCTGGCCTGAATTTTGCTCCCTGGTGGGTCTATTTCCCTTGTGTTGGCAGCATCCTGCCTGCCTGACATCATGTCACTGACTCATTTTCAAACCATGGAGCATCAACTGCTCATATGACTCCAAAAAAAAAAAAGTGGGTCAAATAGAAAGTGGGGGTCACTGGAGAGTTTTGGGGCAGAAGGACACCAGAGTCTGCCCGGAAGAAAACAGAATGAGGGTGAGGACAGTTGGAAACTGATCTGTAAAACACAGGTGAGGCAACTTTCTTGCTTCTGTTATCATAGCTTAGTTTTGCAAGGAAATATCAGTGGAGTTTGGGGCATGATAATATCCCATGCAGGCCGCAGCCAGTATCATCTGCTTTTTATTTCCATGACATTGTCTGTAGCTTGAATCATGTCAACTGGATTTCTATTTTCTCAGTGGAAACGTTTCGCTCCTTATCCAAGGAGCTTCTTCAGTCTGAGCAAAGTTAGTAAGGGAATCCTAAATATGTTTCTAGGTAGCTGTGTCATGAAACATATAGAAACATATTTAGGATTCATATAGAATTCATATTTAAATTCTATATGTTTCCTAAATTCATATTTAGGAAACATATAGAAACATATAGAAACATATTTAGGATTCCCTTACTAACTTTGCTCAGACTGAAGAAGCTCCTTGGATAAGGAGCGAAACGTTTCCACTGAGAAAATAGAAATCCAGTTGACATGATTCAAGCTACAGACAATTCCACCTGGATGACTGAGAACCTTCATAGACATATCCATGACATTATGCAACAATCACCTTGCGATAATTGCAATTTAGCGGGGCGGGGCATGCTGCTGCTGCTGCTGACCAAACTCTGAAAGTGTAAATCTCTTGCGTCCTTGGGTATTTAAAGGGAAAGAGGGAAAATATTGACCCTCTTTGGAAAAAGCCCAAACATCTTTCCAAAAGCTGGCCTGTAAACATTATCCCCCTGCAACTTCTGTGACTTTTGCAATGGTGATATTCAGTAACGATGCTGAAATTAGCTTGATTTATAATAATGTGCAGAGTAAATTTGTGTTAAGAAGGTAGAAGTGTGTGTGTGTGGGGGGGGGGTGTTTGATTTTTTTCCTGGCATAGCCTAGACCTACAGTATTTCACAGTGTACTTAAATAAGAGCCCTTGAGACTAAACAGAAGGTGTAGCAGGTGTAAGTAAGGGAGGAATGCCAAGTTCCTTTTTTGTGCCTTTCCTAGACCTTCTGTGACTACAATGGCCATAAATTGTTGATGCAGTCCCCCTCCGAAAATTATCATATGATCCCTCAATAGGTCTTAAAATGTACAAGTCTGCAAATCAGACTTGACCTTTGGTAGCTATATGGATATATTCAGCATGTGATCTGGAACTGGGGGAGTTCTTAGTGTCTCCCCTGTCAAGATCAGATCATACCCTGGTGACCATGAGATTCTCTGGCACTGCCGCCTGCCACAGGGAGTCAGGACCTATTAGATCGGTCTGCCCCTGGTGACTGATGGACCCTGATGGATTCCAGAGGATGCTGGGGGTTATTCCCGACAGTCTGCTGCATGGTCTGACTGAAGCCTTAGCCATTGTTCATGAGAGGGCATCTGAGGCCTTGGATCCGATCGCACCCATGTGACCTCTCTCCTCTCATGGATCCCGCCGCTCCCCATGGTTCACAGAGGAGCTGAGAGAGATGAAACGAGAGAAGAGATGTCTAGCGTGGGTGGAGGACAACAAGGGACAAACGACCAAACACAGGTAAGAGCTGCTATTAAGCCCTACTTGTGGTGGTCTTGTTTAAGGTGAGCCGAGTCCACCTGGGGAAGGGGAACTTGGAGGTCTACCTACAAGGCAATGTGGAGGAATTTGCAGAGCATCTGTTGGACAAAATTGCTCACATTTGTTCCAAGTTGGATGCCAGCTTTGGTACAGGTCCAGGGGAGATGACTAGGGTATGGTCTTGCCCAGTAATCTGGGAATGTTTGATCCTGTTGGACCTGAGGAAGTGGACAGGTCCTAATGACTGTGAGCTCATCCACCTGCTCCTTAGATCCATTCCCCTCCTAGCTAGTTAAGGCTGGGGGGATGTTGTGTGGTTGGATCCTAATGGTGGTTAATTCTTCTTTAAGAGAGGGGGTTGTTCTGCCCCCCCCCCTTAAGGAGGTGTTGTTTTGCCCCCTCCTCAAGAAGCCATCACTGGATCCTACCATACTGGACAATTTTCGTCCAGTATCGAACCTCCCTTTTTTAGGGAAGGTTGTGGAGAAGGTGGTTGTGCAGCAGCTTCAGTGGGCCCTGGATGAAGTGGATTATCTGAACCCCTTTCACTTGGGATTCAGGCCTGGACTGGGGATGGGATGGAGATGGCATTGGTCACACTTTTAGATGATCTCTGGACATCTGTCCTTCCTCTTGGCAGCCTTCAATACCATCAACCATGGTATCCTTCTGGATTGGCTCTGTGGGCTGGGAGTGGGTGGCAATGTATTGTGCTGGTTCACTTACTTTCTGCGGGGCGTGTTAATTGGGAGTGAGAGGTCCAGCCCTTGACCCTTATTATGTGGGGTTCCGCACGGTTTGGTACTCTCTCTACTCCATTTAACATCTACATGAAGCCGCTGAGTGAGATCATCCATTGCCATGGGGTGAAGCATCATCAGTATGCTGATTATACTCAGTTATATATCTCTGCCCCTGGCGAACTAAGCGATGCAGTTGACATCTTGCCCCGGTGCCTGGAGACTGTAGGGGTTTGGATGGGGAACAAGAAGTTTCAGCTGAACCCTGGCAAGACTGAGTGGCTCTGGGTTTTTGGGTCTTCTGGTCCTGGGTCTCACCATCTTTGGTACTGGATGGGGAGCACTGCCCCAGACAGACCTGGTGTGCAATCTGTGGGTCCTTCTAGACTCACGACTCCTGCTCAAGGAGCAGGTGGCAGTCGTGGCTAGGAGGGCCTTTGCACAGCTTCGGGTTGTGCCCCTTCCTGGACTATGAGGCTCTACTCACAATCACTCATGTCCTGGTCACCTCCAGAATGAATTACTGTAACACGTTCTACATGGGGCTCCCCTTGAAGAGCATCTAGAAGCTTCAGCTAGTGCAGAATGCAGCTGCACAAACAGTTATGTGTGCCCCTAGGAGGGCACACATTACACCTCTGTTCCGTGAGGTGCATTGGTTGCAAGTTTGCTTCCTGGTGCAATTCAAGGTGCTGGTTTTGACCTTTAAAACCCTACATGGCATGGGACCAGGTTATTTGAGGGACCGCCTCTTCCCGATTACATCTACCCATCCCACCAGGTCAGGCAGGGGGGTATGCTGCGGGCCCTGTCTCCAAAGGAATTCCACCTGTGCCCTTTCTGCTGAGGCCCCCGCCCTCTGGAACATCATTCCCCCTGTGATGAGGTTAGCCCCATCTCTGTTAGCCTTCCGGAAACGCTTAAAATAAGTTTTTTTTTCACCAGCCTTGGGGATCCCAGAGAGAGCCTGCAAGGTGGCTGGGTGAGACTAAGTTGTGTTTGTTCTCCTGGTTTCTTGGGTTTCATCTGTTTATTTCATCTGTTTACTTTATCTGTTTACTTTATTTATTTTTGATAGTTTTTAGATGGTTACAGCGTTTTTAACTGTTATGGTATTGTACGCCACCCAGAGTCACACGTTTGTGACATGGGCAGCTATATAAATATGCTAAATAAATAAATAAGTTTGGCAACAATACAGAAATGCTTTACCATTACTACCATCTAGATTTTTTTTAAAAAGTTCCCCCGTCTAGCCCATATCCTGGGGAGTGTCCTGGTGGTCTCCCCTACAAGTACAACCAGGGGAGACACTGCTGAGTTTCTGAGTCCAGACTAGGTCAGCCAAATGCTTTGGCCTGTTCCAGATGAAAGGGAGTGAGAATTGCTGAGTGGCCATGTTGAATGACCATGACAGTTGCCCAAGATTTGGTGTAATTTTATTTTGCGCCTGCCATCTGTGGTAGGAAGCAGGATGTTCAACAGGGCGTAAGAGCCCTCCTCTCGGGGAAGCCTCACCCACAGAGAACCTGCTTAGCCACTCTCTGCCTTCTGCCCAAGCATCGCCCACGGGCTTTCAAGCCTACCTGCTGATCCTTGAGGACTCCCAACTGCTGCTTTCAAAGCAAAAGGGACAGCAGAAACCAAAACAACAACAAAGAAATGCAGGGATTGGGCAGGGTAAATTTGCATCTGCTTCTGTGTTAGCTTGCTTAATCATGGATGATCAAGGCTGCCAGAATCTCGTTATCTGATGTTGTTTGGATGAGGAAGAAATATCTTCATTTTGGGCATATGAAATGATTTTTGCAGCATCTGAAAGTTATTTGCACCCCCACTGGTGCATGGTGGAAAGTTTTTTTTTTTCCTGACCCATCAGTGAGGTTGAAACCGTGAGCTGAAAGAAAGAAAAACAGTCCCCAAACCAAGTGAATTGCTTTAATGTCAGAGCTGTTCAGGTTTAGATCAAGACCAGAGAATTAATAGAATGTCATTCGCCACTTTTTTTTTGCTCTTGTGGGTGAAAGACTCCAACCTTCACTCGCCAAAGACAAGGATGCTCTAAATTTTCTGCCTGGGACAAGGGTAGTATTGCTGGCCCGGCAGAAGATGAAGAAACAATAAGCTTGGCCTTCTGGAAAATTACACATTCACTCAAATTGCCACCTCAACAAGGGGGAGGCAAGGTGAGTGAGCCTCTTGTAAACAAGATCTGTGCCACAGAGGCAGAGAAGAAAACTGTCTCCACCCCGTTGTATAAGAGGCAAGCAGGTGCCGGAGGCCGGAGCAGCGAGCAGGCTTCAGCAGCTAGCCAGTCAGGCCACTGGGACAGATCTCTTTGCCATCCAGCCCAAAACTAATTGGAGAACCACAAAGGGCCGGTGGAGGGAAATCCATGTGCAAGACAGGTCCTTGAACTACTCCAGGTAGGTTTCAAGCTAGCTAGGACTTGTTCTGTTTCTCCAAATAATTTGTTCCTCGGGCAAATGAGGACATTTGAACCTTTCCCCCCCCCCCTAGATTTCTTTTATCCTGCCTTTATTATTTTTATAAATGACTCAACTTCTGGTTTTTATCATGATGGAAATACCTTAGTTACAATCAGGGACTGGATTCTGTTCTCAGTGATCTAAAGCAGAGATGTCCAACTGGTTTTGGACCACAGTTGGTTTTTGGGAGACAGTATGCAGTTAGGGCTAGGATAGAATTGAAATTGGCTTTGATTTCCTGTTAAGGGCAGACAGTGCTGTGGGTCACTTGTACCTGATAATTGTCCCCTTTTTTCTGTATTAATACTTTAACACGTCA
The DNA here is from genome assembly GCA_023362775.1 of Charina bottae. Classification (NCBI taxonomy): domain Eukaryota; kingdom Metazoa; phylum Chordata; class Lepidosauria; order Squamata; family Charinaidae; genus Charina; species Charina bottae. The sequence continues at coordinate 12,768,212 of JALMGJ010000010.1, forward strand.
GTAGAAATGTGAGGGAGCTCGGAGCACTGTACCTAAGGAGTTGGAGGGCTGGATTTAGCACTGGACCTTTAAGCTGTATACCTAAAGTACCACTTATTGCAGAGTATTTTCTACTTCCCTGAACATCAGCATTTTTCAGTACATCCGGATAGAAATAACTGAAGCAAAGGCAGATCCTTGAAGATCTGTGGAGCCCAGCATTTTTTAAAGTTTTTTTTATCCCACCTTTATTATTTTTATAAATAACCCAAGGCAGAGAACATACCTAATACTTCTTCCTCCTCCTATTTTCCCCACAACAACAACCCTGTGAGGTGAGCTGGGCTGAGACAGAGTGGAATTCAAGAGGCTACAAGGAGTTAGAGCACCAGTGACAAAACAGTTCTGTGACACCTAGAGGCTGTTCAGTTTGGTGTGACATTAACATTTGGCTGAGGTAGACCAGTGTTAAAGCGATACAGCTCTCTACTTCATCATTTTAAAGCAAGTTTCTGATCCTTAAAGGAAGGTATACAAGTGTCTGGGTATTATGCCTGATGAAACTTCAATAAGGTCCATATTGAGGGGGCAGCTAAGGTTTTCTTTTATTCTTGCACTCTGGCAATGGAGTTTCAGAATTCTGCATATTCCCACCTTTCTGTGATTCTCAGAATCATTTCTGCAAAATAAGCAAATCTAGACAACTTTGTTTAATTTACATTGCTTTATACAAACTGAGGAATTTCATGGCACACAGTTTATTTTTTTTAAAAAAATCCTCCATACACCCTTTGGCCCTGGAGATTTATTTGCAAATCTATTTCTATTTATTGAAATCTCTTTCATATTATGGTAGAATTCAAGACACAGGAGCTAGCAACAGTGCCCGCTGCTTTGCGATAAATGGGAAGGGAAGATGGCAAGAAAGGGAGTAGAGCTTGCAAACCGAATGCTGAGCTTTCCCTGCCATACTCTAAAGCTGTGCCCCTCGTTCTGCAGTGGACTACAACTCCCATAATTCCTGGTCATTTCAAGTTCAGCGATTAGGTCATCCAATGCATATTGTAGTACAAAATGTCTTGAGGCAACCAGCTTGCTGACGTTGGGCTGGATCTTCTGTCTCGAGCATTGAGTGGGTTGGAAGTTCTGTGTATTATTTGTTGTTGTTGTTGTTCAGTCATTTAGTCGTGTCCGACTCTTCGTGACCTCATGGACCATAGCACGCCAGGCCTTCCTGTCCTCCACTGTCTCCCGGAGTTTACTCAAATTCATGTTCGTTACATCGGTGATGCTATCTAACCATCTCATCCTCTGCCGTCCCCTTCTCCTTTTGCCTTCAGTCTTTCCCAGCATCAGGGTCTTTTCCAGTGAGTCCTCTGGCATTAGGTGGCCAAAGTATTTGACCTTCAGCTTCAGGATCTGTCCTTCCAATGAGCAGTCAGGGTTGATTTCCTTTAGGATTGACTGATTTCACCTCCTTGCAGTCCAAGTGACTCTCAAGAATCTTCTCCAGCACCACAGCTCGAAAACATCAATTCTTCGGCGCTCAGCCTTCCTTATGGTCCAACTCTCACAGCCATACATTACTACTGGAAAAACCATAGCTTTAACTATACGGACCTTTGTCGGCAAGGTGATGTCTCTGCTTTTTAATATGCTGCCTAGGTTTGCCATAGCTTTCCTCCCAAGGAGCAAGCTTCTTTTAATTTCATGGCTGCAGTCACCGTCTGCGGTGATCTTGGATTATACTGTAGTTCAAAATATCCCCAAGGATCTTGGGTGCATCACCCTGATTTCCTTGCCCAGCTGGGCCTCCTGGCTTGAATAACAATTGTGACCTGCCACTGCCCTGTTTTGCATTAATTTTTGTCTGGAGACTGACACCTGCAGTAAGCAGTTATCAAGGTCTTTTTAATCTGCTTTCAGCACCATCTGCTAATATTTGCTATCTGGAAAGATCCCAGCGGCTGGGAATCTTTTCAAAACAAGCCTCTGGCCAGAATAAGAGATGTAAAACCCACTTGTGTCCTAGCCAAACAGCTCCTTAATGGCTACTTTTTTTTTCTGGTAGAGGACTTCCAACTGATATTGGAACAGTTTTCCAAGCTCTTCTGGCCCAACTGGTTACTTAATAAATGAGCTACTTTTTAAACAGAAAAATCATTAATACCTTTTAGAATGTCATTAAAGACATTAAACTTTCTCTGTCCTCTCATTTCTGTGCAGGATAACGTGACACCTGATAAATTTCTGCTTTTAAGAGGAACAAGCATAGATTCTTTTAAAAAAAACAGACTTGCAGCTTTTTTGCATGGTGTTGGTTTGTTGACTTTAAATCTTGTAACATATCTCTCCCTTGGCATTATTCCTATTCCTGTTTTCTTGCTTCTCGTACTAGGTTTTATTGTCCAGAAAGCAGTCCTATCACAAATGAAGATGCTCAGGCATCTGTCTCATCATAGATGATTGCCTCCCCAGTTTTTATTTATGTTAGAGGAACTACATCATGGCTTATCTTTTCCTTTGTAATGCTTTGGGGGGGGGGGGAACCACAACCTTGCCATGTGCATAACCATTAAAACAAACAAACAAATAAATAAATAACAACCCCCTAGTTCATGGATTGCATAAGCGATGGTTTACTTAAATATGCTTCATTAAATAAGACTTATTGCTGTGGTGCACACATAACGCTATGCCATAAATCATGGCTTACAGACCATAATGGCTGGCTTTGCAATACAGGCTAAGTCCAAACCAAATACATCTTATGGGGCTTAGTGCAATTGTGGACCTGGCCATTGTAGGTTTTCCTCTTAGACAAGTGAACGAGTAGTAAAAGCAAGGAAATGAAATCACCAGGGACAGGTATTTCTAGGAGTTAACAATAGGCCTCCTCCCTGCAGAGATGTGGCCCCAGCCTTGTCAGGAGGCTGACTCCTAGCCTGCATTCACTCAGCTTTCCCATGTTGAGCGGCAAGTCCTATAGGCAGCTTCTTTGAACATCTCCTAAAACATAGGTCAAAATTTCACATGACTGGGAAGCTCAATTAAATCCTACTTACACAAATGACATTGTTTGCATTCACACAAACAGGGTGGAAAGATTCTTGCTGAATTATCTGGGAATGCAGGGAATTTAAAGATATGGGACTCAGGGTGGGGTCACAGGCCTGGCAAACACAAGCATATGAAAGCACTCTCACAGTGGCTTCTGCACAGGTTCCTCTGCCATATTTGGGCATTGTCCCTCAAAATAGATTCTCTGTACTGAATTTTCTATACACCTGTGGCCCTCCTAGAACATTAAAGGAAAGAAAAAGGCTGTTTGATTATAGTTAGCTCCCAGGAGATGGTAATAACAAGGCAGCATTTTCCAGCCAAGCTCAAAGGCACTTGCTGTATTTCTGCATGACTGTGGAATTAGGAGCTTAATAATATGGCCAGCTGGCAGTAGGCGAAGTTCTAATATTCGCCTTGGCATTGGGAGATGACAAATAGTTGAATTTGTGTTTTCCATTGTAAAGAAGAGAATTCTAACTTTCTCTTCCTCCTCCTCTAACTCCAAAGTCAAACAGGCTGAAAATCTATGTTCTACCTTCAACTGGAGAACCTAGTTTGCCCAAGGAGAGTAGCAATGTCCTTTTCACCCAGCTGCTTATATAATTCAAAAGCCGGCTGCCTCTGTTTGGATTGCCCACCTTCAAGGACTTGAGCTTCCATAGGTTGAGTGGTTTCTCCATGGACACATCTTTACATTGAGAAAAATCTTCACAGAATCTGTTCAACTCTTCCCATAACTGAGAAATATGGAGTTGTACTTCCTAACACCTTGCAAAGGTGCCAGTTTGGAAAAAGTGGTCCACATCAAGATTGGGTTTGGAAAACACACTGAAGTAGGCTAAAACATGGTTGTGTAGTTTGGGTCCAGTGTGTATTAGAAACACAGCCATTATTTCAGTTTGTTGTAAGAACAAGACCATCACCTTAAGCCATAATGTGGTACATTATGCCTTAGGCATGAAAGCTGGCTGGGTGACCTTGGGCCAGTCACACACACACAGCCCAACTCACCTCACAGGGTTGTTGTGGGGAAAATAGGAGGAGGAAGAAGTATTAGGTATGTTCACCACCTTGAGTTATTTATAAAAAAAATAATAAAGGCGGGATAAAAATAAATAAATAAATAAATATTTGTTTGGTGTTATATGTTCTGGAAACACAGGAATTTTGTTTTGTTAACCCACTTTAAAGTTTAGCATGTTGTCAGAACTTAGCCTATGGGTTACCTGCAGTAACCAAATCAATCTGGCTGGGTGACTGGCAAGAAAAGAAAACTACCCCCTCCTTTTATGATGGCACCAAGGCAGGTCCGTGCTGCAGTCTGAGACTCCAGATCTGCACCTTTCCTCTGCAGGAATCCAAACTCTTCATAGCTATGTGCTTTATGCTATCCAAGGATATTGTCCAGTATGTCTGGTCTTGTCTTGTCTGGTATAATCGTTAAAAAGAGGTTGAGCACTATTTGTATTTAAAATGCCACCAAAGTGTTGGTTGCAATGGCACATAATCTTTTCACCTATCTGCACAGAGGTTGTTTCAAGGTAAGTCAACAGCACTGGAAACTGTGGACATTGTGCTTTAGGGTAATTCTCATAGTCTTGCTGGAGCATACGTGGTTGAATAGGATGAAAAACCTGTGGAAATGTTGGTGCGCTACTTAGTTTCAACTTAATTTATATCATTAGTGTTCCAATTTGTCTAAAGTATTAATCATCCTGTTTCTTTTATAGTTAGAGGTTCTGTGCCTTTGACCTAGAGCAATTCCTTTTCTAACCTGGCATCTTAGATGTGTTGACATTGAAATTTTCAGACTTTGCAGCTAGCATGAAATGTATGTTTGCAGTTCTTCCAGGTGTGATCCCAAGAGATCTGAAGGGCACTAGGTTGGGGAAAGATGATAGAACTCTCTCCCCTGCAGGATGCAATTATGGGTATGCATTTCTATCTCTCAGCTGGCCTGTCATGGCTTCTGCCTTGACCTCCAGTTTTGGCAGCTGTTCTCATCCAAACCATGAATTAGTTGGCAGTGCAAGGAATGTCTGGAAAATTTGGGTCAAAGATCTGATTCTTGGGTCCAGGTTCCTTGTTCCTATGGATATAGGACTCCTCCGTATTAAGCAGCATTCAGTAATGAATGAGGAAATGTGTTCTCACATATCAAGCCAACCTGTCTTTGAGTCACAAAGGACTTGTGGCAGTGTTTCAAAAGCTCTTTGCAAGTAATAACCTCATACGTCTAAGGAAAGCAACTTATCTGCTCTGCAGTAGCCTGTTTTGTAAGGGGGAGGGAGAGGAAAGATGTTATCAGGAAGTGGGGGGGAATAAAAGGGATACCAAGAAAAAAGGGGGGGGGAGAGAAAGAAGAGAAAAAAGAGTGGCCTTACCTATTTTTCTTCATGGGGCCACTCAGTGTTGACATGGTTCAGCCCCCCCCACCCCCGGCAAAAAAATTACTCCTGTAGATACGTAGAAATTGGCAGGGGGGAAAAAGGTAGCCTGCCCTTTCACCAAGATTTTCTTTAAAACTTCTCCTCTGGATGCCTTGACTATCTGATGGAGGATAGGAGGGGAAGAAGGCGTTCTCTACTGGGGTACCCCATTTATGGAGGAGCATTGGGCATTCTTCCATTTCTTGTTCCTAAGTCTTTAAATTCTGAAGTATTTCTCTTTCTACTCTGATGGATTATTTTATGGTTATGTTTTATCCACTGATGTTTGAATTATATTTGATGTCCTGAATATGTTTATTTGGAGATTAATATGATTAATATGCTCTCTATCTATCTATATAATGTTTTTCTAAAATAAATCACTAATATAATAAACTCCGCATCTGTAAGAACAACACTATCTTGTTTTTTTGTTATTAATACTGTGCCATTGACTTTGATCTTCTTGGTCATTTTTTTTTATGTTCATTCTTTGTGTGGTATATAATTGAATCCTTCTTGTCTCAAGGGTGTGAGGTTTAAGATATACACACTTAAAGCTGAAATAGATTCTGAAGCAGGGGTTAAGTTTGAGACCAAGTTACTCCTGTTTCCACATGAATTGGTGTACTTGTGCAAGACTTTTGTTTTCTTTGTTTCTTTCTGTGCTTTTATAATACCAAGTAGTTGTAATACTAAGCCTGCATAAAGGGTGCAAAAAAGGTGAGGTGGAGTGGGTGGATGTAAAAGCATATTTGATACCTTTGCATGGCCAAGTCAAGAAAAGGGAAACATTAAAATATAACGTATAGTCGAAAATTCAAATATACTTAGTCATATAACCAAGCTTAATCTTGCTTGATGCTCTTTTTTATATAAAACATACATACGCAAATGCTTAATGATTCCTCTTGCTGTGATTCTTCCCCTGTTTGCAGGTTTTCAGAAGACAAAAGATATCAAGAGACATTTGCACATCCAATGATGTCCCTGGCCATCAGCACACTTTCCTTCTTATTAATGCTACCTGCTCAGCATATGGGTAAGAGCTGTTGCAAGTCTATGACCACAGTGTCTCTGTTCTTTATGGCTTTGTGGTGAGCCTTCAAATTGGTTTCTAGACATCAAACATTAAAAAAAATCAAAAATAAAATATCACAGCTGTAGAATTGAAATCGATACCCCCCCCCAATGCTAGGAAAGCAGTTTCTAATATTTTTCTCATAGCTACAGCCTAAGCATGGATGTCTGGAGACTTATTTTGGCAAGAGACTTTTCCAAGTGAGGTACCACCCACATTGTCTTTGAAAGCCTCTGCTGCCTAACAATTGGGCAGGTTCATAAGAGCTTCTGCAGATGTTCTTAAACTTTGGGCAGTTCTCGCTTGGGGGTCCAGTATCTTTAACTTTGACCCTGTTAGAATAGGGCTACCCACAGCCTTGTATCCACAATGCTGTTTTAAAAATCATGGCATCATTAAACAAAGATGGCTTGGAGAAAACTAGAACAAACTGGGAATAAAGCATGCAACAATTTTCTCTAACTCCCTTGACAAAGCATCTCTGTGTTTCCTCTTTGGGTCAAACTGGAGAACCTGATAACAGGCCTGATCCATGATATCACGCTGCTTGAGCAACTGGGTGCAGGCCCAGCACACCGCAGTCTGGAGAGTCCTCAAATGTAGCACTGGATACCTTAAAAGAAAGACAAATTAGATGAAGCTTTATCTGCCCCTCCTCACAGCTTGCTCATCTCTCCCCAGCAGGCACACTTTTCTTTCCTTGGGAAACTGAGGAATTGAAAGAGGAAGAGAGAAACTAGGCCCAAAGCACCCAGAGTTACTGTTTTTTAAAATTTGGAGTATTAAAAAATGTGTTGGGGGAAAAAGGGTATCCTCTTGTTAATGTATTTGAGGTCAACATTCCCCAAATCATTCTCCCTTATTTGTTCTGGGACAGAAGCTTCTAGTGATACCCATTGTTGCTATTTCAGTGAAGAAAATCCGTAGGTTAAAAGCAACATCCATTTAACATATCTCCCAGTTTATTGTGATAGTATTTTGAGCCCTTTTTTCATGTCCTTATTTCTACCAGTTGATTTTCTCTGACTTTTAAAGAAGTGTGCTCAGAGTTGGAAGGTGTGGCTCCCCCTGAGCTACAATTAAAGCTACCTGTTTTATTTCCTATTTCTGTGCATACTGAAAAAAGGGGGTTTCTTGATTTGGTCTTGTGAAAGAGGGGAGGGGATCCCTAGCTGAGTATTAAATCATGGGGAAATTTATACCTGGATGAGAGATTTCATTTGCGTCGGGAGGCAAATAGAGAATGGACAAAGGGAAAGAAACATTAAGATATGGGTTGTAAAACTGTCTCTGTCCCCACTGGAGTTTGCAATCAGTTCTTTGATTTATCTTCCAAGCTTGGCCATTAACCATCTGTGCAACTTAAAATTCCCCCCAACCCACACTTGAATTACTGGCATTTGATGATAGGCTATTAAAATGGTGCCTTCTGTTCAGTCATCTGGGTATTTCCTCATAGAAGCCAAAGCAGGGATATTGTAGACCAGGGGTCCCCAACTTTGGAGGCCAAAGGGCAAATTTGGAATGTTGAAAGCCTGTTTGGGAACTCTCGTAAAATGGTGGGTGTGGCCTATCATAAAACACCCTTTTATCAGAAGACAATTGCCACCCTTATTTTCTAAGTATGCCTCTGGAATGCCTTCTTGGAGATCTAGAGGATAGTGAGCCGATGAACATAGTGGCCACTCTTCACTCTTTTGAGCAGGTCAACGTCTCCAACTAGTCTGGCGTTCAGTCTTCCAAGAGTAGCCACCTCGATGTCACAAAAATATTTAAGTTAGAATGAGATGGGCTAGAGACGTTTATTTCCTGAAATTGCTCCACCATGGTCCACATATCAGGAACTATTTCTCTCTCTTTTTTAAATATCATTTCTATTGAAAAAAAAATTAACAAGATAAAAACAATACAAATATTAGAAAAGAAACAAAGAAAATAAGAAAGAATAGTGAGTAAGTAAGAAAGAAAATAGAAAAAGAAAAAGAAAAGATTACTAAGTGGCTTCCAATCTTTTTGACAGCGGTTATAAATGCATTTGTATTTTACCCCCTCTCTCTAAGTTTACATCATAATTTCCTCCTTTCCATAAGATACCCTTTCTAATCTTCAAACCCATAAATCACAAGTTCATTTTTCTCTTTTTTCAGTAAAAAGTCCATAAGGGGTAGGAATTATTCCTCAATGTAGTGGAACTTGAGTGGCTTTGTATGGACTGCTGTAGAAGTCAGCCCTGGGCACTCAAAAATACGAGTCATTTCTATATGCCAAGCAAGACACATTGAAGTATCTTAGTTTACAAATAAGTATAAAATGATCAAAGTCTTGTCAAGACTTGTGAACTTCCAGGACATTGCTTCCAGGGCATCCTGAAGTTGTCAGTTTGGAGAAAGGAAGGGATACAATATAAGATAGGGAATTTTTATTTGGTTTGGAAAGGAATGTTCTCTGTGCATGAAATCTATCATTTTCCACAGATAGTTTTGTTATACGTGTTAGAGTATATTGTTCACATGAGATTATTTCAAGTGAGAGCCAGCCAATAGAGTTAGGGAGATAATAGCAAGAGAGACCACAGTTTTTCCATCAACAATTTTGTACCCAAGAGGGAATGTTGGCATGTGCAGTTTTTCTGCCCCTGAATAACAGGCTAGGATACCTGTAGAAATATCCTCTCTTTTTCCAGAAACAATTAAAGATACAGGAAACGTACATTTTGGTTACATCTGGTCACTTCAGTGAGAATTTCAGCAAAGTATGTGGTCATGAAACCATGATGGAGCACATTTGACAGATCCATTTCAGGGCTGAATACAACAGGAGACTTTGTGTTGATGGGGGAAAGTATGTGTGGAATTCTCTATTCTTGGTTTATCCTTCCAATGGCACGGAAGAATTCTGTCAGTCGGAGAATTTCCAAAATATCTGGCTTGGAAACTATTTACAGTGAAAGTGAATCCATATTGGCTCTTCCTAAGAAAATGTGATTCTCATTTCTGAGAGCCGTGGGGAAGGAATTAGTACCTTTGGTTAGGCTCAAAGAGACATCTTATGGTATAGGCTGGGTTGTGAGCGAGTGAGTAACCCAAAATCCCCTCAGTGAACTTCCATGACTTGAACTTGAGTTTAGTCCAACATTTAATCTGTGTTTGTACCTCAAGGCCATGCATTCACTTTCTTCACCAGTGGGTGGGGTGCCTTCATCCATCTAGGCCAGTGCCCTAATTTCCCAGTAAAACTTCCTGCCTCTCAAAATCATGAATGATGGTGAATCCACATGACATCCCAGCATGTTGGCTTGGAAATCAATCCCTCTGTGTTCCAGGTGGGGCATAGGACTTTCACCATAGGAAAGTGTAGGTAGGATTCCAGCCTGAAAGTCGCTTGTTCTCCCCATGGTTCTCCAGATACCAACAGATCCACTGTGGGATAATAGCATTCTTAAAATCATGTCTGTCTTCAGCCCAAATGTTCATTCTCTGCGTCCTAACTCAGCAGCTTCGGAAGTGGTTCCTTTGTCCTCTAAGCTTAATGGATTTGTGTTCTACATACCAGATAAAGAGGTCCATGTTCTTTATAGTTTCCTTTGTGTATGCCAGCAGGAATGGTCCCACCTTGCCCCCATTTGGATCCAGAACTGGAACTCTGGCAGCCAGGACATGATGAAGAGAATCGAGTGAACATCAGCCAAGGCCAAAAGCTTCTTTTATCTTCCTCTGCCACTGTCCATTCCATTGTCATCACAAATGGAGGTAAGTCTAACTTGATGGAAAGCTATAACATCTATGCTACATTCAGCCCCTTACTGGTGGTACACAAGAGCTTACTCATTTGCTTTACTGAAGACCTTCCCTTCATGAAAATCTGCTTAATATTCTTGAAGAGGTTTTTAAAAAATTGCATTCATTTCTTGATTTTTTTCATGAAACCCCCATTTATCTGGTGCTGGATCTCCTTTTTTATTCTACTAAGCATTTAATTTACTGTTATTTAGGGCACTAGCTGAATCCTCCTCTTCCAGATTGATCTAGAATGATGGAATATACTGGGCATTCTGGGGCAATAACTTGGAAGGATGCACCATTTGGGGGCAATAACATTACAGCCTTTGGGAACTCCTGCTGCTGGAGGAATATTTAAGTTCCACTGCTGCTGGAGGAAAGTTTTAACTCCCATTCCATCCCGACAGGTATTAATGCAAGTAATGAGAAACATACTCACGTCATGATTTGTTGCATTCGGTTTGGAATGAATGCAAAGTGAATCAAACATGTTCCACTGAGTTCCATTTTTTAATTTGTTCTAAAACAAAAGCACATTCCTTACACCCAGGATCTCAGCAAGCAAGGCTGCGTGACACTCTCTGGGATTATAGTTTGCTTGTGCCAGGTGTAAATAGTACAGTGCTTGCTTGACTAATGATTGGATTTGGTATAGGGAGCTTCAGTTATTTATACCGAGGGCCGGTTTGTATAAACAGAATCACATAGTAAGCATTTTGCTGGACTTCCTCACATGAGGGTTGCCCTCTATTTATGGGGAGACTTTATCTTGGAACGCTGCTCCCCACTAAATTAAAGACAGAGAGAAGTCATATATTGCAGATGTAAATATAGCATTGTCAAGATAAACAATGTTAAATTCAATATGGATAAAACCAGCTAAAGTTAATATCAGGGTAGAAGTTCTGGGGAATGAAATTTCATCAGCTACCTTGTGTGCAGCTAAGTTTGTTTTGTTGTCCCGGCTGGAGAAACTGCAAGTTTGATGACTGTGTTGCTTTTCCACTTCCTTTTTCAATGCCTGCCTAATTATTCACTGAGAGTCCATAATTACATGATGGGTAAAGGCACAGTCTGCTATAAAAAGGCACTGTACTTCAGGCTAGTGGTGCCAACAGACTTGGCCCATGTAAGTTCCTACTCTCTACTTGACTTGTAGAAGAGGAGGGTGCAAAGCCTTTTAGACTACGGGCCATATTTAGCCATTCAGTGGCACCTTGGGGCATACCTCAAAAAGTGAGTAGGACTAAGACCCACACTCAACTTGATTTAATTTTAGTTTAATGAACCACCTCTCCTTCTCACATTTATTATTTTCTTCTGGCAATTTGCAGAGGACTTCAGGATGCTCCTCTCAAAAAATGTAGAAGAGGATGGTCTAAATTGCGTAGTGTGATCTGGGCTATGGAGAACCAGTAGACAAGGTTAAAACTGCCTTGGGTAGCTGCAAAGAGTTTTGGCATTTTCTGGCCTTATGTATTGATTATGGGACATCAAGTCATTTTTGACTCCTAGCAACCACATAGATAGATTTTCTCCATGATGATCTATCCCTAACCTGTTCTTACAAAAATGCCAATGGTGCACCCATCGCCACTGTAACTGAGTCCCTCCACCTTGCTGCTGGTCATCTTCTTCTTCTCTTTCCTTCTACCTTTCCCAGCATTAGAGCCTTCTCCAGAGAGGTGGGTCTTCGCATAATGTGTCTGAAGTAGGATAATTTGAGCCTGGTCATTTGTGCATCGAGTGAAAACTCTGGGTTGATTTGTTCCATTGGTTTGTTTTCTTGGCTGTACCCTTTCAAAGATCTTTCTCGGGTTGTTGAAATTGGCTGTTCTTCTTAGTTATTTTGCCCCAGTTGTGACTGAATTAGGGTTTATGCATTAAGAATCGTAGTCTGAGGTGAAGATAGTCAGATAGTGCCCTAATGCAAAATGATCTGCAGAACTGAACCAGCAGATGTAAAATTGTGCATGATGGACAATGTTTATCATTTGCCTTCTTTAAAAAGGGGCACAACTGAAAAATCCAAGCACGGGTAACATATAAGGAAAATCTTAACACTGTGGTATGTTTTTAAATCAACCAACTAAATACTGCCTTTGCTTCTCCTCTGTTAGGAAAACTAGTGATTAAAGATAACACAGCCCCCATTGTTCTGCGCACTCGCCATATACAGATAGAAAATGATGGAGAACTACATATTGGGAGTGAGGACTGCCCTTTCCGGAGCAGCCTGACAATCATCTTGTATGGACGGTATGTAATTAAACAGCCCTCATCCATAATTTTGAAGATTAGCCCCACAAGGCTATTTTCTTTGGATGGGGGAACAGAGATCTGGTGCATTGGGCAGGGAAGTTGCTACAATGCCTTGAGAGGAAGAATACTAATGAGGGGATGCTTAATTTTGCAGAAGTATCAATGGTTGGACCCTGCAAAAATATATAGACATGTTATAAATAAAAAATGAAACCCCCAAGAATAAAAATACACTGAATTAAAGGTTATTATGATAGGATGAAATTGAAATTAGGGAGTAGGGAGTAGGGAGGGGATAGGCGGGGTATAAATAAGACAAATAAAAAAAAATGCCCAAGTTTTCTGATGGAGGGTCTGGGTTTCAGGCCCCAGTGGTAGGGCAAAGGTTAGGTGTGACCCTATACATCATTGCCCAGGCAGAACTCTTTCGTTGTACGCTCCTATTCAACCCAACCCTAAGATTATATTTGGAGACTCCGTTGCAAGTTCTTGTAATTCTGAGATAGGATAGGTGACCAACTGAGAATCAGAATGAGAATAGTACTTCCAAAGATATCTCTTCAGGGGCAAGCAGGAGCTTTTGGAAGAAGATTTCTTCAGATTTGGATTATCTGACTAGTACCAGTTTGAATCTTTTTGCTGCTTAGTGGTTGTCTAATAGTAGCTTCCCATTTTTGGAATTCTCTCTTCATAAAACCTGCTCCTTTTGGTGCCAAGTGAAAGTCCATTTCATTTTTCCCGGGCCCTTTCCCGTTTCTCCTGCAACACAATAAATGGGCTTCCTTTATTTTCCCTGTTTTATTTTCTGCTGCTTTCGGCAGCTGCATTTGCTTGATGATTTCCCCTGGTGGTTTCATAATGTTCTCCATTTATTTTTATGGCACCTTGACCACTGCTGTCGAGCAACTCCCAAAGGTGAGAAATAAAATGCCCTTCAAATTAACCCCACAGTGCGGATGATGGCAGCCCACCTGACAGTTATTTTGGGCGAAAGTTTATTGGCGTCATCAACGGTGGAACTCTCGAGATCCATGGAGAGCGAAAGCTGTCCTGGACTTTCTTAAACAAGACTCTGAATCCAGGGGGATTGGAAGAAGGTGGCTATTACTTTGAGCGAAGCTGGGGCCATCGTGGTATCATCGTCCACATCATTGACCCAAAGACTGGAGCCGTTATCCATTCTGATCGGTGAGTCTAGAGTTCAAACTCTGTTTATATTTCAGCCAAAGCAAGCCAGCTTTTCTGTTTTCTTCTTTGTATTTTTCCAGAGGTCGAAAACAAATGGCTAGCCACTCTGATCTCATGGTCCAAACTGAGTTGCACAAACACCCTTCATATGTTGTGCGGTGCTTTTTAAATGATACACTAGCTGCTACAGGCACTAATAATAGGGTATTGATGGGATTCATTCCCCCGAGAGCTTTTCCGAGTTGACAGCCTGAAGGTGCTCCCGGAGGGACAGTCATTTTAATACATGCTTTTTTTTTTTTTTTTTTTTTTTTTAAATTATTAAAATAAATTTTATTATATACAAAACATAATACAACACACAGTACAATACAATATAATACAAAGACGCACAATACATAAAAGTATAACCTAACATTAAACTAATATCCTAAACTATAACCTTTTGTATACTATGTAATCTTTACCTAATCTAAACTTATCTAACCAAAAAAAAAAAAAAAAAAAAAAAAAAAAAAAAACCATTAACTTAATTTATTAAAAACCTTCTCTGACTAAATAGCCCAACCTAACCAACTTCCTACTTACTCAGTCTTTCTTTCTTTCTTTTCTTCCTCTTCCCTCTCTTCCCTTCTTTTACTTCCACTTCCTTACTCTTTCTGTTCTACTTTACTTTACCTTCACACTTCTTCCCCCCCCCCAAAAAAAAAAAAAAAAAAAAAAAAAAAAAAAGAGACTTCTTACTTTCCGTCCAATTTTCCATTATATATTTATATACTAATTTGTTCCTGATATATACTTTACATATTATGTTTTAAATATTAAATTTCTAGTTGTATATTTTGCGTTTTTTGAATATATTTAAAAAAAGGACTCCAAACTATCTTAAATTCATCCATATTTCTGTCGTTAATTTGATCGGTTAATTTAGCCATTTGCATCAAGTCCATTATTTTTAAAGTCCATTCTTCGGTCGTGGGTATATATTCTTCTTTCCAATATTTAGCAAATATGATTCTAGCTGCGGTTATGATGTAAAATAACAGTTTTCCGTATTTTTTATGTAATTCTGGTTTTATAAATCCCAATAGGTATAGATCCGGTTCTTTGATGAAGTTTTCTTGAATAATTTCACGAATAATTTTGTGAATTCTGTCCCAATAAATCTTTGTTTTCTGGCATGTCCACCATAAATGGAAAAAGGTACCAGTCTCTTTTTTGCATTTCCAACAATGATTTGGTATTACCGGGTTAGCCTTAGACAATATATATGGAGTGAGATACCATCTATACATCATTTTAAAGAAATTTTCTTTCATATTATAATTTAAAGTGAAGTTCAAATCTTTTGACCAAATTTTCTCCCAAGTTTCATTTTGAATGTTGTGACCCAAATTTTGTTCCCATTTAATTAAGGGATATTTTTTAGATAACTTAGAAAACTTATTTTGTATTAGAATTTTATAAATTTTTGCAATTAGATGTTCCTCCTCTCTCCATAATATATTGTCCCAATTAACATAACATTTCTTAAAATTAAAATTTTTGGAGTCTATATTGAATTGTGTTTTTATTTGTAAATATGTAAACCAATTGCAGACATTACCCTCATTTTCTAGATCTTCCCTAGTTTTCAATTTATAGTTTGAACCTTCAAATGTCAAAAGATCTTTATAATTTAGCCATTTATTTCTGGTTGTAATTCCTTGTATTGCAAAGGCTTCATGGGGTGATATCCACAATGGTATATTAGGTAACAATTGTTTTTTATATTTTTCCCAAATTTTTAAAATCGATTTCCTAATTGGGTGGTATATAAAAGCCCGATTTGCTTTTAATTTGTCGTACCATAGGTATCCATGCCAGCCGAATCTGAGGTCATACCCTTCCAAATTCAATAATCTTTTGTTATCCAATTTTATCCAATCTCTCAACCAAATCATTGTACTAGCTTCATAATATAATTTTAAGTCTGGTAAGCCAAATCCTCCATTCTCTTTTGTATCTTGTAGATATTTATATTTAATTCTAGGTTTTTTCCCTTGCCATATAAATTTAGCAAGATCTTTTTGCCAATCATGAAATGTTTTTTCAGTAATTATTATTGGAATTGTTTGAAATAGAAAGAGAATTCTTGGTAATATGTTCATTTTGATTGTGGAAATCCTGCCCAGAAGAGATATTTGGAGTTTTGTCCATTTGTGAAGATCTTGTCTTATTTCATTCCATACTTTCATGTAATTATTTTTAAATAGATCAGAATTTTTTGATGTAATTTCGACTCCAAGATATCTTATTTTTTTTTCATTTTTAAATCCCGTGGCCAATTCCATCAGCTGAGTGTTGTTTGCGGAGACATTTAAATTTAACATTTTTGTTTTTTGATTATTTATTTTAAATCCAGCGAGTTCACCAAATTCATGTATCTTTTTAATTAAATGAGTTAATGAATGATCTGGATTTTGTAAAGTAATTACAATATCATCCGCAAATGCCCTCAACTTATAGTTTTCTTGTCTTATTTTAACTCCTTCAATTTGTTCATCTTTTCTAATATTTTCTAGCAGGATTTCCAAAACCATAATAAATAAAAGTGGAGATATTGGGCATCCTTGTCTGGTGCCCTTACCTATAGTACAGTTTTGCGTTGTCTCATTATTTACCACCACTCTAGCATTCTGATTTTTATAAATAGCTCGGATAGCATTAATAAATTTATTTCCATAGTCTAAATTTTCAAGTGTTTTAATCAAAAATGTCCAATTTAAATTATCAAAAGCTTTTTCCGCGTCTAAAAATAATAGAGTAATTGGTTTGTCGTTGTGGTTTTTTGCGTATTCAATTATGTTTAAAATAGATCTTATATTATCTTTTATATATCTTTTTGGTAAGAAACCACTTTGGTCTAAATTTATTGTCTCTTGTAGGACTCTTTTTAATCTATTAGCTAGAATGGTGGTAAATATTTTATAGTCTGTATTTAGAAGAGAGATTGGTCTATAATTTTTGCAGATAGTAATATCTTGATTTTCTTTAGGGATTAAAATAATATTTGCTTGTGTCCAAGAATCAGGAATTGTATTTCCTGTCATTATTGAATTCAGAAGAGTATTAAATGGGGTTATTAGAAATTCTTGAAAGTGTTTATAATAAGATGCAGTAAAGCCATCTGGTCCTGGTGATTTTCCTAATTTTTGTTTTTTTATGGCTTCTATTATTTCCTGATTGGTAATTGATTCATTCAACATCTCTCTTTGTGTTTGTGAAATCTTCTTCATATTACTTTTTTGTAAATATGTTTCACATTTTTCTTGTGATATTTGTTGTTTTTGATATAATTTATTATAAAAATCATAAAATGCCTTTCTAATGCCTTGATTATCCGTAATTTCTTCTCCTTTTACATTTATTTTATTTATAATCTTTTTATTTGCCTCTTTTCTTAATTTAAAGGCTAACCATTTCCCTGCTTTGTTAGCATGTTGGAAATGTCTCTGTTTTACATATCTTAAATTTTTTTCTATTTCATCTGTAGTTTGAAGTTCTAATTGTTTTTGTAGAATGATTATTTGATTTTTAATGTTTCTGTCATTGGGGTTATTTTGAAGTTCTAGTTCTTTTGTTTTAATTTGATCACATATTTGTTGAAATTTTACTTGTTTAACTTTCCTAAGATGGTTTCCCAGAGAGATAAAATGGCCCCTGATAAAGGCTTTACTTGCATCCCATATATTACTAATGTTTACTTCTTCACTTACATTCCACTCAAAAAATTCTTTTAGTTTTTTCTTACTATCCTCCAAATGTTGTTTGTTTCTTAATAAGGTTTCGTTAAGTCTCCATCTGTATGTTTTGGGTGTTATTTTTAGATCTAATTGTACTGCGTTGTGATCTGAAAAAGTTTTGGCTAATATTTTCATATCTTTAATTTTATTTGTTAGATTTTTGGAAAGCCAGATCATATCGATTCTAGAGAATGATTTATGTCTTTCTGAATAAAAAGTATATTCTTTGGCATTCCCCATTTTATATCTCCATGCGTCCTCCAAATTTAAATTATTAATAAGGTCAAAAAATTCCTCTGGTAGTTTTCCTTGATTGTGTTTAATTGGTTTTTCAGATTTTCTATCAATTATAGGTGATACTACCCCATTATAATCCCCCATCATAAGCCAATTATTATTAGATATATCTGCTAAAGAATTTAATAACATTTTAAAAAAAGATTTTTGTTTATCATTTGGGACATAAACTCCAATTAGAATTACTTTTATGTTTTGAATCTCAATTTCTATAACTATAAATCTTCCTCTAGAATCTGATATTAATAATTTGGGTTTTAGATAAGGTTTTATATAACATACCACACCATTTTTTTTTTCTTTTTCATTTACAGATGTAAATTGTAGGCCTAATTTTTTGTTTTCCAATAAATTAACGTCTTTTAATCTAATATGTGTTTCCTGTAAACATATAATATCAAGGTTTAATTTATTGATCATATGAAAGATTTTTTTTCTTTTGGCTGGAACATTCAGTCCATTGACATTCCAAGTTAGACATTTTAATTTACACATTCTTAGAGTGGTTGTTCAAATCTTTGGAGCCCGAGGCTTGAGAATCTATTCTATAATTTTCTTTTGGGCCTTCTTTTTTGCCATTACTACTTTTCATCTGGTTGTTGTCCTTATCTAATTTTTTAAGAAAGTCCTTCGCTTTTTCTATTGAATTTAATTTATATCTTTGTTCTTTATAAGTAAACGATATTCCTTCCAATGTTTCCCATCTATACATGATCCTGTTCTTTTTCAAAATATCAGTTAAAAAAAAATATTCTTTCCTTTTTTTTAGTATTATATTTGGTGTCTCTTTAAATATTTTAATATTTTTTCCTTCAATTTCTATTTTTTTGTCATAAGCAGCCTGGATTATCATGTCTCTAAGTCTTTTTCTGCTGAATTCCATAACTATATCTCTGGGAATATTGTTTTCTCTTGCAAATTTGGAATTCACCCTATATGTTCCTTCTATTTCATCCTCAAATTGTTCTTGTTCCCACTCAATCAAATTTGCTAACATTTTTGTTACAGTATTTTTCATTTCTAATTCTCTTCCTTCTAACAGACCTCTTATTCTTATGCATTTTTCTTTTTGTTTGATTTCTAATAAAGTAATCTTGTCTAATTCTTCTTCATTTTTCTTTTCCATTTTTTGTATTTTTTCTTTTACTCCCTTAATTTCTGATTGGAACTTCTGTTCCATATTATCTAATTTTTTATCTAAACTTTGTTCAAAACCTTTAATTTTTTCTTCTAATAGAGAGGTCACATTATCAGTTATACTTTGAATTGCTTTTACCGTAAATTCTTCAAAGAGAGGTTTCAACCATTCCCCTCTATTATCTTCTGAGTCAGATTTTCTTCTTTGAAATCTCCTGGTATTCATTTTAATGTTAAATATAGACTTATATTTCTATAACTTATATCAATCTCTTATATTAATGTTAAT